>CM059290.1:12704130-13904130 GCA_030340665.1 Neosalanx taihuensis | reverse complement strand
TGAGTGCTAATGGTTTAGACAGAGTAGCCTGAGGCACTGAATATGTTGCCCGTGTATTCCAGTACTACAGTTCCTCCTACTCCCAAGTATTCTAACCTATAGTATGTTTATGTGCTATAAACGCAGCAATATTTAGTTTTTCAGCTTTAGTGTACATGGAAATTATTATGGCCAGACTTATTGCCTATTAGCTGTAGCGCACATATTTTGAATTAAAAAAACACCTAGGGGTTCTTAGATGGCATTTATCTGTCAAACTACTTAATCTCTGTTTTTAATGTAAATGTATAATTTATAATGCACATTTGCAGTTTACAGGTTATACTATATTGTCCTAGTAGGGCCTGAACTGGAATGGGTTATGGTGTGTGTTGGTGTGTGCATGTTACTTTGTGTGTGAGTGAGTGTGTGTGTGTTTCTGCGTGTGTGTCTTGTGTATTCCCAGGCCTGTCCTTTCATAGATTAGCAGTGTGAAGACCGTCTATAGCCAGACCCCATGGCTTCACAGTACGTTAAGAGAAATTTATCACCCGGGCTGGCCAGCTGTTGACACCAACGTGATATGCTATTTCGCAGACATACTGCCCCACCAGTGGATGTAATGATGTTATTTCTGTCTTATCTCCGCAAGATGAACTCTTCGCATTGGCGCGCGCACACGCATGCACACAAACATGCTAGCATGCGCACACACAGAGTAAACACAAACACACAGAGAGTTCGCACCCACACAAACTCAGAGCTATCACAAACATGTGCGCACGCATCTGGAGCTATGTATGATGCAGGTCACTCTTGCTCCAGCCCTGTTCGGTGTTATCATTATTATTTCATAACATTGATTTTAGTGGATCCCCAACTGCCCTGCTCCATCTGTTTTCATCTGTGGCCGTCACAGCCAATGGCATTATAATGAAATAGAAAACAATAGCATGGCATGAGGATTACAACATTATCTCATGGTTGTGTGTGGGCCTGTGTGTGTGTGTGGGGGGGGGGGGGGGGGGGGGTGGTAAAGAGAGAGAGAGAGAGAGAGAACAGGTCCTGGGTATGTATTTAACAAAGATGGAGAACCTCCTATACCCCCATCTGTCCCCCTTACTTCCTATCTGATAGCAAAGGGAGAGGATTTAATTAAGGACTATTTCTGAGGAGGAGAATGCTCTCCTGGTACACTGCACTGTTCAATAGAGAATTGGATTGATAATTGAGGCTAACAGGCTATCACTATCAAATTGCCAGTTTCCCAAATGCCAAGGGAGAACATATTGCCTTATTATACTGTCCCATAAAGAGTTTCACGTTCCTTATCTTCAGTGGGTTTTGCTCTTTATCAAAAACAGCTTGTCACTGATTGTGACAGGATCAAATCCATTGGCCTAGTATGTCACACACACACAAGGAATTTATCGATTTATCTACGCATTTCCAATGGGATATTGATTATTGTCAGCGTGGAAACAATAATTTATAGTAAAATATGTTCTTACTGCGTTTACATCGTTTTATTGTTAATGGTTTTCCTGCAAGTGAATACTTCTGGAAATTATGGAAATGTATTTGGTATTCCTTCCTACTATAGGTACGGACCAGCCAGAATAAAATGTATACATACATTTCCAAATCATCATCCTGTGCCCATGTTTGCTGTTAGACAGACAATGCAATGACGTTTTTCCATTGTGGTCCCTCTGTTAAAGGATTTTTTCAAATATTTTTGTTGCAGTGTGAAACTGTAGGAACTTAATTGAGTTTGTACAATTGATGTGAAGGTAATTGAGTGTTCTTCCTTGACATCACATTCAAAATGGATACAATAACATTGCCCTTGGCTTTCAGTATTTGCAGCGGTGAGCGTCTTCCTATTTCTCCATCCCTCGATGCTGGGAACGTACGTG
The DNA here is from genome assembly GCA_030340665.1 of Neosalanx taihuensis. Classification (NCBI taxonomy): domain Eukaryota; kingdom Metazoa; phylum Chordata; class Actinopteri; order Osmeriformes; family Salangidae; genus Neosalanx; species Neosalanx taihuensis. The sequence continues at coordinate 13,902,232 of CM059290.1, read as the reverse complement.
CTTACCTTGCATGGATATTTCTGTGTTTGTTATTAGCTATTTTCCTCCTCAATTAGAATTTCCCTCTGGACCTAAATGTGCAACTCCAACTCCTTCCCAACTCTCCCTCTCTTTTCTCTCTCTCTCTCCCTCTTCTTTCTGTCCATCTCTCTGTTTCTTTTAATGTTCTCTCCTCTTCTCTCTCTTTTCGCTCTTGCTTTCCATCTTTCTCACCTCCCCCATATTCCACCCACCCCCCAAACTTACATACACAACACCCTGTACTTCTCTCTCATTCCCTCTCGTTCTGTCTCTCTAAGGGCCAATTGGGGTGCCACCATATGCAAATTCAAGTGTGTGAATGCCCTATTTCTTTATAAATAGACGTGTGTGTATGATTAAGTGTATAAACAGGTCTACTTCAAGGGGAGAAAGCTCTTTCCTGCACCAAAACGTTCAGTCTCAGAACACAGATTGTTATTAGTCTCTGAGAGTCTTTGTGCCATTTTTTGTTGCTTTTGTTAACTGTTGCCCTTGCTGTGTATTGTTTGCAACCCCTTGGCTTGCTAGTTAATAAGTATGGGCTTAAGGGGCTTGTTGATAAGGCCAGAATAAACACTCTTTATCAAGTGTTATTATGGTGGGAGACTGCAGTCTCAGGCTCCAGTGTTGGGTGGGCGACACTCACGAGCAAGCGCACATGCACATGCTAACATGGACACATGCACCCTCTCACTCTGAACACACACGTTGGCACACACACCAGGGGACTCCCGACTCATACAAGCGCGCACACAAACATACCTTTCACTTCATTTCATCAAAGGGTAAGATTTGATAAGGTCAGGAGTCTTGTCTTCTCTCTCTCTCTCTCTCTCTCTCTCTCTCTCTCTCTCTCTCTCTCTCTCTCTCTCTCTCTCTCTCTCTCTCTCTCTCTCTCTCTCTCTCTCTCTCTCTCTCTCTCTCTCTCTCTCTCTCTCTCTCTCTCTCTCTCTCTCTCTCTCTCTCTCTCTCTCACACACACACACACACGCACACACAGTCATCTGTGCGTAACCTTGGGTTGGTTCCCTCCAGTGGGTTTAGCATTATAAAAAGCTCTGAGCTCATATGGCGGAATATACAGCAGGCTTCAACCAATTTCTAAGCTTTAAAGTGTTCACTGCTGCTTGCCAAGCTCAATGATCACAGCCTCTCATGCACAACATGGCTGTCCACGATCTATGCCCTCTTTCCGCTGCTAATCCTGTCAAGCCTATCTTGTGCTATCTCATCATCCGAAGGGATGTTTTTGTGCTGGTCATTGGTGTGCATATTCATAGTACACAAAGTTTTCATAATTGGCCATCAGTTAGGAAGCTCCTTCATATGTAGGCTAATTCAAAGTGAAGCTGCATGCATTATTTTTCTATATATTTACAGTAGCATTTGTTTGAGTGACTTATGACTCTAGATTGGCTTCAAGTTGGTTTTAGGATGCATTAAGACTGTAAAGTTGTTTATTTGAGAGTACTGAATATTAGTTTGGATGTTGCTCCATAGGTAGTGGTCACCGAAATGTAAAAAATATTGATGAGCCTACTTTTATTCTTATATATATATATCCTGTTATCCTGTCAGTACTATGTCCTGTTTTCTCAGGTGCATAAGTTTGTTCTGAAAATAAATTGAGGAATTTGCGAGAAGCTAACCTTCTGAACGGTTGCATGGCAACAATAGTGTTGGTTACCCAGGAACATCAGGAACATCTTCTCTGTGTGAGACCTAATTTTACACTGGTAACAATTGTACAGCATATTTTTGGGATATTACAGTTTTAAGAGTAGATTGAAGCTTCTCCCAGTATAATATATGCAGCTAAGATTCCAGTAACATCCAGTGTTAATTCAGGGGGTAGTCTATAAGCCTATCCAAGATTTTGCTTTGTTTTTTCAAGATTGATGTTGAATGTGGAACGTTGAAATAACACAACCTAAACTCTCTCTCTCTCTCTCTCTAGCTCGCATCGTGAGGAGTAGACAGTGGTGTGAGATGATGCCTTGTTTGGAAGATGAGGGCTGTGACCTGTTGGTGAACCAGTCTGGCTGGACCTGCACACAGCCTGGGGGGCGAGTCAAGACCACCACGGTAAGCCAGAGCAGGCCGTGTAAGGCCAGGCAGGCAGTCATCTGTCATGAAACCGTGAAAAAAGATGCGAAGCATAAGTCATCTTAATCCAGTTATTTTTCTTACTCCATTTAAAAATACCCCTCCCCCTCATTCTTTTGCTTGCATGTTTGGGGTTTCAACTGAGTAAAACGGTTCACGTGTCCACAAACCGTGGTCGTTGTAGTCCCTAGTTTCAAAATGTTATAATTATAGACTTCCCACGTACATCCCAACATTCCTTTGTTGAGGTCTCTTGAGGCAGTAGGGAAATCAGAGCTTATATGTCTTGATGAAATAATTGTCAACCATAAACACTTGAAGCCAGTCACTGTTGAGAAGTGCGTTCGCTGAAGATCACCTTAACCACTGATTAAAGCTTGTCTTTTCAATAGACCATCTCGTAGTGGTAATTTGCATCATTGACAGTCGTTGCTTGCTAGCAAAAAAGTGGTTTGTATACGGTATAGAGTTGTCCACATCGGACATATTTAGGTTACCCTAACGGATAGTCTGTGATAACTTTTTGATATGAATCTTTCTTTGAAGTGGATCCTGAGAAGGCACTGAGTAAATGATAAGACATTTCCAGCCCTACCTTCAGCGACAAACATCCCAAGATAAATACAGCTCCAATTACCAATAGAAGTGCAAGCATTGTCACTCTTTTTTTGATTGAATACCATCTCGGTTCATGCGAGTAGAAATAGCTTCATGTCTATCTGCGTTCGGCATTACTAAACATTCAGGTCCTTTGAGAAATCAACACCAAGGCTCCACTCACTACAGGACTGTACCTTTTCTCAATTCCTATATTATTTAGACAGCCTACAATTCAACAGTTTCCTTTTCTGGAGTGTCGGCTGACGGGTATAGTCAAGCATACCGCAGTCATCAGTGCTACGGTTCGTAGGGGCCAAGACAGGAAGCTTGGTGGGCTGTCAGTCAAGTCTCTGAATAATGAAACCTGCCAACCTAGGAATCACTTTGAACGGCCATCCATTTTCTTATGCGTATAGAAATACCCCTCAGCTGAGGCGCCCCCTCCCTGCAGCAGTCGCTTCAAATAGGGACTTGTTTTAAAGATGGACAGCAGGGCCAGGGAGCGGCTAACCTTATAAATTCTTAGTCAAAAAGGCTACATGGCAGCATGTAAAAAACCTTTCCTTCACGTCCTCCATTTTGGGGCACACTGTTTTAAGTTTCAGATATCCGGCCATGAAGCACTACTGAAGCTACATCTTGAAAGGTAGACTCTGCTCTGCAGTATGACAAAACTCCTCTGCGGGATATTCATCGATGTGCTCATGTACACCAACAACACAGCAGCCAGTACAAGGCAATTTTCATGTAAATACCATCTAACCATAAAACAATAAACAGCAGGTCAAAGTGTTTTTTGAAAACCTAACAACATGCATATTTTTCTTTAGTGAAGGCTTTAGAAGGAATAAACAAACACATTTTTTGACACCAAAACTGCATACGGAGCCCAAAACTTAAGCCGTGCTCTGGCTGACTACACAGAAACTCAAAAACGCACAGGTTGATAGCGGAATACATTTGACTGCATAATTCCGTTCCCTTTGCCCTGAAGTACAAATAACACATTGTTGTGTAAGGATTGTGCAAGATACTTGTGGGAAACCGTTTTATTCAAATGTTTTGCCTCTGCACAGAGATGAGATGAGCTCACATTTAAAAATTGTATTTGCTTGTTTGAAACAAGAGTCTACTGTACTTTCACTACATTACACAAACTAGTAGAGATCTTGCTTTGTATGAAGTTTACAACCTATGAAAGCCAAACAGAAGTTGTACTACGTCTGTTATAAAAGGTTTACTCTATTTCTATTAGACCCATGAAAAGCCTTGTTAAAACTGCAGTATATTTTAAAAGGCACTCTTGACAATGCATAAAGTACATTTAGGTAGATACTATGTCAATCAAAATATTCTTGATACCATAATCTTCACTGCAGCCCAGTGAGTAATAGGTTTTCAGACTTCCAAACATTTGCTATAGTGAGCTTTACAAGCTCCCATGCACAAACCACAAATTCCATGAATATTTCCTGTATGTCCATGTTGTTTTTGACTTGAGACTTAATGAAAACAAGACTTCTTTCCTTGCAAAAACAGATTTGTTGCATCTCTGTGCACCCACTCCACCCTCTCTCCAAGCTCTCTTCTATCCTATTTAATTTGCCTTGCAGCTCCGCAATCATATACCCCGTCATTCATTTGCTATGTATCATGTCCAAACAGGGCTCCTTCAAACTAAATTCTTACTCCTCACTGCTCACATATAGGGTTTTGCCCTGGGCAGCCAATATGAAATTGACTTTGAGCATTGGTATATGATTTTTTCGGGCAAATTAAACAATGGGAGTGGCACTCTGCATGCTGTTACCATTTTAAAATAGTTGAGGAGTGATTGTGGAAGGCCAGGGGAGGAATAATAGAGCATGGAAGGAGACAGAGGTAGACCAATAACAATCATCTTGGGATGCATGCTGACATTTCAGATTTAATTGATGGACTAACAATGACAGTGGAATTTGCTACATGTAGTGCTGCTTTGGTTATCATTCAGCACCATGCCCAATTCTCATATGTCTGAAGTTTGAAAGATATTTCTTTGCTCCATGCTTTGTTGTCATACAAGATGTTGGATGAGGAGTGGAGGTGAACCACATCCCCTAACACAGCACTCCTAAAGATGGAAATAATGAGATTATATAGTTTTTATGTTTTTTAAGAAATTGCAGAATGAACAGTAAAGTATCTCCAGACCTCAATATTTGCCATTTTACTACCTGTGGTACTCACTGAAAACATTGCTTGTCTTGTTTTGCTCACAAAACAAATTCCTTTATTATTTATCAAAAAGTAATTATGTTCTCACACAGGCAAAACATCCCCTCATGTTTTCCAATTAATTCAAGCACAAGCATTTAAAAAAAAATGACAGATAGCAACAAACATTATATTTATACCCCAGGAAACAGCCATTGTAGGCTAATCTCACCAGTCACATTCATTCTAGAGTTTTACCACGTTTTGACTGAGAGCAGGAATGCAGTGAAGGATGATAATTACATGGTAAAACTCAATGGCTATTACCTCTTTCTCTCTCCGTCCCTGTCTCTCACTCTCCCTCTGTCGCCCTCTCTGCTGTGTATGTAATTTTGTACTATAAACATAAATGCAGTCTTAATTTAATAAACATATTATTTGCCTTGTAATGACGATTCAATTGGCAAAACTGTTTAGATACATAAACATCATACCTAACACTAAGCTCCCACGGCCCTTCACAATCTCAAGACTGTGAAATCTAGACAAATAAAATAAGGCCTGCAATATTTTTTAACTAGAACATGAACCTTAAAAGTACTTGAATTTCCAGTTATATTTACACAGTTTTTTATATAGAAGGTTGTTCTAAGGTTATGTTATATTATGTTAAGTTATGCTTCAAGGTTTTGTTATGGTTCCATAAATTGAAAAGCATCAAACAAACAACAATCATCAAAAAATCTCCCATCTGCACTGCATCGGATGGGATGGGGTATGAGGCAGTCGCCAGGCTTCATGCACAAACCGTCTGCATTCTTGAATAAAAAAAGTTGGTTGTTAACAGGAAAAGTCTATCGCTGACAACCATATAGCTGACAACAGGCTATTCTGACCCTCATAGTAACAGTATATAATACGCCTCAGGCTCACGAGTGAGGTGGCAGTGAATGACTAACATCTGTGTTGAACAGGGAGGTAAGGGACCGGTTTTAATCAGTCTGATTTGGCAGCAAGCATGGAGTCTGGATCGGGCCATGGTAGAAGGAGCCAAAGAGGTGAAAGGTTCATTTGGATGCCGTCTCCATCTCCATCTCCTCTTTAGCTAACCTGCTTCTCAAACATAGCATTTACATTTAGTCACTTAGCAGACGCTCTTATCCAGAGCGAATTACAGCAAGTACAGAGACATTCCCACTGAGGCAAGTATGGTGAAGTGCCTTGCCCAAGGACACAACGTAATGTAGCCACAGCCGGGAATCGAACTTGCAACCTTCTGATCACTAACCCAACACCTTAACCGCTGAGCCACGAGAGAGCACTGACAGAACGAAGAAGGAAATGTTTGTTTTCTTTACTTGATGTGTTTATCATAAACAGTTGTATGCTTGTTTAGTGTATAGCGTGTATTTTTATATAATATATGTACGTACATATTTGTAGTCTACCAGTCAAAAGTTTGGACACACCCTCCCATTCATATTAATGGGACAATGTGTCCAAACCTTTGACTGGTAGTGTACATATATGTTATTTTACAAAACAAGGTATTTGCATGTCACACCCCGGGCCTTGTGTTTCCTTATGAGAATGGCTGTGTGTGTTTTGGTCCAGTGAAAGAACCTGTGTTTGTTTCTGTCCACTGAGAATGGCTGTGTGTGTTTGCGTCTAGCCAAGTGGCACTTGTGGTTGAGAGTGTCTGAGTGGACAGCACAGGGACGTACGTGCTTTGTGACAAGAAGTTTGGGCTGCTACACCAATTTCCATGTGGATATGCTTTCTGTGTATTTCTAACTATTCTGTATAATTTCAGCTCCTTCAGCTTACCCTACACTTCTTCTTCAACATGCCTCACCCCATTGATGTTACTATGCTAAGATAATTGTGCAAATGCATGTGTTACTACACTGTAGACACATGTAACACATAATTGATGGACATATGCCTTACAATTCATGGCAAAATTCTAATGTCTGTTTCCACAATACCAGAAGTAAAGATAGTTGTTTTTCCTCTCCAAAGTGAATTGTGAATTGAATACGTTCTTTTATTGAGTAAGAGCCAAGATTCAAATCTTCACTCTGCACATATCAGAACCAAATGCAAAATCCCTTCCCTGTGATTTCAGGCCCTATGACGACACACACACAAACAAGACAGAAGTCACTCCCAGCCAGACAGACAGCAAAAGTCAACCACTTTTCAAGGACAGACATGTGAAAAACAACAAACTGCAGACCCTGGCAGGCTAGAGCCACACAGCAAGGTACAAATGAATTCTGTTTCCAACCGCAGTGTCATATGCCTGATTACTTCTTTGTGATGGCAAATTACATCCTTGTTTTCTCATCCATAATGATGTAACACCATCTGATGAAATGAAAGCATTCAGAAATGGAAGCACAATTCAAAATGATCTGTGACTTGACACAGTAAGGGTTTTTTTTAAATGTGAATGTACGCTTGATACCTGGCAAGCATAAGCATATATGAGAAGTATGTGTAATCACACTGGATTCATAGTCACACATTCAGACAAAGTAAAAATGTAAGAAAAACCTGAAGCTTAAATGTTTCATGGTTTCTTCAGAAGCAACTGGACCAAGTCTATTACCATCCAGGGTGAATTTTCTCTCCCTGACTGTTCCTTCTCCCATACTATATTCCTAATACACTTGCACCAGACAGATATGAATAATTCAAGGTAAAACCGCCCCAGAGGTGCTCTTGTTCCAATGTCTTCACCTGGAAGAAATTACAAAATCCCCCTTTAAGGGCCAAAAATAAAAATAATTCTGCCCATGTTCTCTGTTTTCACACTGATTTGTTTTCTTCCATACTGAGCGCTGTCCCTTAAGAGCAGATGCAAAGTCAGAACGATTGCAATACGAACTGAGCTGACTCAAGTCTAGCTACACTGAAAAAGACAGTGGTGTACACGAATACCTAGAAATGATGCTTTTAGATGTTTTTCGGGAATCCATTCCCTTCCCCTCGAGACAACACAGGTGTCTCAGTGTGATCCAGAACTTGGAGTTACTTCAATTCATTTCTGACACTGAACTCCATAAGGGGATTTTTCGAGAAGACTCATTTTGTCAGTAATTTTTCTTTCCCGTTGACATGTTCAAATCGCCAGAGGGCAGTACGGACTCCACAGTTATGCTGAGTTCATTAAGGCCTGTGACAAATTACAGCGAAGAAGCATTCAGAAAGAGATCACATTCCATTAAAAAGATATGGAGGCGATGGTCACACGCTTTAACCTCAGTAATATCAGGTCATCATGAGACTCTATACGACCACCGCAGAGACGATATCCAATTGAATTAAGGCTCATTCAGACACTGCAGTCTGCCTCCAGGCATTGCATCTCTCAATTCATTTACATATTTGCATGTCGAATATGACACTTCAACCTGAGCAACAGCTTGCAGTCATTAGAGAAGGTTCGTTAAGGGAAATGAGCGTCAAACCTTCGTAGAGTATGGAACATACAACTGGTGTGATCACATGAGGAAAAACATGTCAAATGTGCCAAGAATGAAGGAACAAAGTAGAGAACTGCGCGGGACTGTTTTTTTCATCCCGCTCCCGCCCGCTCCCGGTGAATTTCTGACCATTACCGCCCGCTCCCGCTGAATTTCTGACCAATCCCGCCCGCTCCCGCAGAATTTCTGACCATTACCGCCTGCTCCCGCAAAGTGTGCGCAACGTGCCCGCCCAGACCCGCGATGTGTCTTCAATATAGTTAGCAAGTTCTTACCAACAGGGCTGCTTGAATGAGCTACTATACAATCGTTTTAATGGGAACATAAATAGACAAAGCAACACGCATTTAAATGTAACTTTTTTTTATTAAAATACCTTTTATATAAACCTTGCATAATCACATGGCACCTAAAACAGGCTGCTTTGCAAATCACAATATAAATATGAAAATTGTCAGCCTACTAGTAACACCGCCAACACGCCTCTTTATGTAGTCTATGACCTCAATAACAAATGGCAACGAGAGGCTGAGTGGCTCAAACAGTAGTAGCATAGCCTAAAATAAACTAAGTTAATAAATGAATTTAACGAATCACTTGCCAATATTGCTATGGAGGAAGAGAATGTTGCTGACCGACTGCGGCCCCATTCTCGTGCGCCTCTCTTCCAAGATGCGCCCACAGACACTAAATGTACTAAACTAGATGCGAGAATACTGAAGATGAAACGCGCTAGCTTTGAGAGCGCTTGTCGGACTTGCCTTGTTTAGTTAGTGTACACAACTTGTTTAATGTTCTGCTCTACTTCGTTGGTTGACTGAGTCATGACTCAGTAGTACCTAGCTATTACAATCCCGCACAAACCCGCAGTATTTTTTTTTTAGCCGCCCGTTCCCGCCCGCAGTTAAATTGAAACCGCCCGTTCCCGCGAGATTTGCGTTGGGTCCCGCGGGACCCCGCGGGACCCAATCCCAGTGCAGACCTCTAGAACAAAGTTCTCAGTTACAGGACTGTGTCTTGTGTAACAATCCTTAAGTTAGTAGGAAAACATTTGTGTCAAAACGTAAAAAAATATTATGTTGCCAGATCGTGTACAAGGAACAGTTAAATATAAATAACGGATGAGCTGATAAAAAAAGATAACAGACGTTGTAATCTGCTTCCACCTTTCAGTCACCTTACATAGTGTAAGAACATCCCTCATAAAACACAGGAGCCTGAAGTGAGGGGCTGGCCATGCTAACTTTAGGACTGCCTCCAATAAAAAGCTGAGGCTCTCACATCGGCAGTACAATGGAACCTACAGGGGCTGTTATGGATTTGCCTCCAATTCCATTCTCAAACCCCCCGAAAGTTGGTGTTGTATTTCCTATTGATACCCTCCCTGATTCCCTCCTCTGTTTCCTCTCCTCATCTCCCTCCCCCACTCCTCATTTCCCCCTGTTCCTCTCCCTTCTCTCCCTCTATCATTTCTCCTCCTCTTCCTCCCTGTCCTCTCTCCAGGTCTCCTGACGATGGCAGGGGCAGACGCTCCCTTCGGAGTTGGTAGTGTGCGAGCCTCTTCCCATAGCCTCATCGTCCTTCGCTGTGTGGACTGTCCATCATTCAGTAATCAGCCATTTGTCTGTTCTTCAAAATTGATGCCGGGAGCGAGTAGGGGGTGGACACACCCCTTTTTTGTGCCACATTGAACCGTTTGTTGATGAGGAGCCTGAACTTCGAACACATGGAATGTGAGATATTCATGGCAAGAACACATGGATTCTGCAATTGTAGGTTCCACAGAACGTAACTTTTTCTTTTTTGTGCTGAATTTGGAAATACCGAATGGGGTCATGAGGGAGAGTCTTGGAACTAGCCTAGACCTGGCACCACCTGGGATGACGTAAAAGACATGGAATGAGAAATGCTTTTGGAGTTTATGCTTGACAAACGCTCTATGGTGTTCTTGCAGACCAAAGATAGAAATGGTGAAGCTGGCTATATTCTGGAGGAGTTAATAGAGATGGTGAAGAGTATATAGGGGACTTTTGCAAGTGGACTCAAGCCTTGCATCCCAATGGGCCACCGATACAGACGCTAATGTACACATAGGGATGAACAGTAGGACTTGTTGCACTCAATATAAATTGTATACAAACAACAAAAAACAACAAAAAAACAGTTGACAAACTTTTAAAGTTAAATGAGTCCAAGGATAATGTGTAACTCGTTGACGACGTTTCTGTTGGGACAACTAAACTGTATTTGTTTACTCACTGCTAAATTTTGAACATGCATTTAATCAGAGTTACATTTTCAATTGCTATATTTGGACAATTTGCAGTCAGCATGGCTGGTTTTAGTGAAACAAGCAAATCATTTCTCACCAAGGCGGGAGTGAGGGGTAAGAAAACCTGTTAGGAATTCATGTGTCATATCTGTTCGGAGGAAACAAACATTAAATGTATTTTCAAAAGCCTAAAGTTATATATTTAACAGTTTTATATGTTGTATCTTTGTAGAGAACCTTATTTAACACTGAAGATGTGGTCACTTTGCCAATCATAAACTGTGGGTGCACAGTGAGCTATATCCTTAAGCTGCTTGTCTGTCTTGTTCATTTGAACAAAGTCAAGTGGCTCTGCCTTTTGAAGCTAATCGGTTATTTTTACAACATGAAATTATGTATTATTTAACATGAAATGAAGAGTAAAGTACTATAAACTAATTAAAGCGATGAAAGAATTACAAGATCCCGCTCTTGACTTCAACTATACCTCTTTCACACCAGTACCACCAGACCAATTTCACGCATAACTATGCGACATGAATAGCTGTTGTGTTGGTCACCAAAAAAAAAAAAAAAGTGGGGCACGCAAGTAGAGCTGCTGGTTTTTGACGCCACCAAATGTGTGAGTTGAGAAAATCTGTTTGCCTTTGTGATTCTGCCAAATCTTAATTTTCACTAAAGTATTCACTTTCTTCAACAAAAGTCCCAAAAAGAATATTTTGGCATTTGTGATGGCTATTAACATTGCATAAACAGTCCTACATGGGTTTAATCCAGCATCTGACCCATGTCGCCTACGTGTGTCAGTGACCAGAATGTCAGTTGCCCGGACCAGTGATTCAGCCTTGTTTTCACTATTGTAATTAGGTTGGTGTGAAAGGGGTTTGTCATGTGTTAGGATACTCTTGATAGGAAGAAAAAAACATACTGAATCTGCACTGGGATGCCAATAGTGTTTATGATAAAAAGCAAATGTGTTACCAGGGAATTACATTTATTTAAAATCATTAGGTATCCCTATATTCTACCAAAATAAATGTACAAGTTGCTGAACTGGTGCAACCATATTGGAGCTATTATGTCATAGCATCAGAATATTCATTTTTTGAAGTAATCTGTTCTCAGAATGAGCAGATATTTGGATATCTGTAAAATGTGTATAAACAGCACATGTAAGAGATACTAAGAACATGACCACTGTCTGTAGTTTCATGATTTTCTCTTGGAATCGTGAAACATGTTGTTAGATTAAATCTTTGAAACCTCATCTGCTTACTATAAATCAGTAGCCCTGATTTCTTAGGGTGATGCTTCTCCTACAGTACGTTGATTACACAGGTATGTACTGTAAATGTGTTGTGGATGTAACTGCTTTCACAGTATGAGTGCTACAATACATTCTAAGTCCTGAAAGAAATGCTTCAGTTTGATCACCCAAATATAGAATTCTATACCATCAGGAATAAATTATAATTTTTCTTCAGTTCTCTTTAAAGTCCATAATATGATGATTATGCCACACCAAAGGGAGAAGAAAAAAAGGCTCAAAGAATATTTTCTTTCAATTTGATATTGTGAATACATTACTTTAACAGATTGATTTGAAAGAACTAAGAACGCAGAGCAGAATGCAGGACTATGGTCTCGGAGGCCGCAGTACTCTTGAATGATCCTTTTTTATTTATTAACTTTAATCTGTCCTAGTTTTCATACTACATCACTATTAACCCATTTTAGCTGAGAAGGAAATTAAGCACACATATGAACAAAACTATGTTTGCTTTAATGAGAATGATTGAGATGAAGACATTAGCAAAAGTGTCCAGAGTGGCAGTTTATCAAAAAGAAGAATCTACAATTTTATTAATAAACCCTGCTGCTAATGGGGCTATACTATATATGTCACAAGTCTGATACACTGCCACACCACAGCTAGGTGTGTGAATCAGTATTTGCTGGAAGGCAGTGCACCACGAAAACAATCCCTACATCATCCAGTCTGCCACCTTAACTTTGTTATTTTACTACACACAATGAGTCTCACACAGTGGTTACCTTTTTTCATCCCTTGATGCAGGTAAGTTTGATAAATGCCAATTATTTACAATATTTGCTTTTCCTTGATGTGTTCATTCAAATTGCATCCCTTTGTCTGGTGGAGGTCAAAAGCGTTACATCATTAAACTTCACAGAAGTCTGAAAACATCCTTACATGTGAAAATGGTCCTCAGTTGTTGCATAGAGTGGACATGTGTTTTCTTTGTCAAATCCCTGTTTGACTAATGTACTCACTCTTGCATAAATACCCGCTACCAACAATCGATCGCTGAGCTTGAGTTTGCTCGTGAATTTCCTCGGGTCCAGCAAACAGAGAAAGGAGTGTCTCATCTAAGAATTGGTTTACATAACAGGTTCGCTAACAAGGTGCCTGACATGCCTAATTCCCCTTGATTGAATTTCAATAATTATCTGGTATCCAGGAGGCAAATGTGTTAGATGTCATGCTTTGACATAATTTATTTTGGGTTCTTTATGTGCAGTTTCCCCAAGCTATATCGTTTTCAGGTAGAGATTGGCCAGGATTTAGTTCATCATCATTGATGTTCTGAGGGGATATCAAGTAGGTCAGGTATAAATTGATTAATATTCATGAAATGTGGTGCACATGGACTCTCATCATTAAATTATACCATAGATAACGACAGTATATCAATACAAAACTTTATAATCAATATGCAAATAAAGTACTGCTCATAAAGTAGAGCTTCAAATCTTGATCTATAACATATCAAGTCATGGTGTGAGAGCACATCAAGTCATGGTATGATTCAAGTTCATCAATATGCATGTCTCCCATCCCCACAACGAACCTGAAACAGCTTGAAAGATTGATCTTTTATGTTGTGGACCACTGCTATCACAGCGACCACATGACCAGCCTTGCTAGCTCGATCTATCCCCTTGTCAGTTTCTCTTCCAACCATACCACTGGATATGTCTGATAGCCACTGTGTACCGCTTTCTCTCAGGAAACTCCAGAGCCAGACGATCTCTCGTCCTCTGCACATCCTCCTCTTCGCTTCATCCTTGACGGACTCAGAGGAGATGTGCCTGTGTCAGCCAAGCGTCAGGGTCCATTTAACATCACTAACAGCCTGCATATATTATTGCCTCCTGCTACACTGCCACTCCACCTCTGTGGTGCCCTGGGACGTACACAGAGTGTGTTATGTGTGTGTATGTGTTATTCTTCATGACTGCTAATACAGCTTCCCTCTCATGAACTGTCATTTCCATATAGGTTCTGTAATTAATACAATTTTACGGACTGATCAATCGATAACAAAAAGCAATTACAATAGATTATTTTAAACGTAAACTGTCTACATCCAAATTGGCACATTTGTACGTTAAGGCTGTCCAAGAACTCGATCTGAGATTAGCTCAGACAGAAAGGACATTAATATCACATAGTGTGGAAAGTTTAAAATCAGACAATGGTTAAAATGTGACGAGCTGTAAAAAAATTTTTGTCTTGCTTTTCTTTATTAAAATGCATTGCCAGTACCGCCTCGCTCCAGGTCTGTGTCTTCTTGTAACAAAGACCTTGTTGATTGTTTGAGTGCTGACGAACCAAATTAACACCACTTTGTCACCCTAGTTGGGAATGCAAACCGAAGGCAGAGTAGTTCATTAAAACCAATCAACTTAATTGACTTGATGCCATTAAAATGTTAGCAAAGTGTTGATATAACAATTGCCTTTTTCCCCCACTCTGTTAATCTCCACAAAACATTTTTAAAATTCCAAAAGCATCTGCCCCAGAAAAGAAGCTGCATAAATCCATGCATACAGAATCATGGGTGATGATTCTGCTCCTGAGGATGGCTTCATGGTAGTCTGACATTTGTGTGGCTGTTAGAGATTTGTTATGGGAGACTGGATGGAGGGACCAGAGAAGAGAAAGACCATGAATTGGCTAGATTTATTTTCCATTAGTCTTAATTTTATCTTTGAACAAACTGAGGCACATACTGGTTCAATTCAAACAACCATTTTTCATCTTCCTCTGTCCCTCACTTATATAAATATATCTTTTTTAAAAGCAGGCAAACTTTCTAATCATGGTTATGGTCAAAGTCACACCTCCAGTATTATAAAATGTACCATGTACTACTGACCCTAAACAAAAGTGAATTCACTGTTATCTAAAAATACCAACACAGACCTTTGGTGTACTAGGCATGGAATAAAGATGATGTGTGTGACATCCTGCCTAGCTACAATGACTGTTGTATGTGAATTTTTGAAGTTTTGCCATGGCAAACAACGATGAAATTGACAATATCTTCACACCTCTCTGCTTCCTGTCAATGCGGCAAATACAAAGCCAAAACCATAATGAGGACTATGGACAGAAAAGAGTCGTTGAAGACCTCCCACCAGTTCCTAATCAGGCCCTGATGTGTTTGGTTTAGGCTTTCTGCATCCTGATGGAAGCCAGGCAGCTGGAGGCACGGCCTGCTCATCTGAAGCCTAAATTAGAAAAATCACCACCTTTGCCAGTTCCTTTAAAACCCCATTTCCATCCTGTCAACTCTTATTAAGGACACAGAGAGGTGACAATAGATAGAAATATGCATGAAAGAGAAAGCCTGGCCCCGTTCTATCACGGTAATTCTGACCGCTACTTACCAAACTGCTAGCTCATTTTCTGGTGCAAAGTAGTTTTCTCTTTCTTCATACCCTGTACCCAGAACACTAGACGTTAGCAGCTATTGCCTGAAATCCTCTCTTTTTCCGTTTCCATACAATTGTGAGCACCAGTCAGAGTATCACTGAAGGATTATGAGTTATAAATGCTGAACCATGAATAAATTAGCTGCTTTAATGCATAAGCAAGAAAAAAAGAGTAGAAAATAATCAGGCAGGGAGAGTGTGGTTTTCTCACTATCTAACCAAGGTAACTTCTTACATCCATGTGGGCTTTCTTCTTCGAGAAAGAAATAAAAACTATCAAATTCAATTTTTGGGTGATTTCGGCATCTAAATTTACTCTTACTGAGTGTGTAACCCCTGCCCGCAATAGCACTTAATGCACGTAAGCTTGAAATTCCACCCAATGCTCTATATGAAGTGCTTATGATTGCCTTGGGTTGCGAATACAATTTTTATGGGTGTGCAAGATGATCAACTTTATGGTTTATTTATGGTGGCAATTAATGAGTCGCCATTAAGTTAATTAGTTTAGTCGTCCACTGTGCAGAACACCTTCTAAAAAGGTATGAGATAGGTGATCTGCAATTCAAATGAATACAATTAGAAGATGCTCAAATGCACAACAATGATCGGGTCTTATTGTCACATCTGTGAAGTGTCACACTAAATTGCTTGGGTCTCAGCTGCAACGACGAGTGAATAGTTCAAGGGAGGGATGAACAAATCTTTTTATGGTGCAAATGAATAATTGCAGGGCATTTGGAAAAAATACACATCTTTGTTGGTAATTGCACAAGGGCAATTATGTATTAGCATGATAAAAAAAACTAAACATATGAAAACCATTCTGTTTGCACCTGAAATGAACAAAAGTGCATGCAGTGAAGGGAGAGATGAAGAGATTGAAGAGAAGTCACTCTGCGTGCTTGCTTACTTTAGTCACAGTGCCAATACATTTCCACAATCAAAAATAACTGACGATTTCCAATGTGTATGGGCGACTACAATATTACGTTATAGCTATCCTACACCTGTTTAGTGCCTCCTCCACTCGCCCCTATTTGATAACAATATGCGTATATGTCCCATCATTTTGCCATAGTATCCTTCAATATAGCATGCTTGCTATATGCTATAGAAGACAATTGAATACAAAGTTTCAATCCCCACTTTGCCCATGAAAGGTCCTGCACAAGTGTGCACAGCAGTAAGTGTTCTCTGTGCCACATTGAGAGCTAAATGGTGTTTGAAATGTTTTAATCTACTCCTGTCTCTTCATTAACTGGATAATGCTGCACGCGGGGAGCTATCTAGCAGTCTCTGATGCTCACACCACTCCCGAGGGGATAGTTATGTTGGTCACTGCATTTAACTGGAGAATTAAAACCATTCATTCTTCCGTAACCCTCTTTTTAACGACCTGATAAGGCAACGTCAAATTTGTTAATATTCCACAGTTAACAAACAGAAAATGGCTTGTATTATTGTGGCTAGAACATAAAGGTAAAAGATGCTTCCAGGAGGTACAACAAAGGCCCTTTCATTAGGGTTAAAAAATTGGTTCTGTTTTTATTATTGTTTGGCAAGCAATCTTGCCTAGACAATTGTTTTCCTCTTGTTTCATCAATATCCTACTCAGATTCACTATATTGCATAAAAATGCTTGGCATTTCCATAATTTTGCAGCACAAAATTTCTCAATATAAAATATTCCACATATTATATTCGAACAGCATTGAAGTACTTAAGGAGGTCCCCCATGCATAAGACAACCTTTCAGTTAAGCGATTCACAGCAAATGATAGGCTTTTGGCAGTCATTTTTCTATAAATGTCAAATTTGAAAGGAGAAATTTGTTTCAAACGATTTAATTGTGTCATGTTGAGTTACATTTTCTTTTCTGCGATGGATAACACCACAGGAGGTCGAAATTAGTATTTCTTCTTAACAACTGGGAGAATTGGATATACAATCTTTATGATATTTTGATTATTTATAAAACACAAATGTTTCCTGTCTGGCGATTACATAAGTTAATGGAACTCAAACGTGAATTATCATGTTGATTAAAAAAAAACACTTGGATAAACCTGACCCCCAGACTTGGCTCCTGTTCTTTCACAAGGGAGACAACCAGAGAGCCACTCTCCAGTTTGTCTGTCTGCTAATGCCAGGGGCATTACATTAGAAATGTGAGTTGAATCCTAACTTGCCCTTCGAGTAGATGTTCTGACCTAGCCATAAATCATTTCCAGGCTGTGCCCCCTGCCCTCTGTGGAATGGTACAGCCCATCCAACCCCTTCCGAAAGAAACCGCCCACTGAGACCTCCGCCATCCCAGCACCTGTCCACATCCTCTCAGGGGCCCTGTCCACTACACGACCCCCAACTTCACAGAAAGTCGCTGTCCTTCAGGGACAGCAGGAGCCTCTCATTCTGTTCTCTTCCCCCTTGTTGGCACTTTAAGGTCAGCACATGGGACTTCCTCTTACAGACATTAACTTACTGTAGCATTGACATTCACAATGCTCTGGAAGCCTTTGCAACTCGTTCGTTCCCAAACATCACTGTCTTAAAGGGAACTACTGTAGGGAATTGTTCTCTGTCCTTACCACATACCTGACTACCATTCACTGGCTGTACCCATTATATTCACATTAACAGGATGCATCGCCACATGGGCTCTGAGCGGTGCCCATGTGATAAAATGTTTTCCCAGTCGGAACCACTCGTTTCCTGTGTTTCTCAGGTGTCCCTTTGTGCCTCCTGTCTCCCTTTAAAATGAAAATATATCTCCTTCTGTTGGAATAAACGCAAAGGGATATGTAGGAGTGAGGAATGTACTGTAGTACTTTATAAAAGGCCAAGGACACACCAACATAAATCCACAGTCCCACTACTGGACCAAGAGAAGATGTTCCTGAAAACTCTTTTAAGTCGCAGCACATTTATTCTATAGCTAACAAAACGCCCTCTGGTTTGGTTTGTGTGTCTCTGTACTACAGACTCGACTGCTCCCAGCTGGCTTCCTGCTTCAAGTGAGGCAAGGTTAACCACGTTAAAAAATAAGCTAACATGGAGCTCTATGGGAAGCATGTTTATCTTCTGACGAGCAACACCCACAAAACCACACACTCGACTCAAGGAACTTTCCAGCACCGTTCCCCCACCATGTCAAGGAAATGCTTGCTTCACTATTTATGCTACCACATTATCTAGGTCTGAAGGAAAGTGGGGAACGAAATGTTAAAATATGCTTGATCTATTATTTATATTATTCTCACCTGGGAATGGGGACACAGATCTTTGGTGATATCTGTTGACCATTCCTGTCAAACAAATAGAATTTGAGATTGTTATAGCTGCTACACTAAGTGTCTGATAAATGCCAAATGTAAATATATATTTTTATTTATTTTTCACATAAAAACAAACTAGCTTGGCATAATGCTTACGTGGCATGATATATATATATACACAGTGGAGTACTGTACTGTTCCCCAACAAAATTATGTCTGCACTTAAATCCCACCTTCTGCATTTTACATCTGCCATTAAATGATATGATACAAAATGTAAATGTATTATGTATGCAACCCTGCTCACCCACTAACTGCACCTGGGGCATCAAGACTAGGGTGTTATGTAAGTAGCTTGTCAAACAACTACTTTGTGATTTCAACATAATCTGGGCATATGGTCAGCCTGTCATCTTGTGCAACTTATTGAATAAATTGGTGCATCCCCAATTTAGTGTCCCGAGGGACTGTACAGCATCTGCTAGTTTACCAGTCATGCTTTTAATCATTGACAGACTTGCAAGCAGGAATCCAGGTGAGTCTCATCAGAGTCTCTGTTCAATTACTTGAATTGGCGAATTAGATAACAAGGAAAAATAGAAACAGGTTCATTGATTTCCCAAAGGGCCATGAACTATATAGTACATTTTACAGGTAATGTGATTCATATCTTACAAATAAATACATGGATTATAAATTGTATTATTGTTGAAGGATATTTTTTGTAATACTTGTTTTGTCATTAAATCTAAAAAAGTGTGTTGTGTTGTTACAGTTATAACACAAATGTTTCAGTCAAAGAAGCAGTCTTCTGACTGAAATAGTTTCATTAAAAAAACTAGTTAAGATCAGGAGTAACATTTGAAGGCCACACTATATGTATATTTTTGAGTGTGCAGACACAAGTATTCTATCCCAGCTATGATGATCAGCCATTATGATCCATGTAACTACATCATTAACCAGAGAGGACCTGCTATAGAATTATAAAATGCAAGTACATGAAAATTGATTGAAAAAAGGCCCAAGAGCTATAACTTTGATCTGCATAATTGAAGCAGGCCACAAAAGAACATCAGCTTGGATAATGATACTCATAAGAAATAATTTACATTTGAAGAATGTAACATCTCATCATATCTAAAGAAAGTAACATCAGCCATAATGACATCCAAAATAACCAACAATATCATTTATTTACAATCTACATGAAACAAATGCATAATGTCATGTGACGTAATGAAACACTGGGATAGAATATGAAAAGAAACAAGATAAAAAACAAACAGCATGTGTTGATGTATTATTCAACATTCTATAAAATATTAACATAAAGAAACTGTAACCTGCTTTATCAGTTATGTGTAAAGTATGATTACACAATTTATGACTATAAATATGTCATACATCTTCACTGCCTGTGTGCAGACCTCTCCCAGGAAGCTTGCACTGGAATGGAGAGATGCGGATCAACAGAAGACACTGGCATGGTCATTTTCTCAACCAAGAAAACACAACAACAAAAGTCTAGTGTCCTCTGAGAATTGCACAGCAATAATAGTGAAGGTTTGAAACTAATACCTTGCTCCTTTTACAGGGTTCCCCTCCCTTGGGTAGAACCAAGTCTATGTGACAAACTGTTCCTGTTAACTCAATTCACACCACAGCTAGCTCTAGCCGTGCTAAACAACTAGCACCATGGCAGGACATCAGACCTCCGTGAGAGGAAGTCTTGAGGTGTTGCTACTCTGTCACTTCAGAGGGGAATTATTTTAACCCATGCAGTAATCCCATTTAGTGGTTTACTGTGCCAAATAAACATAATTATATTTTTGTATTTTAATCTTTGTTTTCAAGATTAGTGGTCACCAGTGGTTGAAGCAATGATGGACTCGCAGGGCTGCCTGAAAATACATACTTTATTCATCACCCAGAGATCAAGAGTGATCCTCCTTTGATTTCCCTGACAGACAACAAATGGTCTGGATCATTATCAGATTGGCGCAGACAGCCCAGAGGACAGTGGACGCGAGCTTGTGGTCGGGCAGCAGCTGGGGGGCAGTAGGAAAGTGCGGTTGGGGTGGAGATGGGAGGGGGGGTGGGTGGCAGACAATGCGGCTCCATCAATTGAATCATCCTTGACCTTGCGAAGGGCCGAGATGTCCAGGAATAGAACGGGTTTCGATCCACATCTTTACATGACAACTGACATTTAATACATCTTCTTGCCACAAACGTGCCCATGATGTGGACCCAACATATCGGTCATCTTCGACAGGCAGTTTGCGATCGATTCATTTCAAATATGACGGATAAACAGTCTTTACACACCAACAGAGAAGGCTTAGTCACTGTGTTGCTTTATTGAGTTTTGGATAAAGTAAATTAGCATGGATTAAATCTTGATCCTTGTCTTATTGACTACTGGAAAATCATACTCTTAATTGCCTAAATGTCAATGTCTGTTTTGATGTGACGGTCAGAGCAACGTTTCAACAATATTGACAAATGAGCGTTCAGGGAATTTTTTTCTCCTCTGTGCAAGGCTATTGCCAGTTTTTATACAATGTAAGTGAATAAGAGTTAGGATACCCCCTAAGGTGATCTGGGCAAAGATAACAGGAGGGGCTCTTCAGCCATGCCAAACACTCGCCTAGATTTCCTTTCATTCACTCAAAGTAAAGCTGAATGTGAAAAGGTCACTAAAAGATGGGAGAGGCAAGCCACAGGGAACGCCAGGTAAATATCAGCCCCTCTCCCAGGTTGTATATGTGTTGAACTGGTCTGAATACAACGCTGGGGTAAAGGAACAGCTTGAAATGTTCTTGTTTTGATTCTCAGTCGGGTTTGTACTCTGTCACTTGAACTGATGGTAATAAAATGTTGACCTTGTTTAGTCATGTGAGAAAGAGGACCCAGGATTGCAAGAGATGAGTATGATGCACACACACACACTTGAAAGCACACACATCCCTTCCACAAGTCTACACACACCCTAACACATGACACTCCTGCGAACACACACATAGCCCTGGGGTGTATTTTCCATGGCTATTAACATGTCATGAGTATGACAGATGTAAAGCCTCAGTGGATTCAAACATCAGGGTGCCACTATAGAGACTCTTTCATGGGCCACATGCCTGGCGACATGCTGAAATGTCCATCACCGCGAACCAAATCTCCCCATCCATTCAAGTTAACCCTGAAGTCACCATGTATGAACTGCATTATACTTCTGACAGCCGTAGACTGAAAGTGCTTTTGGGTTCTATTTTCACGGTGTTTATGGTAAGGTCGCTTTAAATAATTTTTCAGCTTTTCATGACCGTTAAAGTCGTTAAACTTGCCATTGGGGTACAGATACCATTTTCAATTATAATACGTATGGTTGAAATTAGGTTACTGGCAAAAGCTGAAAGCCGGCCATGCATGTTAATGACACAACCACAGTAGACCCGAACATTCCTCTCTCATGCATCATCAAGTGACAACACGTCACCTCAGCCAACGACCTCTGGAGCTCCCTCTCTCTATCACCGTCTGACAGATACACACAATAAAAGCCATGGTTCCACCCCTGAATGCCTCATAATGTACACACGTGCCGACTCTCCAGACTCTCCAGACAGAATTTATCTTGACCTTCCGCTGAGCTACATTAGGCCTGTCCCGCGTCGTTGCGGAACCCCGCAGGTTAGGAGGGGATGGAGCCGGGGCGGTGTAGTAACTGGATTAGCTAGGCCGAGAGGAAGAGGGCGCTTTGTTGACCAGTGGTTATTCTAGACCGCTGTTACCAAAACGGATTGATTTTTGTGGCCAGCGACTCACCAGAGACACCTGAATGTCACCTTTTCAAGCTGTGGAAGTCAGGCTTGAGGCTAGGTTAGAGCTGAGCTCAGACAAGGCCAGGAGAGGGACTGTTTGAGAGGAGGGTGGAGAGGGAAAGAGAGAATGCTGGGTGGATGGAGAAAGGTAAGGTCAGAAATATAGAGACTGTAAAAAAGGGAAGGTAGAATGAGAAGTGAAGAAACAAGATTAGACCAGAACAGGGTAGAGTGGAGCCATGCAGCTAGAGTGAATGTTTGAGAGAATATCACATAGTGAAAGCAGAGAAACATAACTTTCACTGGAAAGAAGATGAATTTCACAAATTGATACTTTCTATTGCTTCAGTTCAGAGAAAATGTACGCAACTCCCATGACTACCAGGGCCAGGAAAAGGTTTAGAAATGGACAGCTTTAACTTTTGTGTAATTCTATATCATCCAGATTTGCAAGATGTTATCACAAAGGGGAGGCACTACTATCACTACTGTCCCTCTACAGTACAGCACAACATGCAGCGGTTCTCTCCTCGCCTGCTCAAATCGAAATTTGCTCGTTTCAGACTGTAAGCAGACCTGTTCATTATGATCTCATGATACATGCAGCATTCACATCCTGCTCTTGCAAGCTCATTGAAATTCTAACTTCCTGTCGGCTTCCATCGAACTCACACTAAACCTCTGAGTGTTTTCTCCCCCCTTCTCATAGTCAGTAATTCAAGTATTAGCATTAACATTGTCACCATGTCTAATTCTAATACTGTGTATGCTCATGGCTCAGTGTGGCTCATTTCAATTGAGGTTTTGAAGAGTGGATTGCTGGCAAAGAAGAGGCAAATTCATCGGACAGGACAGTGTGCAAACACATCTGGGAGAACAGGTGTGGGGTGTGAGGCAGCTGACCTTTTACTGGAGGCTATGTTCTGAAAGGCCAACATACCTTAAGGATTGCAGGCTTCAGATAACTGGTCAACACAAAGAGCTCATGTTAATGATGCACTAGTTAAAAATACTGAATCAAAGATTCATATCAATGTCTGACAGCAAAATAACAACAACCTTGTTCTACAGTGTAATTCATGTTGTATATGTGTTACGGTAGGATTTGTTTTCTATGTAGTTTAGCTGTAGGTTTGCCTCTGTGAAACATATACTGATACAATCCTTTCTCGGTGTAGTGTTTTACACTGTGATGAAAGGTCATGCTTAAGTATGCTACAATGGCACTAGCCCAATCGATCAAGCTCAAAGGGAAGCAAACGATTCCAAGAAACCTCCCAGCACCATTCAAATCAAATGCTTTGGCTCTCCATATGTCTGCATGTTTAGGCTATGTGGGCACACAGCATGCTCATGATAACACAGAATATGTAAGATGCCAAATATGAGACAGAGGAAGCCAAGCTTCTTTTTGTCATATTAAAGCTAGTCTATTTAAAAATGTTTAAGTGCAAGGTAATACTTTAAACCTAGCTATCATCACACAACTTTGGCTCATTTCACCTCAGCGTGTCGTGGGAGTGATGTCCCCTCAGTCGGAAGCCTTTCCTGCTGTTACAAACCATTTATCATGATCGTTATGCTCTAGTGGCATTGTTGTGTCATTTCCTGTCCTCTCGCTCCCCTTGGAACATAGCCTTGCATACGTACCTCACCTCACGGCTCGCTAGCGTTAGCCCGACGCGCTAGCCCGCGCTATGACAGGTGACTAGCGATGCTAACAATAGCTTGACCGGACAGGCAGCCCGCCGTTAAAGACCGCCACATGATGAATTACCCTCATCAGCCTTCCTCTCCGACAGACCCTTTAGGTCACAGGGACAGCGAGACGTGACATTTTTCCTGTACTGTATAAATGCAAATACCTGCCAATCAATTAACAAGTTGGTCTCTCTGCCTCCCCACAGCTGTTGGTTGTGATTGCGAAAATTGATTGGAGAGGCAGAAATCAACATGACACCATGCCAGCAGTCCAGGGTCATTGGGACAGAGTGGAAACAAAACATGTTTTCTCCTTTTCGATAGACTCACTTGTGTAGCAGTGCCTCCTCTCTTTATATACTAGTGTGGGCACCAAGGGACTCTGTTTTAATGGGTAAAGTGACAGGTATTGGTGACACACAACAGCCTCCCACTAGATCCATCCAAATAGTCAGCTGGACCTGTTTATGGGCCGTGCTTAAAAACTCAGATGGCCCTTAGGTGTCCAAAGACTGCTTACATGTGTCACTCAGACATATCTGAACACTGACATACCAACCCCCTAAGGTAAAATAGAGTAGAGTATGTTATAGTACAATGGAGTAGAGTACATTATTCTAAAATAGCATAAGAGTAGCATATATTAAACCCAGAGGATGTGCCGTTCAGACAGATCAGCACCATTAATTTGCAAAATTCTGCAGCATGCAATAGTAACAAAAGAAATTTCCCCAAAAATTGCATGCCTGGAAAATGTGTCAAAGGTGTGCCTGTGAATAAAAGGTGGTCAACACACAGGTGATGGTTCTGCTGTTGAAGTCATGGACATCATATTCTGGTTGCATGTATACATAGTGATGCTGTATTGCCAAATATTATAAAGTGGTTTAAGTCGTGGTGAACCATTTTATGTTC
Organism: Neosalanx taihuensis; assembly: GCA_030340665.1. NCBI lineage: Eukaryota > Metazoa > Chordata > Actinopteri > Osmeriformes > Salangidae > Neosalanx > Neosalanx taihuensis. The sequence continues at coordinate 13,877,085 of CM059290.1, read as the reverse complement.
ATGATAAAACATGTGGTTATCCTATATTTATGTCTGTGACAGTACACAGGTGTGTATTGCATTTCAGTGCTATATGTTAAATCTTTGACATGAGAAGGGATCAAAAGATTAAATTATTCACCCTGCACTCACACCACCCCACGTGAGCACCTCAACCTGTCATTTAGCTGTATTCATGTCATTGCATCTGATTCAGGTGTATGGAACATGGCCTGCATTTCTGTTACTATACTGGCAAGGCTATGTGTGGTCTTCTATATTGGAGGGCTGCTTATGTTTGATAACTGTGAATGTGTGCTTGTCTGAGCAAATATGATTGTTTGTTGTGTTCATGTGAGTACATTTCCGACTCATGCTATTATTGTATATGTTGGGATGTAGAGATCCAAACTGCATGACATTTTCATACACCAGCTGCCAACTAGAATCTTTGCTCAAGCTCCACTAGATATCAAAGCTATTCTTTAAATAAAAAATCCCCCCCCCACATATCTAATCCCTGAGTTAGCGTACTGTAAACTGCATCTTCCCAGAGCGGCCATTTTGTATGTAATATATTGTTGCCATCAGTAACAGGGATGCCCTGACAGGTGAATGCAACTGCCTGCACATTAGATGCACAATGTAGATGTTCAAGATCTGTTGTCAAAGCCATGTCTCCTCCTGGAGCGATAAGCATGGGGCTATTACCAACCTCTATCACGATCTTTATAGCTGAGCGGACAGCTGAGAGGAAGCCCTTTAAGCTATCAACATGGAATCCCTCTAACCCAGCTTGGAAGAGCCTGTTCCCTTCAAATACAGTATAATCACTTTTCCAAGTCATAGCTGGAATAGTGAACCAAATATTTTAAGAGTGGCATCTTTATGTAATGCTGGCCTAAGATAAGATAAGTGCTACTGTATTTTGTAATACCTTTGCTGATTAATATCAGTTTGTGCCTGCATGCGTGAGTTCACATTCGGGTGTTATGCTCAAGAGCTTGTGTAATGTATACAAATGAAATGGCTGTTATTGCTTATTTCATACATTGCTAACTTAGTTCTAACTCTGGGAAAGAAGTGTATTTATGTGCAGGTAGAGTACATGCGTGTATGTGCATGGGTTTGTGTGCATGAGTGCACACGACACAGACACCATTCTGTCTGAAACTACAGCATCCAGTGTCTGTGTGTGTAGGTGCATATGTGTGTGCATCTGTCCCATTTGTGTGTTGATAGCAGAACACGCTGACTGGCTGTGTTGATCTCCATAGACGGTGACACACAACAACTGAAGCCTGAGTCAATGCAGGACACAATATGTATTCCCAGGAACAAAGAGGCTAGTGGATCCCACACACCAGAGAATCCTGTTTAGTCAGGAACAGTTGGGATTAGGACCCATTTGTGACTGAAGCCCTGAGGAACGTGCATTGATGAAGTGCCCACATAGAATCAGACTGAATCCATTTCAATTTGCACTGTAGAGATCTCTGTGCAGCACCCAAGGCAAGAGTTTGGCCTAATGACACTGTCAAGGCTAAATTCACTGGCAAATCATAATAATAAAAATAATAAGTAAATTAATTCAATTCAATGAAATTGAATCTAATGCGTGGGTTTTTGTAATTGTATCAGAACTTAAGGTTTAATTTAATTTAATATAATGTACATTTAACTAGAAAACAGTCACTATATTGACATAGTGAATACTGTTTCTCTTTGAGGCTTTTAGTCTAAAAAGATACTTGAAAATAATCATATAATGAACATAAAGCAATAAAAAAAAGATAATAATAATCAGATAATGGAAGAAATCCGCAAAAATAGGAATTGACCAGAATTACTGTAAATTTCTCAATTGGATTTCTGACAGTGCAGGTTTCTCAAAAGGAAAGCCAATTCACCATCTTCTACTATCTTCTTTTTCAAGTTAGTTCCAAGTTAGAATCTATTATTTTGATGTATTACATTTAAATAATTTACCTGTGAAAATGTCCTTTTTTATTTTTTATAAAGTTAATCAAGTTTGACAGAATGTCAAGAATTGACTGACATGAGAGTGGCAGGGCATGAAGAAGTAGATGCAGTAGATGACACTATCGCCACCTAAGAGTGATACTTTTATCATACAGTATGAGCATCTTGCTTTTGATTTTGGAGTGATTGACATGAAAAAAGCAAAGTGAGAAAGAAGCTTTGAAATTGACTTTTCATTCCTTTGATCATAAAGAAGAAGTCGCTACTCCAGGTTGCCTATTTTGAAATATAGTAGAGAGAGCGAGGAGAAAAAGAGTGAGAGGATATAGTGTGCGAGAGAGAGAAGGAGCACAAGAGAAAGACAGGAAGTTTCGAACAAAGTTCTGTGCTGAACAATCAGGCTACTACTTTGCTTAGGTCTTTGCTTGTGACAGTGCTTACATGAACCAGCAGTCAGAATACAAGAACTTGAACTGTGGCACATCCATGTACTAATGCACATAGTGCAGTAGCAACACTTCAAGTGCGCCAGTGTTTTTTTCTGTGAATGTGGATGTGCTCTGCAACTGCATCATTTTGAGGATGATGCATTAGTGGCAGAATCTTGCATTATAGCGTTTTCCCCCTTGAACTGAATAAAAAATCGTATATATTGATGTCACGTTATTCTCACCTTTCTCCATGAATACAATAAATCTAATCTCAAAAGGTGGTTTTCCCTTTCAAGATTGTAGATGCATCTGTAGGAGGATTGACAGAACAGAAAAGTGTCCATGCCCTACAGCCACAGATGGGAGAGAAAACACAGACCTCAACTATATGACTTCCATGCCCCTGTGTGTTTTCCTTGTCATTATCTTTCCTCGAACCCTCCATCCCGCTTTCTGCCTCCTCTTTCATTCCCTGGCACTAAGTGAAAAGCCATGGCCCGGTTTATAGAGTCAGTCTGGTAAGGGGGGGCCAGATGGACATGGAATAAATGTATAAATGATTCAATTCTCTCCCTCTTTAGAGAAGTTCACTGAGGGTGCATGATCGAGAGAAGCACAGGCCCTCTCAGCCGTGAGCTTGCGGGCGCCAGCCTGTATTAAAAGCGAAAATATGTTGCTTTCAGCAGACCATATGGTAATGTGAATTCATGTCATGCCATGTCATATTACATATGGAAATAATTTGAATATATAACTAACAGGGACACAAAGTGTTGGGGAAAGACAATTGGTGATCTTTCCTTTAAAGAAAGAAGAGATTTATACTTGTATTGTCATTTTACGAGGATAAAACTAAGACACTGTATGTTTATGATCCCAGACTCCCTAAGGGCAGAGTGCATCGAACTGCTCCTTATGTATCTATAGGTGATATTTCTACAGATTTTAGATACTTCATTGGCATTGAATCATGTTCTTAATTATGGACGTATCTGTTCGCAAAGTCTAAAACCGTATAACAGCTTGGGAGTTAAATAATGAATAAATAAATTAAATTCCCAATTAATCAGCCTATTCTTCATCAATATTAAGATATTGTCTTTGATGAGGTGTAAAATTAGAGCGATCTAGTCAGTACACTCACATACAGAACAATCACGTTAGTGAGACAGATGCATCTGGCTTGTTATTACTGTTCTTGACTGTCCTCCCTGACAGAGCTAGTCTACCATGACGAATAATTTGTGGTCTCAGAGACATCACGAACAATGTTAGATACAGACTGCTTTTGGAACCAGCAACATTTGATTGGAAATGTGTTTGCTTTGACTTTAGTTGAATTTGTAATCTATCATTAAGGGCATTGTTTAATTGAGTCTCTTCAATGTCAAAGACCAGGCCAGTCTCTAATTTGTGCTCGTCATTTAAAACCAAAAGTACATCGTCCAGTATGTTTGTATCACAGCTTCAAGCATCTAAATAAAATTACATTGGCTGCCACTTGAAACCATTTGAATACACCCTGAGATTAAACTCGCAATGCAGGAAACACAGCCGACTTGGCTCTGAGTTTTGACAATGTAGGGAGCAATTTAGTTGAAGAGGACGTGAAGGGGGCTAGGTATTGAGTGCTGCTTAACCCCACACAAAGACGTCTTGGCCCTTGGGACAGCCTCATTCCTCACCCTCTACATCCATCATGGCTGCCTTCGCTTGAGAGAAGAGTGGAAGGTCCCTCGGGAGACACGAGTCCTTGAGAGGATTTCCAGAAAAAGGGTCACATGATTTGCCAAGAACAATGTAAGGCACTTAAAAAGACGTTATCACACGTTCCAGAAATATGTTACAGGTTCTGTCTCATAATTATTTAATAATGTGATTTTGAATTGGCCAGGATAGGTCTGTCAGCAGTTCAAGTGACTGCTCAGGGCCTTTATGTGACATTTATTGTTACTCGTACTAGAAAGATCAATTATCTTGAGCCCTCTGCATCAATAGAATAAAATGGCTTTTAAATGGTTGAATTTGTACGTTAAGCGGTCTACATAGTTTTTGTTGTGTTGTTCCAAGTCAATGTAAGCAAAAAGGCTGGTTGGTGTCGCCTAATTTAGCGCTTTCAAATGAAGGATCATTTACAATTTATCAGTAATTTTTACCTCTTATTTTCATCTATGTTTGAAGATAAAGATTGGAGTTTACACAACTGAACTGTGAATGTTTTTTATCTTGAAGAGAATATGTGTTTAAAAGATTTATTTCAATGGTGATATGCAAATTTACATTTGACAGTGGGCTAGGCTGTAATGCACTGCGATGACCACCTGATGGTGCACATCAGATTATGCTTATCATATTGTGCTATACGATGGACATTTTGTAATTAAACCTTAATTTTTGCATTTTTGTATCTATTCTCAATTAATTAAATTAAATTCGGATTTTGTGGGGCAAAATTTAAACATTTTATCAATCCAAATGGCATATTTCATATATATATATATATATATATATATATATATATATATATTTATTTGATTTTTTTCAGAAACTGGAGGAAGACTTTCAATATCTAAAACAAATAAGTAGTGACGATTGTAATCTGTGTTGTTTGATTTAGGGCACATAAATATAAGGTTCCCAACAGCATACCAGTCCTTGTTAAGTGTTACTTATTCAAATGTTGAACAATAGTATTTGGGACAAAATTCATTCTTATTACCTGTAATTTAACACTGGCTAAGAACAAAAGAAATACAGTACTTAGTTGATGTGTTGTGATACTTTGTGTCTGTATCTCTTTATGTATACTGCAGTTTGATGATGTCAATACAGTTCTAGATCGCTAATGAAGAAGAATTATGCATTGTGTAAGTAAGTGGGTAGAATACAATTAATAAAAAAGCATTAAATCACATTTCAGTCTGTTCATAAAGAGATTATATCTCTCTGTCTTACTCTACCCTCTGTAACAAAGACATGTAAAAAATGAAACCATTATTCCGTTCCAGTGATACTGAACCACGGCAGAACCGACCAAAAAAAGCATCAGATTTCCTGAAATATCAATTTTGCACTTGGCTTCACTCGACTGCCTTCCCTTCTACAACTTCTACTTATTGTCCCATTTGCTTTTCATTATTATAATTTATCACTTAGCAGTGAATCAAGTTTTGGAATATTTTGTTTTCACAAATATAGAAATAAATATGATTCCAAGTTCATTTGAACCAGATGATACACAACACTAAGTACTGAAGCAGGCAGCTTGAAAAAGATTTACAGCTTTATGTGTCAGAGACAAATGGACTGAGTATACATTTACAATTCAGACATTTAATTTTCTATATATAATTTTAGTTATGACTTTACTTTAGTTTTGTTTACCGAAGTTGAATGGACAATAGCTCTCTTGGCAAAGTAAAATGCCCATGATCTGGATTACAAAAGGATACGACAACTTAAAAAAAAAAAATGTATTTAAGCCAAAGCTTGCTTTCTTTTATTTAATCACCTAATTATTTCTCCTGAGAGCTAATTAGTAAATACATGATACTGTGTGTGGCTGTACTTGAAACAAATAGTAGGACCAGCAATAAAGACATGCCTACTGTTTATTAGAAGGACTGTCAAAAAGATTTAGACTCTTTATTTAAATATCCAGGATACATCATCCAATTCTGGAGGGGGGGTGTAAACAATGTGGTACTATCCAAAACTAAAGAGGCCAGGTGCTGTTTGTAATTTTTGAAAAGAGGATCATGAGTGGTTGATGTCATGACAAAGGAAAACTGTATTTTTCATTTGACAAAAGGGGTCCTGTACTTAGACTTTCAGTTCACGTTTCAGGCCAAACCAGTAATAAAGCCAGTTGCTGTTCAACTGTGTATCAAATAAACGTATTAAAAACAGCAGAAGAATGCTAATAAAGTTAATGAAGTGCTTGCTAATGCAAACTCAAGCTAGCCTTAGCTGGTTAGCTACATACAGTATCTTGCGGAAAGACATAGATTACATTAAAAGGGTAGCCTTACCAGCCCATCTCAGACACCAGAACTAAATATACCCTGATTGACTGCCTGCATGCCAATACTACTCAAAGCCTGGGATCAAAATGCAACAAAAATGCGATGCTTGGTTCTGAAAGTGACAGCTGAATAGTCAGCGGGGCATAACATGGTTCTGAGATTATTTCATGTTCCACAGTAACAAAATAGGCTTTAATTCAGAGAGGAGTTGCAATGTCAAATTCAAAAACATTTTGTTGGACGAGAAATGCAGAGATTCTCTTGAGAGGAATGTTTGATGCCAAAGTTGAAACGTTACATAAGTTAGAAAGAGCCAACTCATCCAGAAAGTATTTGGCGCATATTCTCATTTATAAATATGTTAATTATGGAGACATGGAGGGACATTAGTTCTTTAGTAAAATGCTATGGCGAGAACATAGATCTGAAACAAAAAAATCATTTTTAAGTTAAGGCTTAGACTTAAGTATTCTGCACTTCTCCACCTGTCTTTCCCTCCACCTCTTCCTTCTCTATTTTTTTTCTCTCGATATTTTCCCTTGACCTGGCAACATTCAGTAGTGCATGTTAAGCAAACTTTCTTTAACAATTGATACAGGGAGAGCCTAAAGCACAGACAAATGGGCGAGCATGTGCTCCATCCATCACACACAGCAGAAGACTCATTGTTTGCAGATTTTAACCTATAGCAGCTTTTCCCTTCTTCTCCTGTGAGACCCACAAATCATATCTTGACAATGGGACTTGTACAAGCTGGGATGAGCTCAGAAGTTCTGCTGTTAAAAGAAAAAGAAAGTAAAACCTGGGGGGAAGGGGAGGGAGGGATTTTGCTGCTGGTTTTATTTTAAGTAGTTGATACGCAATGCTGACGATGAAGATTAATGTTTACTTTTTACATTCCCAACACTGTAATCTTGTTTGCAAAAATCTTGGTTGATCACAGCAAATATTTTGGGAGTTGGGATAGTAATCATAAGGTTCCTGGATCAAACCCTGGCCGTGTGAACAATATGCTATTTTCTTGGGCAAGGCACTATACCCTATACCTCGGAGGAATGACCCGATACTTGCTGTAAGTTGCTCTGGAAAAGAGTGTGTGCTAAATGTAAATGTTTAAATGATAGAGACCATTTGCACAATAACCCTTGTTGAGTTACAAATCGTAAAGTACTGCATGACAGCACCGAACTGAGACAATCCCTGCTGGTTGGTTAATATTCCAGTAATGATTTTTGTTTAGTAGAGTGACATCAAGCTGGGGGAATTTGTACTGGTTCTTATTTGGGTTTGTTTATTTATGTATTTGTTATAAAATTGCACACAGTTGTTTGTTATGATCTGCGAGTACACAATCAAACGTCTTTTGTCTGTCAAACGTTGGATGTTGTTCTATCCAGAGCAGTCACAGTATATTTGGATGACATTCTGTTTGCTGGAAAAAAAGCAGCTTTGAGTGGTTACAGTGTGATGGAAACTCTAATGGGTTTGGATAGTGGCACATTAAACCACAGACTCACTTCTGTCGAGCAACAGTAGACTGGATTCACCATCACTTGAGGAGGCAGAATAAACCTAGAACAATGCGTTTAGAGCTGCATGTTATGTTGGGGGAAAGGAAAGAGTGGGCATTGGTTTCCTGATGTCCTTTACATAGGAAATTAAAAACTGTGTGAGTTACGCAATTCAAATTCAGGATGACATCTATCAAGTACTTTCTAGCAAATGTCTGAAAACCACACAATAAAAAATTGGATTGTCCATCTCGTTCTGGAGAGAGAATTATATGAGAATTGAGAGAGAGAATTTATATGTTGAGCTGTGTGTGGGTTTTGTGATCAGAACTGGTGTGCAGTGTCCTTAGAACCGCTAGGAATGGAGAGATCTGAATAAAGACAGATGAAAGAGTTTGTCCTCCTTGTAGAGAGATTGATGAAACACATTCTTCCCGGTTCATACACCGGTAAGTGTAGATGTGTGACAAATTTAGCATATTCTACATTTCTGTTTTTTCAGTTGTTTTTTCTTCTTCTTCCTAGCTGTGGGTCCAAGATACTGTATATCTAGTGTTGGATCATTCACACCAATCAACCATGAATTTTGATTTGGCCTTTACATACACATTCCTTCGCTGTCCAAGACGGACCAGAATTTTTTGTTTGTTCTCTAGGTCTCACCAATTTGGTTTACAGTGTGTTTTTGCTTCAGGCATGTTCAGCTCCTGACCGATGCCACCGGCAAGCGTGGCAAGCTGGCATGGTCTCAGGCATGCATCAGTGTTTTACTACCAGAGTGCCATTTGTTTACAAAAACATGTCAAATAACTATTGTCAGAATGCCAGTTCTTACATTTACAAGCATAAGCATACACATGGATACGAAATCCTATTGTTCTTCTACTTACTGACAGTTCTCTTATGGAGGTTTGCAGCTGCCCTGGCTAACTGACAATCATAGCATTATCTACTAATAACGTTGTACTATTTCTCTTCTGTGTGGAAGGAATTCTATAGACAATAGCAATGTTTGAGGCAAGTAATTCCAATCAGTGAATTGGCAGTGTGATGGATCCTGTGTAACTGTGAGTCAATCTTCATACACAATAGAAGCCTTCAAAATGTGCAGTTAGTTACCCAGAATTGTTCTCACACATAAAACATGTTCTGCTGCCTTTTAACTGAGGGTTACTCAGAGTTAACATTGCTCTATTCTTCTTCTGAGAGCAGGCTGCTCCAGCAAAGAGGGGTCAGGTAATCTAATTCCTCTTCCACAGAGCAGCGTTCATGGATCTGCTCATGGATCTTCAGCGACAGAAAATAGAGGCAATGCTGCAAATTGGTCAGTGCATGGATTGGTGGAATTTTAATTATCATCTGCCTCATATAGTGCTTAAATCTATCTGCATTTTATTACAGCACAGTTGCAATCTGAAGAAAAGCCCATGTGTGCTACTAAACTGTTAATAGGTCATGTATATTTCCAGTTGAAAAATATAAATTCATGACAAAAAATGTGTCCCAACAAATCAGTGTCTTATAATAAAAAGGCACAGAGTTCGGTCTAGCAATTAAACATGTTCTTGATTGACTATGTCAGTAATCTCATCTACTACATTATTTTGCATGCAGTTTTCTATTTAACAGAGCACCCAGCTCAGAGGAGCTAAGTGTACCGTGAGCGCAGTTCTCCGTGTTAGAACTAACACTCACAGCGGTGGATAAAGTATCCGTGTTATGATCCATACAGGCATGTACTCCATTGTGCAAAGGCTTTAATCTGCTGTCACAAATTTCTGCTCTGCAACAGCTATGAGTATCTGTACAAGACACTTTCATTGTTACCACAGAATAGCACCAAGCCACTTACCAGTGGCAGGACTTACAGTCGAGAGAGCTAAAGAAGTAGGGAGATAGAATTTTTCTATTTTGGGAAATAATGAGAACATGAAATAAAGCAAAGGCCATGTTCCCTACCCACCCACAGATGAAATAAACCCCAGAGACTCCTGCTTCATTGCTGAAAATGAATGGGGGGGGGGGGGGGGCGAGGGGGTGCTAAAATACAATGCAAGGTCAAAGTAATGATTTTTCAATGGGTGTTGTTTGATATCATTGTAATGAATCCAACCTTGAAATACAGGGTAGCATATTATTTAAGTTTGATCATAAAAACACAAAAATGACTGTAAATTGTCATCAGGGATTTTTCCCCAAGTTGTATAATTTATTTTGTGCAATGCAGACTTACAATTCAACATTATTATTAATAAATAATGTATAAAAACTTCATGTCCTGGTGGTGACTATGACGTTTTTGTCACTTGAAAACACCTTATGATACAGCTGTTTTATTGAAGAATTGATCCATTTATATGCTTGGTTGGTGATAATTGAGTACTCATTTAGCAATTTAACAAGAAACTCCGACATGGTCCTCAGAGACACGAGAGATTACTCTCATGCATTTTGCACTTAAATTCATTAAAGTTTTCAAGTAGCAAATGCAAGAGTATGATTATGTGATTTAATGTTTAGGATGACTTCCGTAGAAGGTTGGACAACTGCATTGGTAAAGCACCAAAGAATGCAGGTTAGCCATGAGCCTTCACATTGTAGATCCTGAAATTGACAAAAACATGTTGTCTGCTTTTAATTATTAATGGACTGTAGCCTATTTTACATTTTTATAAACATTTTATAAATAGATGCAGTGTGTCTTGAAATAAGATATACTGCAGAAGGAGGCAGATTATGGCTAATGTTAAGGGCCCACGTTTAAACGCAGCAGGCCTACAATCCTTTTTCTCCACTGATACTGGTGTTGAAGTAAACCTATCAGGAGTCTGTGTAAAGAATCCATCAATCATTTCCCAAGGGCAGACTGAGAAGCAATAACTTGCATCTTTTCTTTCATGATTGAAACACTGAAATGTATTTACATACTGTTTTCAGGGGGAAATAATCAAGTCTGCTCATTAGTTATGTAAAACTGTCAAAAACAAGACAACTATTCTCTGTAAATTTGAAGGGAATATTTCAATGCAATAACAAATGCGGTTTATCTGAAATTCATCATTCTTCCCTTGAGCATTCATTAAGAAACTCAAAGGGGGTGGTTTAAACCAGTCACTTGAACTTGCAGGTTTTATGAATTATTATTTTGAGGAGAAGTACATTTATTATGTGTGTTTTGTTGCCCGGAAGCAATTTCTAATAGCTCCCTTTCAGGGTGTGGTTGGGCCTTTGATGAATGTTGGCTAATCTGTGATGTCAGCCACAGCATTTGCTATCATTTATCACATCTTTAAAGGAAGTCCTGGTGGGAATATTAACAAGCTCGTTGCCATGGCTAAAGTCTTTAAGAAAGTCTTTAGGAATATTAGAAGTGCACTTTCGTCTGACATCAGATGATCGAGGGAAAGGACTCCTACTGTGGTGCCGAATGAGACTCAAGCTTTTAATATGAAACCATATTTAAGATACAATAAAAAGCCCCTCATAACTGTTGACAGAAGAGACTTGAAGCGTCTTAGAGAGAAACAATGTTACATTCAAGTCTTAATTCACAACATTAATAATTTGAACGTAGTTAAGGTAGTACAATTTCAGTGAAATGTTCCTTTGCACACAGTAAACATTTAAAATAAATTTCCCACTTGGTTTGACATTGCTCAGATGAAAAGAAAGACTAGTTTAGTTTATACCCTCAAACTGTAATAAGAGCACAGGACCTGAGAGAGGTGCTGCTACTGGAGCGAGTCAGTTGTGTTTACTGTGTAGCCTCAGGGCCTGCTCTCATTTTACCCATGTCAGCGGGCCTACTGCGGTTTCACCTGGTTCCTGTGAATCACCTGGGTATGGGTACCTGGCGTTCCCACCCTGGCTCTCCAAGACACGCTGACCCACTGGCCACGCTCTTTAATGAAATTGGGGTTGGGGGAGAAATCCCTGTCCATATGGTGCACATGGAGCGGGTGGATACCTATCGGACAGGTTAGTGCAAGCATGCATTCACACACATACATACACACAACCACACATGCACACGCTCGTTCTCCCTCTCAGTCTGACTCACATAGGCTCACAGCCACACAGTGGTGTTGCTAGGCAGCACCAGAAGACGCTAGGATCCAGCCTGTCCCAGCCGTGTTAAAGCTCAGAGAGGTGCTAGGCCTCGTTACGATGACAGTGGCCTCTTTTTCCAGCTATGTTCATTAACTCGCAACGCCACAATCATTCTCCCTTCTCCGCAGCTTCATAAAACTGGACTTAATCATTCAGTCCTGCAGCAGAAGGGAGACGTGTGAGTGCTAATCAGTTAGGATCTTTGCAGAGCTTCAGAGATTTGTTAGAGGAAGAGTCACTTTTTATTTAATACTGTCATGGTCCTGCCAAGGTCCTGCCATGGCCCTGTCATGGGCCTGTCACCAGGATCAAAACAGGAGTGGGTTGTCATTGTCTGTCGCTCTTTGCATATATACTGCATACCTGGGTTAAGATTAGACAGATGATAACACAGTGTTCTGCGTGTATTGTGAGGGAGTAATCAAGAGCACAGACAATGGGTCCAGCCTTATGATTAATGTTAACATTGGCCATTTGGCTTCTGAGTGGATATACGTCTGCATTCTTTATTATCATAATGTATGTTTACTAGATTAAATACATTTTTAGACTTTTGTGGATTCTTTATTTTATTTAATGGAGGGACACTTCCGGGTTCTGTTGCTAAAGGGAAACAGTTACCTCTAATATCATGAGATCCAAATGTGCAATCACAAGTTGTGAGGACATTGTCTACACATTTTCATCATAGGTGCTCACACACCAGCATAGCATCTGGTCATCCCTCTTCTAAAATAAATGGTACTGCCCGGAGCGTGTTGCCATGGCTTGGGCAGGACAACCTAAACACAGGTAACCAGGGACATGTTAAGTGTTTGATTTGTGGAGAACAGTTTTCATCCTAGCTTGGGGCATGGAGACAAGGATATCCATTCTTAAGCAGTGTTACCATGGCATATACTCAGTTTAACCCCTACGTATGATAAACAGTTGGAACAGATTTACTAATATGTAAAAAACATATATTGGCATGACTTTTATAATGTTGGGCCTTGACATGCAAACATTCACGGGTAGAAAAAAAAAAGTTATTTTTTACTGTAAGTTATACAGCATGTTACAGTGGATGGACATTTGATCTTAACTCATTCTGTTTACACTTATATAGCCAAATGCGTATTCACAAATCCTCAGTGGGGTACTCCAGGGTAATGTGTTGGCTATGCCCATTTGTTATTCTGTACATTCTGTGTATACTTATTCAGATACCTCCTCAGATACAAATACCATGAAAATGCAGCAAATTGGCTTTTAACATGGAAAGCTGTGTTCAATCAGCAGCATTGTTTACCAGTAATTATCATTTACTACAGTAAGCGCACTTCTTCCATAGTTTTACATCACCCTCACCTCTTTATCAATGCCACCTCTACACATCACACCTTTGATCTCTCACTTTCTCCTTCGCTCTGTCACCCCTCAAGCTCCACCCAACCCCCCACCCCAACCTACCCCATGCCCCCCATGGCGCACACTCGCCAGCAGCAGCTGCTCGCCTCTCATTCCGCTGCCCTTCACATCTCACTGGTCAGCTCGCAGTAATCAACACGCGTTACCCACACAGGGCGTGATCCTAATTACCTCTCTGTGCACTGTACAAACACAGTGGGTCGCACACGCGGGGCCCCACAGCAGGACCCAGATGAACACAGCCACAGTGCCTGATGGCGCAGGTTGAGGTTAGGCCAGAATGGGAAATAAGGGACATCTTGATTGGCTTAAGTGAACTTGGTAATTGGCAGCCATTTTACATTTACATTACATTTACATTTATTCATTTAGCAGATGCTTTTATCCAAAGCGACTTACACGAGACAACTTTTACAAGAAACATTTTATTTTACTCTGGTTCGACTGTAGGTTATTTTGCTGGATGCCAAGGTGGAAACATATCGATACACTTTTGAAGGCCACTAGGCAAAAGCAAAGACAAGTGGGCTGCTTTTGAATGTATTCGTACAGCATGTTTTGTACGCAGTGAGACTATGGCTACCAGTTCACTGTTTATTTTTGTAATTTTTTTCGTTTACGGTCCATGATGTACAAAGGCAACACCTAGTATATGTTAGAGTTTATCAAATCATGGAACAGGTATCCCCTTAATCACTAGTTTACCACTAGGCAGTGACATTATTCAGTACGATAGTTAATGATTGACAAGCGAGTGAGGTATAACTAAGAATGAGGTGAGCTCGGCTTGACTCAAGATCGAAATAGCTACAATTATGCTTTTAGCAGCAGCCACCGCAAAGTTGCCCAATTTGTCAGGAAAGCCAGTCCTTAGCAACAGATAAGGAACCGTAGTGGACAGGAGAAGACATCAATAACACTCAGAGCATTTGCGTTAAGGTGTTGATTTGCTGAGCCATAGTTTCAATACATAAACAATGGTTGATGGTCTTTGACCATATACTCCATATTTTCCACACTGTAGTTACTTTTATTAATGTTTCCTTTTTACCCATTTGCCATGTCTATTTTATGCACTGTTCTCTAAGGGCTTAATGATAACACTTAATGTTAGGTACAACCTAAAATCTAAGTATGATAATTATTCAGACAGTGAGGATTGAAAGTCTGAAACTTACTTCTGAAACTTGTTTTGCTTACCGATACTTATGATTAGTGCTGATTGCAACCTTCATTTAGATTCTATTTTCTAATCAACTGAGTATTGTCTGCTGAAGGACACGAGGTGTTGACATGCCACCATATTAGCAGGTACTTTAGGCCGCAACCATTTTGTGAGTGAGTGACACCCATCTCAGCAGGAAGTTAGCCCCATGGGGTTATCCAATCAGGGCTTCCTGCCGTGCAATACAGGATCGGCTTTCTGATCCTGCTGTGATTCAATCACATGTATCTCTTCATGGGGATTTCTGAGCGAGGACACCTCTATCTAAATTGTCATATAGTGGAATTTCCAAGGCATACAATTTTATTGGAGGGATTTTTCAATTACTCCATTCATTACTCCATCCATTTTCAATTACTTCATTCAATTACATTAATTGAGTCAATACAGTTAATCAAGGAAACTAGGGTTCTCTTTATTTCAATGGTGTGTATAGCCCCCCATATAGTATCTCTAGCAACGTAAGCTTTAATGACGTTATGGAGTATGATGTTACAATTGTTCATGATGAATGACTTAGCTCAGTATCTTGGGTCTTCTTCCTTTGGACAATTGTACAGATAAAACATTCATAAACTAATATCATCAATCACTCCACTAACGATCTGTACCAGCTAGTATGTCCCTTGTGTTGCACCATGGAATGATATTTCATTCATAGTTTCTGTGACCCCCCCCACCTCCACATCAGGGATAGTGGCCCAAAATAGGGGCTGGAAGTGGTGCAAAGGGTGCCCGGGTGCCCCCCTTCTGTGGCATGGGAGCCAGAAGGAAGAGACTGCGGGTGAAGGGCAAATATGTGAGTGAATAGAGGCATATGGACCAGGCATTACTGTTGCTTCTAGGTAGAGGAACCATCTGGACTAGTGACAGTTTACAGTTCTGAGCTCCAGGTGTGAAACCGTAACCACGGGGACCAGCGGGGGGACTGAAGGATATCTGTGACACTGCAGGGATGAGCTTCATTCATACACAACCACTGTGTCTTGTTCCTTTAGCGCAACACAATGTTCTTACAGTTAAGACAGTCTGCTAAATTACTAAATGTAATTATACTGTATAGTTACATAGTTCATAGAAAATCAGCTGCAAATGACGGGTCAAAGAATCAGCATTGCTATTGTGGCGTATTTGTTGGAATGGTTGTAAAACCTGCATGGACTATTTGAACAGTGAGTGATTGGTTTTTGTGCTAATTTAGTCTACTAACTTTCTCAACTTGGAGATTGAAAATACAAGTCCTTATACTTCACATGTCTTGTGGAAGTAACCACTGTGCTTCGAGATATTCACATTTGCATGGCTGGTCACGAACATAGCATTAGCATTAGACTTGCTTATGATGATCATGCATGGATACATATCACAACCAATTCTACATCCAAACGTGTCTAAATCAGTCCACCTCACCTGCTTATTGGTATCTTTAGTATACAGGCATAAATATGTAATAAAGATTAATAGTAGGCAGCAAAGTAGAAGCTATGGCAGATATGGATAGTATGTAAGTGTAGTTGATTATATTGATAAAAACGTTCTCTCCAGCTTGTTACAAAGCATCTATTTAAAAACTAGAGAATAATTGTGGCTCTCCGTAAGAGGTAAGTGGAAGGGAGAGAAAGGGAGGCATATACGGACAATTCCCCTGATTCACCAGCCTTTGCATTAGTCATTCTTGTCTTTGTGCCTCAATTATCGTCTGGCCTGTTGGCCACACGTCTCCTCTCTTCTTGTAATGCTGAGGTCTAATTGCCCACCTAGGTCTTCTCACAATGATGTATTCACTCTGCGTTCTACTGCTGGTTAAAGGCTAGATTATATGGCTTTATAGAATTAGTGAAAAAATAATGCTAAGACAAAGTGGGGCCTAATTATTCTATATGGATTTACAGTTGATTTTGCTGCCCACCATTTATGCTGAGTTAGCAATAGAAATAGGTAATATAAGTCAATAAAAGTCTACTTTCTGATGTCAATGTTCTTGAAGAAAGTTGAGTTTGAATTTTTCCCTGGATTGATGGTATTTCTGACACTGCATGTGACCCCACAGAAACTCATGTCATGCTGAACTACTTAATTAGTGGACTCCTGCATCAGCTATCTAGCAAAAATCACTAGCTTCCACATTGATAACCTACATATTATGCATTTGCTTAGTCTGTACCAAGGGTATCTAACTTTTTATCTCTTTTTTTGCACATGCAAAGGTTACAATATACTATTCATTTCCCAGGAGTCCAAATTATGTGATCTCCACTCAATGGGCATGTATTTACTGTACCAACTAGTTGTACAACAAATTTCCAATATCCAGGGCTACTTTGATGATTATGATTATATATATTATTATAAATATATCATGTTTTCCTCTTTTTGTTTTTACTTCATCCAGTGCCAGGATTATTTATATTCATATTTATCTAAATAAATATAGACGATAAATTATGGGAGTTCAGTGGGGCCACAGCTTTCAGTAATGCAGAAACCTGCAAGTGAGGCAGATTTGAAGAGTGAGTGGCTAACCCAGATGGGAACGCTAGCCAAAGAGAGCATTTCATTACCAGGACATTTCTAGTAGGGTGCAGGTGCATCCAGTCTA
The DNA here is from genome assembly GCA_030340665.1 of Neosalanx taihuensis. NCBI lineage: Eukaryota > Metazoa > Chordata > Actinopteri > Osmeriformes > Salangidae > Neosalanx > Neosalanx taihuensis. The sequence goes on along the minus strand of CM059290.1, from coordinate 13,859,812 downwards.
GGGCCTATAGAGATAGAGGAAGGGGAAGGACAAAGGAGGGAGAAGAGAGAGAAAGAGAGCAAAAAAGAGTCCAGAAAGCAAGAAGGAGACTAGATTGCACAAGCGCAGTCCCGACAATGTGAAGGGAAGTTTGTTACTCTAATTGCATCTCAAGCTGTCATTGTATAGTAAGAGAAAGATATACTGAGTGCAAAGAATACTGTATATCCAGTTTTTATATTCAGTGACGTAGAAAGCTGATGAGGAACACAAATTCTGGTTTACCCAGAAAGATGGAAAGAAGAGTGGACATGAGAGGGGCAGAGAGAGGAGGTCATGGTGGGAGAGTTGTTCTGAGAGCAAACGAGACTGCATCCTTACCAGATGAGCCCCAATCCCATCTGCTTCACGCACCGATAAATGAATTACCCAAATTGTTTTATGTTCTCACCAACCATGCATGTTTGAAGATACAGCACTGGCGGTTTGAAGTCAGCTATTTGTGTGTACAGCATCAATTCATACACTTCTGAAATCTAAAATAGTCTTTACGGTTGTAACATTCAAGCCCAGAGCTGCTTAGTGAATGCCATTGTCCTATCTTTTACCCTATATAAAGTTACCGACATACTTTTAGTGCGTATGAGCTAATTAAATAATTTGGTTACATGTTTTTAGTATTAGATTGCTACAATAGCCAAGTGGAAGTTCAGAATACTAGCGTAATGGCATATACCAGTTTGCATAATGAAACTAACGTGCTCTATTCCTGTGACATACAGTATACAGAATACTGTAAGTAAATGATGGATCCAGCTCAGTCCTGCACATGAACACTGTTAAATAGTATCATTAGCTTGTAAAGTATGTCTAAGATGTATTTCATTGTCGTCAGAGATTTTCTGAGTTTATGATTTCACATTCATGGTATTTCATTATTAGTCTGTGTACCGATGTACCCATCGCACTTGTGAATAAAGACTTTGGTTGATCAGTTCGTGTATTCTGGAGTATCTTCAAAAGGCCTTTGTGAATTTTAATGTCAGAAAGCAAATTTCGTTGGTCTAATGAGAGACTATAATTAGTGTTTGTTAGAACCAACACAGGCGCTTCCTTATTAGCATTTCAGCTCCTAATGAGCAGCGTCAATATGTAGGTCTAATTACTAAGATAAACAAATGGGATGGAGAGAGAAAAAATGTCCTACCTATGAAAGCATTATTTATGTTTAGGAGATGGGGGGATGGTGTGGTGGTGGAACGCTCATTTGGTTTTACCCACATACGAGTTAACTATAATATAATTGGCATGTATAACACACCTACTGTTCAGTTACATTAGGCCTTATTGCCACATGTGATGTGCTTGACAGTTACATATGCATGGCAGGGACTTCTGAGATACACTTAAATAAAGAATAAATATTAATCATGCTTTCATTCAGAGTGACTTACAGCAAGTACAGGGGCATTTTCTCTGAGGCAAGTAGGGTGAAGTGACTTGCCCAAGGACACAACGTCACAGTCACAACCAGGAATCAAATGAGCCCAATGCCTTAACCGCTGAGCCACCTGACTACTTCCCTAATTTCTTTGTCTGGAGCATTTGCTGATGCACCTCATGACTCCACCCCATGGCTTGAAACATGTCTAGGAACTTCCCCAACTTAAACCCACATAACCTACAGGTTTCCAGAGGAGGAAGTCGATATTGGTAGGGTGTTTTTTTTGTGTGGACCAGGCCAGTTTGGTTCTGGGTTTAGCCTGACGCCTCACCTCTCTTCTCGGTTTGAACCCACCAGTGTGGAGTTGACCCAGGAAACCTTTCATTTTGCTGCGAAGCTGCAAGGCTCTCGCCCATTAGTCAGACCTGAGGACCTGAGCAGCAGGCGTGCTGCAGCTGAGCCCAGCGATACGAACCGCGCCTCACGGAGCCAATTTACTGAGCAATTAGTCTTCGATGAGAGACAAGGGTCAGGCGTGTGGTCTTGCAACAGAGTTAAGACCTCCATTTTAGAAGATTCTCTTATCTGGCTACACTGTATTCTTCAGAGAACTGGTAAAATGTTTCAGAGATTTTTTGCAGGTAGGTTCCAGGAACCTCAGACAGAAAGTTGGAAGATTTATTTTTGGTGCGGTAGAAAAGTTGAAATCCATTTGATGCACTTATGTGTGTTGTTCACAAGGTTAGACCTTTTTTAAAGGTTAACTGTGTTTCACCATGCAAGGCTTGCTGCCACGTTCAAATGTTCTCAAAGATTTTGGGGCTCACCATTTTGGTGGGGTGATGGGAAACACTAATGGACCCAGTTTGTCGAGTTTTGAGTAGTTTCAATGTTGTTGGTTCTTAGGGTGCTTAGGGAAATGTAAACATAGTGGAGTAAAATATAATTATGTATAAAAGGAGCACATTGAGTTTTGTCAAATCAAAACTGACAATTAAAACTAATTTCAAACTATGCCATTTCATCCATTTGATTTAATTCCGAATAGAAAACACTGTTAAATGTAAATGCCACATGAGAGTTACAAGATAAAAACAATCTCTGGGTGTAATTTGCATACTAATTGAAATACTGTAATCATGAGACGCACCCTCACCCCCCTGCCCCTCCGCTTTTAAAGATACAGTTGTTTCCATGCCTGAGGGCACACACCCTCCCACACACACAGAAGGGCTTCCTGGGATTTGATGAACAACACAACTCTACCCACCTTTGACCCCTACGCTATGATGATGACATTTATTTCATCAGCCTTTGATACATTCCAACTTAATTAACAATGAATACCTCTGATGGATTTGCATATCAATTAGTTATGGCATGAGTCTTGGCGAAAGTGACGGACATATTACCTGACCAACTCCTACCCGATTTCTATCATTGTTTCAAATTGACTCGTTTGGAAGCATTCATTGAATTTGGATGTGCCTCCAATGTGTAGATCTGTCGTTGGATGATATTCCTTGTCACAAATTTTAAAAACAAATTCCTAGAGTAAAATAACATACTGTAAAAAGGAAAAACATAAGAAAATATATTATTATAAAACAATTAAATATGATATTCCACACCATAAGATATAATGATGTTTATTTTAAAAAAGAGTACTAGTTGGTCACTTGTGTCCAATGTCTTATTCAGAAACATTGTAACAGATTCTTCTGGTCTAATCCATAGGTCCCTATATATTAACAAATGGCAAGAGGAGACCGTCTGTGGCTTTTTGTCTCAATCTAATTACCCCTCTCTATATTGGCTCTGTCTGCCAGGCCAGCAGACGATTCAGTCTCCAACACCTTTTGGGAAATTAATTCATTTTTGTTAAAGTGTCTTAATAATTACAGTGACATCAAGGTTAATTGCCTAATCTGTATTGCCATAGAGGCATACTGTTGAAATCCCCACACAATCTGTTCTTGAAATGGCAGCCAGAAGATCCCTGTTACTGAGGGAGGCTGTGACCTAAATAATTTCCTTTTTCTCCCCTTTCTTTATCCACTAGAACAACCAGGTACTTTTTATGCTGAGAAACGTAAAAGCCATTGTTGTATACGAGTCTGCCGCGATGTAACAATGGAAGACACATGTTATTAATTAATATATGTGTGTGCTTAAGTGGTCTGGAGTGCTGCTTATGCTGTACTAATGGGAATTGTACTCAGGTGATCTGAGACGTGGTGAGCTCCTGTGGCTTCTCCTCTCTGTATTATCCATGTAGAGACACTGTCTGATGTAGACATGACAACATGAAAGCTATGTGTTGTGAATGTGAAGCCTTTCCTAATGAGCTGCATTTAAGTGTTCCTAAACGCTTGATCAAAATCAAGTTAAGGGAACAGATGAGCTGGCTGTTGCCAATTGCAGCTTTAGACTTTGCTTGGCAGGCAGGACTCCATGGTATGGATCATATTGAGGGGTTTCACGGACAAATTTAGTTTCAAACCGAAAACAAGTAATCAAAAGACACTTTTGTTCGAAGTTGTTTTGTTTTTTCTCTTACCACTGCTACCATCTTCTCATCTTTAGTTTGCTTTGTTTACTGTTTGTGTTTTTTTTAAATGTGAAGTTCCAGATAAAACTTTTGTCCATTCATCCACCAATGTTATCATTCAGCAGTGAAGCAGCACTACAAATGTCATAATCATTTGATCAAATGATTATCAGATTCATGCCTATTTAAAAAATGAATTTTGATCATTTAAATTGCTAGTATTGGACCATTTCGGTGTTAAATCTAATATGCTGCAATTTCCTTTTGGGGATACAACCTGTTATATCAATCCATCTGTTACATTTTTGTAGTAAATGTTATCCACCGGAATAGATTTTGTGGTAATGAATTATGAATGGATTTGTATTTTCATGCTGGATGTAAATTGGGGACAACAGAATCCAAACAGTCATATACCATATGTCTGACACAAAATAGCAAGCTACCCTCCATTCTTCTTAAACCCAGGACAACAAGCCTGTTAGGACTAGCATGTAGCTAGTTTGAGGGCAGACGTGAAACTCAGTTGATGGATGCTCATGCCAGCTACAGTCAGTGTCAAATCCATAGAGGGGACAAAACGAGAACTTGTCAGCGCAAGATCAAATATTGCTACAAGGTGATAAAACGCTCATGGTTGATGAAAGCATGAGCTTGCTAATAAAAAGAAATAAGTGGTGATGGCTGTTTTTTCATGCATGTCCTATCAGATGCCCTATTCACAGATTTGTGGATTATACCGTACAGTCATACAGTTGCTGGATAGCAGAAGATATTTATGTGTGACTGTGTTCTGCTGGAACTAAGACTGCCTGCTAATCACAAGCACTTTCCCAATAATGAAATACTTTCAAGTTTCAAACCACCTGTAGGTTGCACTAGTTTTATGCAGTGACTTTTTCATATTCACACGAAACAGCAATTAAAGGGTGAAGATACTGAGTCCAGAACCTGTTAATCCAAGCAAAATGGTCCGAACAATCAAGCCTGTATTCTTTGACCCACAGTTGATGAAAGGGGTTTATTTGGGTGAAAATGAAATGGTCCAATCACTCCTTAATACATACTATCATTTTGTGTCATGTACTCCCTGACATTTAATACAATATTGCCAGGATATATAGAATATCAAAGCCTTTGAAATCCTTCCAAAGAACAACACCACTGTTCTCTTTTGGCCTAACATTTCGAACAGTGTCTCACTGTTTCAGGAAAAATGTATAATAACAATAATAAAGGGGCTTTTAAAACATGCCTACTGTAATGCCATTATCAAAATCAAAGATATATCTGGGTACGACAATAAGTAGGAGAGTTGGAAAAATTCAAAACGTTAAATCACTGGCTGAGTGTAAGATGAGGGCAACACAGCTGGTTACTGAGTATGAGGAGGGCATTCATAGGATCGATCCACATTTTGTACTACATACACTGAGAATTTCCTGTGCAGCTTGTCAGGTCAACGTTGCAAATGGTTTCGTGGTGTATTGGAACTCAATACAATTCAGTGGAAATTCAAGTGTTCGGATAAGCTCTGTGTGCACAGTAACAGAGGAAGTAAAAACTGGATTTGTTTGGGAGCGCGGAGTGGTTGCCTGGTTGTAATGATAAAGAAGATGGTGGATTTACTGTGTTGGGCACCAATGGCAATGTGTATTTGTGCCACATTGTGGGCCCCACTAAACTGTGGGTGTTGTTATGACAGTCATGATTTAAGATTTAAACGCTTACTCAAAGCCTCATACACTGTACTTTTCTACACCACTAATCAGTGTGTCAACAAATGCAAATACAATACAGGCTGTGCGCATCATGCCCTATTGTTTCATAATCAAAATGCTCACTAATCTGTACGCATCATTAGTTAAATCCCTGTGATCATAGTTTCATTACACCACTGAGCTAGGAACTGCACTTGAGCAAACTCATTACGCCTCATAAGTCTTCCAGTCACTGACACTGTGACGCATCTGTGGATGAACAGATTCTTCATCATACGTGTGGTCATGTATGTGGAACATATTGAGACATGAATCTAAATTATAGGTGTGGCCAGAGCGACAGGCAACATTAGTTTTTGGTCAACTTCTTTTGGTCTGCATCTGCAGAGCGCTGGACTGAGGAAGGGCTGAGTGCAAAGCCAATGCTTGCTTTGTGCTGTCTAATGAAGACACTAGGGAGTGTAACTAATGCAAACCCATAGCTCCCATACACCCATTTCTATCCATTCAAGAGAATTCCAATGCCATTGAGAACCCGGTAATCTCTCAAATCCCATCTAAAGTTGAAGACTTGCATATGTATTATATGCCCAGTGCAGAAACCCAGTTACTGCTGTTGTATTCCTACAGCCTTTGAGGTTTTGTACAGTTGTTTGGTTCCACAGCAAATGCACAGTGCAGATGACGAGTGAGGATATCACTCACCAGCACTTGCTTACAGTAAATGACATTTAATTTTTCAGAGCAAGCAATGGCTCATGCTGAAGCAATCAGGTGGCCAGGGCTATGACAACACAGAGGCCTGGCGGGTCGTTGAAGTCACATTATCTACATTCGTGGTGATGGCCCATTTATCTCACTTTGAAACATGACAAAGGGAGAGACCCCATCAATGCTCTGATGACATGTAGTGAAGGTTAACGGTTCTTAGAATGCAGTGGACATTTCACACAATGGTTGCCCTTCGTCGGCAAACAGTGCATTTAATTTTGTGTTTTAATAGATTGTCATAACATTGAGGGCGAGGGTTTGAGTGTGATTGAACAAACCATTAGTTTTTTTTCTTGCTATTGCTGTATGGTGGCTGTGTACTGAATACTAATGAATGTGCTTATGTCTTTGTTATGAATGTGTTTCATTGTCAGAATAATTTATTGCTGCTTTGGTTTGATTTCAGCAACAACAACTATAATAACGACAACTTGAAAATTGAAAAAAATCCTAAATAAAAATTTATGGCAAGACATCAAAAAGCTACATTATTCATGTCAATCAGATTTATTTGAAAAGACTACCTAAATAAATTCCCAGACACAAAATTAAGTCTTGATCCCAGTCCACCCAATTTAGCACATATACAGACTCCCCTCGACCAGAAACATGAGAGCAACTTGTTTCTCTTGGTTGAATGTGTTTCACAATGTTTCACTGTGTGGGTAGAGGTGGAAATCATTTTATTGATGCCTATGGTTGGACGATTTCCCATCGTCATTCAGCGGAAGGTTGGGGTCTATGCTCGCTTATTCATTGCAACACTCAGAAGTGACCTTAGAGGTGACTAACAAGGGCGTCTGCAATGGATTGCTCAGATATTTGCTTACACAACCAAATCATGTACTCTGAAGATGAATTACCCTGCAAACCAGTTAAGACAAGTCTTGTGGATATTAATGTAACTTTTATTCATATTTTATAAGATGGGTGACTTGTTATAGGGGTGCAAAGGGACAGCTGTGAGTGACGGAATACAAAAGGTATTTGTGATTATGGGATGAGGCGTCATAGATAACACGTCAGTAATTTCACTTACAATTCATAGCAATCCTGTAAATTGAAGAATGAGTTAGATCAGGGGTGGGCAACCCTGGTCCTAAGGAGCCACTGTCCTGAAGATTTTAGTTGTTTCCCTGCTCCAGCACACCTGATTCTAATGAAGGGTTGTTATCAAGCTCTGTGGAAGACTCATAATTACCCTCCACTAGAATCAGGTGTGCTAAAGCAGGGAAACCTCTAAAATCTTCCGGACAGTGGCTCCCTAGGACCAGGGTTGCCGACCCCTGAGTTAGATTAACTTTTTAAGTGTAAGACATTAGCTTTGGTTAAAGACCTGTTTGTCAAACTGTTAGTCAAATACCCGTGAAAATAGCAGGACAAAATGTTTTTTAAACCCTGCTTGACATAAAGACACTTCAGAAACACCAGTGAGTTGCACACTTTGGGCATGTTTTCACTTACTAGGCATGACATGGACTACTTTCCATCCCAGATTAATTGAATTGTTAAATTGCTGAAGTAAAACATGAATATACACAGTCTACCCTCCTAGAAGATTGTATTAAAAAATAACTGGTAAATGACTTGGATTACAGTCATTGATACGAGCATACAGAACAAATCCTACTCACTAGGTTACCGAATTGCTTCTCAGGACTGTTTGGCTGTACATTTGAGGACAATAGTACACCGCAATTTTTTTAGGAAATAACAGAAACAAGGCATCTTGATTGTGGAGCCTCTTGTATCTTTAAGACGTCCCTTAGAAGCATTTTATGCAAGGAAGGAAAGATGTATTTATCTACATGTAAGAGGGCATTTTTTCATAGAAGGAAGCCGATGATAATTGGAGCCTTGATTAGGAATTGTCATAGTGACTGACAATTTGTTCATTGTGCTTTATTTAGACTGCATAAAGGAGTGTCATGCATCTCCGCTATTAGATGACTGTGATTTGTTTGCTTCCCAATTAGAACATGTCTTAAGTTTACAATCATCACTGAACAATGCAAACACAACTTATGTACAGTAAATCCCTTGATCTCCTGATATAGATAAATCATAATTTTATTCCTCAGTTTCCATGTTCCCTGATTGCTCTCTTTTACTGTGCCTGTCTTCTTTCATCTCAATAAATCTTTGGGTTGATTGGACATCACCAAGTGATTAAGATTAATTGTGCTACTATGGTTAGATGGAAAAAGGGGGGGAAAAAAGATGGAAAAGAGAGGTAGGCAGACCTCTAAGGGATGTCTATAATGAGCAAAATGAAGAAAGAAAAATATCTTAGAGGCTTGTGTTGGGGCCAAAAAAAATCAATGAAAACAACCATGTTGTTCATTCTTTGACCAGGATAATCATAATTTAGCAAATCTAGAGGAAGAAAAAAAATCTATGGGTCGCCTCTCCTGATTCATTGTTGGTGAATTATAATTAGTTTTGTTTACTGAAAAGGTCAGTTAAAGGTAATAGACAATGTATAATGGTGTCCAAAGTTGCAATAATTAGCAGTTTTCCAGCCTTTTGTGAGTCATTATCTTGTCAGACAAAAGAAGAATCAAATGCATCCTTATTTTTAATCAATATGAAATAGGTGGATTTTTGTGATTTCAGACATATCTCCAGGTGCGATAAGAGCTCAGAGAGGGCTAACACCAATAACCCATCATACCAATAAGCAAGTTGCTTCGCTCTATTTCCTTGGTTACCCAAAAACAATAACAAAAGTAGCATTACAGTTGTTTTGTTATAATTGATTGACTGAAGTCAAAGGTAGAAATTTACCCAAAAGACAACATGAACTGTGTTCTTTGTCTTAAGATATTAGAGACAGATAATATTAAGATCATACTGTAATTTTCGCCCATATTAGGCAGCATGTGGTTTCAACTCACTAATACTCTCTGTTTCTCAAGAGAGTGGTTCAGGATTCAGATTTATTTGGCACTCAGTATGAAAGGAGAGCATTTACCTCAGTTATACTATTAATCCTTTTTTTAGACAATATTGGTTGACACAGACTTTAAACAGTAAGTTCACTGGGTAATTTTGTGTTGACGTTAAAGAATTGCATGTTTTGCCTTTCTCCACTGTGTTTCAAGGTGTGGGTACTTTTGTGAGGATTTTAGTCTCTACTGCCCTCTAGTGCTTAGTGATTTTACATGAGAGCACAATCCCAACAATATTTGACTCTACTTTCAAGATTTGATCAGACAGGTGACCTTGAGTGAAAGACCATGGAAAACCATGATCAGTGATCAGAGCTAGAACCAAAACTGAAACGTTTGGGCCTTTTAGGACGAGACTTTGAGATCCGTGGCCCTCATTCCTTCTCCCATTATGGGGAAGGGGAATCTCACAAGGTGGGTGGGGGATGGGAGGGGTAAGGGCAAGCGGGCATGAAAGGCATTGTGATGGATGGAGCTCCTTGCGAGTGATGGAAAAATCGTTCAGTTTTTAACAGGATGGGATGGGTTGGTTCCTTCACTGTCCACCCACGCAAACACCCCCTCCTCAATCTTCTGTATTCAAGATGAAGGGGAGAGAAGTGTTAGGAGAAAATGAGAGGTGTTCATATTGTGACATCACACTTGTGCCTATCATTACACCTAAATTGTTCCCCAGAGTTGAAGTGATGCGTCCAAATTTGCAAGACAAAGTATAATCAAGATTGTTTCACTCGTACAGGTCTCTCACAGGTTTAAAAAACCAAGAACAGCCTTGACATAATTATCTAAAAGCCAGAGATCTTCACTCGTTAGATTATTTCTCCAGGTGAGACAAAAACAGAGACAAAAAGAGCTTGAGAAATCAAGCATATTGCCTATTTTAGAAAGGCAATTACCCGACAGGAGAACTCAGTGGAATCAATTGATGGGTAGACACCATGACATTTTTGATAAAAGCCTAGGATGTCTGTCCGTTTGAGTCTGCCTGGTCCAAGATGGTAATATTAGCTAATGGAGTTATACGCTGTCAATTTATCTCTCCCCGTCATCTTTTAGACTGCACAGGCAGGTAAACACATTCAGACTCAGAGCAGTTTTGGTGACAATGATCAATGAATCTTATCATGGCCCTTCTGCCAGTGTATCTAATGCATATTGGACAAGTGCTTTTATTGGCACATTGTTGCAGGGAGGAGAAAAAATGACACCATTTTGCAGAGGTATGAATATTTTATCTACTGAACTCATTAGATAGCACTCCCTTTAGGGATCGCTGGCGTTTGTTTCGTGCCAGATTATTTGCATGATGAATTATACATTTCAGCAATATGAAAACATACAGCTCCCAGATACTGAGGAGCACAGGAGCCTGGAGGGAGGCCGTTGAGGAAACCAGCTATATTTACTTGTAACATCAAAAGGCATGCTCCTTGGCCCACTTTAGCGTCTAGGTACCTCACCGATGTACCAGCCAGTCTCAGCTGCAGAGTGCCAAGGTCTTAACTTGCACACTTGTTCAACTTTTAGTGTGCAGAAAGATACTTGGACACTTACTTCCACTCATGTTTTCTAAATTGAAACATTTAGGTGTTGTCAGTGTAGTGCTGTAACAGCTTTGAGGGGGGGGGGGGGGGGGGGGAGAAGGGGGGAAGAAGGGGGGAAGTTTAGATGGATGATGTAAATGTGTAACGTGCTTATGATTTAGAGCTTGTTAAACGCACTTTGACCGTCTCACATTAAACCTTTACGGGGGACCAGTTGTCACGTTTTTTTAACATTTTCCTTGACCATTCTGACTGGATCAAAAGAACACACAACACTGACCCTGGGACCAAGCAACGGACATCTGGGACATGGGACATCTGAAAAAATACAAGCTATATTGGAGTGGGTGATCTCCAACAACCTCCATCTAGTCTACAGTAATTGACAATGGACTATTTTTGAGTGGAATAACCCTTTAATGGTCAAAAGTAGCTTGTGGCATGGGTCATCTCTGAGCCTCCTCCAGCTCTGGTGGGCTTTATTAGGACATGACAGACCTGAGAATGGGCTGCAGGGCTGGGGCCTCAGAGCAATCATGGCGGCCATTTCACACCCTGGTGATCCCCTCATCTCCCCAGTCTTGGAGGGCTCGGAGGGTCTGCAAGACCCTGATGAAGCACTGACCTCACCATGGATATGCCTTTCAATGTCCCCCCCCGCTCCCCTTTCCATCCCCTTTACCCTATTAAATTGGCTTCTGTCGTACAGGTTGTCAATTTAGGGGATTGGGAGGTGTGTTGGCCACTTGCTAATTGCTAACAAAAGTTTCAAAGTCAATTCACCCAAGTTGTAGTAAGAGCAACAAGTATGAGTTACGTGAAATGTTCAGCTCTTCATCTGCGGGGTTACTTGGCTTTTTGTCAAATTAGTACCGCTTTGAAAACTTTCCTCCACTTACCTTTCCACAAACTCTTCAAGTGCTACATTCACCCCGCAAGGTCTTTGCACAGGAAGTAATTTTATTCATTCAAAATTAAATAACGCTAGATTATTAAAAAAAATCATTACAAATAAGACAAGAGGCTCCTGTTATTGAACTGTTCTGCTTACTCTTTCTTTAGGAAAAGCCCCTGTGTGGCTGCTGAAATGCAGGCTTATATCATTAGTATGTAAAATTTGACTTTATAAAGTTTACAACGAAAAAAGGGTAGGGAGAAAGACATTGACCGGTTTAGCCAGTGTGCATTTGGGGATTGTGTGCATGTGTGTTGCTGAGGATATCAAGAGCTTGAGCTTGAGCGTGTGCGTGTGTGTGTGTGTGTGTGTGTGTGTGTGTGTGTGTGTGTGTGTGTGTGTGTGTGTGTGTGTGTGTGTGTGTGAGCATGCGTGTGTGTGCGTGCATACATGATGTATGCATGAATGTGTGCAAGATGTGTGCATTCTCCAGATGAATGATAGACAAACTATGGACAAATACAAATGTGACAATGTTCACTTATTTCTCTCTCTGCCTCACTCACTCTCTTTATGCCTCTTACATGTGGAACTGTAAATCCATTCACTTTGTAGTTTATTCAAAAATACAATTAAATGGCAGAAAAAAGACACCACAAAGAACTTCCTCTGTACTAAAGCAAAAAGCAGTGTTTTTAACTGAGGTGTAGCCAATCATTGCGTGGGAATACACCCAACCATAAACCAGGTGCCACAGACCCGTTTTTTGATGGACAGTAGGTAAAGTAAAAATGTGATAAAGCTAAATGCTCACACACATACAGTCATCCCAATGGCTCTATAGTGGTAAAGATAACAAAGCCTTGGCAGACAAATGCCACAAAATCCTGAATCATTCTGATGTAGCATAAAGCGAATGTGTGTCTGGAGGGGCAGCTGTAGCATCTGGAGCTCTATAAAACACTGAGGCACTTACAGACGAAAAGCATTTTCTCTTTGATTCTAATCTATTTTATTTTCAGGGACGACTTACCAGTATTGGCTATTCAAGACAGGCTCCAGCATTGTCATTGTGTGGAAGCTGGCGAATAATAGGAAAAAAAGCTAGTAAGGGAATCAGAACCTGAAGCAATCTCTGGTAGTTACTCAACACTTCAAGAAGTTTTAAAAGAGAGTCAGGGGGAAATGAAATAGAGGAAAAGGGGATTATACAAAGAGAAATAAGGAGAAAGAGGGGAATAGAAAGAAGTAACAGAAAAGAAGAAAAAAAGAAAAGAAAAGATGGTTAAAGAAAGAGAAGGAAACAACCAGAACCATCTCTTAAAGTGGAACATAAAAAGGCATCATTGGTGGTAATGTATTGCCAGAGCGAGAGTTTGTCTTGGCAGGTTGTCATTTAAAGAGCTTGTCATGCCTTCCACAATTACCAGTCCAAAACACCCCACAAATATCCCTCCAAACAATTTAATCAAAATGAAGATTTTCTGCAACCCGAAACCATCATTACTTTCTTGTCGTGCCCTATCCACCGCTGCTTTGAATCTGTTAACCTTTTTCCGAGGGCGGCAGAATCGGCCCTGCTTGACAGATTAGCCATTGACGCATTTATCAAGGGATGACAAATGAGCTGTCCTTCCAGATGCCTGATTACTTGACCTTTATTCCACACAAGCCAAGGGGGCCTGACAGAGCTAAGTGGTGCCAGTCTCCCAATAAGGACCGGGCCATGAGGGAAATGCATGTTTTGGAGGTGTCTATTACAATGCCATGCCATGCGGCCAATTTCAACTCAAATTAACTAAGAAGTTATTAAGATTGCCTGTGGCCCGTCGGAGGTAATTGAAACGCTTGCATTCCCATGAACAGGTGGAATCTTAGCCTGATCACATTCTATTTGTAGCCGAGGTGGGTGATAAGTATTAAACATTAAAAGCGAGGGAAGTAAATTGTTCATTTAGGCACCCTGATTCACCATCATTATGAGAGGGAGCCTAGTGTCTGCCCCAGAATGTTGCATTCCTCCCCCTTTTCTCATTTTGCAAGGCCTTCAGCTGGCCGCCGGTTTTGCCAGCGAGCATATTGTCATTTATGCTCGTAATTGCGGGATTGTTTTTTCCACCCTTCCTGAGAGTCTGTCAGTGGCAATGCACAGAGGCACTGGTCCGATCTCACAGTAGACAGCATTTCGGGCGTAGAAAGAATAAGAGCGTAGCACAATGTTGTACACAATCACAGAGGAAAAAATACAAAACAGGATATCTGTCATGTTAAGGGAGAGGGGGGGGGGTCTTTTAACTGTTTCACCAGGGTCATAGTTATGGTAAACCTGATTCTGAATGCCACCAATGCTATTTTTCAAGTCACGACTCATATAATATGGGTTTCTGCCTGGTGTAGTTTAATATAGATCCAATGTCCTTCCTCAAGTTTTGACACTCCATCTATCTTTCCCTAGACAGTGCTTGGGGGTCGATCGGTGCTGAGGTGGCCAAAACAAAGCCACCCATAGGGCATTAATATGCCCCTGCGGTGGTGACAACGATTGGTGCCTGGCCCTGACGCAGGTGACCTGTCAATAGATTGATAAGACAGCCCATGCCTGGCCTTGAGTTAGAGGATTGGATGATAATATCAGACAGTGAATTAACTTTGACTGCTAAACACAAACACAGAGGCAACTTTGAACCTGTATTTATAAGAACAGTTCATAAAATGGACAGTGACTTTCTCAAGGCTTGTATCTAAAATAACAGTTCATAAGTAGTTGTTAGTGAATGTCTTGAGGCTTGACTGAGGCTTGGAATTGGGCAAAAACAATGAATTACAAATATCAACCAATAATACAACTTTGAGAAATAATACAAAATACAAATTTGGGAGTGTTTCTTTTTCACATTCAGTGCACATTGTTATATCCATTAAACACACACTCAATTTTGTGACAAAATGACCTTTAAGCAGTCTACACACTGAAGGGGCTTTTCAATCACCAATTAGCCCAGTCTATTCCACCCGAACCCCCAAGGCTTTGTGGGATAGGAGCATTGATCGTCCTCCCAGCTGCCAACCGCAGCATCGGAGGGACAAGGCAGCCTTTTGTATTCTCAGCTTGTCCAGACCTGCTCTATTGTCCTGCCAGGACATCACAGTGCATCTCCCATTCAGCATTTGGACTTCTCCCTGAATCTTAGAGCATTGGAATGATCGATTCCCTTTAAAGATGACTACCAGTCCTACCTGGAGTGATAGAAAAGAGTAAACTCATACTGATAAAGGATAGCTGCAACTCTGCAGTGCTCATATAAGTCTCGATTATCTAACTGCCCAGGCAAAAACACACCACTTTGTCAGTCATTGCTATAAGTACACATTTCCAACCAGATGGTTTCATAGGATTACCGGCCAAATGCTGTCAATAATTTTATATTCTGTCCTGGTGCATACTTACAGAGCTCCTACATAAAGCCACAAATCCTTGTGGGAAGTGAAAGTTAATTAGCTATGATGACTAAACTCTGGGGATCATAATTAGTTGTACGGCATGACTGCCCAACAGTAATTAAATGTCATTTTCCTCTCCATTCGCTAAGCTTTGGAAACCTTGGTTGGAAAGGTCAACCACAACAAATTCGCCAACGACCACTACCAAGTAAATAAGGATGTTAGGCAAAGAACCAATGATGTAAACAAGCACTGTCTTGGAGGACATTTGTTTTCACAGACAATACAAAGCACGTGTGAATGTTATTTACATTTATTGCAAAGTTAAACTTAATTGAGTGTGTTTTTTATGCTGGTCAGACCATGCTGCATAGAACAGCTAGTTTATAGACCAGCTGAACTGATAAAGATGCATACTGCAAACACCTCAACACTGAAAAGCAGATAAATGTTGGTGTAATTGCATGAATGACTGGCTAAGCACACATTTCAGTTACATGCAGTTCATTTGTGGTTTGAATCTAGATCCCAGGACAAAAGGTGCGAAATGTGTGCAGTGTTTCCTACATTGTTGAAATAAGGAAAACACTGCAGGCTATGTGCTTTATGATAATGATAATTGTTACCATCCCAGTCAGTCTTTGTGGGCCTCAAGAGTCAGGTCTGTTGGCTTCGAAAAAAGTCATAGTGTTCAACTTAATTAGAAGCCTTCTGTGGATGGAAAAATCTATTGTACTTTCATATTAGCTTTGCAAAATGCTTTAGTAGTGTGAGGCTTCAGTCTACAGGATTGCTAATGCAAGAGGAAGGCATTCCGATATGTGAGTGTGCACCTGTCCTGAGTCCCACTTCCCCCTCCTTCCTCACTCCCAGGAGTGGATTAAGAGCATTTGAGCACAGTCAGCTCGGTCTGCAGTTTATTTGTGTCGTTCAATTCTTAAATTGTTGAAGTACACACTAGCAACATTTGGAGGTTAGCTTGTAGTCACTGAACTGGGGAATGGGGAAAGTGATCAGTATTGAACTCATTTAACATGGAGTATTTTGTAAGTTTGTGAAGTTAAATCGTGATGCAGTATATGTGCATTGTAGTTACTAAGTACAGCTCCATACAGTATACAGTATATTGTTCTTTGTTGAGTGTTTTCCCACATATTTTAATACCTAACTTTGGTATTAGGCTCATGAATTTGTTGTGTAACACTAAAGTAACACACAAGTAACACCCCTATTATTGAATGTTCAATATGAGGCATAAACAATGCCAAGCAATTCCATATCATCCAGTCAATGGCAAGACACACAAAGCACCTATGAAGTATACTCTCAGTTACCAGTTTGATAAAGAGCTTCATCTCTGTCTGGTGGTCACCAATACTACTTTCTGGCTGAGAGGTAATGGTCATCACTTCCTTCCAACAGATATCCTAGCTGGATTGTCATATTGACACTAGAAGACCACAGCAGGAACAGAGTACTGGTGAAGATTGATTGTTGATACACTTTAACAGAATCCCTGCATGACTGCCAAAGCACCAAACCCAGCAAGTTGGACAGAACAAGAGTAGCTGAGAGGCAAAACAAAGTTGTTTACAACAGAACAGATGTGAAGTAATGTAGCTGTTAGTCTTTTGTTTATATTTGTTCTACAACATGGATCAAACTTCGAAATTATGTCTGGAAAATCATGGACATTAGGCGGTAATTTTATTAAATTGATAAATGACATGTTCTCATTTTATTTCAATTTTTGTTTGTTATTTTTTTAATGAGAAAGTCCACAGAGATTCAAGCTTTCAATGTTTAAATGTCCTTCCCAGACACCCAACATGGGCCTGATACATGTACATATCATGCAGTCTCTGTCAGGGAGAAAGAACAGTTTATTTCTCCCTGACAGAGACAGCATGATATGTACAGTCCTCTAGATGTTGAACATTCTCCATTCCACCAACGTTAATTACCGGCCAGTACCAAGCTAGTAAAGGTCAGTCAAATGCAGTTCTTTTGTGTGTGTGTTGGTTTTATTTATTTATTTGTTTGTTTACACTTGTGATTTGTCTGCCTGTAGGTTGCTGTCCACCCGAGTGACATTCTGATTGGGAATGAGTTAAATATGATTTGAATTTCATGCAGAAGGTAGAGAAGTTTCACCAGAGAACTAATGATTTCGGAGAACTACATGCAAAACAGGGCTGGAGAAAGTGCGAAGGTGACATTTTTAATACATTATGGTTCTAATTTGTGATACTGCATACGTGACAGAATCTATACTAATCCTACTGACAAAATGTGCCAACTTGATTGATGGACAATACATAACTATACTTTAGTAGGTTCCCTTTGGTAGGTAACCAATGAAATGTTAAATGTAAAAGAATTGATCTTTATGCTATTTTTGGAGCCATTATGAGAAGAACATACCTTACATATTTTAATGAATGATGATCCAACTAACAAAAATACTACTAGTATAATGACATTGAATCAAAAGCATGCTATTAATACGTATTGATTTGTTTAAGCATATACATAGCAGGGAAAATGTTAACCTATAACACATTTGCATGATGGAATGAACATTGAATACCTGTCAGCCTCAACAGAATCTAATTAGCATATCTAGCACATTTAATTGGGTTTGACATGATTAGTTACTTAGTTTGCAAAAATAAATCTTTGCACAAGGTTATATGGCGCGCATCTGAACTGCAAACTAAGCAGACAACATGTAAAGTAGTAAATCTCTCTTTTATATAATTCCACAAGTGAGAATATTTTCACCAGGTTAAATAACACGCTGGGCTTTGAAGTGAGAACAAGTTCAAGTCTTGACAACGTAATATCTTTGTACATGGTTGGAAATGTATCTGTAAATCAAACAAGTATCTCTCTACCTGTTGTCTTCCTTTACTTTATTTGGTTTTCCCCTTTCTTTCTTTTCCATCTCATCAATTACAACAGTCTGCTGACTTCTCTTCTAACATGACTTTCCAAAACATATGTTTTTAGCACCATGCTAACCATCCACCATTAGCTCGCTCACCCTCAGCTATGGCTTCCTATTACTGAAGAGACAGCTGGGGCACCAGATCATTGAACAATGGAATGAGGGCCTTGACATTTCCACACGGTCCACTTCCTCCCCACAGATCATGGTGCGTCAGATGGCCAGTGATATTTACCACTGTGGATAAGGATACCAGTCTTCCATGAGAGGCATATGCTACGTAGGTTTATAGTGCTACATTTCCTGTGGCAAACTTCCATAAACTTGGTTCCCAATGCTCATTTTGCCACCCTGGGCATTCCACTTAGTTATTCAACAGGCAGTGACAATGGCATTTATACATGTTGGGACGTAAACTATTGAATAAGCTAGACTGGATGGCTTTGTGTGTGGTAGGCCTACAATAATAGTATTTCCACTTTGCATCCTTAAGGGTGTATGGCTGATGTTACAGGTATCATTTTTAGATTGTTACTTGCTGATAAAACAATCAAATGTTATAAAAAGTACTTGTGTCAAAGTCAAATTTTCCACATTCCCCCTTCCATTCAATTTTGGGGCCTGGTAAAACAGATACTCACCAAAACCTGTAACAGTTAGGTACTGTTTGTATAAAACAGTGTGTATAAGCAACCTTAATATCCCATAATAACGTATGATACTTCTCCATCTCCCACAACTATCATTTCCATTCTGTAATCTCTATTTCTATTGTCTACACCTCTTTTGACATTTACAATATGTCCTCTGGTTTGGGATCACCATAAAGCATCAGACAATCTGCCATCACTGTCAATAATCCATTTACATAAATCTTGCCTCATATTGTGTTTACCACAGCATCACGTCAACAAATCTACACAACACCTGGCTCGGGTATATTACATCCATTTCCCCCCAGTGATGGACGACAGTTTATGATTTAAGGATCTAAAAAAAAAAAAAAATCTATTGCAGTGTCCACAAATGGAGCTGTCGACAGAGGGGAGATGTCTGGGGTATGAGCTGCCTGATAAGTGAGTTTTCTTTCCCCTCGTCCCTCCACAGTAATACGAGCTGACACCCATTTGTGACATATGACTGTACGGGGGATTGCTGCTACGAGCCGCAATAGCATCTTCACTGGGTGCTAGCTGGCTGAGCTTGGGGCAAAATGTGTCTCAAATGCTGTTGAAATTACACAGGTGGGGGCGTGTTTCTGTATGTGTACATCAGGGGAGTGTACGTTGGATCCCAAGGCTGTTTTCCCAAGGCTGAGATGGTATCATACTGGTACATGGCAAGAGGCATTCTGAGGGAAAAATGGTGTCTGGTGTCTTCATGGTAAAGGGAATATATCAACACATCATTGTTTAACACCTGTATTATAAATGACTAATGGTCTATACAATGTTTTTTTTAACCTTTTTTTGACAGAGAATGACTGAATTAATCTGAAATATAATATGATTAGTTTGACAATATTTTGTTTAAAATCATTAAGCATAGCATTGGGACCTTCCAAGTAATTACATTTTCTCATTCAACTAATTGTTTGACTGTCATTGCACAGTCTGGGCACTATCTACTTGAGTATAATTCAATGACAGCATGGTGTTGAGGTCTAGGTCAACCCTTCCCTCTGGGACAACATCTGGTCGGCCATGTTTTACATTGACTGCAACAGAGGTTACAGGTCAACCACTAGACCACTAGCCGTGGGCCTTAACACTTCATTTGTCATTAGAGGACATGTCAGAAGCTGGGTTTGCACCAGAATTTGAGGGATCACCGTTGTGGTGATCACCTGTGTGTCTTTGAAGAGCAAAACAAACAATTCCCACAGACTGCCAACAGGGATGCACAAAATTAATGCTTTTTAGGCTCCCATTAACTGCCCAGTGAAAGTCAGCTGGTTACAAAAAGTCAGGTTAGATAATGTGCTCTTTTTGTCAGAGATTTTGGGAACCATTGATTTGAATAAAATCATGTTCCTGTCTCTGATCTGCACAGCAACTTCATTGTGATTCCTCTCTTGCAAATTCAGATTTACAAAGCTTCAGCTTAACATGCATAGACTCCCCTAGGAGAGTGACAAGCAGCTATGCTGTTGAAAACCTAATTAGTACACACCTTAGTGACATAGGAAAGCAAGCCTTTAACGAGAGGAACCCCATCACCTCTTGGGGTTGTAAATTATTAAACGCCACAGTAATGCTGCTTTTTGATGGACAGAGCAGCAAACGTCAATCTCCTGCGTTCATTCCCATTTCAATCGTTCGCTCTCATCTCTGGGAATAATCTCCTTATCAGATCTACGATTTATCCCATTTAAATTAAGTTTGGGCTCCGAAAGAAACCAATGACTTTTCGCTTGTATGGAAAGCACAGAGATGGGTAGTTAATGGGTGGAAAAAAAGTTGGTGAAGTAATTTGTAATCTTCGACAATGCCGCAGGATATTTGACCTATCTCTCTGGGTGGGAGGATTGCTTTAAATATCATGCTATTGTCTGGCTAGCTAATGATCGCTATCAATTATTAACAGGTGGATTTTCGAGAAGAATAATCATACAGCCTTTATATATATTTCAATATGGTGTTCTATTTCAACACTGGATTAGTTCAGAGTCATGCACTTGGGCAAGATTACTCAGGGTGCAAAAGGACAAGGCTTGATGAAGCGGCCATTTTCTTCCCGCTCCCTCTCAAGTCGTGTCACATTGAGGGATTTTCAGGGAATGGATCTTGGGTAGCCTTCAGCACATTGGACAGTTAGCGAGCTTTTATTTAAATCAGCTTGTTTGTCATTGTCACAGCTCCCAGGGTGTTTGGCATGTTGGAGATCTCCACTTTGACTGCCAACAAACCCTCTGTCGTGTCCTAAAAGAGCCTCTCTCTCTCAATCACTCACACTCACTCATACACGCTCCAACTCTTCCCGCTGTGCTACGTAAAACATAGCTAAGTGACTAAATGTCAATGTACATCACTGTAACTTAAAGGTAATAATATTTAAAACAGCCACTTGTATTTTACTGTCTAAGGAATTCAGCCACCTTTAGTTTTCACTTATTGCGTCTTTTTTGTTCTTCCAATCTCGTCTCTGAGATAATTTTGGGGTGCGGTGTGTTCCAGGTTCCGTTTCAGTTAAACAATATAAAGTCTCAAAAGCTGCTCAATCCTCAAAACCCACCTTGAGGCTAACCTGTCATGCTTTAGAACACATAGTTATCACACACCTCATCAGCAAGCCTCTCATATTTCACATCTGTGATGTCTCCGTGGTGACCACCCCAGCTCAGCGGCGGGCATCTTTCAGTTTATTTTCTCTCTTCGGTAAAAAGGCGTTAACATTAAAAAAAAAACTTACGGGGAAAAAAAAAGAAAAAACAACTGTCCACCATGCATCGGTGAGGCCACTGACATTACGATAATCAAATTGCTCATTTTCGATTTTTCATTTCTTTCATCATTTAAAAGGGCCCTGTCAGGTTGAAGCACTCTGCTAGCATGCCACTGACCTTTGCTGATTATCCCTTGTGTAACTCTCCTCCTCTCTCTCTCTCTCTCTCTCTCAATTCTACCTCAATCTGCTATTACATCCCTCTCAACACAACTCCCCCACCCCCATCCCCAGACCTCCACACATACACACACATTTTCCTTACTCAACCTACCCTTTTATCTTCTATCACAGGATTGTCAAGCACCAAGCTTTCCATTGGGCTAATGCAGCACACATTATTGCATTTGTTAAGTTTATGTGACACCGACTGATGGCACAGCTGCTGCTTGTATTTCCTGTCCTTTCACACAAGGAAAGGAATGAACATCAATACATGTGACTATTAAAATCCTGAATGTTGTGTCAATACAACTTCACTTCATACACAGACATGACTGACTGGTATTTTACTTGGTGTTTGCAAAAAAAAAATTTGGAAATACTGTAATAATTAATTATAAATCTGCATGTCCAATCCATTTTACTTGTAAGTTGCAATATAAGTATGTAATTATTGTGTTAGTATTGAATATTATGGTCTTTATCTTCTGTATTGTCAAAAAGTTCAACCAAAAGATCATCCAGACAGTCTGTCATGTGTAGTTGACTCTCTCCCTCTTGCACAGGCTCGATACCGTGGTGACAGCAATGGCACAAGTCGGCCGGGGCGACCAGACGAATAAATGCTTTTGTAACCCCGAGCCTGCGTATGGCTCGCCCCCTCTCACCTCTCCACCGCGCCTGGAATCCTGGTGATTTAGCCGCCGGAGGAGAGGTTAGATGATGAGGGATACAGTTCATCACCCTCCCTCCTTTCCTCATCCCTTCAGCCCCCCCCCCCCACCCCTACACCCCACCACACTACCACCCAGGAGTGAGAGGAGGAGACAGCAATCTGGCAGAGAGGGCTAAAGTCTGACATCAGTATGGACCATCAGCCCCTGTTCGCTCCCCACGGATCAAATTCTATTACGAGTGGGAGATGGGTGTGATGGAGGGAGGGAGAGAGGGGAGGTGATGGAGGACTGGAAGACTAGGGTGCAGAGAAAGAAGGGAGAGGTAGTTAGTTTGGTGTGTACTTCAGTGTATCAGAAAGCGAGCAAGATAACGATTTTAAGGCCCCTCCTTGTCACTGTGATTGTTGATGATTGCGAAAAATATTTCTAAAATTCCATGTTGAGTGTGCGCAGTTTTGGAACGTTTTAGTCTTGAAAGGGACGTTGTGGTTTTGTGTGAGCACAATAATTCCTTCCAGATTCCTTCTTTAGGAGGTAAAATATAACACACCAGTGAACATGCACACAGACACATATTCAATGAGCTACAGAGAAGCACCTGGTATTGTATTACAAACATTTGTTTTCAGACATCTGACTGAATCCGCTTACCACATAAGCCAACATTACTCTTGGCAAGTCTAAGCCTCCACAAATTATAAATCCTACATGCAGTGGTCGGTGAAATGATTTAAATTCAATGAAATTATTCTGTCCTGTTAATGTGTTTCAGCACATTTCATATTTCAAACTTTAATCCACTGGAATAGATTCTGCTGCTCAGCAGAGATCCTCATCAAAACTGATGAAAAACAAAGCAAATCCATTACTCATTTTGTTGTAGAGAGCTGCTATCAGTGGAATCGCAGGTCAGGGCGTGTGCTTTTAGAACTGGTAAATAGGCCAAAAGATAATTTGTGATCTAAAATACGGTCAGTAATGCAGCCTGGAAAGTAAAACTGAAACAAGGAATAGGATTATTTTTGTTGCTCAAACTCAGCCTTTGCTCTCTGTGTTTACATTTAGTAATTTAGCAGAAATTCTTATCCAGAGCGACTTACAGCAAGTACAGGGACGTTCCCCCAAGGAAAGTAGGGTGAGGTGCCTTGCCCAAGGACACAACATCCCGTTGGCCCGGCACGGATTCGAACTAGCCCGACTACCCGACCCGACTATTACTAGCCCGACTAACTTACTGCTCAGCTACCTGACTCCCCTGGCATGGTGTTTCTATGTTGCATGGTAAACTTTTTAAACGGTTAAGCCTGTTCATCCAACCTCTAAATAATTACTTCAACTATTCACTCATAACTGATCAGGCTCAGATAGATACAAAACAGAGAGTAAATAGAAGCATACCAATGACAATTTGAATGAGTTCTTTGTCAGACTATCACCAGAAGTCATTGCATCACAACAACACTGCTGCACCCCTTGGGCGTTCCAATATGTCACTTTCCCATGGCATCTTCAGCATCTTTTCTTCAAGCGTATGAGAAATAAAAGAAAATAAAAAAATACAATAACATGCCCCATTAATTTATGTCTACACAATCAAGTATTTCATTATTTTTTTCTTGTTTGGTATTCTTTGCTCGTGCTACGCAGATTGTGTCAGAATCACAGATGGCGTTGTAGTCATTGTTTTTCCGTAAGACATTTTGTAAAGTAATTGTACAACCAATCTAAGCACAGGGACCTCTACCAAATTTAAGTCATCCCAGCCCTTTGTGAAAGTACAGTTGGCTCATACAAACACAGAACATCTACTCATTAACAAGCACACGCAATAAGCCGTTGTCTCGGTAGGCAGGGAAGTGCTTTCAATGTAGGCTCTTTTGAGAATGTTCATTTTCTCACTGTCAGCCCAGCAAAGATGAGGGATTATCAGGAGCGAATGTTACGTGTCAGGAAAATGCCACCTGTTCCTGTCAACTGTTAACAACCCAAGTGAGATTGATGATTCTCTCAACCACACCTTTAGTTCTCCACTGCTCCTCCACTGGCTGAATTCTCTCACAGATAAAGTAACGGAACCTGTCTGTCAACATTTTCGACTTACGGACACCTGGGTTTACTGAGAGCACCCAGGAAGTGGAGAGAGACGGTTGGTTAGACGACAAAACCAGAAAACACCTAATAAACACAACTGAGGAAATGGTCGAAGAGGTCGTCTGACCTTGGCTGTCTTAAAAGACAACTATAATAACCCCGAGTGAGAAGTGGGGATATTAGTTTCTTCAGTGGAGGGGGAAGGTTACCAAAAGTTGTTTTTGACTGACTGGAGCTTGTTGAAATAAACTTGTGAAAAGAGTTTGAGACCTTTTGAAGGTGAATGACAATGCATTTCAAAAACCATATCAATCTACAGTAGCGCTTGACTAGCTTGGACTCTACTGCCGGGTGATGAGGAAAAGATCTGGTGGAAAAGATCAAAGTTTCAGTTCCCTCATGAATTAAAGAGTGCTGCCCATCTGGCGGGCTGGTGCACGAGTGAAACACTGCCTACGGAAGCACAGGGACAGGCTAAAACCAATTCCTCAGGGAAAGAAGCAGAAGAGATGATGGCACACAGCAAGAATGGCAACCTGATCTTTTGCCATTTTGTGACTGAATGTGACAATTTTGGATGAACATCAATTGTTTTAAGAGTTTGGTATCCCCAAATCAACAGTTTATGCATGGGAATATACAAAATAATTGTACGGTAATCAATTAGATGTTTTTATCACAGCAAAATAGTGTGCTGCATGAAAACAGATGGAAACATTCAGTATTTTATACTGCCACTGCATAATGGTATGATGAAACTGATTCTCAATTATTGCATGACCTGCTGCTAGTACTACCTGCTGGTCATAGATAGACCATCAAAAGACAATCCAAAAATGTATCGATCAGCAATTGTTTTTAACATCATCAAGTCCCTCTCTTCATATCCTTTCTGTAGTGTTATTGCGTTATGCGAGTTATCAATATTGTCACGGTAACATTCAATGTGTTGCAGTCACGCATCACATTTCAAATCAAATGTAAATTATACTAATTTGGAGGGATAAGCATACTAACTGTCATGTTTTCTCACTAAACAGATGCATAAAAAGTCAATAACAATGCTAAACACAAAGCAACATATGTAATAGCATACCCTACATGTCCATTACAGGATTTTTGTGATTTGTAAGTCAGTGAAATTGGTTTTCTTGATCAATTAATCTCTACAGTTTGCAGGTCAAATGGCCACTTGAGGGTTTGCAATTTTAAGGTCCAAACTTAAGTCTATGCTTATAACACCATGTACAGTGCAGTCAGTCTTGAGTCATTTGTCAGCATGTTTACAGCCTTTTTTGAAATTTGTAGTTGACTAAATGCTCCATATACACTAAATGAAACTCTGTAATATAATAAAACAGAATATTGATGACAATTACATTTCATTTTGCTGTCAGGTAGGTGTCAACTTAGCAGCAAGTAGCTTCAAACATCCAATGCAGGCCCTTGTGATGTGTCAGGAAGTGAAAGGTTGTGAGGGATAAGGACATGAACTGATTGTGCCCTGCTATCATATTCATATAAATATTCACTGGACATTGCATGTCTGCTTCAGCCGACAGTGAATGGGATTGAGAAAGTCATCACTGCCAAGGCAGGGGAAGGAGAGGGGAGGGGAGTGTGTATGTGTGTGTATGAGGGGGCACATAGGATTTGGTGGTGTCATTTCAATCCCCTCTCAGCAAATCAAGTACAACAGCTTCAGAATGACTGCTTATCATGCGTGTGTGTGTGTGTGTGTCTGGTCTGGGGTTGAGAGGGAAAGGGCAGTGCTCACTGTCAAAACATCTGTAGCCGTCTGTTTAAGTAGAAAAGGCAGGGAGGGGTGTTTTATGAGGCATGTATGCTAATGTATTTCTTCTAACAGGACTACAAGGAAGTCAAAGTAACAAAACACAATGTCCATCAAACCTGTCATAACATCCAATAAAAAAAAGAAAAACGAAAGGAATGGAAACATTTGGACTGTCTGACTACCAAACTGTCGCAGTAGCATTGTTCTGCAGTTAGAGACGCCACACCCAAGCACTGTATCCATGCGTACATCCAAGGTGTTTGGTTGCACAACCAAACACCAGCAAAGAGGCCATCTCAGCCCATGGCCAAGCCACAAGAGGGACACCCACAGAGGAAGGTCCAGTGATTTTCATTAAGATAGACTCTAGAGCGCTTGTCCTATTACTGGGCTATTAGGCTCTCCATCGCTAACAGATTGGTTCTAATGGGGAGCTTGGGAGTCAGGCGGAGGATAATTGCACTGCCTCTGACCATGCAGGTGCCAGGTCCCCCTTACTGCCTGATTGGCTAATTAACGCTTTGTCAATCAACCCCCATTGGTGTTTCCAAGCAGATGAAAAGTAGTTAAAAGGTGGCAGAATGATACTAATGAGTCCTGAAACTTTTTTTTCGCCCACTGACTCTGCATAACTGGTCAGATTGTACTGCCGTTTAAATAAAGCAGTTTAAAATGTGGAGCTTTATTCAAAGGGTTATTCTATGTAGTATTGAGGCATTTCTCCAACTTTAATTTGATGTAAGCCTTACGGTACTTTCTGTGGTACATGAAAACATATTTTTTGGCATATTATTTTTGAGATCTTGTTGTGGAACTGATAATAACCAGACCTCCTTGGGAGCCTTTGACAATGTTGCACTTAAGATTTGATGATTTAACCAATGAAATACTGTTAGAACTGTGCACTTCTGGTCTTCAATGATCTAGTTTGTATGCACCATTTGTTTGTCACTCTGGATAAAAGCACCCTCTAAAATGTAGCAACTGCATGTCTGAAATGTTATGGAAATTATGTAATGATAGTTTATTATTTATACATTCGACTTGTTTGGTGCTGTGGAAGCAGAGGTGGCTTAAAAAAGCAAGACCACATATGGCTAGCAACAAACTTGGTCAGCCTCAAGCCAGCGTCACACAACAGTGAGCACCGAGCACATTCATGTCAATGAAGTAGTGGGAGGACAGTGATCAGAGGGGGGTCTGAGGGTAGGTGAGGAGTCAGGTCTCTTATCTATGCTCAGCAAAGCTGCCATCGATTCCTCCCCCTCTCCCTGTCTAGGCCGATGGATGCGTCCGTCAGTGCGCTAGTCCAAACATTACCATTCTGGCCCTAACCCTGGAGCTCCATCGATCGCTGTGCCGTCAAGCCAGGGATCAGTCAGAGCCCGGGCCACTTTGTGTGGCCTAATGAGTGGAATAAACAGGTTTGGGGTGTATGAGGGAAGTGCTAGATGACAGGTGGATGACCGCCAGGGTCAACTGGGCTAACACGCCGCTGAGGGGAACAGGCTGATGGGAGAATGAGTGTGAGTGCATGCATGGTAGTGGTGAAGGGGAAAGGGAGGGCGGGGACAGTTAATTGGAGGCTAGCTTTGAGAATGTATGAGTGAGGCTGGATTGTGCACGTGTGTGCAAGTTTGAAACTCTGTCACCCACTCATGTGTCTATCAGTCTTCATGCCGCTAGTAAGTAGAGGTAAGTGGCACAAGAATAGATCCCACCCCCAACCCATTAAATTAACAGCATCATCTTTATTGACAGGTAGGATTGTGTCTGCGTGTGTGCAGGTGTACCAGCTAATGGTTAGTGTGATCCCCTGTTAATATGTTATTATAGATCCATAACTCACTCTTTGATTGCTCAAGGCTAGTCCGTGTCTCTCCTCTACCTGAGTCAATTGTGTTGAGATAAAGAGATTATACCACAGACCCTCTCCCATTTTGATTAGTCAGCATATTGACCGTTTGTCCTCTAATAGTTTAAGGTTGAGAAAACAAAAGCGATATAAAAGTTGTCGTTTACGGTATTAAACAACCCATTTTAAGATTAGATTAACAACAGGATTCAAAGTATTGTTCACACTGTTTTTAAATGCTAGCCTACATGAGAGGTCTCTGCAAACTGAACCATGCAAAATATTATGCCAAAAAGCTGGCAGATCAAAACCTCCACTTATTGTGCCACCACCTTCAAAACATGCATACTGATCACAAAATATCGCTTTGAGGCAATATTATGAAACCAAAAAAACAACAATAAACAGCGGTGTCCCCGCAACATTTTGTCCTCCGAGACGGTCAGTATACCTGCTTTTCAGCTTTACCTTTGTACTCAGAACCAATTAAGTAGGCGGGCTCAGTTTGAAAACAATGTTTTCGTTTCCATTACAAATCGATAATTGCTGTGTAATTACTCCACCATTGTGGTCTTTCATTGAGAACAGCGATGGCGCTAATAACATTAAACTTCAAAGCTACTACGAGGATGAGAGGATGGGGAGTTGTATTAATATTCATATCGCCTCTTGTGAGAGTTTTATATCCACGAGACAAACCAGCATGCTAATGATCCAGGGATATTTTGTATGCTGCAGATCAGCACGTCTTGGTAACGCTGGAATTTATGTGTGCACGTATGTCTTTCACCTTACATCCATGTCATCATCTTCACCACCAGCCTCATCATCACCCTGGAGATTCACATAAAACCCTAAAGAATATGCGAAAGACATGCAGAACCCTTTAGCACTTGTCTGAAGACAACCTGATGCTGTTAAACTACATGCATCCTTCCTTTTAACTGACTAAGGATGTCAAGTCTTGACTCAGTGACCCAAGCTTTTAGATTTGCTTATCAAAACCCTCAAGAGGTTATGCACTGGACACACACAACCCCCTACTGGTGAACAAATCACATTTGTAAGGCAGTTAACCATGTAGCAAGGAGCACCTACTAATCCTGTAGTACACACTTAGGAAAAGCTGATGGCTAATTGAATCGACCCCTTGGTCAAACAAACGACTCGGGTGAACGACTCAATAGGACAAAAGAATCGCAACTCAAGTGGCAATAAAGAGCCATTCAATTAGAATACATGGCTCAAGAACTGCACATACTTCTGTCTTTTCAGTAAATACAGATCCCAGCTCTCTCACAGCATGTGTGGAGAAAGGCTTAAGTGTATCAAGTGTTCCCTGACCAAAGGCCCTTTCCATTGTTGACTAGAAAGGTAAACACTTGAACCTGGAGAGGGAATCATGGCGGTGGGGGTGAGGTAAGTGGAGGATATTCTGGTCACTTCTTTGTGATGAGCCATGTGTGTCCTCATCACACAAGCACACTGACCAGAACGGAAGGAGACGGCTTGAAATCAATTTGTACATGTTGTCACCATTTTCAAAAAAAGAAGAAGAAAAAATGTATTCCATTATTGGATATTATTGGTGGTAAATCCTTGAGCTTGTGTACACTGTGAGTCCTGCTTTCTGCTGTGTACTCAGAACGTTCTGCCTTGGTGTGTAAACACTCCAAATGTAACATTTTCTTGTTATGTTGGGTCCAGTTTTCTCCAACACCCCCCCCCCCCCTCGCCCACCACCCTTTTACTCATCATCACACCCCCCCCCCCCCCAATTTGTCTATCAAGGCCCCATAAGCTTCTCACTCCCCATCATTTTAATTGAAGCGGACGGAGACAGCTACTGTAATTACACAGAGATAATCTTCCCATCTGACTAATTATATTTCTCATTAGAGTCCGATAATGCTCATTAGATTAACTTTCTCATTGCAAAATTAAGAAATAATCGAACCAGGGCTGGCTTGTTGGAATCCTGTGTAGGACATGCATGAACACCACTGCTGGGAGCATGCTCACTAGTCGAGGTATTAGTTAGTAGAAAGGAGATGAAAAATTATGCAAATTAGATCTTGATTCCATGGATTTTGTGAATAGAACTGGCTTTGCATTGAATACAGTAAGAGCCAGGGACAGTATAAATTACACTAGTATTTTTTGTTTCCTTTAAATAATAATAATACCTCATTTAGCTGACACCTTTATCCAAAGTGACTTACATTAAGTACAGGGACATTCTCCCTGGGGCAAGTATGGTGAAGTGCCTTGCCCAAGAACACAACATCACATAGCCACAGCCAGGATTCAAACTCACAACCTTCCAATCATGAGGCCAACGCCTTAACCCGCTGAGCCATTTGACTCTCTTCTCCCATTTTTAAAGAAGACAGTCTTTTAGTATTTTCCATTGCACTGAAGCAAGTTGTGTAGCTATTTTTCACGGCAAAACTGATCAATAACATACAGATTGTGTTGTGACAGAAAATTTACATAACACAAACACGTCAAACCACAACGCACAACATTCACTGTGATATGACCCGAGTAATTGTGGTGACGTGCCCTCAACACTTCCCATACGACTGATGGGAAGTCGCAAGGTAAAAAAAAATAAAAAAAAGCATAGCACAGTTGTGTTTGTGTGTACATACCATTTTCCTGCCTGTCGAACAAAACAACTTTTGGATTATTCAGATTCAGATTACTCTATTGATCCCGAGGGAAACTCCTTTGTTTCAACGGCACACAGTCTCGCAAAGCACACAAGGGTAAGGGTGTGAGGTAAAAGATTAGAAAGTGTACACAGGGATAGGGGGGTGAGGGCAATAAGTAAAAATGGTAGGTGAGGTGAATCCTCACAGGGAGGGGGGGGGGCATAGGCTTGGATAAATGATTAACTATGTTAAAATAAGATAACAGATAACAAAATTACAATAATTTTCCTGGTCGTTTTTTACACTCTTACTACGAAATGCACAGACTAAGGCTATCTATTTTAAAATTATATTAATTAGATTATAAAATATTATACTAAGCACACATCCCTGTCATGGACAACTGGCTCAAATTTTCACTTCTCTCATTCCCGGCATGTCAAACAATCAATTCTTGTGTCCTAATGACTCCGTTTAATTAAGTTGCCTGCATTTAATGACAACCTTGAAACATTTACATTAACATAGCATTAATGAATGCTGGTTGCAATTTCAATGATGCATACAAAGCCTGTTGATTCATTACATTCACTGACAATCCTCAGAAGCCATGCAAAGCTTGTGAAGACTAGTCATAAGTGGTAGTTTAACACAGATAAGATAAATGCAGGGTAGGTAATTTTGTGGAGAGGTGCTTTTCTACATATTTATTGAAACACATCATTTCTGTAGTGCAACCAATAAATGAAATGGTTTTACAACAAAGCTGATATCTGCAGGCATTGTAGTCCTATAAAAAGAGATCAATCATTAAGGTTGGACCAGCACTAATGATTGGATGGCATTCTGACCGAATGCTACTTGTCTGTCTACCTCCTGGCAGTCAGGCAGCGCTTTCCCATGTGTTCCGACTTTGATTGGATGAGGTGGAATACTTTAGTTAAAATAAGTACTAACTATTACTAACTGTAACTATACTTTAGTAACATTTTAAATAGAACCAAAACAAGCATTAGACGCGTTTACATTTAGAAGGAACCCACACATGTTCATGTGTCTATGTGAGACTGGGAAGATTAACAGGGTGCAACATATGATAACACAACAGAAAATACACAGCTGTGGTACTCTCAGGTGCCTAAGCGCATACCAGCACAAATGTTTTATGACTAAACCTTGGACAGATGTAGCAGCTTTCCTTTGTATTAGGGATCCTCCTCTATATTTAACTCAAGTCAAATACCCGCTAATCAATCCACACCTGTCAACCCAGACAATTTGGCTGCAGAGAACAGTTTCAACCCCACCACCCTCTCCCTCGCCTTCCACCCTGCTCCATGCACCCACCCATCCACCCAAGGGAGCTGATGCCCTCCTTCTATTCTCTGAAAATGCCCAGTTATATCCCTCTTCTCTCCCCCCTTTTCCTTCCACGTTGTCTCTCTCTCTCTCCGGTGCGGAGGCTGCTTATCTGCCCTGTTAGGAGACTTGCTCTGGCGCCAGGCGTTGATGGAGCAGTGATTGATGCCCCCGGTCTGTATGCAGCCGATAGGGAGTGCCGAACGGCCTCCTGGGTAAGGAGGGCGGGAATGGGGGAGAATAAGAAATGGGTGGTGTGCCAGGTGGTCTGCTACAGTCCGTTTCTACCACCCAGGGTGTGCGGAGAGTAGACAAGGAGGAAGAACGTCGAAGAATGATGAAAACATACGGAAAGTCTTCCTTCCAACCTTAAAACACCATAGCTTACTATGACTGGATTAGTGACAGCAGTTTAGAAGAGCAAGTTTTCTTTTTGTTTTATCACGTTAAATTACAGATGCATGCTGTTTCCCCAAGTCACATGCATTTTACTTTCAGTACGTACTACAATTGCGCTCACAAAACATGTACAGTTGCATGCAGTGTGCATACAATTGCAATGTGTTAATTAGTCACAAGATTTTACCTGGAAACAAGAAAAACATTGAAATCAATGGTTTAATTTGGGACAGGAGAGCTTGAGTGTTGCTACTTCAGAATCAGAATGGGGGTTTATTCGCTATGCAAGATTAACAAACATAGAATTCACTTTGGCAGGACTTCATGTACGTTGTACTATTCCTCCCCTGTGCAGAGGATTTGATCAACATATCAATAATAATACACTTTGCTTTTCGCAGTTGTACTGCGTAAAAGGTAGGGGCTGAAAGAGGAAAGTTGATAGTCCATCACCTGCACTCAAGGAAGGCCGTTTAAAGTTGATGACGGATAAATCACAAAGACAAACTAAAACCATTAGCCTGTCATTTCATGCTTTTATTTTAATAAAAGGCAGTTTCCGTAAAATGGCACTTCAATGGATGCTTTTCCCCCCCTTTTGATTTACCGTGTGCGTTTTCAATAAAAGCTGCAAGCTATGGCAGTTCATTTTAAAACTGAACATTTCTAGAAAGGAAAATTACATGTTTTTTAAAGAGTAGTCTATTTCAAGCTACATTTAGCTGACATCAAACCAGAGCTGGTTGTCTGTTCACGTTACGTATGGCAGCCTGGTGACACTTCCTTTCAGTGTGAAATGTCTTAACTCAGCAGGTGTCCACAATCATCAATGTGTGAAACAGCATCTTTTGCCTCAGCTCTTTGCTCTAACCTATTAACAAAATCAATATCTGTAAAATATACAAATGGTTTCCATGTTCATGTGAAATTACAGTCAGTCCCAAAATTATTGGAACCCTTATTGAGAGCAAATATCAAATTCAAGCGTCTGGAGTTTGCCAAACGTAATTGGAACTATAACTGGAACAGGGTGCTGTGGTCAGATGAGTCCAATATTGAATTTTGGCTGTGCACAACATTGGCGTGTTTGGTGTCAAAATGAAGGATGAATACAAGGAAAATCATCTCAAACCGAACATCAAATATGGTGGTGGATCATTGGCATGGTGGTGCTGTTCTGCTGGGTGTGGGCCAAGGGCTCTTGT
Source organism: Neosalanx taihuensis (assembly GCA_030340665.1). Classification (NCBI taxonomy): domain Eukaryota; kingdom Metazoa; phylum Chordata; class Actinopteri; order Osmeriformes; family Salangidae; genus Neosalanx; species Neosalanx taihuensis. The sequence continues at coordinate 13,825,921 of CM059290.1, read as the reverse complement.
TAATAAATTGCATAATAAATTATACCAAGTACCAGGACATTTTAACCAGGCCAAAAACCTGGTAGCCTTGTATGGGACAAGCAACCGCAATCTTAAACGTGGATGTCCGTTGTCTGTTCACTATATAGGTTGACTTATGACTTAAATTAATATACATACATTTTGCTGTGTACTAGCCTATCGTACTGTAGAGTATTGACTTTTACCAGTAAACTTGTAGCAACAGTGTAAATTGGTCTAAAAAGCTTGAAAGTCCAGGTGAATGCCGGTAAGCAATTTATGCAATTTCCACCCCCTGGAGGACAAATAAAGGTTCATCTAATCTAAGCATTAAAGACAAACCTAGGCATTAAATAGTACTTTGAACAAACTGAAAATTGTATTCAACAAACATTTCCTGTCATGGTTGACTGCTATGGCAATATATATATATACACATATATATAGTACAGCTCACACAATGACAAGAAAGCTTGTAATTTAGGTGGTTTTGGCCAAATCCATGATGCAATAGAATGCAATAGTTTTGAAGCGTGGATTAAATGTTTTGGGTGAAAAGCTGCAAAAATGAGCCAAACCAATTGAAAATTGAGAAAAATTTGAAAACCTGAATTATGATACATGTAGACAGCCATTTCAAATGGCACAGTGATATCGAAATCTCTTTTCACTGCCAAAATTTCTCCCATATTTAATTATTTTGACAGATGTGACACAGTCTCCTGTCAGTATATGTCCTTGACATTAGCAACAACGTGGCAGAGATTAGGGAGAGGCAGAAGCGCCTGAATTCACCTAAATAAACTTGCTCTCAAATACAGCGCTACAGATAATTGATATCATCACGATAACTTGCTCAGTCAGCCAATGACAATAATATCCCACCTTGCAGGGAAAGCGGTCCTGAGCTAAAGACCAGTGCAAACCTCTATGGAGGTGATTCCAGACTGGATCAGGTTGGTTTTGTATGGTTATGGCTGCCCTGGTGTTGAATGTCGCCTTTGATTATGATCTTAAAGTATGGTGCTCGGTATTTACTACATATCAAGATGGTGGCTCAAACTCTACTTTAATTGTTGCTTTACAAACATCTAACAGTACTCAGATTACCTGAGGGTTGGAATATCTGACCCCCACCGAAGAACAATTAGTCTCCATGTGGTGGCAACTGTACTGCACCTTCCCTGCAAGTAGACATTTTATGGTTTGAAGAGCCGGTCAGTATCTTTGTGAGCCCTTTGGCCATTTCTAAATTCATGTAGATGTAGACGTCATCTTTGCTGTACCTGTTGAGCACACAAGGCAGGCAACTGTGTCACAACTGTAATTGTTGTATTGCTTGTTGAAAATGGCTTCTTCTTTCCTTTGACACATGCAGGGAACTGACCAACTCTATGGAAACAAAAGCTAGCTATTCAACAGTATGAGTTGGAGTGATATAGAGGAGTGAGTTTGACCAATTAACCTTGGTTACATCTATCACCTGTTTCTGTTATGAAGCACGGTAGCCTGATTTCCAAGCTCAACCCCTGTGACAGAACTTGTTATTGTAGCTTGTGTAGACAATTGAAAAATGGCTAATGTGTTGAAATAGCTGAGCCATGTGATTCGATATCCATGCGTCTCGGATAGTGCACTGAACTATGTGAAACCGAATGAGAGGAGGAGTCTCTGTTCTCATTCTTTTCCACTTACGGCTAAGCTCCAGGTTTTCTTGTCAGAAATCTCCTATCTCCATCTACTCACAGATTTTGCTCGAAAAAACATGGGTGGTTGAAGGCTGAGCGAAAAAATCAGAGCGAGAAGAATTTGAAGCTGGGGCCTTATTACTCCATAATCCTTACAAAATGAGTTGTTCACGACAGAGGGTGTTACAGACTTAATCTTACCCCCTAAATCCACCACCCCAATGTCCTCTCACCTTAATCCCTACCTACCCCTATCCCCTTCCCCAAAAACATCCCTTATCTTCACCATGGACATTTGTCACCTTTCCTTGTGACTCATATCCCCTCACAATGCAGCAAATAATGCGGTACTTGCAAGGCGAGTCCTGTTTATTTGTGACAGAGAGAGGGAAGAAGAGGAGAGAGCGACAGAGCGACAGAGGGGTGGGGAGGAGGCAAAAAACAAAGTGTAATTCCAGCTACTCTTCTCAAGCAAGGCAGGCCCACGTTATAGAGCCCGGAGGATCAAATCTAATTCAGGAGAGATACGCATTAAGCCTTGTCACTCAACTCTGGCTGCCCTTGAAGGAAAGGAATGGTGATGAGAGCAAGGGTCTCCGAGGACAAGGGATGAAGGCTTGTCTACCAAATCACTCAGGACCACCATAGATATCCCCCTTTCATTCTTTCCTCCACTGCCTCTCCAACAACAGGCTAATTATGCTAACTGGCTTTACAGAACACAATGTTGAAAATGAATAACACCTACCGCACGCGCATGGTAAAAGCACACACACACACAAGGCAGACAGACTTCATGTGTACTGCTAGTAAATTCTGATAAAGAGAAGTAATCCATCAGCAAGGTTTCAATACATATATTGACAAACTGTCCGTTTATATAGACTGTACGCCATATCATCACACACATCTGATTAATTAAAAACACTCAGCAAAAACAATTGCAGAATCTACATTTGGTTGGCATTAAGACTTCTCTGTATTTTTCCAGAAGCTCAGAAGTTGTGCAGGGGCTTGCCACTCAGGGGAGATGCCTATTCCAGAGTCGTCTCAGGCATAATTGTGTGCAATGAAAGTAGTGTTTATTTATGTGCTGGACATTGCTAATTATCTACATCGCATATCTAATTATTTCTCACTTCAAAGGCATTTCCCCAGTGAGACCGTATCGGTCGCTCACGCGAACTGACTCATGACTCTGAAAATATTTATGACTAATTAGGAGATAGAGGCTCCGCTTGGGAGGGGTTTGCAACAACAAAAAATAAGACCAGATAAATATGAAGTTGCATATTCATGTGGTTTCTACATAGATGTGCCAGTTCAGCCATTACTCTGCATTTACACTTTGTGTCTACACTGTGGCGTAGGGTTACTAACCATTGAACACTACTGGGTCCAACATGATTCTAGATGTGAAATATTTTGGGGGTGGGGGTCCTCCTCCAAGACAAACTTTGTATTTAACCCTTATTATCAATACCCTGTTGCATGTTGGCACGCTAGAATGTTGCCGTTGTAAATGTCAGACTGCTTTTCAGGAATTTACTCTCCCTCAAGGGGCATAGAAAGAGGATACATTGGGACCAACATTACAGACATTTTCTTCCCAACTAGCCCTATCAATTAGCTCCTGAACAGCTGTTCAGTTTGAAAAGTCAGATATTACGCAGATGTGCATTTTCTAATCAAATAACTGCCTATTGTAACTGTGTGTGTAGCATGGAACTTTCCGAAAAAGTATTCAGATGGTAGGAAGAATAGTAGATTTGTTTTAATTCATCATTTGCTTGGTTGTTTAAGAGTTTATTTTCATGAATGTTAACTAAGTTTTGTGGACATTTAACACTAAAAACCCAACTTTCTGTGGGTAACAATGACCCTTGGTGGTCAATGTAAAACCTACACCTTCTGTCCAGCCTGAGGTCTCTGTAAGGTTGTCTTGAATAAGAAAAAACTGAGTAGTCGAATCTACGGAAGTTTCTATGCTTGCCAGCAAGGAGACAAGCCTGACTCATGGTTTCAAAGTTTTCTGTTTTTAATGTTTGCATAACCATTTATACCATCACAAATAATTATCCATGGTCATTGGTTCATTCAAAACAGGCACTTCTCAAGTCACGTTCTGTGATTGGAGTTCTCTTCTGTGAGAATACAGTAACCTGACCCTTGTATTCATGTGATAAGAACCTTCCTAAATCTACACAGGGCATCTGCCAATACTGGCAAGATGTCCCTTTATGAGGGGTCCTCTATTCAAAAGGTAATTAACTCTTCTGCCACAGGCAGATCCCCAACTGTCCATATCACTCAGCTAGAGACAACAAAGTTACCCGCACCCAAGATAAGTTTAGGGTACATTCTAAATTTCTCTGACATCTCCCTCCTGTTTATACTGTATAAAATATTGTCATCCGAGATCATACTTATATATGATGCCTCATAGAGGGGTACTTGCACTGGACAGACAGGGAAAACCCTACAATCTCTTGTATAGGGATCAAAAACTGCCATCACTAATCAATCAATCAATCAATCATTTATTAAAGGCCATTTGGTCATTTGACGTCCATGCAGAAAATGGCAGACCTGGAACTTTCAAATCTCCTGTATCACACAAATACACCTGATACAAGGACATGGCAGTCTTGATATATGCACTCACTGATCAATTTGTTAATTCTGCTCCAGCCAGCTTCAATAGATACTCAAGTACAGAGTTCATATCTTGAGAAATATTGACTAGAACATCTGGTTGCTTCCTAAAGCTTGCATTTAAAGAACATTTCTAGAAGGACCACACACACACGCAGGTAGAGGCAACGCTTAGAACACACAAACTTCAACAGAGTCCACTATAGAACTTTGTCCTCTGCATTTTTTGTTTATTCTGCGATGGCAGAGTAACCAGCCCAAGGTGACCCTGATTCCAAGTGCTCACCTCGTACCTAGCCAGGGACATGGGCAGTAGAGTCATCTGTTGTTCTGCATGTTATATTGGAGTTCACTGCACCTGAAAACCCTTCCCTAAGCCAAGGTGAACGATCCAACTTACCTCAGAAAGGCCTGGAAAAATACCTACCTGAGCAACAAACGTTTCTCAAAGAAGGAATTGTACATTCATTCAGGAAAATGATTGTACCAGAGAAAGAGAAAGGTTTGTTCCTAGTTCATACCCTAAAAAGTGTTGGTTAGTATTGCTTTGCACCTTTGTGTTTCTTTCTTGTAATCAGAGTGCCTAAAGTAAGGATTTATCGAGAAAAAACACTAAGCTGCATAACAGATTTGTAGTGACATCAATAAGGTATCAGGACATTTTGTCAGAAAGCTAAACGTAATTGAAAATGTGCCCCTGCAGCTGCAGTTAATGTGTCACTGAAGAATATGTACAAGTATAAAATGATGGATCTCCTCAGGTGCTTTCAGGTGCCTAATCCCCATTCATGTGATCACTTAAATGGCTACCTCATTCAGGTTCCACGCATTGACATACCATCAAGTGCTCTGCCCTTTAATAACCTAAATATATATTTCAGTGACAGACATATCCATATTGAGCATACTAGCAATGCAAATTGTGGGTGAAACTATTGTTTTATATCAGATATGTTGCCTAACAGTTGCTGTGGTTTAAGCAGGATCAGACCATCCTAGCCTCTTTTCGCCTTAGGCACTTCACCACAGTCTGGCTTTAAAATCGTTTAACACCCACCTCGTCTGAGATTGTCTTTTGCCTGAATAGACGTGATAGCCTGCAGGCCGTTCGGGCACAGTGGTAGGTGTTCTAGCATCATGTTGACAGACTATAAGGTCATGTTCATTTTGAATGTCATTTAAACATCTTTAGATAGTTTAATATCAGTCTACAGGTTATTTGGCCTAGATGTCTTATTCATGGGCCTACGCACTTGACCATGGGTGGCAGGGTAGTAGTGCACATAACCTAAAGCAAAATAAATAAATTACCTTGTTTCTTTAGTTTGACTGGAGTATGCTTCAGCAGGTGTTGCAGTCCTCTCCTAGTGGGTTAGAAGTTAGGATGTCGAAGATGTTTTCTCTAAGACCTGGTTGTCACAGAAAGTCGAGAATCTGAGACTCACCTGCTGGGGGTTTTATCAGGTAATTTCGAAACCCCCTGCTGTGCAACTGCACGCACAAGGGACCAGGGTCTGCCGCTCAGCACTGACGGATAATTAGCTAACAGGGCTCAGCAAAAAGTTCTCTGATGAGACCGAAACTGAGAGATTGATCTTCATGGTTGGTTGGCTCCCTCTGGCTCTTACTGCCGCAACCTTCCTCCCCAAACAATTAGCATCTGATCGAGGAGAAAGGAGGGTGGTTAGAAGCCCACTGTGTTCGGCAGGGACCACATCGTTTGTTGACTTCGTTTAGATGGATAAAAGGCGGACATAATATAGACAGGCTACCTCCCCTACCGAACGATATACTTACACACAATACGGAAAAAACTGCTACGATTTTGTTTTATAGAGTTGGTCAATCATTAATAGCATCAATCATTCCTGAACCATAACATTCACTAAATGTCCACAAGTATTTGGTGTTGTACCTTGGGGTCATGTGGACAGAAGCTACCAGAGGTAGGTAAACTTTAGACACAAAGAGTCTATCGGTCGACAACATGCGGACCTCAAATAAGGGACGGGCCACCTGATTGTTATAATACTACGAGAATTACATAGAGAAACAAAAACAAAAAATCCCACGCAATCTTAAACAGGACGCGGCTGACTGGCTCACTTATTTTATTGGTCGGGTGGTAATATGAAGTCACAGCGCCATCATGTGGTAACCTAGATGTGTGGCTTTATCTTACCAGAACACGAAAACGAGATTTGGGAATATGAGATTCAATTGATTTTTATTTTCTGTGTTTTTATATATAAAAAAAAATACTGGTCTTTGCCAGTATCCACTCCCATTGGCTATAATGTGTTTCCCAGAGAATAAGACTAGTACCAAGTCTATTTACAATAACATCCATAAGAAAACAAATCTAACCATTGCTACCCCAGATCCTCCTAACAGAACAAAATGTCTGATTCTATCATCCCAACCGTTAATATTAATGCCTCTGAATAAAAACCAACAGTAATATTAGAAAAGGGTCCTCTACATCTGTCTCCTAGTGTGCCAATAGTATCTTCTTACAATTCTCTCTCTCTATAAAGTAATGCATATACAGTTCTCCTTTACAATAAATTAGTACAGGCACATTCTTCTACAGTCATCTCATTATAGGTCACTGTAACACAGTTGAAATCGTTGTCAGAAGACATTTACAGGCTATTCACCAATCACACACACCACACAAGGCAAACAAAAATGTGTTATTGTAAAAAAAAAAAGAAAAAAATGAATCATATGGAAACTTCTGGGCAGCAAATTTTTGGTTTTGTGTGAATGATGCACTTTCGGCTTTTTCAACAATTGAAAGCATCTTATGTATACAACTATATAGATTAAATATAAATATGTACAAACAAAACATGAAATTTCCCGTAAAAACATTCTGGTAAAAAAAAGAACAACACACACATCACGTTAATGCAAAAAGGAGAAGCTTCCCAATATAATTCAATAACTTATGAAACCATAAAAAGTAGCTGAAATGAGATAAGAAAAAAAATGTTTCAATACAGTATGTTTTTCTGCCTGTTTTAAGTCGCCACCGTAGCAGACTTGCACAGGTCATAGCACCAGCAAAATACGCACCATAGCGCTGACGTGAATCACCCCTATAGTATAAATATTCAGAAAGTGAACACGCAGTACCAATAATAACAGAGAAACTGAATAAATTAGTGTCAGGCCTTGTACAAGGTATTTACAGGGGGTGAAAATACAGGGCTGCTGCTGTGAAGAGATGTGAGTGAGGGAAAGAGGTCTTGATGGCAGTGGAAGTTGTAGCAGTCTTGCAGCACATTACTGGACTGAGATCCAGCTCTGGCACATTCATCCGGTTAAACCAGCATTTGTTTTTTTTTTCTTCTTCTTTCAAAGTCCGTGCTCAGATTCCAATGATGTGAATGTTTATTTTGTGCTCCCCCCACTGTCCCAGTCGACCGTGGTTGCCCACCCCAGTTAATTTGCATAGCTCATTGACAAAAACATGGATGACATGTTGCAAGCTACAATAATTCAAAGGTCATCGATTCAAAAGGGAGGAGTGGAGGACAGGCAGGAGGAGGTGGGGGGGGGGGGGGGGGGGGGTAGTCAAACACATCTTTATTTTATTGATGAGCAGCTCATATGGATAGATTGTAGGAATCTATGAAAGAAAAAAAATGATCAAGATATCATCGGTCAGACTCTTTTACAGGCTTGAAAGCTTGTTGAGTGAAGTGCACAGATACAGATGAAAGTAAACAAACTGACAGAGTAAGAGAGGGCAGGTACTTTTTTTTAGGGTGGGGGGGGAGTGAGGCAGAAATACTAGGACCTCTCTACGGAATATCAAGTAAAAATAGGAGTGAAGTGTGCCTCCTAGGGGTGGGACAAGGAGGGTATGACTGGGTGGGTTGAGTCAATGAGGCCGTGGTCCACGCTGGGCCTGTCCTGGATCAGGTGGCTCATGGCGCGGTTGAAGGCAGTCTGTACGGCTTTGCGAACCCCAGAGGAACGCCCCTCCGCCAGCTTGAACTTGTCAACAGTCTTGTGAACACCAAACGGAACCATCTTGGATTTAGGAAGCCATTGCCTGTTTTGAGGGAGCAACGTATCAGGGAGGGAGTGTTAGCATATCTGTAATTAGCAAATCCTGATAACACCCACAGGGATGGAAGGATCCTTAGTAAAGGCAAAATAAATACTTATAATGCCCATTTCTCAGATTATGTTAAATAATCAAAATAAAAAGAAATTATGTTTTACCAGCTGCGCTTGCTGTCGAAGAAGTGGACGAGGTAAAGCTTCTCGTCGGACCGGTACTGCATCTGCTCTCCGACCCGGAGGACGTCCAGGGGGGGCAGGGGCAGGGACACCCCGCTGTGGTGACACCCCGTCCTCGGCGTCTTGGGGTCTATGATCTGTGTGGAAACGATATTGGCTCGAGGTGGGCTTTAATAGGTTTTTTATTTTTATTAAGGTTGTAGCAGGGGGCTCCTGGTGGCAGTGCAACAACGTTTGGCTCTGGTGGCTTGGAACTGACATTCAATACACTCTCTCTCACACACAAACACAATCAAATCACCGGGAGGACTCTAAGCCATCCAGATGACCGTTCGCGCTCTCAAGCAGTCGACCAACTCGCTACTAACATCGAGCACCTGCATGGGTGTGCACAAAACACGAGCTACACCACTTACGATGAGAGGAATTAATGGGTAATGAGACATGGAGATGGCAGGTCTCAGGACACGCATGCACTCACTCTCACTCACCAAGGCAGGATAGGAGGGATATCCACTACATTTTGCCCAAACTAGTTTAAGAGGTTCCAGTACAAATGTTGAGGCACTAGTGGGCATCCAAATATTTCCGTTGCCAACTTCTACGGAAGCAGGAATAACGACAAGCAAGTTATGGGGGAGTCACACTGCAAACAGACAGAGTAAATCTAGTCTAAAAGCCATGCTCGCACACAGGGGAAGGGGAAACAGCACTCACATACAGGGGAACGTTTAGCACACAAAAACATGAATGTACAACATTTAGTAGACCAAAATGGCAGTGTGCTACTCATATGGATATTTGTTATACGAGTGTTTAGGACTGCACACCTATGTTATATTATATACATTATTAAATAGAATAAATATAAAGATACATTTTTCCTATGAAAAATGTCAAGTTTTTAGGTTATCCTGAATGAGTACATTTTCTGATATCAGCAACAGAGTGGGAGGAATAATGATGAATTATGTATAGGGAATTGAATTTATTGGTCTAGACAGTGACAGGGTGACAACAGATGTCTTTGGGGCTTGTCAGCTCAGGCCTTAAAGACCAGCACTGTCAAGATAAGGACGGATAACTGTACACCTGGCAATGGAATGCAGTTTCTAACATCACTTGTTAGACATGTCACGGTCCCTTGTCACATTGCCCTCAAGACACAATTATACTGAGGAAAACACATGATGGTGAACACACCATGAACACATTGACATGTCTAGCATCCACCTTAAGGTAATGCATTGGGTTCAGGAGGCCTTTAAAATAGCTAGTCTATTTAATAATGGACCACAAATGGACCTCAGAACCTCCTGTCTTCAGGGAGGTATTATTGGAGAATCAAGTTCAGCACCCTTTGCATTCAGGTCAGCATAGTATTTTCAAAGCAGGTTTAATGAGTTGGGAATAAACCTTGTCTTGTCTTTTTCCAGCAGACTCATTTACCAATTTAAAAACTTAAGCACTTGGGAGCATAATATTGATGATCGATGGTTATGGTTAGCAGAAAAGTGGAGGGAGTTTTAATTAGGGTTTTAAATTACTGTTGTAATAATTTGTCATTTTATAATGCACGCTTCCAAATGTTCCCATTGATTAACTTCTTGTCTTGGGTCTACTGGAGTTGTGTGAGTGAGATTACTAAGAGAAGAAAAAAAGAAGAAAAAAAAGATCCGGGATAAAACTTCTTACCTGCTGAAATTTTGGCTGCTTTAGTGAACTCTCCGTTCTCAATGCAGGTGATGAGAGTGTTTTTGTCGTCCACAGTGTTTCTTCGTGCTGCGGCTGGTTTCCCTTTCCCGTTTTTGGGCAGGGTGATGGTGCTACAAAACAAGGAGGCAACTATGAGACGACTGGAAAAGAAATTCAGCTTTCTGTGGAATTATGTTATTTGCCTGCCAGAGAAGATACTATGTGCCATCTTGTCACAATAGTCCATTAGCATAATAAGCAAGCTACCAGCATAGGTTTGTGATATGGCTAATGTCGGTGTATCTTGTGTTACAAAGAACTTATCTTGGATGGAGGTGTGTGTATGCTAATGCTAACATTGGTGTACCTTGTGCTGCAGGGCACACTTTTCTTGGACAGAGGTTTGTATGCTAATGCTAAAACTGGTGTACCTAGTGCTGCAGAGCACACTGCCACTGGAAGAGATACTGGACTCAGAGGCACAACGTCGCCTGGGCTCCTGCGGCCTGTTAGAGCTGGGCTCGCTCTCCGGCTCGACAACAAATCCATTGACTAAGCCTGGAGGTGACAAGGAGAGGAAGTCATGATTATTATGATTATTACATTATGAAAAACGTGTGCATTTAGCTTGGTTCTTCAAAGTAACTCGCCACTGATGCACTCAGTTTTGAAGCACTGCTAGACTGTTACCTGTGTCAAGGCGCTTGATGGGAGACTCTTCCTCTTCCTCACAATCACCGCTGGCGCTTCGGGTTCTCTTCCTGGGAAGCAGAAGCGTCTCCAGGCGAGGAATCACCACCGAGAGAAATGTTTTGGCCCCTAGAGGCGGGGACCCAGGCTGCGTCTCGACCGTCTTCGAGGGCTTCTGAGGACTCGTGCTTTTGGACTTGCGAAACAGAATGTTGGTCCGCCGGTTGCTGGTGGCAGGCAACTGGGCGAGCGTCGAGGTGGCCACAACACTTAGGTTGTTTTCAGGGAGCAGCGGGTTGGAAATGTGCCCGTTTGGGGTTTCCAGGGGTACTGAGGTAGTGGTGGCGGTGGTGTTGCTGTCCCCCTTCGAGCTCTTTTGGTTCCTGTCCGTGTTGGGTTTGATGGGTTTGAAAGTGGGAGGGTCTGGCTGAGGCTTTGCTGGACTGGCCAGGTCCACAGGTTGGGGCAGAGGAGAGTTCAATGGCTCAAGTTTCGGTGGAGGCAACGACTTTTCTCCTGTGACTTCTGAGAAGTAAAATAAAAACACATTTAAGGAAAAATAAAGGATAGAACAGGGTCTTCATAACTGTAATGAAATGTCCCCACCAACTCAATACATGACTCTATTAACCACAGATATTGTCTGATTTCTGAGAGGAACACCAAGCGCAAATGTACCTGACTGACACAAACCGTCCTTTTGGGTTTCATATCCAGCTAGTGGAGGGAGTAGCTTCTCCTCTGCCTCTGGTTGTGGGGGCTCAGAAGGCGCTGGGCGGGGCTTCTTCAGGCTCATCTCGCTCCTCACCTCCATGATGGTTTTCTTGAGCAGCTTCAGTCTCTTGCTGCGTGATGGGCTGGACTTCATGGCTATGCTAAGATCCAACTTCTCCAGCAGCACTCGCAGCTGCTCAGCTAAGGGCATGTTGACCCGGTTGGCCGGGTTCAGTATCCGGTCCACTGTTAAGAAACCCACAAAAAGTTAAAAGACTGAGTTTGTGTTTCCATCCCATGAGTATCATACCAATATACACTATATTACCAAAAGTATTTGGTCACCCATCCATCTGATCATTTGGATCGGTGACCAAATACTTTTGGTAATATAGTGTATTGCTATCAGTTGCTGAACATAACAGATAATGAGGTGCACTATGTTACCTTGTCGATGCACATCAAAGACTTGGGCGGTGGTTATTCTTACCGTCATCCCAAGAGAAAGGAGGCGGATCCTCTAGTTTAGGAGGCTCCGGGAGATGCAGTCCACTGGCAAAGTCGAAGCCGATCCTCTCCGCGTCCCGTCGGGTCTTCCGGAGGATGGCCCCGCCTTGGTCCTGGAGCCGCAGAGCAGCCTTGTGGAAGAAGGTCTCCTTGGCGTTGTACTTCATACAGTTGAAGATGATGAGGTTGAAGTCGGCCTCAAACTCGTCCAGGTCCTTGTAGCCGTGGGCATCGATGCGCTTCCTCATTGTTGAGAAGTCCATGGGGTTCTTGATGTGGTCCAGGTAATCAGGCACCTGAAGAATAGGAAGGAAAGAGTCAACAGAGGATCATCACCTTTTGTGGTTAATCGTATATATACCTTCTTAATCACAAATTTTGAGACATAAGCTTCATTATTGAGATATTTATCCTGCAGGAAATTGTCATGTCTTAAAAGAACTAAGAAACACATGCTTACCTCTTTTACGCTGACAGGGTGAGCAAAGACCCTGGCTTGGTCTTTCTCCTGCAGCTGGTCCAGAACAGCTCTCAGTAGAATGTTGAATGGCGTAAGCTGAACCTCTAGAACCGACTGCTGGAGCTTCATCTGACAAACAAACAGAAGTCAAAGCCACTATTGTTTTTGGCCTCCTACCTATCCCCACATTTATTTACATGGACTCAAAACATAACATTATTATTCAAGCTGTTAAAGCCTTAAAGTTGTCAAAATACCAATTCATTTGAATGATCATGTGGTTTGAAATTTAGCTAATAAATCAGTGATTTGTGGTGCAAGTCACACAAACCTCCTCCCTCTTTAGCTTCTCCCTCTTCCTGATCAGCTCCAGCAGTAGGCGAGCTCGCTCCAGGTCGTGGCGTAGACGATGCCATTCCTTCAGCTGCTCTTTTAGTGCTCTGTTTTCCTCCAATCGACGGTCCTGTAAAACCAGTAATCGAACAAGTGTTTCAGTGTAAATGTGACACGATACATGGAATGGCCACTGCCAGCTCTCAATGGAGGATGGTCATGTTTTGTCTGACAGTGATCATGTGAGCTTTCCTCTTCATGATACAGTCCTGTTTCATATACTCTACCCAACAGACACCCATGTTTTTTTCTTCACAAAACACTTCCAGATCCCCCACAAAACATGCTGTGATAAACTACAGAAATCCAACTCTAACCCCGACTTCAATACAATTCCAATGTAGCATAATACCTTACAATGCATATCTGACATAATATCTCTGAGGAAATAATGAATTCCCCAGAAGCACAGTCGATAAGCACAGTTCTTTGTATGGAAATGCTGGTGGCCGCTAAAGACACTTGTATGTCTAAACTGTTCCTGTTTCACCTCTGGACTGACCGGCCGCTCCATTTTCGGAGCCTGGGGGTTGGTCTGCAGTCTTCGGATCAGCGGGACGCCGTTCCTGGCCTGCCTTTTCAGCACCCAGTAGCTCAGGACTCGTTCCACAAACACCCTCTTCTTCTGGACAGACACCTGGTTGAGGATGGTGTCAAAACTGACAGTGAAGGGGTGAGAGAGAGATAGAGATAAGTGGTTATTTTCTGTGTTTTCTGCTGAACATAATGACAGAGGACATTTTTAATCCTATGAAAGGCTTTTCAATGTAATGAAGTGATTTTGCTGACTGGGGTGTCTGTAGCACAACTGCAGAGTGAGACTACTGCTTACCTAGATGAGGTTATACTGGGCCCGGAGGTGGCGGCTGTTTCTTCAGGTTCTGGTTCTGCTCTCTTACTCCTCTTTTTCTGCCATCCTTTTAACCGGGTCCTGCCCCGTTTATCCCCACGCTTATCACACAGGCCATTTGCCGGGTGGGTTTCCTCATAGATGGCGAGGGGTCTCCGGACGCACCCTTTTGGGGTGTGAGCACTGCAGTAGGCTGTCTTCTTTACCGAAAACGAGGGGGAGCCCGCCTCCGTCACCTCCTTGACGGGCTCCATCTTCATGTAGAGACCCGCCTTTTGGGCGCAGCTGACGTGGAAGGCTGTGTAACAGTTGATTTTGTGGCACTGGATGCAGGCCCCCGCCCCTTTCTCTTTGCAAAGGTAGCAGGTAAGCTTCCAGCGAGCGGGCGGGATGTTACTGACACCATCGATGGGCTCAATGAACATCGTGTCGGAGAAGCCAACCTCCGGCACCCAGAGGGCGCAGGCCACGTGGCCCCAGCGGTCATCGTCAGTCTTCTTGAGGGCGCCTCCCTTGTTGGGACAGAAGACGCACTCAGAGGGCCGTGAGGGGCATTGTAGACAGTGGCGACAAAGCCACTGCCCCTCCGGGATGTAGGGCACCCCGTAGCACTCCTGGTGGACTGCGATGTTGCACAAGTCACAGAAGAGGATGACGTTGCTGTCTGCACCATCTCCATCCATGCAGATGCAGCAGACGGCGTCCTCGTCCACCATGGCCTGCGGGTCGTCGCGACCCTGGGTGGCGAAAAAGGACTCCTTCTCGAAGCGGTCCATGAGGAACTCAAAAAGGTTATGGGAGACCTGGCTCACGCCTTCACTCTTCCTCTTATCGTTGATCAGATCCAGCCAGGCATAGTCCTCCTCGTCCATGTCGTACTCCACCTCCTCATCGAGTTCCTCCGCAGTTTTCTCAGAGTACTTGTAGTAGGCCGAGGGCCTCCTTGGTACAGCTGGGAGGTTATACTCCACGGTGCGGAACTTGGGGTCGAGGAGTGGGGTTCCCTGGGGCCCCGTGGCGTGGATGGGTACGGTCAGGGATGCATTTTTCTTCTGCTGATTGTTCTTGAGACGCACGGAGCGCACCAGAACCTGCTGGGGCTTCTCATTGTTTTCCTTGTTGCTGTTGCACTCGCTTATTTCCTGTGCGGTAGGGTCGTCATCAGCGATGACGTCCAGCTTGTCGTAGATGCTGAGGCGGTGCACGCGTCCGTCGATCTCCAGTTCCACAATGCGCTGGGCCTGGGCGTAAGTCAGGGTCTCTCGGTTGGGCGAGGGTTTGATGGGCGAGGGAGCCCGCTGCGGCATCGCCATGCGACGATGATGGTGCCGTACTTTCTTTCTCATCATTAAGACTCTAAATTACCTGTAAAACAATGATCAATCAAACCAAGTGATACTGAGATCGGTATCACCATGACAGATCATCACTGATCACAACCTCGTTTCCTTAGTGCTGACCTTGGGTTCTCCTGTTAAGCTATAGCTTTTGACCAAAAAAAAATGCCTAGGGCCAACGTGTTTCAAATCCACTGACAATTCAGAGCATGACTGGAATATCAATGAGTCATTACATCAGCAGACCTCAATGCTTACTGCTGAGTAGAGAACGTTAAATAAATTAGACACACCTTTGTTTAATACACAATATCCACATGCTCTAATTTTGTTGCTTACGTGGACACTTTTAACAGTCAGTGATAATAAACAACCTTCACATCCTAACTTCTGCATAAAGGACAAAACCGGTGCCATTACACATGAAAATGTAAATTAAAAGGAGATAGACTTTTTAATATAAAAAGTCTATCTCCTTTTTTGTGTCTCATTCAAATGTTAATTTACATTTTTAGCGGTTTTGTCCTTCATGCATATATATACATATATACTGTATATACGAAAATTGTGTGAGTAAATCAATTAGTTAGCCCCACACCTAGAAACAAATACAGACACCCCGTTGATCAACTGCTTGGCATGCGTGTAAAAATGTCAGCACTGAGCCAAATGTAGCTGATGTGTGAGACCAAGTGCACATGACAACAAGAGCAAACGGCCGCACACATGCTGCCCTATGACAACAAATGTATCTATCCATCTGGCCGTGGCAACAAAGCTACATTGTAATCAACGGATGATGAATGAAACAAACGCGCATTCCCTGCACCCTGTATCATTGTTGCTAGCCTACAGTTTTCCTGACAACATACTCGCTGAGACCTTCCTTCCTTTTACTGGATCTGGGCCATTTACTAAGAATGTATTTGCATTTGCATAATGCACTAGACTAATAGGTAGAGCTAATGCAGTATTATACTGTTAGCCACCTACCAGCTAACATTAAGCCTATTCAACTGCTCTAACGAAAGCTATAAATGAATTAGCTCGCTTGCTACAACCAACCTTGGCAAGCCAATGCTAAACTGTCGTTATTTGGTCCAATATGATCTGACTAGAACTACACTATAGCCAGATAGATTGGGCATTCTTAACTGGTGCGGCCGTAACCATAAAACAACAGCGGCCTCGTCTTGTACTATATTAGCTGGCTGAGGACAGCCCGAGCTACTGTAGGGGGAGGAAGGAAACATGGCGACCGACAAAACAAGAAGCAGAGTCGGTCCCAAAAAGTTATATTTTTTCCACTGTTAATGTATATTTTGTCGAACCAAATACAGTTAATGGTTGCGAAAAGAACGATCGTGCATTTATGTAACGAATTGGGTCATAGCTACCTTATGTTTTCAGGAAATCCGCTTTGAAAACGGCAGCGCTTACATGCAATGGCGATCTGGCCTGCAGAGCACAAGCTACAGCTAAATCCACAATCCTCTCATCCAACGGGCGCCGCTCGAGCTTTAAATCATCAATTTGAACGATACCACGCGGTATCCACAAATACTATATGGATTCCAAATTCAATTCAGTTTTGAACATAAATCATCTGAAAACACGACTACGTTCTAATGTCCTTTAAAGAATGGCTATAATGAACATTGACTGTCCCTGCCTGGGTTCTTTCCCCCAACAACAATGCGGTTGTGCGACTCCACCAGTTACGGCGTGACGTGATTACGTACAAAGTGAAAACCAGGAACTGGTGAAAGCGTAAAAACTGTTATGGAACTGCCAAGCCTTTTTTTGCTCAGACATTGCAGATTCAAGACCTCTGCTACACAACAGTGATTGTGTTTCACGGGCTGGGTACTGAATTCAGCAGTTCAGGCAAGTGAGCACCATACACCATGTTGCAGTCGTAGTAAACTGGGACATTATTTTGCGACGCGTAATTGAGCTTCTTAATATCAATGTTTCCAATAAAGAGCCATCAATTCCGTTTTTTTGGAGTTCAGAATTACGGCAACACAATATTAAATATAATTATTTTACCTCCTCCCCTCATTCAGCTTTGAACAGAGCCAGCATTGTCGTTTAGGATGATAGTGAAGCGATCATTCTTTTTGGCAGCCAGGGGGCAGACATTTGCCTTTCGTTGCTGTATAAGAAGCCTGCTTAAAATATGGCAAGTTTACTTTATACATGCAATACAATCCAGACCAATAATTTATATGAATCCAGGCCTGTTCCTATGGGTTTGTGCTTTTATCCCGATTGTTACTAACATGATTCAACACATAGGTGGCTAAACCAACCATATCAGGGGTTAGAATAGAAATTACAGGAATGTAGTTCTTAAGGAAGAAGCCGATTTAATTTACAAAAATTCCATAGTTTCCAAGATTGGCCACACAGTGGCACTATAATCAAAGGAAAAAAGTATATTTCGAGATACAGTATGTGAAGCTTACATAAACAGGCCTATGGAGGTGGGATTTGAGTTAAGGGACATAAAATAATGGGTAGTCTTCTTAAAACATGGATTGCTCTCTCCCTATCAGAACTTTACAGCATGATATACTTAATACAGCATGTATATAGAATGCTGAATTTGCATGACACATATTTGAATATATAGTAAATGGCATGCCTGAATCATAAACAGAGATGGTATTCAGTCATGTTACAACAAGAATCTCTACACACTCTGGGATGGAATCCAATTCATTACAACATCACTAGCTATTAAGGAGTCTTTTGCATGGAGGAAAAAAACAACACATGTACTGTCAACCACCACCTGCTTCATAAAATGCATTTACGTTAAGATTCCAATACAACAAGACATTCAAATTTGGCCACAGATTGTGAGCCCTGATCTCAGGGCAGACAACAGAGTTGTATGTGTTGTACAATGCCTTTGCCACATTTGTTTTCTTATTATGTTTTCTTCTGTGGTGCAACGGCTCAATTTACCATTCTGCCTGGATTGGCATGGAAACAACGGCAACAGCAACATAGCCAGTTAAACATTAATCTGGCATTCCTTCCCCTTTCAGTAAATCCAGCTCTTTAATGAAACCAATCCATTGGTGTACTAATCTCTAAATAGAAACACCACTGAAAGTAAAGAATGTTCATCCCTATGGAGACTCAGTGTTTATTAATAGGTTTTAATCAATCGAGATTGGCGCTTTAATTACAATTACATTTATGTAACTAAACATCCTCAGAACCAAACATTTAAAACAGAAAATCATACCTTTATATATATATATCATACTGTTCTATATACTGTATATGTATATGTATTTTTGGAAGGACGTAGGGATGAGGCTGTAATGCCAAGCTTGTCTTTCCCCCTTTTAGTTTTGTCAGGAACTAGGAGTGATTAGAGCCACAAGGCTTTTCATAAGAACCTGACTGAATGAACATCATCCATAAAATAGGGTTGGGAGGCACGGGTTAAGACTGGGGCAACCTGAGGTGAACTTCCCAGATCCTCATTTTAGCCCTAGCATGAGATGTCATGAATTTGCTGGGACAGAAGCCAAGTGAACAGCATTATCCATGTGCTTCCACTTAGTCTACTAGTCCTATGATGTGGTCACAACTGTGGATTCTTTATTTTTCCTCCCCCTCTCCTGCCACGCGTGTACCATATAAAATTTGCTGCTACTAGTACGTGGGCTTTTACCAGTTTTGGAGAAAACAAGGAACAGGCAAGGTTTATTCAAGCTTGACTTGTTAGATGTTTGTCTTTGAAGTCTCTGAAATATGAAATAACCTTGGTCAGATGTTGGACAGCTGTTACAAGGCCATCCAAAAGTTGAAAGGAAATGTCCATTGAGCAGAAGTTGCTTTTAGTCTTTGCAGGTAATTTCTACACTCAGACTCTTGAATATTGCAGAACATGAAACCAGTTTGTGTTTGCATTGGTAAGATTTAACCCATCGCTATATAAAAGATGTCTGAATGTCGAGAATTTGTTTGCTCAGTTGATTTTCATCTTCTCTTTGATCAACGACTATAAAGGGAACTGATGTTGTTTTGATTCTTAAGAGCAATTACAAGAGCAAACCTTGATACATGGGTGTGCCCAACGTGGTTTCTGTGGAGGGGACAGCGAAGTTGATGTTAGGCTACTAGTTATCCTGTGAAATTGAAAAATATTTTTATGTTTGACTTGATGGTCATTAAACTGTTGACGTCTTTTTTATGTCCTTGAAACTGTGGGAGCTAATAAGGCCATCAGAGAGTTGTTTGTAAACACACAGCATCAAGCCAGTGATAAGTCAATGTCAAATGGGTCAATGTCCAGTATTCATGTTCCATTATTCTTCGATACTTTAGCTTGTTTAATGAAACCTCCAAATGTATTTTGAAAGGTTACCTGAAGTAGCTTTAAATAATTGCCCATCCACTTCAATGTATTCAGGTGCCACAAGCTTGAAACCCACTCTGGTCATATTAAACCCACAACACAGAGAAACACAAAAGCGTAACTTCAAAGCATTTCCTTGAAAAACAAAAGCTAGAGAAAAGCAGAACTCCTTTCAACAGCTCTTATTCCACCTCTATAGGATCTGAGAAACTCAATTACTGGGCTAATATTGATTCATCTGGCTTTATTTCATCTGGATGTGAGATCTGAGATCTTTTCACATCTGAACATATGAGTGGGCTCAGCAACCAAATTTGGCACACACTCCCATGTCAACCTGACCTCCGAGTGGGTGATCAGCTTAGCACAAACAGTTTTCATTTTTAGATTCTGACCACTATGTCCTTCATCCAAACCTGTGAGGGAGTTAAATAACTTGCTTTCCACTCAGGCTTTTCATTCGGCATACAACTTCAGAAGTATTAAGTTAAAAAAAACAGCACTGGTATGGAGTCATAAAAGAAAGTTTATTCTCTGATTCAGTAAATGGCAATACCTACAATTGGGATTACATTGGAACTGGAATAGGAACTGGAATTCATTTAGCTACCATCAAAATATATTCCTTCTTGTTTGAGCTTTTACTTAATCAAAACTATTGCAAACGTATACCCAAGTAAAACTTTGAAGAATATTGTTCACAGGTGAAGTCGCCTTTTACAGTTTGCAAAATTAAAGAGAGTGGCGTCAAAGTATGCTAAACCATGTTAATCCGTCAATCAAGCAAGTATTGCTTATACTCCTGTAGTTGACATCACTGTATATATTGGAATGGTTGAATTGATTCAGAGGGAGCTGTGGTTGGTTAACCATGCTAACATACCTGGCCTTGAATCACCCAAGCACCTACTGGTAATTATTTTAAGGACATGTTGCTGCAGGATCTCCTGCCCATATTATACATAGCTTGGAGGGGAAACGGTACCTATTTGCACAACTTCATCTGAAGCTTCGTTGGCAAACCTAACAGGCGTTTAACTGATGGACCTATTCTGTTGTTGCCGATGCTAATAGACAAAGTATTTCAATCTGAACACAGCATCGTGTTTAGTCATTCATGACTGACTTGCCTCCAGTTTAAACCAGATTTGTGATTTGAGATTTAGGCAGATATTTCCTTTCCAATGTTCTTGGCAGTTTGTGCCTTGACTCATTTCTCAGTCAGCGGAAGTCTGTAACACCTTGTGCCCACACACATACACACATACACACACACACACACACACACACACTCACAGACAGGAAACAAATAGCCAAGGGTAAGAAATGAAAGGAAGTGACCTTCTTTGTATGTTATGCAACAATTCACATGTAACTGATTGGCACTGGAATATATTAAAGGTAGAGTTTGTGCATTAGAGTTGTTGTCAATGTATATAGTCAAACATGTATTAAACTTATTCCCTATTACCCTCCGTAAACACTGTCAAAACTGATTTAAATACATTTTGGCCAAAGGAACCACATTTGAAAAACACGTATCCCTATCAATGTGACCCACCTCCAATGTGACATGTTTTTTCCCCCTCTGTTGTTCTGGCCTACATATAGTTGAATATGTGAGTGACTGTGGAATAGGATGTGAAGATGGCAGGATAGAGGCACTAAGGTAGAGGAGCACACATTTGCACATCCAGTTATTGTGCATGCCAGGGTCACAGGGAGCAGCATTCTGTTCAAGCTGAGACGAAACCCTGCCGAGTGAACTGAAATGAAAGAACATATTGTAGGGGAACACAAGCACACACCTGCAAGTATGTTGAGGTAAGGAACACAGAAAAAAGTGTTTAATGCATTTATCTGAACATTTTTGCCCATAAAATAGACATTTCTGAGGTTACATCAAGGTATTTTCCTATCAAGATGACAGGCTTGGTTGAAATGACTCAGACTGATGGGGAAGATGATGAGCCAGCTGACCAGGATTTATTGAGGAGTTCTAGACAGTTCTAGAAAGCTGAGGCCTGGAAACAGAAATAAGAGCCGGGATTAGCAAGAGATGCGTCAATGCAGAATAGGACAAACATGACTCACTATTTCCAACCTACTTTGTCCACAAAACCGAAGCATTTGCCTGTGCTTAGATCTGATGAAGTACAGGAAGACTGCTTGTCTTTCTTTTTGTCAATGTCTTCAGCATCCTTACCACAAATTTTAATGAAAAAATACATATACAAAGAAAAGCATTTACAAATATGGCCATTAGTAAACTCATTCAGATATAGAATGTGTTTCCTATTGTGGATGATTGTGCCATTAAAGCCTAGATTGAATCTCACATACCGTAAAATGCACAGACGTGTCCCAAATACTCTTATGCACCCCCGACAAAGACACACACACACGCAGACACGTATTTGCGCACTAATGGGCTGCATGACTCATTATAGGCACACAAGCACCTGCTGAGCAGTGACACAGCTTGCACAACATGTTATGGAGGGCACAGGCTCAGTACACGAGACTTGGGAAGCATCACACACACTACTGGAGATGTAGCATTTTATGCCGTATTCACCTGTTGTATTTCAACCTCATTGGTTCTTGAGATAATAAAGCCACAGACACAGCTCTTTCTTCCTTTTATCGTGAGACTGAAACGAGATTGATTTAGGCCATTAACTAATTTTATTCAAAGAAAAGGTCTTGGAGTAAAAATAAATAAATAAATAAGGAAGCAAAATCTGCCATTTTGATGGAATTGAGAAAATGTTGAAGAGATTACTGGTCCGAACATTGTTTACATATTTCTGTTTCTTTACTTTGGGGTGATATATCCTGGAGAGTAACAGGAATGTACATACAGGGATGTACATGTCATTGAGTTGTTCACATTTAGTCATTTAGTAGGCGCTCTTATTCAGAGCGACTTACAGTACAGTAAACAGGAATTTAATTTACAACCTTCTGCTCACTAGCCCAATGCTTTAACTGCTGAGCCACCTGACTCCCAGTTGTTTGACTGTTCCAGATAGTAGTGGCCATCAAAAGGGCGATTGGCATGTGGTTTTCTGATATTCTGTATCATTGCTTGAGTACGATACTAAACTAAATAATAACAGAGAGCAGTTGTTTAATAGGAGCAGTTCTTAGACACAAAATACCGGTACATGAATTTGTTCATTCTAAAGTCCCTGCAACCTTGCTTGCGTCTTGCCCACATTTTCTTTTATATAAAATAGAATTAATAAATACACATCACTTAGTATCCATAAATAAATAATCTCACAGACTCTGCCACAATCAGTGCTTGTCTTTGCTAACTTATAGGTAGCCTGAATAGAAAGAAATATACCCAGCACTACCTCCCACCGCAAACACAGACAGCACCTGGGAATGTTGAACGTTTGCATTTCCCTCCAATTCCAATGACAACGCAGCTTAATGTACTCAACGGCTTTGAACAAGACACTTCCAGAAACAAGGAGCAAACATATCACTGCCCCACATGTCCCAGTGCTATTTATTGACAGAGGGACTGCAGAATTCACACATGGCTATGTGTCTTTGTGGATTGTCTATTGGCTAGATAGGGTATTTGTTTGTCAAAGTTGTATTTAATTGTAGGTGTAGTCATAATATGTGTGCACTTTGTGTAGCACGTCTGTTACATCCTGGACAGCATTTCTTTCAAAACCCTTGGCTTGAATCTCCTAATTGATGACACCGTCAGCGTTCTGAATCAACAAAAATGACTCATGTACAGTATGTCCTCACCAGCCATTTGTAACTGGATCTGTTCTTCAACATAGCATTCTCTCTAGTGTGATAGATTTTCCTTGGTTTAATGTGATTACCCAAAGAGATTTGGCTAATGCAAACTCTTGGCTGTTCTCCACCCAGTTCCAATCAGAATCAGAATCAGAATGGGGGTTTATTCGCTATGCAAGATAAACAAACATAGAATTTACTTTGGCAGGAATGAGCAAACATAGAACATAAATGTGGCCTACTAATACAACAGGCATCTTGTGAGTCACAGCTGCAAGTCCTGACTCTTTTGGACGGTCTGAGGACAGCCAAGCTGAACATGGGCTCTCATTGGTGGGTTAATCATCTGATCTGATATATATATATATATATATATATATTTATATATATATAGAAGATATATTGTGTGTTAATTGCCCTGAAGGCAGCCATCAGCATCTAATGGGAACTAATGGTTGATTAGCTGTAAATAGTTCTCTCAGTCATGAACTTAGGTGGGAGTCATCATGTCCTGAGGCAAATGCCATCACATGCAGCGAGAGGAATTGGGAAAGGGATAAAATAGTTTCTCCTTCACTGAATCCCAACTGACTCCCATCATTGAGCACATCAATGGATTCTGTGTTGTGACAGATGCTGACATCTGTCATCGTGTGTACTGTGGTGTGAACTACGCTAAGCTTTAAATGCAGATGGTTTAATGTGGTGTTAATCATATCTCACAGAACCTGAATGGGAGACCTGGAATGGGGGTGATGGTGTCTAAGGTGCCTGCAACCATTCTAAAGTGAGGAAGCCTTTTGCATTTGTATTGCATTGTTTATAGACCACAATCTGAAGACGAAGGGTAGGGTATTGTTTTGGGACTTAAGGATAAATGGGGGTTTTATGAAAGGAGTGTGTTGACACTTGCCTTCATCTGAATAACTGGCATGAATATCATATGGACAACTGTGATATGAAAATAAGAGACAAGACTAGTAAAACTATGGTTCAGCTTATGATCCTAGATCAGGGGTCGGCAACCCTGGTCCTAGGGAGCCACTGTGCTGAAGATTTTAGATGTTTCCCTGCTTTAGCACACCTGATGTTCATGGAGGGTAACTATGAGTCTTCCACAGAGCTTGATAAAGACCCTTCATTAGAATCAGGTGTGTTGGAGCAGGATCCTAAAAATCTTCAGGGCAGTGGCTCCCTTGGACCAGGGTTGCCAACCCCTGTCCTAGATGATGGCTCACCCAAATTTGTCATGGATTTGAATAACTTAAAGGCATTTGTTGTATAGAGATGGTCTGTCAGATAACTACAACATCAATGTCCAGCACCCTCTGAACTCATATCAAAGTAAATAAACAAGCCCCCTCAACATCCGCATATCCTGAAAATAGAAATTGCACATCATTTGTTTTGCCATAGGGGGCAGCACAACCCCACTGGAAGGCCAGGAAGACTTACCAGCCATGCTATTCCTGGAATCTTGTGACAGATGTTTTAGTCATCGTTCCAGGCGGAGCTCCATGACAAGGAATTACTCATAGGTCACAATACTAGGGATCATGACTGCAGTACATGAATTAGCAGGAAAGAGTGGGTTCTGTTTATCAGAAGTACACGTTTGGAGTCTAATTGCTGTCAAGTTGGATGATTGGTTATTGTTGATATTTTGTGTCACATTTGGGTATTAGATTAGATGAACCTTTGTCTTCCAGGGGGTGGAAATTGCAGTTCACAACAGCAGCAGGGTAAAGTATAGCACACAGAGTTGCAGGGTAATATACATTAATGACAATAAGTCATTGTAGTCATTAGTATGCTAACTAGAGCCAGATCAGCCATCACAGAGACATCACAAGGGAGGTCATTTATATACAAAAAGGTTTATTTGAAATTTTGGTATGAAAAATAGTCTCCCCATCGTGATTTCACACTTAAAATTGTAAAATAAAGGTAAGCACATTTAAGCATTAGGGGGATAAAATAACTGATACAAATTGATTAGTTCATCTTTTGAATGTACAATTCTCTACATCTTATCAATTGTATTCATTCTGTCAAGTTGAACCACTAGCAAGATAAAGTTTGATTTCAAATAAAAGCACACATTAATTTGTTCATATAAGAACCAGTTTAGTGTTTTCTTTTTTCCAAATGAGAATGGCAGGAATGCAACAAACAAAAAAAAGGCAGGGGGGGGGGACAACACCATGGTAGAATCAAAATTCTGGGATTTCCTTTCAGTTCATATCAAATAAATAAATAAATAGCCACAGAGTGTGGAATGTCTTGTACAAATAAATATACATGGGAGAATGTACATAAATATACACATTCAAAAATGAATAATAAAAATACAAATGAGACCATGAGTATTGCATTGATTGTGCATTTCATCCCCAAGTCCCAGCCTGTGTACTGGGGCTCTGATGTCAGCAGAAAAAAAGAAGTTCAGAAACGCAAGTATGTCATAACCCTTTAGTAAGCCATTCAGAAGGAGAGGGTTTCTATGCTTTCAGGACACATTCAGAGAAACAAATGAGGAACCCATTTTCCACACAGTTGTGCAGGCAATTCGAGTGAGAGCAGCAGAGAGAATGTAGTGTGAGCTGAATGTGCGTTTCAAGTATTCCACCACATCAGTGGGCGGGATCCTGTCACATGATCCTGATGCTGCCTTGGGATTGGCTCTGTGATAAGAGGGCTCACCCTGATTGGTTAGCCCCTTTGTCAAGCATCTAACAACAGGACAGGTTAATAGGACTAGGGCCTCACCAAAGCAGCTTTCAACAAGGCACTCCAAACAAATGAATAAAGACAGAAATAGAAGTGTTAGAGCTCTATAAGAGCTGCCAGGAGGTTTGAACAGAAGGGGGTCATAGAAAACATGAACCAGCCCAAAAATTCAAATAAATAAAATAAAAACACCAGCCAGACCACCCAAATTAGTTCCCAATGAGAAAATACCTCCTCAAAATAACTACTTAGGAGGAAAAAAATCATAAATTATAGTCTCTCCCTTCCCTCCAAAGAAAACAAACAAAAAGTCATTTTCAACCCACACCTACAGTGACACTGAGGGGGTCCATAAGTCCATAACCATGCCGGTGTTCACCACCGTCAACAAATCAGAGACTCTCCTTGCTAGAGTTTGTGCTCGATGAAGAGTCGGGCCCAATGGTGTGCAGTGTAATGTCGCTGTCGTCCACTTTGGAGTCTTGAGCTGTCACTCGCATCCATGGGTGGTCAAAGATCTGCTCCAGTGTAGGTCTGTCAGAGGGCCTCAAGCAAAGGCACCACTTGATTAACTGCTGACACTCTGCATGTGGAGACAAAAACAGATGGTGGTTATGCATGAGACATAACACAGGGACATTACATTTTTCCCAAGAGAACAGAGAAGATTGTTTGACGGAGAGTAAGGGACTCACCAGTAGAGATTTTCCTCCTGAAGAGCAGACGGCCCTTGAGGATCTCCTCATCCTGCTCGAAGGGGATGTCGCCGCAGACCATGTCGTACAGGAGCACACCGAGGGACCACACAGTCGCAGAACGCCCGTGGTACCTGTGGAACCGGATCCACTCAGGTGGACTGTAAACTCTGGTGCCTGTTAATAAATAAAAAACAATAGATATTTTAATCAAAAGACATTGGATCATGGAATTATTTAAATTTAAAAGAAATAATGGAAATTTGTAGGCTTTAGGATAACAGTTTGGAATGTGTCCCTGATCTAAAATAGTGGTGTGGACTGCGACATGGTATGCTATTCAAGTCAGGTGACCGCTTAGACTAGAGAAGCCCTAGCAGTCTGGCGCCCCTCCCTCCACTGTGGCCACCCTGCCCGACTGCAAACCAAAAATACATCCTTGAACCAAACAGAGGGTTGATCCGTACTGCGCCAGAGCTCATCTACTTGTTAATTATGTGCCACGATGACATTTCCGTAAATAGCCTAGAAACTTCCTTCCCATAACAAAGCGTGTTTTCCTAGCATAGAGCTTAACCCCAGCCACCTCCCCTCTTCCCCTTCCCTTCTCAAGGGCACGAGTAACTTGGATACCAAACAAAAACAGGAATGCATGATCGGGGCCATCACGTGCGTCCCTAGACTCGGGTTTCACAACAAACGTAGATAACAATGTTACGTGGCACAGCAGTTACCTAGTCCAAAACATCAAAGGCAACACTGACTACTCTGGTCCCGTGATTGCACGACCGACTGTTATGCGTCAAGCATGACTAATTTCTAATCATATAAAATACTAACTGAACACATTGAAACGCATTTCTTACTGTTTCGAAACCGTGTTTGACAACAAACGTATTTAAAAGCCGGCTGGTGTTGATGGGATACCCCAAGACGGAGAAAACTACTGCGTACGCCATTGAGGGCGTTTTCGATGAACGCATCATACGGCCAGTGGAGAAATCAGTTGACATTTTTGCTCAAACCATCAATCTTGTCAAATAAAACAAAATGTCCTACCGTCAAAGTCTGTGTAAACCGTGTCCTTGAGAATTGCCCCGGAACCAAAGTCTATGAGCTTCAGATCTCCGCTTCGTAGATCCACAAGCAGGTTTTCATCTTTAATGTCTCTGTGTACGACTCCACAATTATAGCAATGCCGCACTGCCTCCAAGACCTGACGGAAAAATCCCCGCGCAGAGTCTTCGTCCAGGGCTCCCTTTTCGGTGATATAATCGAACAAATCCTTAACCATCTCAGGTCGTTCCATGATTATTAAATAGCCATCGGGTCGCTCATACCAATCGATAAGCTTGATAACGCCTCGGAATGTCGTGCCCACTTTTTTCAATAACACGATCTCCAGAGGAACCACCGCACCGTTCTGTTATGAAACAAGTGTACATGAATAAATGGGTTTATCCTGCAAACATCTTAAATTGTGCTTTTCTATACATTTAACTGATCTAATGTGTCCAAAAACTTACCAAAGTGCCCCATTCCGTGACTCTTTCTTTGGCAACGTGTTTTACAGCAACCTATGAAATAAAAAGAGGGCATCGTGAGAATGCTGGCGAATCAGTCGGTACCGCGCGAAATGCGGCCATGTGGTACGACCAAAACAAAGCATTGAGTAGTATTCCCATACCGGCAAACCATCGGAGACTCGATTGCCTGCGTATACAGTGCCAAATCCACCGCTTCCAAGCACAGATCCTACATGGTAAACCTTGTCAAATGGTTCCTTTTCTGCTTTCACTGTGAAATGAGAAAAAAATAAGCATTGGAATATGAGCCTGTTAAATGCACAACCGGCACGCGGATTACAAAATGGCTCCAGATTTTTTAAGGTCAGCCTCGTTGCTGGCGGCCCCTCCGCTGACTGTCAGGGCACGGTTTGGGAAATAAGTAACCTAACACATTGCCATTTAAACCCGTAAAAATATAATGTATATAATACAATCGCATAATTGACAAGTTTGATCTTGTTAATGTATACAGAAAAATACCGTGGCAACGTTAATTATAACCGACCATATTAATTGAAACATAGTGGGGAAATCCCTTACCTTGTTGAAGCTGTATTTTCACCGGCAAATCCATGCTAGACGTGCTGCAAATATGAGAAAATGAGCCAAATTTGGAAAGCAACATATTTGCTTGTCTCCAAAACGAGACCCTTGTTGCTTAGAAAATTATCCAATTACGCACGAAGACGCCTTGAAATATCAAGGTTAAAAGACAAATTTGTCGCAAATTTCACAGGAACGACGTTGAAAAGTTATAGTCCAGTAATAAAAATGATTATTTATAGGTTGTTGATTCAGATGAAAATCCAGATATCTAGTTCCTTTTCGCACATGTTATATGGGCGTAAAGTACCACGGCCAGTCTCTTTCCAGTTGATCCACTGCCGTCTCCCGCGAACTCAGTAATCTCTGGATATAACGAGGTCGAGGCTACTCTTTAAAGCGAATGTTATGCCTTGTAAAGGGTGTAGATCCTTCCGCCGCCCCGTATTTGTATCAACCTCCCGTACACTTGGATTTAAAAACTACACATGGACAGTTCGTCCAATACAGTTGAGATATCTTGAAAAATACAACATTCTTCTAAAGTGTATCTGAGATATTTATTCTAAAGATAGGGTCTACTTCTAGGTAGTACCACACGCCCAGGGATATTGACAGAGTAACCCAGCGAGAAGTGCTTCGTTTTCATCAGGGCTAATTTGTATCCAATCCATGTATAACATTCTACACTGTTATAGTTTAATTTATAACGTATTGGTGACCAATTCAATGAATGTTGGTAAATATAGGCCTTTTTAAATTGTCACCTTTTTACACTTTAAATATAACCACTGCACAATGCAGATATAACAATGAACTAGGCTTTTTGTAATTCAGCAATGGGCATGGAAGAATACTATTGTTGCCATTATTTAATCAAATTGCTCTTGTTTAATTCCCAAATGTTTTAGCACAATAACGTTGAATACACCTGCCAAAACTAAATTCTATCCATAGAGGGTGCTATAATGATTATCGGGCAGTCTCATTATCATTTGGCAACACAGGTTACACATGTCTTAAAGTTTGTGTACTCCTACACCGTTCAAAAAGTTATCCAGTTGTCTTTTAGACATTTGAGCAGTTTCACATTTGATGAACTCAGTAACACTACGTCCTGAACCCATGTATGATTTAACAATGCTGACTGTGAAGGTATGATGGGCAAATAGGCATGTTAACAACAATAACAACAACAAAACTTCAGGGGGGTATTGCACAAAACTAGGATAAGGGATTAAGCCGGGCTATGTTGGTTATCCTGGCTGAATTTAGCCTCAAGTCGGTTGCACGAAAGCCGATAAAACTTAGCCTGGCCAAGTTACCATGGTGATTTATTCTCCGCAGCTAGCCTGCTCCGGACCAGGCTAACAGCCAGGCTAAGATTAATCCTAGTGATTCACCTGCATTTCCACAGTCAATCCTGTGAGAAATTCACGTGTTTTACAGCATGTCCATGATCTTTTTAAATATGTTGCATCATTTTAATTATAATGCATTTAACATTTACACATATTTAGTATATTGTCATTTCTCATTTCAATTAAATCTACAACAGTCTTTTAATATTGATTTAAGTGGTATTATTATTACTCTGGCCAAGTGTTATATTGATATGCTGATGAAGACTGCTTGTCAAACTGCCGTCGAGGTTTCATAAATATGTTTTATTGCATTACAGTGAACCATCGCTATATCACGGTTCAGTACTGTGAACCCTCGCGATATCATGGTTCAGTACAGTGAATCCTCGCGATTTCACGGTTCACTTCACGGATTTGCCACGTGCATTGTGTTCTGCATTCTGATTGGATAAACAGTCTCTCCGCGTCTTCTCTACCTGTGCATCAATAAAGTTGCGGTTTACTGTAATATTTACTGTGTCTGTACACCTACGTAACATTCGCAGAAAAAGTTAAACTTATGGACATGCTTAATTGTAGCCCAATTATGACAGCTCCAGAGGATTGTACACTTTTTGAATACTAACGCATTAATCCGGTCCGCTATTGTCTGCCAGTCTTATTCTCTTTCTTTTATTATGGCTTGAGTATTGTCCTTTTTTAATTAATATCCTTATCCTCCTCATAAAACTCCATCAGGAGCTGTTGTTCTGCGGCCGTGAAATATGTTGCGCGACTCTTGTCCATGTTCTGATCGGTGATTCTGTGAGCGATCGCGAGGTCTATTTAAGAATGCCGTGAACACGCATTAATCCTGACTACCTACATCTGGCTTGACATAGCCGCGCCTTTTCATCCTGGGGCCCGTTCTTCGTACGTCGTTTAATACATCCGAGATCAAATGACACATCCAAGATGATTTCATCCTGCTAACCATGATCCGGCTAACTGGGTTCTTCGAACAAACCTGTTGTGTATGATTAGAATCGCTGGATTTAGTTATTTGAGATAATTGCGCGATCATGTGTTGGCTTAAAAGGGGATATGTATCGATAGTAGAAACATTGATCAGCAACGCTGCTATTGGCTGTTCAGCATGGCCAAAGAACGTGCCAACTTTTTCTCCCAATAAGAACAAGATTTTTTAATGGAAGGTTATGCCTCGTTATTTAAAACGACAGGGAACACCTCAAAGTCTGTAAATGCCAGGAGAGTGGGCTGGCAGAAAGTAGCAGAGAAATTAAAGTAAAAGTGAAATACAAGAATATTCTACAAAATGGTAGCCTTTAATTCATACTGTCTTTATTTTTAAAAAGCCACTTATTTTTCCTCCCTTTTAAAAAACACTGTTAAATTATGTGTTGTCTATTTATAACAGCCACAAAGAAAAATGCTGAAAAAAACGGTATCGCTCAACAGTCACACTTTATCCCGCAATACCCGATTAATTTGAAAAGCTCTGCGAATTATTCTCCCACCTTCCGCAAGAGGTTGCTCGCGTAAGGCTGTGACATACTTCCCTATCTCCTCCGTTTATAAAGCCTCAATCTAATCTTGTTTACATGAAGTAAACCTGCTCCCGAGTAGGTTTGAGTTTACGGACCTGTTGCTATGACGACAAGTCTAGGATGAGCTTCGAAGAACCAAATGATCCAAGATCATGCCAAAACGGCAACAATCAAATCCAGCTAACTGAGTTAGCGACGTACGAAGAACGGGCCCCTGGTTTGGCAAACGTGCAACCAATTAAGCCAGGATACGACGGCCAGACTAGGTCAAGCCGCGCTTGCTCAGTTATTCTGGCTTTCTTTATTCTACTTTCGTGCAATACCCCCCAGGGGTCTGTATTACAAATCAAGATTTGGCATTAACCAGGTAACTTCAGGTTTAACTTAACACATACATCCCTGGGTTAAACCTGAAGTTACCTTGTTGGTGTAAAATATTGATTCTTAGTACAGGCCCCAGCTGTTTCTCTCAGGTTTTTGATCTGAGCATGGATATTTACATCAAAATTAGACACCTCACTAATGATGCCCTATGCAATTCTCCTGAAAGTTTTCCCTCAGAATGTAAGGCGGGACTTAGCTTTTAGGATAGCACCAATGGATAATGTTGTCAGTGTCTTTCTCTGGCTCCCTCCCCCCTGTTTTTTTTACCATCTCTCTATAGGCTCTGCCACAGTTTCGTTCCTGGGGGACGAGTCAGAGATAAGTCAAGGTCTATGGTGCTTAGCACCATGTATTATTCATCATTAGAAACTGTGTGATATCTGTGTGGAGGGCTGTGGTGGGGGATAGGGGCTCGGAGGTTTCTGTCTTAATGAATGGTAAAACCTCTACACATCACAATGAATGCCAAAGTGGATCATTGTGAGATCTGTGTACCCTCTGTGGACTAATTAATTGGTGTGTTTTAGTCATCATTAGGTAGAGTAACTTGCCACTGTTTAGGGCTAAATTGCGTGTCTGCATATTTGTTAGAACAACTGGCTCAAAATAGGTTTTCAAAGGAAGCCTTAAATGCGACAAAGTTGTATTTTGAGTAAAGGCCAAATTATTTGACAATGTCCCACCACTATTGTTCCTCAAAAAGAACACATTTTTAGTCCTCTTTTGTTCAAATTCTAACATTGAACACATATGTTTACCATGTACTTTCAGTTTAGCTTTCTCTAAACTGAGGTATCCCACTATTCCTCCCAAGGGCAAATCATTGTAAAAGTATAAGATCAGAGGTAACTACAATAACACACCTCCTTTTTATAGCTTTATCTTTATTATATAATCGTCCTCACCGATATGAACGCTGTGAAAAGATTAGCAAGCTTTGATCTCCCTCTTAATATTTCACAAAAGCATTGCGAAGGTTTCCGATCTGCTATCGACTCATAAAAGCTTGGCGTTGATTTCTGTTTCCTGTGCAGTAAAAACGTGCTGGTCTCGTGACATGAGCTTGAACTTTGAGACCAGCCCCTACTCCTAGCTGTGCAGGGTTGTTCGAAATTGTAAACATGTCCACAGTAGACCATGTATACTATACATTGATGTTTATCTACTACAATGCACACAATGATTTGTATACTACACAAAGTTGTCGACTTGGAAGATTTTCCACCTTCACAGTTTGACGTAAATTTGACTTTGGGTTCCTCATTGACCCCCATTGTGGACTCATCACCCCAGGTCATTACATTGAGTGTACTTCATATTCATATAACAAGGGTGGGGGGTGGGGGGGGTTCTGAATGTCATGTGCCAGTGCTGAGGAACAGGATGTCTGAAATAATGTTACATAATGAATTAATCAGCCCAAGCATTCGCATAACACTTGAGACTTACAACTGTTTATCATAGCACAGCACTTTCTCAGTGCATCTATTGTGGGATGTTTTTCACTGGAACTTCCTGTAAATTTATGAACATGTTTCTGTCTTGCTGTGTTTGGGTGGGATGGGATATTTTTAGTTTGATTCCTTTCAAATGTCATCTAAAATGGTTAGTTTCACAAAATGTTCCTACCCTGCCTTTAATGACCAAAAGTTCTACATTCCATGGCGTTCAGAATGGTGGTGCGACCCTTCTGACTAAGATCAAAGTCAAATATTTGTAAGCCCTAGTGCAGCAGTGTTACAGGCTACTTGTTTCTCTTCTCTGTGTTTTAGATATGCATTACCTGGTGAATCATTCTGAAGATGCATGGAAGTTTAGCATCCCAGAACTGAACCAGAACTCACCACTAGTGTGCATTGTAGGGATCTACAGCTTGTAACTTCGGCTATGAAAAGTGAAAGCTCCAACTGTGAGCTAAACATTGCCTAACCGGTCAGTTCTTCTCAGCGGTCATTATTTTATATATACCAGAAAGTCTTGATTTCCCCCATCAAGTTTCTGAGGCTCCAACTGTTCACATGTAACAAGCTGTTCTGAATGCGGTGTCCTTTCCATTAAGAGCGGCAGGAAGGCACAGAAATACCCAGAGGCCTGAAGTGGAGAACTTAGTAAAAAGTAAAGCCTTGTTTGATCCACTGTTGTTAAGGGAGATTTATAGCATTATTCGCACCCAAGACAATTTTGCTGGTGCCCACGTTGCGAAATGGGCCCCTCTCCTGCTCCAACTTGGCACAGTTAAACTGCTGCAATGTGAAAGGCGCTCAAAACAGTGGGAGATTTTGAAATGTGAAACAGGTTTGATGTAAAAAAAAAAGACTGCTAGTCTTTTTTGAACCCAAGAATATGTAGCTTTTGTATAGTGTTGATTCCTCCTAAGGTTAGGCTAGTTAAAGACATAGGACTGAATCAATTTCAATGTTGTGACTTGATCACAACAATGTATCTCAAAGACAATGGGTTTGAAGTAACTTTTATTAAGTACAAGTAACCGTTATTAAGTAACTGTACAAGAAATACATGTATGAATGTCCATACCAAATACCTTGTAAATACATGAGAGATTCTGCCACTGTCTGTTCCGCTATAGAAACCCTAAACACAAGTCAAATTCAGGACTTTGTGTACAAATGAGAGGGTAAGTGACAATTACATTTGGTTCTAAGAATTGCTTCTTGGAAATCTTTCCCTAAACAAAGATTGTTTTTGTCATGAAATAACATGCTAGAAGGTAAATACCAATATTGGTTAATTTTAGTTAATACTAAGTGCCAAGGACACAACAGTTTTAGGCTGGTTTCACCATAATAATGGAAGAGTGCTTAACGATGGATCAGTATTAGTGTACAGTCTCTCTTCCTGCCCTTCTTTCTCACGTGTCTCTCCCTTTTTTGTGTTGTTTCTCTCTCATTCACTCCCCAGTCCCTCTTTTTTCACTCATTCCCTCTCATTCCCATTCATCCATTCTTTCCCCATGGGAGGTTTGGGTGTGCGGGTATGTTTGTGTGTATGTGTGTGTGAGGTGGGGGGGTCATGACCGGCCCGCCACACACACAGGATGTTCCTGGGACAGCGAGGCAGAGCAAATAGTAATCTCCTACTTAGACAGGAGATGACTGCTTAGACAGATAGACATATTCAAGTTAAGCTACACTGAGCAAACAGCACCCACAATATATAATTCAGTGTTTTGGAGGGAATTTCGCATTTTGAAAACATGGGAACTTACATTTTCTCTGTGTCAATAACCTTCCTACAACCTACTGCCAGAATGGACCCTATTGTCACTGGAAAACACATACTTTCTTCTTTTGTGTAGTTGTGATGGGCCCAATTTTAACACAGCCCAGTACTCAAACAATCCTCCACAATACCCTGCATTCAAAGTGTTTGCGTCTTTCTATCTCTCTTAATGCAGATTTAGGAACAGTGATTGGTGCAATCGGACATTTCCAGGTTGATGTTTCAGCAAGGTGAGAGCGTTGTGACTAAGGTCTGCATAAATACTTCTCTTGGAAGTATTTATGTTCATTGGTCGTCCTTTCCAGCTCAGACCAGGAATCCTCTGCTATGTTTTCTCTCCCCTCATAAAATATTAAGTAGAATAGGATCTAGTTGAAAGGTCATTAGGTGTGTATGCAGAAAGAATATCCGGTGACATTTCATCTTAACCATCGTACATTTTAAGGGGGTGTTTTCAGGGATGAATAACACAAGACTATCTGTATGCTTTTGAAAAACCTTTTAGTACCTTTAAGTAAAACACTTCACCATCTCTAAAACACATATGTTCTCAAGACAATTTTCTAACATTAAAGTATTCATGATTAATATTAGGATTTATTTTGTTATTGAATCAAGAACAGAATTTGACACAAGTTGAGCATGCAATATAAAGAACCATGCATAGAAACCTTTCCCCAAAAGGTAAGGTAAAGGTAAGTGAATGCTTCCTTTAGGCTACAAAATAGAGACAAAAACTAGATGCATTCCCATTTTCAACCATTTGTCACTTTTGTCACATAGGGTCTCTGCAGATATTTTCAGTTATCTGATTGGCATATTAAAAAGATGGCATCACTGGGACTTGTAAACGCATCTAACAAAGACAAGGATGGGAGCCCTATTTTGTGACTGTATCTCATCAAGCCTAATCAGATGATTGTGTGTCTCTAAAGGACAGCCCCAGTGCCTCCCTATCGCTGTCTCACCACCTGTTCCAGATAGACTTATTATAGGATAGCGCTATGTTTGTAATAACCCCCCGCACACTGAATACAGGAAAAGGTTAGTGCAATCAGCGTGACCTTTAACGCCGGCTTTATTTTTTACTCTTTTAGTCAAAATCCCCTGGGAACCATGACATGTGGGTATGAGGCCCTGCCCCCCTCCCTTCTTCTACCATGGTCGACCCCTGCTGCCATCAAGCCCACCACTCCCTTCACCAAGCCAGGATTCCAGTCTCTCCTCCTCTCAAATCAACAGTAATGTTCAGTTGTGATTTCCTAAACATTTCACCGATGGCATCAGGTTTTTTATTTTAGTGACGCACGTTCCAGTCATGGTTTTGGTAAGGCCCAACAGTCACCATAACATTAGTTAAAGACACCTGGGTAAAGTTCAGGGGGAGATGGTTGGATTCCACAATCAGATGACCAGTATTGATTAACATCCATTATATCAGAGTGAAGTTGTGTACATCTATCACTTTTTTCATCATTGTGGGAACCTGCAGAAACAGATATACCTTGACAAAAGAGGAACAAAAGAGATGGTTCAATCATGTGTGGTTGGACATCAAGGTGGAATTTACGTCCTTTTAAGAGTAGGCAAGTTGACAGCGAAGCTAGATGGTATAAGGCTTGAACCAAAAGTGGACCTTTGTGTTTTCGAACAGAGAATGTGGAAACAGTTTAAGAGGGAAAAAATCCTTTACTTACTTACATTACTAACTTACACTGAATTATGTTTGAATATGTCAAATACTGTGCTGTGTATTTCATGTACATTTTGGTTTGTCATATTATTCGGCACACAAAGGTGAGAGTATGTTGAGCGACACAATAGCATTTGAACATTGAAACAGTCCTGTTCTCAGGCAAATGTTTTCATGACAAATTTGACTTGAAGGATCTGACATACTCAAGGTGACAGGAGGAATGTATGCAGTAGCTCTTTTATCACCGTAGAACAGTATTTCATAACAAACAAGCCAATTTAATTCTTCATCAAAGAAAAAACGAATTTAGCCTCGGAGATGATTTCATTTTCCCAGAGATTTCTTGAGTGTAAGCGTGTGTTAAGCAGTGACATTAACCAGATATGCATCATCCTGCCATTGCCCCCAAGCTTGTCAGTCCACACATGCTCCCTGTGTGACGCCCCAGAGCAATGTTACATGCTAGATAAGTTATGTGTTGTTACGAAGCTGGTTGTATGTGAAATATGTGTGTGATCACTGGGCTCAGAGTGTCGGTGGGCTGCTGGAGGGGTGAGCGGGGTTCGGGGGGCTGGGGTAGGCTTGATGTACTTCATGACCTTACTATGTACTTTCCCTATTTCAGCCACCAAAACCAGAAGAACCTGGTACATCTCAGGACAAGCATACACAAGCATACGAAGCCTGTGCTCTGACAAGCTGCAGCTCAAAGGTACCTGCATTTACAGCCAACCTGTCCATACCCGCAAAGCTTCTGCTCATGTGACACTGTGTTTGCATGTTGTAGGAAGGAACTGCTAGCAGGAAGAATGTGTGTTGATCTGTTTTGCATCTTGAGTCAAAAAACGCCCTAAGCTGCCTCCAGGGGTTTACTTAGGGAGGCAAGTTTGACTGAGTGCGTTCGCCTGAATGATGGGAGTTACCTGACCTTCTGTGTGTTTGCTCTTCTGTAGCTTGGACACGTTAGAAGTCCGATGGCTTCATATTCCGATGGCTTCATATTTTACGATGGTGAAGTTTTGTGAGTCAGAGCTGATTATTCTCTGCTTATTTTCTTGATAAAAATCAAATCAATGTTTCCAATGGCCAAACTCACCTCAGACCGCACACTATCCTTGTGCAAGGCAGCTTACTGCACAGATAAAGGCTCTGATATTGATATGTATGTACTGACTATGTGAAGGAGGTGCTTAGATTGTTTGCACAAGATAAGGACAAGCAAGGAAGAGTTTCAGATTGTCTTGTTCTTGTTTGTAGACCTGAAAGTTTTCTTCCAGACATTTTTCAGTAAATATAAGAGGTAACTTGAGTGGCGTAGCTTAGTTATCTCTGTCCTGCTGAGTTGAATGGCTCAGATATGATTATCTTCATGGGAGCACTGAGTCCACTGTTCCTACTAAGGGCCTATTGTGATCCGTGTGTGTGTGTTTGTGTGTTAATGTATGATTATAGTCTGTGTGTGCCTGCATGTAGCCTATTATGTGTGTGTCTGCGTGTGCATGCCTCATGTGTCCATTTGCATTGTGTGTGTGAGAGAGAGAGTGTGTGTGTGTGACCTACATACACAGCAGCTTCTGCACAGGTAGATCTCGTTTGATATAATTAACTGCACATTAAACCCCTTTTCCAGGTCAGAGGACTGGAAGTAGGCCAAGTGTTGATTAAGCCAGAGACAGAGAGAGATGAAGATTGAAAGGCTTAGACTCGCCTTTCTATTCCTTTAATAAACGTTTCGTAGCAATGAAGAGGGTGAGATTTTATAGAACCATACAATGTTAGTGTTTGGTAGAGAGGGTTGGATAGGTTAGGTTAGTCTCTAGATTGACTTTGGTTGTGTTATGATATGTTAAGGTCTGGGAGATTAGATCAGATTTGTTAACGTGTGGTGTAATTGGGCTAGGTTTGGTTCCAGTTAGATTAGGTATAGGTTAGAATAAGATTGTGTTTGGTCATGTTGTGTTAGGTTCTCTTGCGTTGGGTCATGTTGGTTTAGGTTGCGTCCACAGGCCAAAAACACAGTACAGACATCAAAGCTCACTGCAGTTTTCAAGCAGTCATTTGAATCTGTCCTCCATCTTGCATCTCTTTTGACAACCCTTTCACACAAGAACCCCACTCTCATCTGACTGCTGCCTGACATTTACATAAGCAACTAGCAGTTTAAACAACTACTACTCCTGCATTCTGCTGGAGTGTGTGTGTGTGTGTGTTTGAGGGTGTGTGCAAGGGACACGCAGTGCACTAACGCTAGCAAGGGTTAGAGGAGGATAAAAGTAGCAGGGCCAAATATGGGCCTACTGTAGTGGGCTGTCTGCCAGGTTGTCAACACTGTAGTGAAGACCACACACACTCGTGTGTGTATGTGTGTGATGGGGGAGGAAAAAAAAGAGTAGCGTGCTTGGCGTTTGGCGTCAGTGAGGTTTTAAAGAAGCCTTTCGACTTTTAAGGAGAGGGTCACCAAACCACTTATTCCCAACTTCAAACAAACCTCAGACTCAGAGAGCAGCACTGCAAGAACACTCAGGAATGCAACCTGTTTTAGTTTCAGCAAACAGAAGATGCAAACGAAGATCTGAACTGAGTAACTGAGCACACTGAGCACAAACTAAAAGGAAAAACAAAATGCAGTTCACATATTTATGTTGTTTTTAAGTTAGGGTGGAAATGTGAGGGGTTTTGTCCATCTGTAGGAACAAAGGTACATTAAGTATTGACTGATGTAATAAACAGGATGCTAAGCCAATCTGGGCCTCGCTGATCCCATTCAACCCTGGCTTAGTCCATTTTCTGCGGTTGAATGTTGTCAACGCTGAAATGTTTGTAATTCCTTCTGTATCGGATAATTATTTTATTTAATTGAACATGAGTTTGACACAGCAGTTATGGGGTCAGCTTTTGTTGAACAAATGACTATATAAAGAATAGACATTTTATAAATGGACAAACATTATGTGGTGACACCTTTAGCACATTCAGCCAAGAGTGGGGGAATTATAATAATGGCTGAGTGAGACCAGTTATCCATGATGTTCTATATGTTGACCTTGGGTAACCATCAATGCAGCTTGGCTTTAAACATAATTTAAAGGCAGGAATCCTGTGTGTAAGAATGTGTGTGTACATGCTAGCATGAATGTATGTGTACATGCTTGTGTGAGTGTGTGGGCATGCTGATGTTTCTAGCCCATGCTTTGAAAAGAGAGAGCCCTTGAAGACCAGTTGCTAAATATGGCCAGTATTTACTGTCCACCCGGAGGACCCCTTTGCACTCCCCAGCACACTCCCTGGCAGGGCGTCTGCTGGAGTGCCCGTGTGATCTCCAGGATTTTAAAAGGTCCTTTGGTGTGTGTCACATGACAGGGCATGAAAGCGAACGATGACGGAACTGTGGGGAAGTTTTCAAAATAAAACACAGCTGTTTTGGCTGGAGAAAAAAAACAGTCATACTGTGAGTGTGTGGGATTTGATATCTGTAGACGCAAAATACATTTGGAAGAAAGAGAGTGAGAGGGGGAGCATGAGTGAGAGAGCGAAGAGTAAGCGATGGGAGGGGGTAGTAAGTGGAAGAGAGAGAAAGCGACAGAGTTAAAGTTAAAAAAAAGGAGAGAGATAGGGAGAAAGAACGTAAAATACAACAGACCCAGAGAGAGAGTGAAAAGGAGGATGTGAGTCATAGTGTCTCCTGATGCTTCAACATGAAAGTAAAAGGACTGTTTTGTGTTGGTTTATTTACTGGAATGTCTTCACAGAAATACACGTCAGGATTCTGCACTGTCTGCACGCTGAGAAACCCTGCTCTCGCCTTATTGTGTCTTTAGTGTCTGGAGTTATTCATGGATGTTTTCCTTCACACCCCATTGAGTGACCTCCTGTTGAACTCACAGTCAGGCAGGCATGCTGATAGGCTAGGTAGGGTCTGATTGGTTGTTAGGATACTTTTTATTGTTCTCTTCTTTCCATTTCTCATTCTTTTTCTCTCTCAAATTGTCAATACTACTGGTCAACGCCAGGTCTAGCATATGGGCAAGCTGGGTAATTGCCCAGTGTCTTTTAGTCATAGAGATGCTCTCCATGATAAGTTAATTATTTCCTTTTTATGTACAAATCTACTCAAGACTTGCTTGGCCCTCAATCTTGATATTTATCTCATCTGAATAAATAAAACCGAATTGGGAATGATTATGCTGCAATGCAATGTAAGTTGGCTAATGATGAAGATGGGTAGGCATAGAACATGCTTTACATCTTACTGATTCAAGATTAGTTTTTCTGAGAAAGAGTGAGATTGGAATTGATTGAACAGTGGAATTGATCTGAACTTCAGTGCCCAAAGGGCCTTTTGGAGGACTAATCCAGCCTTGCCACTGGTAAAGAGTCAAGCCATATTTTTTTTTGCAAGTTTGCCTTTTAATTTAATTGGATTAATTAGCAATATTATGCAATATAATTTGCAATTATATATATATATACGATTTTAAATGTAACCTATTGAATCAAGTAATTGATTGGAATTGTATGGTGGAAAATGGCTAATGCACTGTCCAGTGTTCTCTTCTTCCATCACACCAAGGGATTCACTTTTGGTTGTTTTGCCATAAGAAAGCCCTAGATAGCCCCAGTAGACCTAAATAACCTTAAGCTTTAAACATCCTGGAATCCCAGTGCCAGTCTACAATCACATGATGAACACAGACAATCACCTCAAATTAGAGCCTTCACATGCCCATCTCCAACACATTTGCTTATTGATTTCCCCAAAGTTATTACAGCGGGGCAGTAATTATTGTGGGACCAAAAGATGGATTGAGCCCAAATCAGTCTGCTTAACCTTTATGATGTATAAGCACTCAGAAAATGAATGACATGAATGAATAATTATCATTATTCCCAACACCCTCCCCCTCTCAGCCCATGAGACTCAATTTCATCTCCAGCACACCTCAGCACTCATTCAACTGAATGAAAATGCAAATATGTTAACTAGTCACACGTGTCACAATATGTTTCTTAAACATGATGATAAAAAATTACCTATTTAGCTTTTCCAGAAGGTCCCCCAGGCCAGGCAGCACATGGCTGCTGACACCTTGACCTCCACATGACATGTGCATTGTCAGGGAAGAACGTAATCATACCGTAGGGAGCATTAAAGAGATTTTGGTCAGTCGTGCTAATCTGAATTACAA
The DNA here is from genome assembly GCA_030340665.1 of Neosalanx taihuensis. Lineage (NCBI taxonomy): Eukaryota > Metazoa > Chordata > Actinopteri > Osmeriformes > Salangidae > Neosalanx > Neosalanx taihuensis. The sequence goes on along the minus strand of CM059290.1, from coordinate 13,783,567 downwards.
CAAAGACCCTTAGTGTTGGCCCTCTCTTTATCCCCAGCTTATGGTGACCCAACGGTATATAGGGTATAAAATCCTCTTTTGTGTTACACTTCTTAACATCAGCGAGAGCATGGATGGGGGATTTGGGTCTTAACCTGAACCCGACCCCCGTCATTAAATGACTCAAGAGTTCACTCTTAAGGCCCAATGATCACTTGTAACCGGAACAATCGACGGGTGCTGCAGTATTTACAGCAGACAGATTGGATTGGCATTTGATGATTGACGATGTAGAAAATGTTCAGAATCCGCTGTTCGAAAATGCCTTAGGGTGGGGAGGGGGAAGGTTGGCTGTCTATCTAGATAATGCTCTGCGCTCATCAGAACAGGAGGACGAGCTAAGCTGGAGAGAGGCTGTGACAACAAGGGCAGTGAGGTGAGCCTGAAGGGGAGGAAGGTCACCATGGTGTCGCCGCCTGTCCAGAGCCACACAGATGTTTGGTTTGTATTTCCTCCCTTTCCCCCTGCTCCCCCTTTCATCCCCTCTTTTTTCCCTTCTTCTCCTCTGTCCCTCCTCTCCTCCCATTTCCTTCCCTTCATCCTCAACCCGTCTTATGGGAAAGTTATCCTTCGCCTGAAGCAGCTGGTGTGAGAAAAACAAACACACGCACACACACTCCAGAGATACTAAGAGCTTGTGGGTGTGTGCGTGTGTGTTTGCTTGCATGTGTGTGTGTCTTGGTGTATGTGTGGGGGTTGGTGTGTGCATGCGTGTATGTGTGTGTACAGTGAGTTTGCATGTGCTTGTGTGTCCACATTGCAGTGGGGTCCCAAGTGGAATGTTTGGAAATGATGCGCAGCTGTTGAAAGGGCCAGATAAGGAAGGCTGGAGACTCTGAGAGCTGCACACTGGACCCAGAGGAGGTCCGGAGGATGGAGGTCAGCTGCCTGTTCCCATATCTGTCAATCAGCCTTTCCTCTTTTCGCTCCATGTCCATTTCTCTCTCTCTCCTTTTTTGTTCTCTTGCTCTTTCTCCATTTTGTTTATTATCTTGCTCTCTCTTGCACCCTGTTTCTATTTTGCTGACTCTTTCTCTCTCTTTCTCTCTTCCTCCTCTTTAACCTCTGTGATAATCTCTCTAATCCCTTGTTCCCATCCTAACTGTCTCCTCCAATGTCCGTCTCTCCCTGGGGTGTAGAGGACTGTGCGGCTGCATCGACCAGTGTGTTTTTATAACCTCTCAAGGACTGTGGTGTGTGTGTGTGAGAGACAGACAGTGTAGGAGGAAGTGAGAGAGAGAGAGGGAGTGAGAGATAGAGAGACCGTGTCAAAGAGACAGAGAAAAAAGGAGAACACACTGTATATTTCTCTCCCTTTCTCTCAGTTTTTTCACGGTCTCTTGCTGGAATTTGCGTCTGTGTCCGTGCCTTCCTTGGCCTATTATTGTGCTTGCAAGCTGTCATTGGACTTCTTCTTTAGGTTGTTTTGTTTCCCACAATAAAGAAGTTGCTGATGTGGCAGGGAGGACCAGACACAGGAAACCGTCTAATTAGCACATACAGTTGCATCTGAATGATCATTTACCCCAGGCTTATTCTGGTCAAACGAAATCACAGGGAAAAAGACAGTAGCTTTCTCCACTTGTTTACAGAGGGGTATTATCATATGATCTCTGTGCAGCCCTATAGACTGGTAGGACTGGCAGAAAGAGTGAGATACTGGGAAATTTCTCCTTGTGGGTTTTTTGGGGTGTGTATTTTGTTTGCTTGTTGTGTACACAATTAATACTGTACACCCCACCCAATATGTAGGAACACAGACTACTGATGCATATATTTACAGGCATAGCCTGCAGACACTTCCCACAAATCCTAAGATGTGAACAAATGCAAGCTTTCTCCTAATCAACATACATTACACACACCCGAACACAGTCCCACATAAGAACACGTCTTCTTCCACACATTCCAAGTATCCGCCTCTGGTCATTAACCTCATTGTGCGTATCATTCCAAGCTGTGCAGGGGGAGATGAAGGGAAAGGGGGAGATGGGGGAGTTGTCACATTCCCTCCTGCAGTGAGGTGTGAGTCTGATGTAACATGTGCATGACAGAACCAGTCCCATGGCAGGCTTTGGGAGGAATAGACCTAGGAGAAGATGGGGGATGGAAGACTTCCAACATCACTGTTCGATGGAGCACAACTATTTGCCCTGGAATCTGAAAAAATATTTGGTGAATTGATGAATTCCCAGTTTGATTAATCTTGAATATTTTTCTCATATACGCAGATTGCGTAGGGTTATGTTTTTTTTCTTTATATTTCCCAAGCAAACGTCCAAAGCAACTTTTACAGCACAAACAACAACAATTTGGACAAAACTTACTTTTTATTTTCGTGAAGTAGTGTGGCGATGAGTGGCTAAAAAGTGTCTTAGGAAGAGTCAGAGGCCAAAGTCATGTCCAAAAAGTGGATTTTAGATTAGATTAGATTCAACTTTAATGTCATTAAACAGGTACAATTTTACACAGGTTATTTACAGTGCTACCCCAAAAATCCTCCTCCTGCAGAGCTCCAAGCCATACCATACCATACCATCCCCCCCCCCGAGGCACACACCTGCCCTCTATAAAGGCCAATTGGGCCGGCCCATTCCACTTAGCTGGAATAATATGAAACATAAAACATGAAACAATACAACATATGCAACACCACAAACCATTTACAGACTGGGACAGACAGCAACAAATGTTCATCAATCCAACCTACAATCCCAATCCCAATCACAGGGGAAACACAAACCTGGATTGGACAACATCTCATCACCACCCCTGCTCCACATAGTACACCCCGTCATTAGTGACATCACCAGGGCAGGGTGTCAAACAAGGAAATGGCTGGGCGGCCCTCCCCTTTTACCTCCAATCATGGTACAGGTAAGCAACTTCAAGTGGAGTGAACACCTCACTTCGTCACAATTTGAATTATTATTATTTTGTTTTTGACTGTGCTGCTACAGTTCTAGGCCTTTCAGCATGGGTATTTGCTGCTCTCAGGTGATGAAGTCAATCGATTCTGATGTACAGATTCTCATTCCCGATCTGTCAAATGTTGGTTAATTGATTTATCTGCATATCACAATCCTGAGAAAATCCATCACATTCTACCTCTGCTCTCAAAATAGTTCTAAATGTCAGAAAATAAACTATATTTAAATCCAAATGCTCAATTATATTGAAATGCCTCAATAGTACAGGGGTATCTCACAGTATTTGCATAATCCCTTTGGAATTAATCCAAATTGAAATCCATATTCTTTCAATGGAATTCGTTTCCATATACATTTATATTCCATTTCTGCGCCAAACCAACTTTTCATTCATTTCCAATCTACCTTAATAACCAATGTGAATCACAAGGTGAACTTTAATAGCTTTTTGCCATGGCTGGCATAGGGTGTATTCTGGATATATATATATTGAGAAATCCTTAAAATTGACTGCCATAATTGTGCATAGCAACCTTGAACAGGGTTAGTGAAAAACATCTGATAATTCAGCAACTGGGATGTGGTTTGAGTCCAACCCTGAGAAAAAAAGAAAACGATTTAGGCCACCCTCCCTCCACCCAGATGTGGCAGCTCGTCCCTCTTCGCAGAGGTTAAGACATCCATACCGCCCTTGTTGTGGGTTCGAATATCACTCCGGGAACACACATTCCCATGAGCGAACCTATCATTGCCCTCATCCAAGAGAGTCTTGAAGCAGCCTCGGAGATTGAGGAGTCCATGTCTGTCTTCTTTTCTGCAGAGCGGGATAACCGCTCAATCTGCAGTGCTGACGAGGGGTGAACACTGGGGGAATGAAATGTGGTGAATCAGGGGAGTTGGGATTCCTGTGGTTAGCTGCGTTGCCCCTTGTCTTTGCAATCCGAACCAGTAGTTTTGAGGAGGGTGCTGTCAATGGCCACTGGTGGGGTTTTCCCTCTGCCGGCCAGTGGGCCTTCCCAGCAGTACCGGCAACCAGTTAGCAGATCAAAGACTTCAGGCATCTCTCAGAATCCTCATTTCGCCCCTCCTGTGTCCCCTCTCTCTCTCCCTCTCCCTCTCTCTCTCTCTCTTGCTCTCTCACCCTCTCTCCCTCCCTCTATCTTTCTCCCTCTCCATCCATCTACAGTGTTATTGTTTTGACTGTGGAAGGAGGGCCCCTTGGTCACGTGACTGTGCCATATCATGTCTGGGTGCAATGTTGAATCTAGGTCACGCTGCCCCCTCCTCCCTCCCTCCTTTCTCACCCTCCTCATCTCCTTCCTTTCTTTCTCCCCTCTGGCCACTCATACTGTACACCTTTGCCTCCGGCAGAAGCATACTCATCATCACTCTGGGTAATGTCCTTTTTTCCATCGCAGGCTTTGCTCTCAGATCGATGGATTGGCTGGCTTTGAAATGCCACGGAGACATTTATCCGAGTCAGAGCAGACACACTGCTGCAGGGTAAAGAAACAGAGAGGAAAGGAGGCTCAGAAAGAGGGAGAGCTGAATAACCTGTCAAACACAAAACAAAACATTTCTTGGTGTGTTTGCCTCCGTCCTGAACCATTGTTTGATGTGTTGAGTGAATGCGTGGTGTGAACTGTCAAAACCATGACCAATCCTTAACATGAGATTAGCTATCTTACTGGAGGAAAATGTTCTGATGCATCTTCTTAGTGAATACAATAAGTTTATTACAATGAACAGAACAGTACATGTTTAATCAAAGGTAACATATTTCATAGAACTAAGGGAGACCAGGGCAAGATACGTGTTTTCCCCTGCTTGAGTTCCATGTCTGTCGTATCTCACAGTTCTTAAACCTAATTTCTTTCTGAATGGCTGCTCATTTGGTGGCGTTTAATGGAGGTGTGCACCTCCCAGGAGGATATTAGCATACCTAGCGAGTCCTGGCTTTTCCCAGAGCCTGTGGAAGCGACTGAGGCAGTTCTAGCTCAGCGCTCTGTCTCACCCTAGATACCAACTGACAGCTAACTGCCACCTGTGTCACATGCTCCATAGTCTCCCACTTGGTTGTGTGTGTGGGAGTGCATGCCATGTGTGGGTTTGTGCTGTGCGCACACACACGTGTGTGTGTGTAGGAGTGCATGTGTTTGTGTGCATGGCAGGGGGCGGAGGTGAAGAGGGTTGCCGAGATGGGCAAACAACAGCGGGTGGATCTTTCTAAATGTCATGTGACGTGATCAGGTCATGTGCGATGCTGCAATGCTTAGTCCTGTCCTGTCACTTTGGTTAAACCAACTTCAACAGACCTGAGCGATACAAAACATTTTCACCCAGAACTAGAACTATAGAACCATGTACTTGTAGTCAATAATTACCTGCTGCACTCACTGTAGTGTGTTCATGTTAGTAAGCACATTAGTAAACATTATTATGTGACATGTGACAGTGCATCAACACAGCATTCCACCGTGGTCACATGGTTCAGTCATTCTTAGTCAATGTTTTCCATTATGTTTGTGGTAAGAGTTGAATAGTCACTTCGACCATTCACATTCACAGTAACAATGGTATCTGCTTACAACTATAGAATAATTTCAGTAATAATTTCAATAATTTATAGACATTTTCTTTTATTCAAAGCTGATATCTTGATCATTAATTCTGCAGAAAGACATATTGTGCTGTGCTACCGTCATATTCAATTCTAGAACTTCTACATAGAAATAAATAACTGATATTGTATAAAAAAAAATCTTTTTTAGGAGTAGGAGTAATAATGGAACCATTGTGATGAAAATAGATGTATAATTGCCTAATCATTATTCAAGTAAAATTCCTATTTAAATAGTATATTATGAATTCAACCTGTTCTTTAATTGAAAACAGAATATTTCAAACAGTGCTAAGGTAATTACTGGCCGTTGCAGACAAGCCTGTGTGTTAGGGGGTTGGGAGACATGCAACCTCTCCTTCTCATCACACTCCGAAGCCTTTTCATGGTATAAGCTGTCAACGTCCCATCAATCTGCCTGTCATATAGTCATGCTAATGAATATGTATGAACAACCCTTATCATACCCTACACTCTGCTAAAATTAGCTTTCACCATCTTATTTTGAGTTTCTCCTTGTGCACATTGAAGATACAGCAAAAGGAAGCAAACAAGTTATGTTATCGTGATTTGCATTTGGACTTTTACATGCACTCTTCTCTCATTTAATTCCTAGCCCTCCTCTCCTCCTCTACCCTCCCATTTGCTCCTTTTCTGTCCCTGTTCCTCTCCTATGCACTCCCCTCCCTTCCTCTCCTTCCCTGTCTCCCCTCCTCTATTTTTAGGTCCACTCTGAGGTGGACCACATGTGTTATTGTGACCAGTAAACTGCCTGGATCTCAGTACCAGAGCCAAAGTGACTTGACTCCGCTGACCTGACCGAAACATTCCAAAACAGTCAACAACAAATCAATGAACAGTGTTCGACAACTGGTAACTAATTAACTGAATGTCCCTTTAAATTCTGTACTAAAATAGCAATATGCCTAACTTATAAAACATGGAGGAAATGGGATACTGTTTAAACTGTGTTTTTAAATAAATAAATTAAAAAACGCATTTTGTGTCACTAGCATGGCTAATATTTAAATAGAAAGAGTAGAAATCTATGGACTAGCATTCTGCTTGAAGATGTTTTACTTTTGGTTGGCCAGTGAAGCCATGTGTGAGTGGCAATGGACTGCTCTAAATTAGAAGTTTGTCCAGATATACACGCACACACACATACACACTCACATAGCAAGACAAATGCACAAACAAAAGTACTGTATGTATTTAAAGGCTTTTACACTACACACATCACATACATAATACAAATACACACATCTGATTCATTTATCTACTTCTTAAATTGCAGCATCTTTCATTCCTTACAAGTCAGAACTTGACTATTTCTAACAGGTTGGTCCCACTCATATCCTGGCTGGGGACAACAAACACTCCGGCCAGCTGATACCCACTGATGTAATCTCCTGTTGCTCCCAACCTGCCTGAGGAGGGGGTTTCTCCACTGGGGCTGCCACGACCTCACACATCTCTCTATAAACATGATATCACTACCAGTCATTCACCTTACATCTCTTAGTCTAAAACGGGTGTCTTTACAACTCTTCCAGAAGAGCAGAGGGCAAAGCTGGGCATGAGAACGGTATTGCACAACTTACTGGGTCAAGTTCACGATGCACACTAGCATTAAGTCTCAAAATACCAGTGAAGGCAAACTGAGTTTGGTCTTTAACTGGAATATATTTAGGAAGTGATTAATATTGTATTAATCTGGTATTTTCAGTGAGAGATATTTTATGAAGACCTGGTGGTTGTCTAGAGTTGTCCCATGGATCTGAATAAATGTATTAATGAGATTTTTATAGAATATTTTAGCTGTTTACCGAAAAGGATAACATTTTACTTGTACCCACAAACTGATATGAAATACGAATCAAATGAGAATATAACTCAAGGGAATAGTTTAGCATTGCCAATTAGCACAGCACCACTACTGTGCCCATGCCACTCCCCCAACACACATACACACACACAGCCAATCACAGAGACACCCTCAAACACACACCTCCCCCACCTCCCTTGCACCTGTGACAGTATGTCTATCCACTTACACGCACACACGCACGCATGCACACACACAACCACACACACACACACACACACACACACACACACACACACACACACACACACACACACTAGCAACTCGCACTCTTTCCCCCGCAGTTGTGCCCTACGACCTCTCTGTGCGTCACCGACTTGTGACTTGCCACAAGCTCCCTCAGCACCTGCCCTTCCATCTCCCTACCACCTTTATTTACTCCTGCCTCTCCGGTGATGTCATTTCTCAGCATACTGGGCCTGGCCAAACATGGCCTTATGTCCTGAGGAACCTGTTTAGCCATGGTCAGAATACATTGTGACATGAGGCTGTATGTGATTTACAGAATTAAATAAAAGGTTTACTGGTGGATAATTTACAGGCGTAGTTGGACAGCTCTGATGCATATTGCAAATAATAAGTGGGTTGAGCTGTTGGTAATTAGTGGACAATGAGTATTTCTGAAAATGATTTTTGGTTTTGATAAGGTTTGACAGGAGTTGGGAAAGGAGCCAGGAATTGGCCCACCGACTTCATACTTGACAACCCAACACGCTTGAGGGGGTGCCAAAAGTGCTGCACCTGTTGTAGGGAGACAGAGTGCTGTGATAAGCGACGTTGTTTCCATACGATTCCCTCCAAAATATGAACTCTCACATTTGGAATCCCATAGCTCCACTGAAAGCCTCAGATATGGAAAGAGACTGACAGAGAGATTGAGAGAACGCTTGCATCATCATTTCATTAAGTTGGGTTGCAAGCAAATGTATGTGGTGCTAAGAAAAAAAGAAGCATTTCGAGAAGAAACCATGAAGATATTGAGCTTTCATTTCCAAGGTTACAGAGGGTCAAGTTTCACAAATGGGCAATCACCAGCTCAACGAATGAGCCGATCCTCTTCCAGATGCAGTCATTGTCCGCTTTTAAACATTGGTCGGCATACCCCCAGCCTAATTCCTCCCTAATTCCCTCATTAGCGCCTGGCTAAAGTGTACTGCTGACTGTGTCACCAGGCAGGCATGGCTGGTAACACTAAACACAGTATCAGCGTTCTGCGGCGGTCCGGCCCCCATTCTCTCATCCAAGATTCTGGGTATCCCCTCGCCTTAGAAAGACGTAATTCACAGGGGCTAATGCGTTCCTATCATCCCTTGAGGCGCAACAGGCTACATGATACGTCTTAAATAAGCCCTTAACCCATCCTGCCCGATTGAGTTTCTCACTGACCTTTCCAAGTGCAAGTTGCCCTTCTCTGTCCCCTGTAACTTTTGGCTTTACTGAATGGAGCCTTCCAAAACTGCTGAGGTTTGAATCGAACTAAATGATACGATACTACTATCATAGTCAATGAAAGGAGTGAGTGCAAATGTGTGTGTGTGAAATTATGGTGAGTAATTCACACTGCGACAGGTAAAGGACTGTCTTCTCAAGCGCATGCACAGGGCTTGTCAGTCATGAATGCTGAAAAGACATTACATGTGAGGTCTACGGTTGAGTAATGCATTGCTTGTATGTGCGTATCCATGCATTTTCTGGAGTGGGAGTGTTCCATGCTTGGGAAGAGGATCCAAATGCAGGCGTCTCTATTTCCTCCTTCAGTGCTCTGAAAGCGGAGCACAGCTGAATGTGTGTCAGGTTCATTCACCCATGCATATTGTGTGGGATCTAATTTGTGTGAGCATGTACACACACCCCAAATCACAGACTGTTATGCAACTGTTTACAATCATTTCATACGCTTACGTAAATCTTCGGGTCAAATTGTTTATCAGTCAGGGAGCTTCTGTTGGTTAGGAGCAAATCATCGCGGCTGCATGTGTGTATGTGACTCAGCTTCCATAATTGTCTCCATACACAAGAGCATTACAGCACACCAACCAATCCTGTCTGATACCTGTTATCCTAATTCTGTTAGTGTTAGCGTGTGTGTGTGTTGGAGAAGGGGGGAGAGTGTTGCATGTGCCAACTTGTGATCTGTCACATTTTAACCCACTGTGATAATGTGACATTTCAGACGTCATTAGCCAGCTCATCATTATTCCCATCATAGTTACTAATTGTCTGTGATCAACTGATTGAATCCTAAAGGCGCCCTAACTACATTGTTTGTGTTGACATATACACACAAGTTGTAGTTATTACGGTGAGGTACAAAAATGTTAGCCATTCGCATGTGATAAAACGGTTGATGAATCAATTAAGAGTGTATTGCCGTTGTACTCAATGTGTAAAGAGATTGAGGTGGAGAGCGACTAGCTACAGACTTGTCAAGTCAAACATTAGGTTTGAGACAGGAATCCCTCCCTGAATTTATCACTCGGCGTAAAAATACTTGACTCTGTGCAACCCTGTAATGACACGCCTGAAGACGATGGCATTACAAGTGTGATTGACGAGCAAGGCTGTCCGACAGCCACGTGAATTGTCCGAGGTCTTGAGTGGATCCATGTGCCTGTTCCCTGCATAAAACCCTAGTACGTGAACTCTTCTTGACTTAAATTAGATCAGGTGACTTCCATGGTACCCCACCCCCCACTTCCCCGTCCCACGCCTACAGGTCAAAGCTTAATAGAGATCCACCATTAACAGAGAGTGGCTCTGAGTGGCAGGGGCTGTCTGGAGGGGTGGTGGGTTGGCGGATGGTGGGTGGGGGACAATGGTGGACTCCAGAAAGTTGCCAAGTTCCCCTCCACAACTCCCTGGTTTCTAAGGCAACTGCTATTGGCACCATGCGAGCCAGAGTCTGGGTGAGGGAGGCTAATGAGTTTCAATTAGTGGTGCTCTGGGTTAACTTTATGAGGAGACTTGAATGTAAGAGTCTGGGTGACCCATGACCTCCCAATTACCGCCTCTCCACCTCTCTGAAGGCTTGGTTAATTACCTTAGATTACAGTGATGAAACAGGGGAGTGCTCCCTCCTGGTCTGAGTGCCTCTGTTATACGTGTTATTAAAGGTGTTTAATCATACAGCTTGACGCCACCTTGATTGAAACTGAGCAACAACAAAAAAGGAAAACTGTGCAACTTTGCCCCCTGACAAACGTCAGTCAAAACCAAAAAGGAGAGTCTTTAGCCCTTGCTTCATTCGTTTCATGAAAACATTTTCATGGAAGATGCAGAAGTGTCTTACATAGCTTGCACACCTCCACACAGGTCAGACTTTGATGTATTGAAAAATTTGACCTCACTGGATCAAGGTTTTTTGTGACGTGTACTGTTTGAAAGACAGCAAACCAACATACCTACAGTGTTGTAACAGGTGTGATAGCTGGGTACTCAAATGAACCTTGTTTTTGCAGTGGTGAAGTCATGGTTACCAAAATACCCATTACACTTGATTTAAACAAAAGTAGCATGTTCCCCTAAAACAATAACAATACGCACCAATGATCAGCTGTCTTTGTCGCACACAGTTCGTTCAGTTGACCTTCACATTCATCTAACGTCCGTCTCTTCTCTGAAGCTATATATAGCTGGTTCTATTTTAAAAGCTGTGAAAAGAATTGAACCTCCCTTCAGACTAGGCCGGCATCATAGCCTTCCAGTTCTACGTACAGCTGTGAGAAAGAAGTCTTCCTTTGTGTCCGTCTCTCGTCCTTCAACCAAAGGCTTCTCTCTTTGAGTAACAGTAACTGAATGTGTGATGGCAGCCATGTATAGCAACAACGCAATGGAATGGAGCAGCAGCAGCCGTTCTGGCAGTGTGAAGGATTTGGAATGCGCACTCACCCAATGTGAATCAACATCGACCAAATTGAAAATAGTGGTGGGAGGTGCTTTTTTTAGTGCGGACAAAACTCTGTTGGTTCAGTCCAGTAGCTATTTCCAAGCTCTGTTTCGGTCTGGGATGCTGGAGTGTGACCAGGAGGAGATCCACCTCCAAGGCTTCGGCCCTCATGGCTTCCTGATTGCGCTGGCCGTTCTCCGGGACGAGAGGCCGATCCTGAATGGCGACGAAATCGTGGCGGCCATCGAGTGCGCTGCCTTTCTGCAGGTGGTGCCTCTCACCAAACATCTTGTCAACCTCATTGACTCGGACAACTGTTTGCTCATGTATCACACTGCCGCCACATTTGGCCTCATGGACCTCTACCGCGCCGCGGCTGTATTCATACGAAGCATGTACACCGATTTGGAGGCCGAGGTCAGGAAACACTTACCTGTGGAGCTGGTATCCTACGTGGAGTCCCTTGTTTCTCCTGTGTTCGTGGCTGTTGGGGCTCACCCTACCTGCAGCCTGGAAGAAACATCACATGCGGCCACCAGGACCATTTGCTACCTGGACGAAGGCGACAAGGACTGGAAGATTCTCACGGCCCTGCCCCCGGGAGCAAGCACTTCAATGGCTGGGGTGACCGTCCTTGACAACAAGCTGTACATCGTGGGCGGGGTTCAGGGTGTACACAAGCACGCTGTGGATTCCTGCTTCTGCTACGACGCCAACACCAACGAGTGGAGTGTTCTCCCCCGTTTGAGGCAGTTAAGGTATGACTTCACTCTCATCGGGCTGGACGGATGCCTGTACGCCATTGGCGGCGAGTACGAGGGAACCGTCATGTCATCCGTGGAAAGCTACGACTTGGCGACAAAGACATGGTCTTTTGTGGCGCATTTGCCGCGGCCTGTCTCTGGAGCAGCCTGCACTAAAACAATGAGCCGAATATTCGTGTGTTTGTGGAAGCCCATGGAGACCACAGATATCTACGAGTACCTCCCAGGGAGGGATGAGTGGTCACTTGTCACCACCCTGATAAGGCACCAGAGCTATGGCCACTGTATGGTGGGTCACCGAGACGATCTCTATATCATACGCAACGGACCATCGGCCGATTTTCTGAGGTGTATGATGGACTGCTACAACCTCACCACGGGCCAGTGGACTGCGCTGCCTGGGCACTTTGCCAACAGCAAAGGCTCCCTGTTCACAGCTGCTGTGAGAGGGGACTCTGTTTTCACGTTGAACAGGACCGAGACTCTGGAGTACGTTATTGAGGGGAAAACCTGGAAGCCCAGGAACCAGATGAAGGGTTTCCCAAGAAATGGGTCTATGTGGACGTTTTTCCTTCAGCTGCCTAGAGAACCCTTGATGATCAACATCTAGGATAGACGTGACCAGTATTGAGGCAGAACATGCAAATGTTGGGGATGTGGTTGAAATCACAGGCAATGAACAAGGGCACAATGAGGACTTATTCTTTTTCATTTTGACCTGCTGTTCCTTGATATGACAGTTCCTTGCAATTGTGACTTTTGCTTCATGTCAAAAGCATATCCTGTTGCTGAGAGTGAAAGGTCATTACAGTAGACCGTGCCAGATCCATGTCACAGACTGATTATACGAGAGTTGTACCTCTGCTGATGCATGACATTTTCCATCACTGCCTTTGGAAATTTTCCTCGAATGTGGTGGATGACGTTCCAGAATAAAGACAGCAAAAAGGTCAAAAGTCACATACTGGTGTTCTTTTCTAAAGATGCTGTTATCTTTGACAACAGTGAGACTTCAAAGATGCAAAAACATCTGCTTTGAAATAACCGGTTCATTTAAAACTAGGCCATCCTTACGCTTAGCTTTCCTTTTGAATGCAATAGATATTAAGTGTGACAGACCAATCTTATGAGGGTGTATTAATTAATAATTATGAATGAAAAATGTTTTATTTGGATAATACAATGAGTACACATTTACTCAATAAAGAATTTTTGACATTCTGCTTAAATGAAAATGGCTTTAGAACAAGCAGAAAGTTGTAGCATTGCTTCAAAGTATAATCCATGTTTTCTGTCACATGCTCTAAAGAGAGAGAAAGTCAGTCGTCTTCTGTCTGGGGAGGAGTGGGCCGACTATAGGAGGAATCTGATTGGAAAACATCATTAAACACTACAAGATGTGGTATTTTAAGACTTGCTAGTCACAAGTTACCATTTAGGGACGCCAACTAAAGATTCTGTGTTGGCGCTGTCTGCCTTTGTAAACCTGACTCAGACTTCAACTGCGCTTTTGGTCACACAAAACCTTAGCATAGATGGTTCATAAATGTGATCCCTCATAAAACACCCTTCAGTCAACTATGGCCGTAACTTCACATGCACCGACAATATAAAACAGCCTCTTTGACAGCCATGTCCGCAACATCTGTACGCCACAGTTAATCTGAATGTTAGTCACTATCCGCCACAGCGCAAAGCTTCTATTTTAATGTACAGAGTGGGCAACAGGAGCCGTGGCTTCCTGTTGGCTCAGACAGAAGGGAAAGGGGGAGGAGCAGGGCGGAGTATATGCCAGCCAGAGCAAGGCACAGTGGGCGTCTGGGCCCATGCCAGTGCAGCCAGCAATGCTAAATATGTCCATTCTGACCCAAAATACACAGCGCCAATGCTAGGGTCAGGACAGGACAGGGCCTCGTGCCAGAGCCTTCTGTCATCCCTCCCCCGTGCTAGCGTCTCGACAAGACAGGAGGGCGAGGCATAGCACTCTCTCTAGCCGAGTTCCACAAGTGCTCCACCGAGTAGAAAATAATCTGTTTGGGCTATTTGTCTGAGTGGCACATGTGCTTGTTGTGTTGTGTTTGCTGGGTTCATCCCGACACACATGATTTCATCCTCGCTTTGGTGATATGGCAAACTGGGTAGGCCTCAGAGAGTATGGTGCCACGTGGAAGGATCCTATATTGGAGTGATCCATCACACTCAACACTGCGCATCCTTGGGTCCTGAGCAATACACATGATGGATTTCAAGTCCATGAAGTACCTGATTCTCATGAGAATTGTGCCGCAAATGCACACACGTGTGTGCGCACTCAAGAAAACACACGCACAGTGGGCCCTATTTGCACATCACATATTTACACATCTGAAACACAAGTGTCAAGTGCAAAGTGCAAGTAGCTTTGTGGGCGGGACTCAGGCGCTGTTGCTATAATACTGCCGGGATAAATTACTGGTGCAAAGCAAAAAATGGTTAAATTAGTCATAGGTGTGGTTTGGGGGTAATGTGCAAAAAACCAATCACAGGGTCAGCTCACATTCCCTTTAAAAGCAGGAGCACTTGTTCCATGATGGGTTGCTATTATTGTGGTGGATTCACGCTTCACAGCCAAAGAGACCAACGCTCTTGTTAGAGCTGTAAAAGAAAGACAAGTCACATGATACGGGCATGGGAGAAATCCACCCAAATTATCTTCAGTTAAACAGGCATGGGAAGAAATTGCCAGAATTGTTTCCACTGTTGGCAACCCCATTTAATATGAATAATATGAGTACATTTGTACGCTAGATTAATTCCTTGTGAAGTTATGAAAAATTCATAAAACTAGCACAACTAACTCAAATTATAGGTAAGGTTTATAATGTATCAAATATCACAATGATTTCCCTTGTTTGGTAATATTCTTCCTTGTAATTATGTTAGCAGGAATGGGACCTGCTGCGTCTGTTTAGATGAGAGAAGGAAAGAACTTGAGGGTTGTGCACAAGCTACATTATGGCCTAGCCTGTGCCCTTAAAATACCATTCGAATAACGCGCCACTGACTTTTAAAAACTTTTTCCTATTCAGTGGCGGAATGTTTTTCTGCCCCCCCCCCCCCCCCCCCCCCCCCCCCCCCCCAAGAGCGCAAGTTCATTCCCTAAATCCCTGTGGACAGGAAAACCAGCTGTGCGTCAGGTGCAAAGTAAATTACGCTAAGTGAAAAATAGGGCCCAGTGTGTCTTAAATTAAGTGTATTACAAACTACCAACTCATAGTCTCTTGTTTTGATGTTACTATTTGTATGTTTTATGTTTCTCTTTTCCTGTCTTTTTTTGTCTTCATAATATGACAGGTGGCTTAATTCCTTTGAATAGATACGTTACTTTCTCTCTTGTTTTGGATACACAATACAACCCCAAACCACAATGTCAACTCTCAGCGATAGGGACTCTTTGTTTGCCCATCATCCATTGTTCAAATACTGTGTGGCCGAGTTCAGTCAAGGTCAAAGTATAGAGGACTGGGACTGCATGCTCCATAGCGCTATCTAAGGCCAACACCGCCTGAAGGCACGCTGCCATCACAGTGTGTCCACCATGGTCCGCAGATGGCAGCCAGTTTCCTCTGCCTCAAGACACAGATAATCCTGCATCTCTCTGCCGCCTCCAATCAACACGCAAACGCCTCCGCTAACTCGGAGTGACAACAGGGCAAGAATCCTGGGGAGGGGGTTGTGTGTGTGTGTGTGTGTGGGGGGGGGAGGGTTGACGGAGGGGGAGAAAATAAACTAGTGTGGCCTGTCTAAATGAAAAGGAACAAGAGCTAAGGTTGAAAACATGCTGGAGTGTATTGTTTTTGTTTGAAAGACAGAGGGTCACCTTTAGATGCCAAAAGTCTGCCACGAAAATGGGGAAGCGCTTCATCATGTAGGCTACAGCATGTTTACATTGGCTGTGTGCTGTAGCCTATCTTTTATGGATTCTTCCAACGTAGCCTTTAAAAACAAGGCAATTTTTAAGCACATTTTCAAAGTTCCAAAGATGAATTCTCTATAAATAACAATATTTTCCTTTTGTGAGGCCATGGTGTATTTTTTAACAAAACTAAGATCAATGATTTCTACCTGAATGACGCGTCCTGACGCTCAAGTATTTTGACACTTCCCCTCTTTCAATGTGTTTTCGGAGAGAAGAAAAAGGAGACACCGCTGAATCCTCTTGTTTCCGGTCGATTCTAGCTGAAGTAGAGAGGAACAAAGAGACCAAAGTGTCACCGGATGCCACGTCAAACAGAGCTAATTATATCTCTAAGTGGTTATAATTATCCTTGGTTTGATGGAACTTCTACAGTAATGCAAGTTGACAGTCACCAATTGTTTGGATTGTGTGGTCAGTGACCAACCCAGCACCACAAAACAAAAGACACTGTAATTCTTTAGTCAATCAGATCACGGCACTTGGTTTGATTGGTAAGGTAGCTGAATGATGGAAGTCAAATGCTATTAGAGTGAGTCCATATCATATCGCTTTCATACCGCCACAGCCATCATCCTGGAAGATGAATCATAATGTCAACACCTTGGAGGCTCATTCATTTCTCATGTCTGACTTGAAATGTTATTTTAGATCATAATTAATAAATATCTCCTAATTGACACTTGAAATCGCCCATATTAAGATATGATCTACATTTCTGGTTCTTAGCCTACAGGCAGTAATAACACTGGCGTTAGGTCATGGCATCCGCTGCCAAGGTGGAGTAAATGAGTGTTGACGGCTGGAGCAGGAAGTAAGCTGTGACAGAGTGTGACACGATGAGCGCTGACACATCAGCCTGCAGGCTAACAGGAAGCAGTGTTGGTGGCAGGAGGTCAGGGTACACAGTCCCAACAGGAAAACATGTCAATATACACGGAAACAAAAACAGGGAAATTGACACCATGGATAGCTTTGAATAGTAGCAACCTGTTGTTTGTGCCGACACATCGAGATCTTATACATCCGGTTGGTAGCGTCTTGTACCTGCTATACAGAAAAGATGACGAAGGGGGTGACGTGTTAACGCAGCCACAGTACAGACCATATGGTTTCACAGCTGGTCGTTCGAGAAGGATGGGATGTGCTTATGTGTGAGATGTGCTTGCTTGGAGAGGGAAGTGAAGTATGTGTTCAGGGGGAAATGTGTGCGTGTGTGTGGGGAGGGAGGCGGGAGGACGGTGCATACGTAGAACACCAGTTCGGGTCCAGTCCAGCTGCAGCAGACATCAAAACAAACAGCCTTTTAGCGCGATGCTGGAAAAACAGGAAAATAGAGTCCTGGTTTGTTACTCTTCGCTTGTGTCTGTTGCTCTGAGCACCGCTGTGATTTCAGGGGTCCGGTCTCATAACAGGAACATGAGGGGGAAGTGGAATGTATTGTTAGGAGAGATTGTTTTGCTAGTTCACAGGGTCTTGTTTTCCCAGAACAATGACTTTTGTAGCAGCCAGATGCCATCTCATTGTTTACACCATCGGATACAACTTCACATCTGAAAACAGTCAAATCAAAACTAAATACTTGGGATAAAAAGCGTTTTGGACGTTTTGGAGTTCTATGTTATGTCTGGTTGTTCGGTGTCAGCATGGCATTGTGGGTCTAAGTTTTCTGTATTTTACATGGGAGGGACAGAGAGGGCGTTCTGTGTTATTGTCCAACTAGCAGCAGCATAAGCCAGAGGAGGAATTAGGTCATTCTAAATAAAGCCTTGCATACTTACACACGCACACACAAACTCACGCACACACGCACACACACACATACACAGAGAGACAGGGTCACGCTAGCTGTGATGTCATGACTCGTGGTTTCTTTGACCCCAGGGTCAGCTCGCCCTGACCCTGCTGTGACAGCAGACATTCAGTCATGTGACACCTGCGTTGACCTCCGCTGGTGAACCGTGATGTTTTCCACAGTATGCACTAGTGATTTGGAAAAATTGTTAACACTATCTAAGCCCTGTTTACAACTTTCTAAACCAGGAGTACTTCTTTTCCCAGATAATGGAATCCAGCATGTATTTCATTTACATTTATTCATTTAGCAGACGCTTTTATCCAAAGCGACTTACAGTAAGTACAGGGACATTCTCCCTGCGGCAAGTAAGGTGAAGTGCCTTGCCCAAGGACACAACGTCATATAGCCACAGCCGGGGCTCGATCCCACAACCTTCTGATCATGAGGCCAACGCCTTAACCCGTTGAGGCATCTGATGCCCTTTCAGCTTTCTCTGTGGAAAACAAATGCTTAGATTTTGACCTTGTTTGTATGCCACAAGGCAAAATTAATTGTGAGAGTGTGTAACTCCAAAGCAACTACATGGCTCAGTATGAAGCTGAACAAAATGCACTTTAAACCTAACATTCGCTATGAACCTGGACTTTTGGACCCATGCAAATGTAAAGATTAGTCCAAAAATCTAGGATTATTTTCCGGACCGTATAACTGCATGTCAGATCGGCCTGCAGCCAGTGGAAGAAGCACAGCCGGACATCCTCCCCAGTTTCCCAGAAGAGGAGGAAGTTGTCTTGCTTGTTGATCTCTGTTAACTGTATTGCTTGTTGACATCCTCTCGTATGGATCTAGGAAGGAAACAGCTCACAACTTCCTCTGTTCTACGTTTGATATCCAAATATGGTCTTTCGCTCAAACATAACCCCCCCCGCCCCATCAGTTCATAATGTTGTATTATTTTAGCAAATGCTTTTGTCCAAAGCATCTCAAAAGGGAGGATTTTGAGACGTTTCGATCTGCAGTCAAATTCACACCTCCACTCAGCTGCAGGCCTACCTATTCTACACCTGCCTAAACACCTGTGAAAACCAATGTATCCATTCCAGAGGAACATCATAAGAAATCATCATCTTCTTAGATTTCACTGTTTGCCAAGTCTGAACACATTAATAATGCAACAACAGGAAGGCGTTCTGGTTGCGCACATTTGAGTGAAATGTACAATTACAATCATTACGCCAACCAGGGTCATGTTCAGTATAAATGAAGCAGTGTTTGCACAAAAAAACAATGTCACTGAAGATTATAGTCTTGGAGAGTTAGCTGTAGTTAAGATTAAGACTCCCAATTCCTGCCTTGAGGGGGTCGATTTAATTTCATTCATTCATGTTCCCCTTGGCATGTAGGGTTTAATGAATGTAAGATGAATCACATTTTTTTTTGGTCATTATCTTTAACTCTTATAGGATGTGTTATTGTCTGAATGTGTTCGATGAAGAATAATATCAATACTGATCTAAAGTGTGTCTTTGGAGACAATGATCTAACTGCTATTAACATGCCCCAAGTCAGAATCCTTTTTTTTTTTTTTGGGGGGGGGGGTGGGCATAACTCAAATGAAATGGGTTTCCCAAGTGCAAAAGCAAGTGGGGTGATTCTTAAGACATTCCACTGTTGGCATTAGCAGAATCAGTCATTGGGATTCTGGTCAGAACTGGTCCAAACCAGTCATCTAAATAGGCTTTATCAGGAAATCTGAAGACGTCTTACTGGCTGTGTTGCTTTTAAATGGCTAAAATGGGAATGAAGCCATCCATAGATTTATGCATAATACACCCCATTAAAAGAGAGATACATTAGAGAACGATTCAGGCACTTGCAGTCGACTGAAGCACAAATCACTAAGTCGCCATTGTGTCTGATGAATCACGTCTATTAGCATCTCAAACCTGCTGGTGTTAAAATAGTTTTATGTGAGACCATTTCTCTCCTTCACCTCAATCTTTGGCAATTGCCTCACTTACGGTGTCTCCTCAACGTTTCTCGTATACGTTCTTGTCACGGTGGCGCTAACAAATTAAACGCGTCCTCCTACCAGCCTCCTCCTTCATATTTATTAACGTGGCCTTTTTTCATGCTTGGTTGAGTGTTTGAAAGAGGTGTTGATTGTATACCTCCCTCTGCCTCTCCTTCCCTGCTCTGTGTAAGGAGACTAAGGAGCAGGGACCATTTAATAATCTCCCACAAGTCATGTAATGAGATTACCCTCCATGTGCGCCGCATGTCAGTGGTTCCTTCACATGCTGACGATTCTGCTAGGCCTCAGATGAAGGTGTGGGAGGTGGTGAAACAGCCATTCAAGGGAAGGTGTATTTAAGATAACCGTCCACAGGGAGCTGTTTTGTGTGTGTGGGTGTGTGTCTGTGTGTCTGCAGCAGAGATGCAGTCAAGTGAGGACACTGCAACAGCAAATTTTAGTCATTGCGTTTTGATGTCAGTCAAACTGCCCTTAATATCCACAGTATGGCATGCCAGTCAGACAAGTGTTCTTTCTGCGTTGCCAACAGCCTTTCATACAACACTGTGTTCCTTCCTGTTTTTAAGAGAGGTTTGTGACTTTTCACCTGACTGGTGACATTATTTGCCGGTCTACAATTGTTTGTTATGCCACCCTCCAAACAGCAGCAACTGCATCACCAGGCTTTGCTTTGAAAGTCTTTGAAAAGATCTCGTTGCGTGTGCGAGGAACAGCCATCGATTTTCTGTGACAAGGTCAACAGAGAACATTGACGTTGGAGCGGACACTGACAAACACTCTTATCTCAAGTGTTCTGTTCTTGCAATGTTGATGTAGAGGAATGTTGAGTCGTTATGACATTTTTGGGGCCATTTGTATTTACTCCTAAAAACCACCTTACCCCGGTCAGATTTTATTGGTATCCATTTCTCCATGTTCAAAATCCAATTTAAAAACATCTGATCCCAGGTCTGTGGTGTTTCCTTGCTAACCCCACTAGCTGCTGGAAGCAGGAGAACATTACAACACGTTCTTCTGTGTGGGTGTGGTCACCAGGCAGAACTGTCAGAACTTATGAGACCTGTGAAAGACAACTTAGCCCATGGAGCCATTTTCTCCTACCCAAATGGACCTAAACACAGACATATTTGTTTATATTTTACAGTAAGTGGTCTATCTATGTCTGCGTTGGCTGTCTGGCTCTGTGGTAGAGAAAGTGGGACACTGCAGCTCCAGTGTGTGGCACTGTGACAGTGATTTAGTGCTGTGAACCCTTTTACCCGTCTGTGCCACAGCCAGTCATTGATCTACATCCTCAAGACAGACCTGTAAATCTGTCATTGTTGACCCAATGAAAGATTTACTCCTCAGTGTCGTGCAGACACAGCATCATAAGTCTTTCTTGTAAAGGTAGGATCTCGTAGAGTGTGAGAGAAAAAAAGGTGTGTGCATGTTTGTATGTGGGTGTATGTGTGCATGCATGCATGCTACTACTTCTATTCTACTGCATGCATCGTTCTTCAACCTGCCTAGATGCGAGTTAGCTCTCCGTTTTGTCAAGCAACACTACCCAGAGTTGATTAATTCTGACGAAAACTGGTGCGATCCGGATCTGTGAACTCTAAGCTAATATAGTGTCGTCTCTGTCCAAGTTTGTCCAACTGTACCCCATTCTTTTTCAAGAAAGAGTGGTGTTTTTCAAGGGAGAGTGAAGACAGCAGTCAGTGTTTCTAACTCTCCTCTTTGTGTCGGGATGCAGCTGTGGCGGTATTAGGACCGCGCCAGGCTGCGACTTACTCAGAACGACCCCCCCACCCCCCTCCCTCCCGCACCATCTCTTCGCTCCAACACTGCTGCCACCCTCATCAACCCCTCACTGCCCTTCGGTAGGCCGCTTGCATACTCACACACTCGGACCTCCCTCCCCACACACATGCACACACATCTCTTCAGCCCCCCCCAAAACACCTCCTCTTCCTCTCCCACCCACCCCCCATAGAATGAGCTCACGCCGGAAACTCTTCTTTTTTCCCTCAGAGAAAGAAAGAAAGGAGCTCTTTTGTCTGGGCAAACAGTGGCTCCCTCACAATCAGCTGGGACTTTTTCTCACCCAGTTGGAGAGTGGAGCAGAAAAGGGCAGGGAGGGAGAGAGAGAGAGAAATAGAGAGGGGGAGTGAGACCGGGCGAGAGCGAGAGACAGACAGGGAAAGAGACAAGAACAGAGACCTACGGAGAGGGAGAGAGAGAAAGAGAGAGAGCAAGAGAGAGGGAGGGAAAGAGAGAGTTCCAGAAATGCCTCAGACCTTCCATCTACAACCAAAACAAAGAGTCCACAGAGGTAGCGGCTCCATGACCTCAACACCCCCTCACACCCTGCCCCTGTTTCTGCCCCACTCTCACCCTATCCCCCTCACCATCCCTCTCTCTCTCGCTTAGGGAGAAGTGGAGCCCCTTTTTCAAGCCTACCATTTTCACACGGTGTGTTTTCTTTTTGCAAAAGAAAAAAAAAGATCAAATCCCCACCAACGGAGCCAGGCGCAAAACCACCGCCGTGGAGCCAAGATGTCTAGCGAGTGCCTCCGGAGGAACAAGAGGCGATTCTCGCTCGGCAGGTCCTGGCGGGTGCAGAAATAAGACCCCCATCCATCAAGAGCGTCCCCCAAGTCTTGAGTCTTTTTCCCCTCCTCTCCGCTTCACACAAGGACGTGTGTTGTTCACAATTGGCCCCTTGTCAACAATGTACAAAGAGTTCACTTTCAGCTAGGTCCTAAATGGTCGTCTCTTTTTTGGGGAAGAAAAGAGGTCCCTTATAACATCTTATGTGAGGTAATAGAAAATCTGGCCCCTGTTAAACAAATGTAGCAGTAATATGACATGTAGGCAGTTGTGTTTCTTGTGCGTCTGCGCCAGTGGTGTTGTAGGGACGACTGTCATGGCTTTCAAAGAGCTGCTGTCTTCTCAGTGGCGCTTGAAAGGGGATCGTCTTTCCCAGCGCAACGCAGACATGCCGTTGAAGTGCTCTCTCATTTCTCCCTCAGGACGTCTCCGTCCTGCGACGGCTGAATCTCTTTGACGGCGGCCACCTCTGCACATGACATAGGGACCCTTTGAACTGGCATCATGGGACAATCCACAAGAAATTCTGCGGCACTTAAGATTTTGTCACAAAGCAACCACTAGCCTAACCCAAGACAGTCAATCAATTAAGTATTAACTATTTTCATGTAATTTGAGTTTCCCATTTTTATTAAGGCTTTGATGTTAAGATGACCCCATCAATAAAACCTGGAATTAAATACTATTAAGTAGTTTTTGGTAGCGCTGTAGAATTGAGTGAATTGCACAGCAAACAGTATTGAATGCTACTTTGTGCTGGCAGGAGTGCACAGCTAACAAGACCAACAATAGTGCTCTTTCTTTTACAAGATAATAACATTGATGTTCACACTAATGACCCTGCACAGTAAGCTGTTGTTCCAAGAGATTCGACACATCTGACGTTCTACTGGTACTTGTATGGTTGTCTCCTCCATGAAGTGGTTTCAACTCCAAGCGAACAATGACACATTTCTAGTTTTACGATTCCAAATATCAGCCTAATCCTTATACTTGACCGTTTCACTGAATGTAAATAAGTGTGGTTAAATGACGCAAGCTTGTAGACAAGCCTCACCCTCTCCCACACACAGTCACATACACATAAAGGATTCTTTGACTGTCCTAATGGGGACCATCAATTCACTTCATTTCAAAATTGTTTTTAAAAATCTTAACCTAGCCTCAACCTGTAATGTAATCTTACACTGAAACCAATTCTAACCCTAAACTCCCCAGCAATTAAAATATAGAATGAGTGTTAATGGCGTGAAGCTGAATTTATGTGACTGTGTCTTGTCAGCGTCACAAGCTTGTTCAGCAGCTTCTCGTGTTCACACACACACACACACACACACACACACACACACACACACACCACAGGACATCCACATCAGCCTTAACATGCTGAGTGTCAAATAAATACCATTAAGAAATCAACCACAGGAGAAGGAGTTTAAAACACTGGAAGAATAATCCCCAGTTTATTAATGGATTTGTGAATGAGGTTTAGGAGGCTATTCAAAACGTAACTTGTGAAAACTGTGCTGTGTTGTGCAGGTGAAACTATGTTTGTGTTTCAGTCCCAGTGGCAAAGAAGCTTTCGTGGTCTTCTGCCTGTTCTGTCACTCTTCTTAGCAGCAGTATTTTCACGTGTCAGAATGGAATTAAATCACCTTCACCCCTGGGTCATTGTCTTAAACCTTTGCACCATTCTCCGATCACTACAAAACAAACTAGGACATTCCAACCAGAGTTACTGAGCAAGGCTTACAGAACAGTGCTGCTCTTTTCCCCCTTAAAAACGGATTACAAACCAAACAACACTACTGTTAAATCCCTGGATCCAGTCAGCAGGAATGTCAATGTTCCACTCGTGTTCCGCGTTCATCTTAAGAAATTAAAAGAAGTTCTTCGTCACGACTTTCATGTACATTTTGACAAATTAATTTTCTCTCCGTGCATGCCAGGGATAGACATGATCTAGGTTTGTATCTAGGAAAAACACTTAATTCAGCTGTTTTACTCTCTCACACAGTGCAGTGTCCTCTCTGAAGCCACACCTTTAATACTAGTGTCCTGGCAAACACACAGGAGTTCATTTCAGGTCCCCTTGATTACTACTGTAGTCTAGTGGCTTTGCTGAACGACCTATTTCTGCAACTTCTGACGCTGTGCAGACGAGCAGAGATTCTCAGCCCCACCCTCCCTGGCAGGATGCTGAAGTGACTGAACACTGATGCCTCTCCAGTTCTCTCTCTCTCTCTGCTCTCTCCCTACCTCCCTCTCTGCCTACTTCATCTCTGTGGCGAGCCGGAGAGAGTATTTTTGTTACAAGGCTAAATATCACAAGCCTGACCACTCCAAATGTGTGTCTCTCTCTCCTGCGTTACAGCTCTCCCTCACTCCTTTCCCGATTTAGCCTCTTCCTTCTCACCATCTCTTTCTCTCATGTGTGCATTTCTGTGTGAGTGAACTTGTGTATCAGTGTCATTGAGGGATGTGTGTGTAGATGCAGCTGTGTGCAGGTGTGTACGTGCAGAATCGTGAGTGTGCTTACTATGTCCTGTGGGCGCGTGCTCAGATGTGGGTAACCCTTGTAGAATTGCGTGTATGAGTGGGAGTGTGTGTGCGTCTTTGTGTGTGTGTGTGTTGGAGCTGTGACTTGAATTTAGAGCAGGAGCTGGAGCCAGCTTGTCCCCAGTTCACCTGCCTGCTGCCCTGCTACAGAAGCAACTGGAGCCTCCCTCTTAAAGGAACAGACAGCCTCTGAACGAAGACACACTAATGCTCAGTTAGAAGACAGCCACACACGATCAGAGAGAACACACACTCACCGCATTCCGTGCTCATTTCTGCAATCTCTTACTCTTTTTAGACCGAGACTCACTGCTGATGGTGCAGCGTTAGAGTCAGGTGACCACCTGCATCACTGTACAAGGCACAGGGGCACACAACGCACTTGCAAGTGCCCACCTATGTGTCTTGGTGTGTGCGTGTGTGCACATGGTCAATGGTGCGCCTGCATTTGGTGCGCCTGCATTTGGTGCGCGTGGGCGTGTGTATGTGTGCGTGACCATCTGAGCCAGGTTGGACTGCTGAGGTCTGCGTTCATGCTTGCATAACAGCGCATGCTGTCTGTGTGCTACACCAGTGGGTGTGCATCCATCTCTTGGGGAGGCGCAGCAAGATGAATGAAACAGAGATTTAGCACAATACCAGAGTATCTCTCTCTTTCCATTTTCTCCCTCTTTTTTCCCCTCTCTCCACTTGTCCTCTTTCTCCCAAGTCTCTTTCTTTGCGTCAACCCCTCTTTTCCCACTCTCCTTTCTGTTCCCTCTCTCCATTCCCCCTTTTGTCTTTTCCTCCCCTCCTCCTTTTTTCCCTCGTTTCCCTTCATCTTCCCCTCCCTTTTTTCCCTGCCCTGCAGGGCTCACGAGGGCTTGTGGTCTGCAGAGGAAGCGCAGTGCAACCCTGGCAGAAAGAGAGGGAGGGGGGGTGGTGGGGTGTATCAGGCAGGGGGAGGAAGAAAGAGGGGGAGGGTGACAGGGAGTGGAGCAGGGGAAAGAGAGAGGGAGGGAGAGTGACTGAGAAAGAGACAGAGGGGTGTGTATAAAGACAGAGAGGGAGAGAGAGCGTGCGCAGGGGAGAGGAATATTCACAGAGCGCCAGTGTGGCTCAGAGGGGTGCTGCGTTCTCCATCACGACAACGAACCCCCTGACCCGAATACTGAGCGAGACACGCCCTGCCCCCGATGCTGCTACTGACGCAGAGCCCCCTGTGGCCCCCTGCTGGACAGACATGGTAGCACACCTACTTCAATGTCCTGCACATCTTAATCCTGGATCACTGGACACTGACCTATACAGACACTCACTTTACTCTATTGTGTATTTTGGTGTAATTTTTTGGTGCTTGAATCTTTCAAATGTTTGTGCTCACTTCAAGTTGATGTGTTTGTCAGAGGCTTGTTGTTGTGGTTGACAGTCTCTCCACTTGTTTTGTTGATCATTTTTTACCCTTCCCTGTTCCCTTAGTCTCCTTTCTTGTCTGTATATACAGTACTTCTGACCACATAACCACTGCTGTTTGTTTTCTCTCTATCTCCCTCCTCACTCGCTCCCGCTCCCTCCCTCTCTCCCTCTCTCTCTCTCTCTCTCTCTCTCCTCCCTCTCTCCCCTTTTTCGTTCTCTCCTTCCTATTCCTGCACTACGCTGAGAAAGTTAGAGACGATAGCACAGAAGCCCACTGTGGGAGCAAGCGTGGTATGTCTCCTCTCCGCCTCGTTCTCTCTCTATCTCTCTCGCTCTGTCTCCCATCCCTCTCTTTCCTCCCTTCTTCCAGTCGTCTCAGGAGCCACAGTTGCCGAGATGAGGAGAGGAGGGAACACTGGAGTCCAGTGTGAGAAACAAACCCACTTTTCTATGCAGAGAGAGAGAGAGAGAGAGAGAGAGAGAGAGAGAAACTGTATTTTCAGCCTCCGAGTCAAGAACAATTTGTCAGAAAAAAAGCGCTCAATTACTCAGCCCTCAACCCTTCCCTCTAATGCTCACAGACTGACTCATACACAAACACATTGGGACCCACCAATCAATCTCTAGGAAGAGAAAAGAATAACATTTTCATTGCAGACACAGAGCACAGTGTAGCCTTGTTCACGCTCAGACAAGAGCATTTAGTATTAAGTGTTTTGTGGACATTCTGGTTCAAACTCGTCAATGCTACAGAGCTTTGTCATTTTTGAAGCTGATGAACAGATGTCTAAATGACTTAATGCTCATTAAATGTTCCTTTTTCCTTTTCCAGTTTCCACAATGAGATGAATAAAGTACTTTCATAGTAGGTTAGACCTGTCAATCTATCATCTATCTATCAATCTAATCTCTGTCTCTCTGTTTCTCTCTCCTAAATTAGTAAAAAGTAGCCCATGATCTGTAAATCATTGTGAAGCATGGCAAACCTATTATGACCTGTAGTCAACAGACTTTTGATTGGTTTTGTATTGCTGTATTTTGTCAGTTACGCAAATCGGGTGAGGAGGCATTCCAGGATATTTGACGCTTAATTCTATTTTGCACTCAGTGGGGGTGTGAGCATGAGACAGCAGACGTGACAGACTTTTTTCCAGACACTCTGGAGAGCATGTTCACAAGTCCCAGAACCTCCTGTTACTGTAGCATTGCATCAGGCCCACAATCTCACCATGGGCACCACCGTTAAAGATGAAGAGAAATAAGGATTGTCAACTAGATATACTGTACCTGTATTTGAAGTATGGATATCATATTTACAGTAAGGATGGTGATTGTACTAGCAGCTGAGGTAGCTGACCAAATTCATGTTTCTGGTTTAACAAACCGATGATTTTTCCATCTTACAACAGCAAAGAGGTAATTTGTAGTTATAATAGCTACACAGTACAGCATCCTCACACATCTTGGGAGATATAGCCTTTAAAGCATCTGCACCGTGTAGTTTCTAAGCAAAAGAAGCAACACACCATAACCCAATGCCAACTGCATTGCAACTGGTCTAGAAACAATATGGTGAACTGCAAGAGTGAAGAACCATCCATCCTTCCACTGAAAAAGCCTCTCAGAGGATCGACCTCACTGCTGACGTACGATTGGAAACCACCCCCCCCCCCCCCCCCTGCACTGGACGTCGGCGGAAAAAGGAAAACCTCTGTGTGGGGATGAGAGACAACATTGTGGCACAGGAACCCGTTACACTCTTCAAGATGTCAGCGGCCGTTATCTTCGTCATTGCACCGTGACCTTCTCCCTGGTTTCCGGAGCTCGTAGCAGGCAGGGTGACGCTCACTGCATGGATGGCACCTCCCCCCCCCCAACACTCCCCCTCCTTCTCCCCCCACCCCCACCCCCCTGGTCTGAGGAGGGTACACGCCTGGAACTCTGTGTTCCCTCGCTCTGTCTGGAAAGATGACAGAGGGGAGCAGGGGGTGGGAAGGTGGGAGGAGGAAGGGAGAGAGAAGAGAAACAGGGAGGAAAGGCGGAGGGAGGGAGGGGATGAAAGAGAGGTGGGGAGAGGAGAGGAGGGAGTGATAGAGACAGAGAGAGAGTGAGAGAAGGAGGGAGGTGGTGGGGGTTTGAATTTGATGGTTTCAGCATCTCTTATTGTGTAAGGGATGGGCTTGATGCCTTTGAATAGAGTTGCTCAATAACGCGGAAGGAGAGGTGAGTGTGATGGGGAGAGTGAAAATGAGAGAGACAGATTGATAGAGAGAGAGAGAGAAAGAGAGGGGGGGGGAGGGAAGGACGTGTATATATGTCTGTGAATAACAAAGACAGAAAGGTCTGTCTGGGAAGAAACGGAAAGACTGATACCACCCAGAGAAAAACTAACTCCCTATTAACCCTGAGCCACTGTGAAAGCCCACTGGGTACACTCTTGTAAGATAGTTGGAACACATTCTGAAATGCATTTGTGTGTGTGTGTGTGTGTGTGTGTGTGTGTGTGTGGATGGTGACATTTGCATTTGTGTCTGTGTTTGGGGTAGGATTGTGAAGGGAGTGACGACTTGAAATGCACATGGCATTTTGGTTGCAAGTTTGGGAAAGTGTTGCGCAACCTTGTTAACTCTGCCAGGTTTGGTGTGTGTCTGTGGGGTTGGAGGAGGAGGGGGAGGAGGAGGGGCAGATATTAGGTGATCATGTGTCCTGATCCAATTGGATCTCTCTCCGACACTCCCAACTTATTTCGACACACACACACATACTTTCACATACGCAAACACTCCCGTCAAACACACGCTAGCGTATGCAATAGGGTCACCATGGCAACGTCCCACTCTGCTGTAACAATGCTCCAACGGCATTTCCAGCCGGATCTGCAAGCTCTTCCCACGCTGAGGGATGGAATCCTCACAAACACGGGCACACACGCACACACACCTCCCAGGCCAAACATGTTGACAGGGCTTCCGATGAGATGGAAACAAGAGAGCCTTCATTGTCACCGCTGAATCTTTTCCAATCAATGTCCTCTTTCATACATGTGCCAGTGTGTTTGCGCACGTTGCCTTACACACATGTTGCATCACAGTTGCCTCCTGCTTGCGTGGACGCTGAGCTCCCTTCACTCCCTGGTAAACATCAGCCCTGATCGGCACTCCTCCTTTCTCCTTCTGTTTCCTGTGGAAGAAAGACTGGAGAGAAAAAGAATGGGATGTCAATGGATAAGTCAAGCCGCGTGTGTGCCTTACATGCGTGCGCATTTGCGAGCATGAGCAAATGTGTGTCCATGTCAGTGTGTATGTGTTATTGATGTAGTTCTGTATGTGTGGGTGCATACAGTATGTTCACATACAATTTAGTCTGGGGCCATGTGTGTGTGTTTATGCGTGTATGTGTGTGTAAAACGGGTAAGGAAACTTTCCGCCCCCTCTTCTGCTGCCGTGAACCATGGTTTAAGCATTTACTGGCACACAAACATACTGTGTACACCCACACATATAACATCAATACACTCACACACACATTCACATAAACAGAGACACAAAAAGCTTCATTCAACAAATGATGCACTCAACCGGTGGCCTTTTACTTATAGTATCTCCCCACGCATGTTAAACATACAAATATACAAAAAAACGAACACACATTTACGTACGCACACATACTTACATCAATCGTACATGCCCTTTGTTTACAAATCATGTTGACATCTACGTACGCACACATACATCCCTGCCCTTCACACACATCCAAACAGCTTCCACGCCCATTCCATGCACACATACTCCAAAAGCCCTCAAAAACCAAACATTGAGCACAATAGAGTTACTGTCCACACACACACACACTCTTAGCATGGAAAAGCAAAGTGTGCTGAACCCTACAATCCACAGAGGATGACAACAGAGCTTTCTCCCGCAGCCACGACTCCAAAGCGTTCCCATGACCTCATTTGGAGACGGTAAATGTTCTGGACGAGGTTTGTGTGCGTGGGGTGGGTGTGTATGGAGGGGTGTGTGTGTGTGTGTGTGGTGGTGGTGGTGGTGGTGGGGGGTTGTTCCGTGGCATCTACTTTGTGTTCACATGTCCCACCTCTCAGACTCTCTCAACAGGATTTGGAATCCCTGATCAACATGAGGAAAGTGACTCAACTTTGTTGGCGGTGTTGCTTCCAGGGGCTGGTGGACCAGACCAGTCCAAGTTTTCTTCTCTTTTTTCAATTTCTATTCAGATGGTACCTGCAGGTAATGTTCATTACATGCTTGTGGAATTAACTAGATGGCTGATTTGACATCTTAAATTACATAAAACATTTTTATCAAGTATTTAGCTAATTTAGTCATTCAAATAGCAGGGATATGTATAACTATTTCTAGTCTCTTGGAGCTGTACAGTGTTCTGTAATATATCATTCAATTCCTTTCCTGTCCTCCTCTCATCTCCGCTTCTTTAGTCTCTTTTCCTCGTCTGTCTCCCTCCCTCCCCTCTCCTCTCTTGAGTCACAGTTCCTTGAAATTCTCTTACGTGAAACTCCTCCTCACACCCACACACACCCCTGTTCCAAGTACCCATCATTTTTTGGAGGTCTGGTCAACGTTACATTCCAAGACGGTAATCACATGTCCATCCTTTAGCCAAGAAAGGCCATGCTTTCCTTTACACCATTCCCCTCCCCCATCTACACCCCCCACCCCCTCCCCACCCAGTCCCTCTTCCGTCCCCACTGCAGTCCCCCTCCAGGCCCCCTCCAGGCACCCTCCATGCCCATCCTGTCCCCTCCAGTCCCCCTCCTTCCCCCACGACTCATCCCTTGTTCCGTGCAGCTGGAGAGCTATTAAGGAACAGCTGACCAAGTAGGGGTAGCCAGACAGTGCTAGGATGCATACACACACACACACACACACATACACACACACACACACACACACACACAGACACATGGGAGTGTAGGGCACACAGCAGAACTGTGAAGGTGGCCCAGCCTGTGCTTCAAGTCCATTTGTAAATAATGGAGACAGCTGGACTGGCTCTTGATAGGGTTGGGAAAGCCCATTCCCCCCTTTTCCAAAACAGATATGGATTGAGTGTGAATTTCTCACACAAACACACACACACACCACTACCTACTTTTGCCATCCACGTGCTTACCACAGTTCTCCTGACAAACTGTATTCTTAGCAGCCTTGTGCCCTGCTCACACATGCTGGTTATTTTCAGGAACTTTAATAAGCCGGGGGTTGAGCTGCACCTATAAATCAATACCGCATCATCAGGCATCAATCAGTCGGACTCAAAGACATGGACATACCGCCCTGGTGTTCCCTGCATTCAGTACATTCACAAACAGCTTGCTGAGAGGGAGGGGGAGGAAAGGAGCAGAGAGAGGAGAGAGAGGGGAGAGAGGGTACGGGAAGGTTGGGGAGAGACACGCTCCATTAATGCTCTTTTAAGGTCAAGGATAAGACAAAGTTCACAATCGTTATTTACCCTTAGCAGGCACAATTGAGAATTTGGCTAGAACCTGTGTTCCTCCAGGCAAAGCAGTGGAGAACTATTTTTAGCTGAGACCTCAGAAATGACTTTTTGCACATATGTGTTTCGTGAAAAATAACCTTTACATAACCTTTCGTTGTATAGCTAACGCTGCACTTCTGATAACAATGCATTCTTTTAGCAGAGGCTTTCATCCAAAGCAATGCACAGGGGGATATTAACCTGTGACCTCTTGATCTTCAGTCATATCCACCTATTCACCACATATGTGCTTAGTATTATAATGTCCTGCCCTTAATATAGGTGAGAGGTCAAGAGAAGCTGAAAGGTCACAAGGAGAGGAATAACATTGAAATTTAGATTTGTTCATTAGCTGGCCATTTTATTCATTAGCTGGCCATTTTATTCATTAGCTGGCACTTTTATTCAAAGACATTTAAAAATACATACAGGAAGTGCAGAAGATATCAAGTACTAGAAGTGCTCATATGTGTAACAATATAGCGAGTTAGGGCCAAGGAATGGCATGGAATTTACAAGACACTGCATAGATAGCATTATCTTAATTGCAAACTTTCATTATTCAGCAGATGAGATAGCTCTAAACACAACAACATCCGGGAGGGACACTTTCACTGCTCGGTGAGAGAAACAGTCTCTCAAAGCCAAGATTCCTAAAACAGTGTCCCTCAGGGGAGTCCTGTTTCAAATCCATCTTTGCTTCCTTACTCCTCTCTTGTGCATTTGATTGGGTCCAATCATGAGGTTCCCATCCCTGGAGCTTTTATATATAAAAAAAGGACATGGAGAATAAATAAATCGAGTATCAACAAAGAGGACATTTATATTGGGAAAACTGTGGGATCATTGGAGAGGGTGACTGTGAAATGGCTACCGTCCCTTGAAGTAACTATAGTATGCATGGGGCTCTTGTTGCCATGGCAGGGGAAGGGGTAAGGCATAATGGCACAGAAAGTAACAGTATGTTGATTGACAGGTCTGACATAACTGACCTCCATGCAAGCCTAATCAGTGAGCTAATTAACGTTCGAGATCTGCCTCTTTATAGCAGTGGGCTGCCACTTTGTCTTGGTGTATACATTGTGTAACCTGGTTTGAATGTTTTATAACTACATGCTTCATGTGCCATTCATGATGGTAGCAGCATGTGCATTTGTGTAAAGTGCACAAGATGATGGACCAAAAGCAATATTTCTTAATGGACCCCCCTCCAAAAAAAGATTTCTAGAAAGAGCATAAAGTCTTTACATATACAGTATCATAACTATTTTTCTATCCAAGCAAATCCCCTCGCATTTTTATGTTGCCTGGCTTTGATGAGAGACAGACCCTTTTAACAGAGAGCTTCCAGGAAGGCCGCAGTCCATATCAGGTTAAAAACAGGTCAGACTGTAATAGAATAAACCTCACACTCCTCTATCGAAAGTAAATATTGCCTGTGGGCCAAGTAAATCAGGGCAAGAATGGCCGTGTGGGACCTATGACAGAACTGTTATCAAATCCCTCAGTTCTGCTGGGTCAGAGGGGAAACACAAGTAAATAGTGTCCCTCTGTGTGGTCTACATTGGAGAAAGCCAGGGAGCAGTCGTGATTTTTCTCAGGAATTATGCAACCAAGGAGTGTGTGTGTGTGTGTGTGCATGTGTGCATGTGTAGCGACAGTCTGTCTGGCTGCTCAGTGGGTGTTTACTAGTGCACAGCTTTATTGGGTTTCTTTTTCTCTTAGATTCCATAAGTGGCCAGTGTGTGCCCCCTGTGGATGTGCAGAAAAGTCCGGAAAGGACACCGTGTACTCGCTGTGACACCGGAGGAGCAGCTCTCTGCACACACAGCTCAAACGGTCTCTTTCCTCTTCGTGCTGTTTCTCACTTCACACACCAGTGTCTGGCGACACACTCGGACTGTATGGACACATAAGCATCCCCCCTCTCACACATACACACACACACATATTCAACAACCCAGAGGGTGAGGAAAACCCCACCCAATCAGGCACCGACAGCAGCTCCTCCTGATCATTCCATCCTTCACATCATTCTTTCATTTGCATCTTCTCTTACAAACTCTTCTGCACCCTGACACAGGCTAGGTAATCTGCAAACACCATCAACCCTAATCTTAACCTCCATGGCTTGCTTCCGTTGTAGAATCAATTATTTCTAAGTGCTTGCATTGCCCTGACAGTGCAGTTGTACTGCAGGCATCCTGAGTTTGCAATTTTTAATGCTCACACATTCTCTGTTCCCTTTCCCCACTCCAGCCTCCGTTCCTCTCACAAACACTCCCATATTGAATGCAGATGGTCAGATATCTTGCTCAGACATTAAAATACACATGGCCACATTCCACACCGTGTCTGAATCTAGATCCAGACGTGTCAGTGTCTGAGTTGTGGTTCCACAGCAGGCTGTCCTGGGGGAGAATAAGGCATTATGGTGACTAAAACCACTAGCTTCCTGCTGTAGCAAGTCTGGGGTCGACAAGGAGACAGACAGTCTGACATGACGTGTTGGCGGTCATGGTGTGTGTTTGTGTGTGTGTGTGTGTGTGTGTGTGTGAGAGAGAGAGAGAGAGAGAGAGAGAGAGAGAGACAGACAGACAGACAGACAGACAGACAGACAGTATCTTTACATGTATTCACATATACTTTCTAGAGGCTTTTACTATCTCTGAGGCCGTGGTTCCCTCTCCCCATTTCTCTTTCGCTCTACCTTTCTACCTCTCTCCCTCCGTCTCTCTCTCTCTCTCTCTCTCTCTCTCTCTCTCTCTCTCTCTCTCTCTCTCTCTCTCTCTCTCACACACACACATACACATACACACACATCTTGTTGTAATCTGCCTTAATAACAGAGCAAATGAGGTTTTGGAATGTCCTCACATGCCCTCTGTGTCTTTCAGAGATCTGAACCCAATTAAGTTTAATCTTGTGCCTCTGTTCCAGAGAGGACACGTGTGAAGGAGGGAAGGCAGCAGAGCGAGGGAGAAGGTAGAGATTATTATGGGAAAGAGGGGAAGGTGATGAAAGGGAGGAGAAGTAGAGAGATACAATTTGTTGACATACTTCTTCTTTTCTAATTGTTCCCTGAACCCATTAACCGGAGCAGAGTGTTGTTCCCCAGGTGCAAAATGTGACAATGTGTGTGTGTGTGTGGGTAGTAGTCGGGCTAGGTACACAATGAAAAGGAACGCTGTGTGCTACTTTTCTCATGAGATTGTTACTACATGAGTGTAAATCTTGCCTCTAGTTTATCCAAGGACTAAGAAAAGATAGTCCTTAATTTTCGTCCTGCAGTGCAAATCCCTCTTAACAGAGGAAACAACCTCTGGAAACAGATGGGTCGAACCCTCAAATTCTAGATCCTCTTTAGTTTTTCCAGGGTTTCAGTTATGATAACTAGTTAGTCATAACTAATTGATGTGGTAGAGCTCAACCAGCTGGGAAGTAGAAGAAAATTGACAAGATTGTCAGGGATGGGGGAAACAAGGACAAGGACAGAGGGGGGTAACAACGTAACTGTATTTTTTATAACAGTAGTATTTATGTGGCAGGACTCAATGTGAGTTATTGTGTTGGGCAGCACTGGGTAATGATGGATGTCGTCATCCCAGGCATTTTCATAGGGTGGTGTACAGTTGGGTTTGTGCAATTTAAAATGTTAAAAGGAAATGATGAGGAGTGACTTGAGGTGATGTTCAAATGGATGAGGTAGAGAGGCTTAGTTGGGGTGTGTTGTTGAGGTTGTGGGGGGATGAGGGCTGAGCTTTAAGGGGGGAGGGGGACTTTAGAAGGGAGAGGGAAGGGTGTGGCAGAGAGAGAAAGAAGGAGGCCGGGAGTGGGGGTGTGGGGAGGGGTCTATCTGTACACCATCTGTTAGGACTCCAAATGGATATTCCCAAAGGTCCCCCTATCTCTTCACTCTAAAGGTTTGCCATTGTTTAGCCGCTTTTCCACCGCATGGTGCAGGGTTCTTCTTCTTCCACAGACCAGAGCCCCTCTAATGTAGATGGTCGTCTTAGCGATGTTGCTTGAAACGGTTGTGATGTCATCAACGTGAAACACACCACTATTCCTGGATCCTTTCCTTATGCAACCAAATGGAAGAACATCTCGGAATTTGCAAGTTGGCATTTAATCACACGGTCCAAAAATGTTTGTAAACAATACAGCTTATTTTAGAAAAAATGGCAGGTTTGTGCTACATGTCCTATCTTGCGATTATTTCCCACCAATCAGTAGTCTGCAGTGTTTTATCGCCACCTGTCAGATCAGCTCAGCTGACTTGGAACCTTGACGGACATGGTACCAGAAACCCCCATCCTCCCCAAAAAAGCAGAACTCCATTAATTTAGTCATTTAGCTCTTATCCACTCTTATCCAGAGCAATTTACAGGGACATTCCCCCTGAGGCAAGTAGAATGAAGTGCCTTGCCCAAGAACACAACATCATGCTGGCACAGCCAGGGTTCAAACCCGGGACCTTCTGATTACCAGCCCGACGCCCTCACCACCCAGCTACATGACTCCCATTCCAATTCTATTTACGCGAAAGATTAATGTATTTCTACCTTTTCCAGTACATTTGATCACAATCTCTCTTTATTTAAAACATTGTTGAAGATGTATTACCGTTGAGATTAATCTCTGCCTTAAGAGATATCTTCAGGTTTCTCCCTCTCTTAGACACTTCATTCACACACACATTCAAATATACACAGAAAGAACCCTATAGACTTACCAGAGATCAATAATTGCATAATCATTGTCTGTCTAGAACAGGTGTCAAATCCTTTGTGGCTTCATTCTCCAGAGAGACTGTCTCACCCAGCTAAACAACCAGACAATGCCAATTTAGACCTTGAATATCTAAAGAGGAATATATTAAAATGGTTGGGATAGCCCCACTACGCATGTGTTTAACATTCATTTCAATATGCTTTTTAACCAGTCTCTTTTGTTAGAATTTTAGCTTTGTTAGGGTACCCTTTCTCTGCAACAGGGGGAGTGGTGGCGAACATTTTTCATCAGGTCAGGGACAGTCCAGCTTTGTCTTCTTAACTCATCTCAATAAGGTTTCAACAAGGCGTGGTTATTATCTTCACTGGGAGTAGCTAATTTATCATGGGTGTAAATATCCAGACTGAAGGGGGTGGTTGTGGTTATTTGTCAAATGTGACTCTGAAAGGACAAATCATATATTCCATGGCTTGTGCTTCCTCTGCCAGGCCTTTGTAGATTAGGTTTGGTCCGACGTAATATGGTAAAATGTACCACTGGAAAATAAATAATTTGAGAGTGGACTTTAGATTGACTGATGCATACATCTTGCTCTATCCAACATGCACATCGTTACATACGCAGAAGTTACAAACATTCCACTTTAACATGAGTGTTAATACAGTTGGTAGTTTAAACAGTTGTATAACCGTACAACAGTTATATGTATGTATACGCATGTTTTCTAGGGGCTATATTAGGATAAGCAAAATCCATAACATTTGTATTGCTAAACGCTGTTAAAATTTACAGTTTTGTATTTGTTTTCGTCATACCACACAAACACAGAAGATGCGCTTGTTTACTATACGATACATCTTCTGATCTGTTCTATCATTTCTTTGACGTTGACCGATAGATTGTAGACTCTGTGGCGGTAATGTTGACATTAAGTGGAAGATGATGGAACGCTGTAGCCAAGCAGAAACATTAGACAGTGGATGGGGGTTTGGTGTGTCTCAAAGCTTTCGTACCTCATTGTTTAGCCAGATATGACTTAATGGGAGCTTGTTCCTGTACACATATCAAGTTAAACAAGTGCCTGAGATTTTCCCACTACAATGAAACCAGTGGTGGCAAACTATACTGTAGCGAACTGCAACTAAATCTTTATTCTCTCACAGGAAATACAATGGGGGCCAGATACATGCTGTCTCTGCCAAGGAATGCCAGCATGGAGCGGGGGCTGTTGGGCATCTGATGCCCTGCCAAGTGCCAGGCATCCATTATCGCCCACAGACAGATACCCAGGGAGAGCCAGGCTGTGCTGTGGGGGTCGGCGAGTGCAGAGCGCCACCGTGGAAGGGTCTGGTAACTGTCCCGGAGCAGACGCTTGAACTCTGTAAACTCCTAGGTTGTGTCACAGGGTGAATGAGTTGGTATGTTTTGTTTGAGGAAAAAAAAGATTGTGTCCCGTCAGTCCAAGGCCCCTCCATTTTTTGTCTGTTGCTGATCCTGTTTGTTTTTTTTGTTGTTTTACATTCTTTATTTTCTTCCACGTTCTTTTTTTGCTTTCCAAAAGGCCTTGTTTGCTCCCAGTTTTATCTGCTCTCTTGGCCCTTCCCCTTTTCTTCTTTATTTATTTCCCTCTGTTTCTTTTCTCGTTCTGGGATTCCCACTTCTCTTACCTGATACCCTGTGCACCTGCTCAGTGATCCATCACCGACCATGTCAATAAATTCCCTTTAAGGCCTGGCCGAGAACTGGTGTTTCAGGTCTCCTACTGGAGGTCAAAGGGCCCCTAGGGGACAGATGGTAAGCCTCAGTAAAAGATGACACAGAGACGAGAGCCTGGTTTGTGATTGTGCACTCATTTGGCTAACGCCGCAGAAACCCAGGGCCCCTACAGGGGTCAAAGGTGCATGGGCGAGGGGTGCGCCTGTGTGTGTCTATGACTGGTGGGTGGGCTCTCCCAAAGAGAGAGGGGTCATTGGGTTTACACAGGCGAGGTTGGAAAGACTTGTTGTCTGTTTTTACTGTCAGTTTGCAGGGGCGTGGCTCCGCAAGGCCGGCGACTAATTGTGTGTTGGTTCAGAGCTGCCAGGCACTAGATGCTTCTGTCCTGTTCTAAATAGAAGTTCTGCAGAGGTATGAACTCCCATTCTGATAGATTTTTACTGTGATATAAATCCATCTTGTGAGTTGTCAATAAGGTGTAGTGTCGCAGCTGTTTCTTGACATTCAACAAAGGGTCTTAAACACACATTTTTGTTCTCATTTATTTTATAACGGAAGAGGATTTGGGATGAAAATAATGATATCACATGTTGACTTCCACCCCACCAACCATCCCTAACAAAAAAAACACACCCAAAAAATAAGCAGGTTGAAATATTTCATATCCCGGCTGAACTCTATACAAACCAAATAAAAAACAGAACAGAGATGAAGACGTTGGCTTTCTCTCTTTTCCCAGACTGCCCCTATCCCTCCCACCAGGCCCCCTCCCAGCCGAGGAATGTGTGTGTCTGTTGTTGCGGTATGCACATGTTTTTTTCCCCTCTTGCAGGGAGACGCATGGAAAGGATCAGTGAGAGAGAGGGAGGACGTCTCCCCCCTAAGCGTTAAAGACTTCCAGAGACAGCAGGTGGAGACGAAGCTCGTTGCCATGGGACCGACTGGGAGGTTGCACTGCGTGATGGACAGGGGAGATGGGGGGGTGGGGGGGGCTGTGTTAAGGTACAGACGCTGAGATCACCGCGTCTGATTCCACTCTAGCCTAACGGGCCTCACATGGTTCTGGTTTAACGAGGCTGAGCTCATTCGGATTCCTGCTGATTGTGACCCAAATTTCCCCCGGCTGGGTGGCTGGACCCTGACTCTGGAGGGGGAATACCAACAGGGAACATGAACTGTTCAGCTGCGAGAGAAGTACATAAACATTTTCATTTGGACGTATCGGTTTGATCGTGAGACACAAACAGAGAACACGGTGCAAGTTCTGAGGTCTGTGGCTTGGGGTTTTGCACAGTTTCACAGTCAACAGCCCAATGAAACAATACACTGTTTAGAAACTGTAAAAAAATGGTTTCAGATTGATTCTTTTTCAGCTTTGTAAGGTGCAGTGTGTGGTTCAGCATGGACTCTTCCAACCAGCCCAAATGGCCGAAGAAAAGTTGTCATTTCTCTTACCTCTTGCCTTCTCCAAAAAACGACTGGGGCATGGTTTTTTAAACAATTCCTTCACTATCTGCAAAAATGGATGTATCATTCAAAATACCTTTGGCCATGACTCCCAACTTGCCCCATCCCAAGGCGACACAAACACATAAATCACCTCCATCATAGTTAATCTAAACATCCACTCACTCACACCCTGGAGCTTACCACCCTCAAACCACTGCCTGAAACACACCCACACACAGACTCACATACACCAACCTTCACCCCTAACCATCCATAATGACATCACTGGCTCTACACGCGCCCATGTGTGCCTGGCTGATCCAGACCAGAGCTTGTACAGTCCTGTCCACTGACACAACCCCCCCACCCCCACTTGCCACCAACCCCTGAAATAACAGTGTGCTTTGCGTTGGAATGTCGGGTTGGGAGGTGGAGAAGAAAAAAGAAGGGGGGGGGGACTAAATGTCCATTATCTCATCCCGCTGTTGTCTGTGCTCCATATTTGTGATTCTTTTTCATTGTCCTGGCTTACTCTGTCCTACAGGAATGCTCTCATCAGCAGTATGGGCTGCATGCAGGCATTCAGCTGGGACTGTCTACAACCCTTCCAAGAGAGTGAATCTACTGTAGCGCACACAAACAGCTTCACACCGTAGGGTTAAATGGGGGTGTGGGTTTTTGTTGGTAAACAGCTCAAGAATTTTAATGCCAGTGTTTTGTTTTAATGGAATACTAAATATGGATTCTATATTTTACATCTCCGGAGTGAAGGAAAAAATAACATGTCAGTGAGATTATCTCTATGTCTTAAACTGGCGCTGTAAGTGTGTAGTATGACCAATTACAACCTGCGCAAACAAAAACAAAAATGTCTGCAGCATTCCTTATGCAGAAACACTCCAGGCGTGAGCATGATTTAGATCTGTGTCAATTTCAAGACTTCTTTCCCAAGTATTTCTGACACAAGTTCCCGTCTTTCTGCTAGACCAGGTTATTACACATTTTAGGCGAGCTGTTTGCCTAAGAAACTCGAGCAAAGGAGAGCTAAACACTCTTTTCCGCTGCAGTACTGGTGTCATGACAAAAATACATGGACAGCTGTGCTTTAAAGGCAACACATCTGCTTCAGGAAGGGTTCAAACATAGCCTAAACCCATGAACACCAGAGGAAATGAGGCTTCATGTTGAAACACAAACTTTGAGTATGCTTCATTGAACCCTTTTGAAGCTCAAGGATTGCCTGACAGGAAACAGATTAGTCCTCTTCTTTATCTTGTGCTATGCCATTACCCACATAAGGACTCTTTCGGAATCTCTCTCTCTCTCTCTCTCTCTCTGTCTTCTCTCTCTCTCTCTCTCTCTCTCTCTCTCTCTCTCTCTCTCTCTCTCACACACACACACACACACACACACACACACACACACACACACACACACACACAATATGTGTCTCTTAACCTCTCTCAATCATCCACACACTATAGTTGTGGTTTTACCCAAGGTACTATATTACAGAGAGCATATATGTGTCATAGAGGTGGGGTACGTCATTTAAGGATAAACAATAATGTTTTGGAAAAGGATATGGAGACCTTTTCTCATAGTGCTATCACTTTTACACAGCCTCTTCCTTTAATGGAAAAATTACACAACCATTATGATAACAACATGAATCAATGTAATTGTGAAATGCCTATAAATTGTTAATCTTTTTAAGGATGATTGAAAAGACGATTATATAAAAGTGTGTGAAATGTGGGAATATTGTTCTATTGCTACAAATAATACACTGCCCTTTCTGTTATCTTTCAAACCAAGTATATTCTGGTCTTTTTTTAGTTTCATATTTATCTGTATAGTTGCCCCACCTGCTGGTCACGAGAAGAAAAATACACTGGAGAGATTTTAAGGAGCTTCCTGTAGAAGTAGAAGATTAAAAATGTAATGCTTCTGAAAAATACATCTTTCATGCAAAATCAGTGATGTTGGTAGGTACGGCAGTCTGACAAAAGCAAGGAGATTATATCTTGATTTTTAATGACACTCTGTTGTGATATAATACAATATAGCTAGGTAGGTCATGACCGGTCACCCACTCCAGAACAGAAGGTGGCGGTGTTGGCTTCAAACACTTGGATGCGACACGCCAATTAGAATCCAAAGAAGTCAACTCGTAGTCTACCTAGCGGATAAGCACAGGCTGCTAGTGTTACAAATAAACTTAAAATTGTCATTCAAGCACTCGAAATCGTAGTAAAAGAAGGCTTACTTTCAGATTAACTGCCAATATAAAATAATTTGGGGTGCGCGTTCAAAAATGTTTTGGAGATGCCTAGTCTGGCCAGAACACCGCCCAACATACTGCGAAAAATACACGAACGCAAAATAACTAGAAAATCATAGAAAACTTATTTGGTTTACCACCAATAATACAACGGTCTGACAATTATTAACCTTCTAAGCACGATGACGACCAGTAGGCTGTAAACTTAAACTTTGACCCCGCTACTTTGTTATTCGTGAACAAGAAGTCAAAACTGTCTCGCGCTACAGTACAAGTACTAAACATAGTAAGTTATCGCGCAGTAGCATACAACATACATTGTACAGCATACATTATGCGTTGTTTGACAAATTTACCAACTACGTAAACCTTGTTTTGTTTAATAGAATGGCCGGAATAACACCGTCTCCTTTGCTGTCGGTTGACCCATCCAGAGGGCTCGTTGATGAAAAGTTCACGGTCCGAGTCCGTAGTTTGCCACCCTTTCAACAGATTACATTGCACGCGCAGATCCATTCAGACGACGGTGACTTTTGGGATTCGTTTGGACATTATGTAAGCGATGCTTCGGGAGTTGTGAACGGTATGAACATTGATTATGTGTACCCTGTATTCAGTTATGAAAACTGGCAAAACATTTTTTTGAAACTGGCACTCTGACCTTCATCAGTAGCTCTGCAAATAACCTCGCGTATTTTGTAGTTGCCACTGATGCAAGCTTGGGAGGGACATATGATGGCGTTGAACCTATGGGCCTTCTATGGAGTATAAGACCAGTACCAGGTAGCCGACCTGGACTCAGGTAAACATGCCAAACACTCCTAGAACTTCTTGGATGATTGTCTTCACTTTGTCTTGTCAACCCATAGAAACAAATTTCCCACTGCAGGTTGAGGAAGAAAGAGGTTGACACCCCTGTGTTAGTCCGCATCTCTGTGCACAAAGGCCATGTGAGCCAGGGCTTCGGGGAGCAGACTGTGCTGGCCAGCATGGTTGTGGAGCGCTGGTACATGGCACCTGGGGTCAGCCGGGTCGTCTTCACTGAGGGAGGAGTCAGAGGGACCCTCTTCCTGCCCCCAGGTTGGCAATTTAATGAACTTTTTTAAGCCTGAACTTCCGAATGTACTAAGCTGTTCAGGACAACATGATGATGTACTATTTTCAGTCACACTCAAATTCAAAGAAGATGGTTTGTTTTTTTAAGGACCTGGGCCCTTCCCAGCCCTGTTGGACTTGTGGGGTGGAGGGGGGGGTCTGGTGGAGTACCGCTCTGCTCTCTTAGCCTCTCGAGGTTTCGTGTCTCTGGCCCTGGAGTACCTCACCATAAAAACAGCAAACAGCGCCAACAGAAATGTTGGGAACGCATATTTTGAGGTATGAGAAGCCATGTCATGTAATTATAGTGTTAAACATCTCCCTGCTGATCCCTTTCATGTGAAAGTTACATCTATATTGTGTCAATATGAGGGTGAATCAATCATGACACTTGACCTCGGTCTCTTAAATTGTTCATAGGTTCATTGACCTCATCCATACCAACATACTTGTCCAAGTTAGAATCAGCAGCTTACCGACACAACACTTTGATTATGAACCTATACTGTGATATATATATAACAATACAATGTTTCACACTTCATATCATGTAAATATTTAGAATTGTCAGTTAGTAGCCACATTAGAAGAAAAAAAAAATATATATAAGGGTGCATCAAAAAACACAACTCTTGAATTTTGATATGGCTGTTAAAAGTGTTCCAATATATGTAAAAACAACACATGCAAAAAAAAAAATCAAATCCATGATTATTTAGGGGTGCCACCACACATCTGTTTTTGTGGAATAAAGTGGTGAACAGTGCTCAGTGGTCGCCATGGAGATTTTAGGTAAACAAAGACTGCAACTTAAGAACTCTGAGGCTATCTTTATGTTTTTTGTTGTTATTTATATTCCTATTATACATTACTACCAAATATGTGGTTTTGTCTTTGTAATTTGAAAGATTTGTAGTCATAGATAGTCAGTGAGGCTGCAGTGAAACAATTGGAGAAAATGGAGTGCAGACTTCATGCCACATTTCCACTGTGGCCTCCAAATGTTGAGAAGCTGATTGATAACTCTGAAGACCTAGCTTTCTTGGCCAGCATGAAGACAGACAGAGTGGCCACATTTGTTGCATTAGATAAAAAGCTTCAGTTCAAGGTGAAGCGGCGAGAGGAGCGTCATGCTGCCGCAGCAGCCAGACAGTCCCACTGTGTAAGAAGCTGAAGGAGAAGATGGAAATGTCCACCTTGGTGTCAGAAAGTCATGAGGAGCCTGAGGATGATTCTAACACAGTCTGTCCACCATCTGAGGCCAAACCATCCCTGAACCTTAAGAAGAGAGGAACAAACGTCGTCATTCCACCTGATATTCTTAGCGACCAAGTGTTGTGTCACTGGCTGCAAGGTTGAAGTTGTCTCCAATGCAACAGGCTGCCTTCACGCGTTCCCTGGTCACAGAGTCAGGTGGTGATTTTACGCATATCTCTGCATCCTATGCAACAGCTGACCGAGAAAGATGCCAAGTGTTGGAGACTGTCAGTGAGGAGCGTCTTACA
The DNA here is from genome assembly GCA_030340665.1 of Neosalanx taihuensis. Lineage (NCBI taxonomy): Eukaryota > Metazoa > Chordata > Actinopteri > Osmeriformes > Salangidae > Neosalanx > Neosalanx taihuensis. The sequence continues at coordinate 13,738,803 of CM059290.1, read as the reverse complement.
GTGGTGTTTGGGGACTCAGAGCGGGTGAAACTGCTTTTGAAACTGCTTGGTGTCCCTGTGTATAAGAAGCAGACCAATGAGGCATGTGGAGCTATTATTGCCCGGTTGACATGCAAGTTGCTGGAAGACCGGTGCTGCACTGACCAGGTTGTCAACATGGCATTTGATACGACACCATCAAACACTGGCCATCTGACAGCAGCCTGCATTGCAATACAACAGGCAAGATGCTTCCCCTGGCTCTCGTCAGCAGCAAGGTGCCCATCGATGACAAGCGTGCACTTGCCAGTGCAATCTTGGAGCACAAGCCTGCTGATCTTCCTATGCATGTCCCCCAGCAGTACTTTGGAACTGGCTTTGGCAAGCCAAAGTTTCCCACCCTCTTGTCAACAACCACCTTGGCTGACCTCGCCAATGCAGAGTGTTGGTTTGGGATGCACCAGCTGCACACTGATCCAACATTCCTGTCTCTGGATGTGAAAGAATGGGCTACCAATGCTGCGTTTATACAATTCAGGGAAAGTCCACCTGAACATGTCCCATTGAATGCCATTCATTTTGTCAATAGAGCAAATTAATGGAGAATCTTGAAAGTTGAATTCTGAGAAATACCATATCTGCCCAAAGGGCATACAAATATATTTACTTTGATAACCCTATAGAGAATGTTGTTGTATAAGAGTTCACTGTACTTAACATTTCCAGGTAAACTTTTTGGCAATTAAGGCTAGAAATTTCACATTTTCCGAAAATGTACAACAGTTAACGTGTGAGGTGGCACCCCTAAATCTCAATGGATTTCCTCAAAACTTTGCAGAAGACATTTTTATGTTCATTGGAAAAAAATGGAATGCCAATCCAAATTGATATTATTAAATAAAAAATGTCCCATTGAAATTTGATGCACCATATATATATATATATATATTATGGCATGCCGTTCAGGAAATTAAACCTTTGAATATATATACAGAAACCTTGAATATATATATAAAGAAACCTTGAATATATGGAATGAAACTTGACTGACGACAGACGTTGTGGCAGTGCCTGCGGCCATCTTGTGTGCAACAGTCTGTAAAGAGACAATGAGTCAGGCTGCCCGCAATCTAGTTGCAGCAATTTTAAATAATGAGCAAATGATAAATACACTGGCAGCCAGACTCAGACTCATGCTCACATGTAAACCCAGGCTGCCTTCAGCGCTCTTCAGCAGCATCCTAAAGTGTTTGCAGACAGAGTTGGCATACTGGGCCTGTCCTTTGGCACGTCGGTGGCACTCGGAATGGCTGTGTACTCCGACCTGATAAAGGTAGGAAAGAACGACCGATTGTGCTATATTTGTCAAAATAAATTGGATTTTTGCACGGAAGTGTGAAGGGCTTATCTCCTCTCGTGTGGCTTGAAACTTTTACATCAGGGTCCTGGTAATGACATGTTTTTATACCTACACAACCTTTTATGCCGACACAACCCTTCTTTTCGTTCCCAGCCCAGGTGTCTGGTCTGTGTCAGTGGGAGCCACGTTCAGCCTGTCAAAGGATCTCTAGCTGATGTGTTTGCTGAGATCGGAAAGTAAGTGGCCCCTCGTTGCTCCAGTACAAAACAAGTGTGCCTTACCGTTGACACATCAAACTGTTAACTGTACTAATGGTGGTCTTCGCTTGCGTACAGAAACGTTCAAAACACTCGCTACGATGACGAAAATCGAGTCATCTGGCGGGATCTGCTCCTCCCCATTCCAACAGACCCCTTAAAGAAAGTGGATGTGAGATATAAAGCTAGATTATTATTTTACTTTTTGACTTGTGGCTGTATGGTAGGCTATAATTGCATATTTCTAGTCAGTGAATGTAATGTTGTCGTGTCATTAGTTGGGGCAGCTGAAGTGTCCTCTTTTGCTGATCGTCGGGGAGGATGATCAGAACTGGCCCGCGTCAGAGTCAGCAGAAGATGTGAGTTAGACATATTTATAGGTCAAGTAGTCTTTAAAATGACTGTTTTAAATGTGTTATTTATGTAAATAGTTAGTTGAATAATGGTAATAGGTATGGTAGGTATATGGTTTCCCTATACATTAGGGAAACTAAATTTCATAACATTTAAACATTTACTTTGTGGGATAGATGTCTTATGCGTCCTCTTGTTTTTGATGGTGTAGATGAAACAAATGATGGAGAGTGCAGGGAACAGTCACCTTCTGACTGTACTGTCCTACCCTGGAACAGGCCACCTCATAGAGCCTCCATACACCCCTCACATACGGGCCAGCAACTTCATCGTAGCACAGACTGGGGAGAAGCGTAAGTTTCATCTCATATTTGGGTGTGTTCAATATTGTATTTCATTGCCTACTTCCGATGCCACATAAATACACCCCCTCCCCCCCAAAATAAATTATGTTGATAGGTTATTTGCATAAGTGCATGAAATAGCTATCAAGAAAAAAATATGCATTTCGAGAAAATTCACTTGATGTTGACGACATGATGATTTGGTTCTTTGAGGCTGCTATTTAGTCGAAAGGAAAATGTGCGTGTCTAAACCAGTAAATCCTGAACCTAATGCAAATTCACCCAGACCCAAACACCCAGATTCAGTTAAGGTCTCACTAAAACAATTTCAAACTTGTTATGCAGTGATGGTTCTCTGGGGAGGAGAGACTGCTCTGCACTCTTTTGCTCAGGAAGATTCCTGGAGGAAGAGCCTTGATTTCCTGAAGGAGCACCTGTACTACAGTATTGCAGAACCACAACCTGAGAAGACATCGACCTCTGTAGCATCACACCTCTGAAATCTAATCTCTGTCCATCATCTAAACTGCCTTTCATCATAGACAAGGCTAGACACAATTTCAATAACATGCCGTTTACAGCCTGTACAATGAATGTTTGTTTATTTTCAAAGAATGATCAACCTCATTCAACTATAATTGTCAGTCCACAATAGTTTTAAGTTATTAGCTGTGAGTTTTCCTCTCCCTTGTTGTAGGACAAAGGAGTTCTCAAATTCCCTCAATTCTATCGAAACTTCGGCACATAAAAAGGCCTGGAGCCCTTGTACGCGAGGTCTATACCACAAGATGTCGCTATCGAACTGTGTTTTACTACCTTTGCTTAAAAAGCCGACGCACGCATTCCTTTGCCATGTAGACCGTCTATGATTTAGACTTTCGCTTGGGTGTATAAAGCATGGTCGTTTCATAAATAAATACACATTTAAAAATAGTGTTAAGTATTAAAAGTATTTGTAGCCTATTAGTCCACAGAAACGCAAAACTGAATGACGTTCGCCACTTCTACATGTAAATGTCCTGTTCATGTCTTTCCAATGTAGACAGTGAAATCGACTCATTTGGCATAATTGGGCATTGTAGGGTGCCTTGGCATTATTAATATATTTTGCTTTATCGCTGCAATGAAGCTCGCAATGCGTCACTTCATAATTACGTTTCAGTTGCCAGTCTCTTTTCTCTCAAAGCGCTTCAAAGTAGTGGCATTATTTAATAGGCACGATGTGTTCATGTGGAAGTGCACAACTTACAAAAACAATTATGCTAAATGCTGAGATGTATCAGAGTGGGTAGACCAATCACGACAATGTGGGAGTATTGAGTGATTCCAGCAGACCAAGACGCGCGAGCTCGGTCTCACGACGCGCTGTTCTTTCAGCACCACGAGATTTCAGCACCACGCGCACAGGCTTGTCTAGCTGTGGAGAGAGCGCGACCCTCAGGTAAGCCACTAGCTGTTGAATTGATCAACACATTTATTTGGCAATCCGTCTACATGAGACATGGAGAAAGTTCAACAATATTACCTCTACACACTCAAAATGCGGAGATGTATGGGTTGAGAGTCCATTTCTGAAAGTAGACATCAAATGTGGGTTGAAATAGGAAGATACTAATATGAAGATACTGTCCATATTCCTCAAGTCCCATCTTAAATTGGTTGCTTTAATTAAAAAAAATCCAGCAATTATCGGTAGCCTAGTGTCGAAATCTATTGGGAGGGGGAGGGGGGGGGTGATATCAATGCAACTTCACCATGTATCAGAATGTTAAAAAAAACATGATTGTATTGCATAGACATGTCACTTGTTTAGCAATAATGTAACTGCTCCAAAACAATCACGTCGAATTTTCAAAGGTAACCGGTAATGAATGCGTCATTGGATTACATATTTGAATGGTCAGTTAAACAGCGTAGTTTAGTGCTTAGAAACTGCAGAGACATCTAGTAGTTTACAAACGCTGCGTAAAACCTCACGATGCAAAAGTCACCTTCGCTAAACATGAGAAATATAAATAAAAAAATATGGAAGTATGTTGGACTAAGTTATGTCTATACATTCTATTCCATGCTAATTATAGGCCTAAATACTAACGGTCATTTTCAAGTAATTTGCGGCTAAATCAATATCCACTCAAACGAAAGTAGAAGGTATAGTTACAATAAATTCGCGTTTTCTAGTCAGTTTACGTATTCTCTTCAAACATGTGCAAAACGGGCGATTAAACCCATCTATTGTTATGTTAATGAGTGCATTTGCATTGATCTATTGACATTGAGCCTATCAGCGATAGTATCGCACCATTCCGCAGGTTGATGAAACAGTTGTTTGTTGAAACAGGTGCGCGTTATCCTTTTCTAGAGGGCAACACGAGACGTGGAACAGTTTTACCACAATGTTGAACCTTACATATTGTTTAATCGTTAACGTATGTGTAATCAAATCCCCCTCCCTCATCATTACAAACACGCGAATCTATCAACTCCACATAACTGGAAGTAAAAGCAATCTGAATCGACTTTCAGCGGCTCTGAACAGCCTGGCTACAGCATTGCAATATGGAGCGTTGTAAAACCAGTAGGTTTTCAAGCTTAACATACATAACAAGACTGTAAACACCCCCCCCAACAATAGCAAACAAAAATAGTCAATATGCTAAAGAAAATATGCTTTGACAGTAATCAATGTAATTTGATACTAATAATATACGGAAGGTAAGTATTCTAATTAATAAAATACGTCATCCTATTACTGCGAATCAGTGGTACTGTTACAGACTGTGTGGTGGGTTGTTTATGAGAGCTGTTGTACTCAAACTGAAAATTAGATACACATTTATACAAAAAATTACCTGTGAGACTTCACTGAAGGCTACACGATGCCTTAGGGAGTAAACATAAATGTGTATTTCAATTAATATCAAGGCACATGATTAGTCTCATTTCTAATTCAGCTTATTGTATGATAATACATTCTTTGATGTTTTCATCGAGCACATTCTCCATTTTGTAGCATAAGTTTGTGCAGATGTGATGGCACACAGTGTTCGCTTGAAGACGTTCTAGTTTCAAAGACTGGATCCCTGTGGTGTCATGTGGTTTGTTGTTTGTTTTTCTGTCAGAATGCATGTGTGAGAAAGAGAGTGAGAAATGCAAGATGGTGTAAACCATGTGCAAGGCAGTATCAGAATGTGTGCTGCACATTGTAGACATTTGTATTGTGTTCTCCCCACCCTTGACCGTATCAGATGAATAAATTTTCTCTTTCATCTCACCCAGTACAAACACGATGCTGTGAGCGCCTGAGATCCAGGATCTGCAAACACCATCTTTGTGGTGTTAGGCTCGAGTCCACACAGCCTCTCCTGCACCAGCATCGTGCTAAAGCTCCTCCCCCTACCCTTCTCCATCTCCAGGGATGCCAGGCTTGTGTATCCGAGCCACTGTCCTTGCAAGAGGTAACCCCTCATAGCTGGAAACTCCCTCCCCTTCTCTGCCTTGCCACAGTGAGGGCACCCATGGTCTACCCTACCTCGCGCGACTACCAGCACCACTTCCACCACCCTCCAGAAACCTGATCTTGGGACATCCCAGCCCCCTCGACCCCTCCCCTCCTCCACAGCCTTGCTCCACGCACCATGGCTAGGGAGTCCAAGCACCCCTTCCTCCACTTCTTTTCTTTCCTGCTAATGGCCGAGTGCTTCTGGCTGTTATCTGCCTCCCAGAAGGCATCCCTGGACCTCCAGCCGCCCGTGCAGGAGTACACCCACTCAATTCGCCTGGACGGCGACATCATGCTGGGCGGCTTGTTCCCCGTGCACGCCCGTGGTGAGCGCGGCGTGCCCTGTGGTGAGCTGAAGAAGGAGAAGGGGATCCACCGCCTGGAGGCCATGTTGTTTGCCATCGACCTCATCAACAAGGACCCCGAGCTGCTGCCCAACGTGACCCTGGGGGCACGTATCCTGGACACCTGCTCGCGGGACACCTACGCACTGGAACAGTCGCTCACCTTCGTCCAGGCGCTCATCGAGAGGGATGGCTCGGACGTGCGATGCACCAACGGGGATCCGCCCATATTCGCCAAACCGGATAAGGTCGTCGGGGTCATCGGAGCGGCGGCGAGCTCGGTATCCATTATGGTGGCCAACATCCTTCGGCTGTTCAAGGTAGGAGGCTCTTTTTAAAGTTCTTTAGAGGTGTGTTTCGTCAAGATCCTGTGATTGTCTTTGTGTGCATGAGCTTGGTCCGAGTCAACGTGAAGATGCTTGTTTAGCTGTAATCAGTGATTCTGTGGAATTGGGTGAAGTGAACTTGATTGTCACTCCCGCCACATGCATTACACTCTGCGTATAGGGCACCAAGTGCTTTGGGGGGCACCAATTGCTCGGGGGGGCACCAGAGTGATTAGGGGTGCTCCAAAATAAGCAAAAATAAATAATGAAAAAGAAACAGAAACGAAACCGTGAATATGGCAATGTGTTGTCAATGAAACAGACTCAGAATGTTTGTGCCGGGGGGTTTGGGTGGGGGGAAAGGCTCCAAATCTTCGTCTGGGAGAAGATCTGGGTCTGGGTTGGATGCAGTCGGGGGGGCGGGGGGCGTTAGGGGGGATTCAGATTACTCTGATGGGGGTGAGGTTTTCCTAGACTCAGCACTGAGAGCACTGAAGCGATCTCTTCGTGAAGAATCAACCTTCCTTCTCCCTATGCAGTGATTTACATTTTGTTGTAAACTCCAAGATGTTCTTGACATCACTGTCATGTCATTGTCTTCCCATGTCATGTCACGTTGCACTACAGTGAATGCATTGACACGTTAACGCATGCACGCAGACATCATGACTGCATGCTTGGCTTGTTCACTACTGAAGCAGATAAAGCTGCATTATGACAGCTCATTAGTAGGGGAGTCAGTGCTAATAATGTTATTCAGTGAGTTGGAAGATGTACGGTAGGGTGTCCAAAATGAAGACTTCAATCTTCCAAAGCCTGTGATAAACCCTACAGAATTCAGAAACTTCCCAAAACAGCCCTTATTATTCTCTGTACCATTCTCACAATTACGGCACGCAAGATTTTCAAGTGTAAGAATCCCTGGGGAACAGGTTTGAGACGTGGCTGACGCCTGGAGTTCACTTCACTCTGAAGTGTTTTGAAAGAATTCAAGTGGTTTGTATATTTACGACTATTCACATCTGTGCTGTTTAGTGATCCTGCTTGGAGGGCAAGGTGAACATACATATTTATAGAAATCAAGAGACATGTTGTTCCTTGATAGATTGTGGGTGTCATTGATATTTTTTTCTTTGTTTTTTTCTTTCATCTTTCTCAACGGAATGTGTTTATCTGTCTCCTTGTTTGTTTCCAAGCACAACATGTAAACTCTCAGTGTAGCAGACCTGAAATACGATAGACGTGTTGGCATTCAGTATTTCTCAAACAGGGCTCAGAGCTTCTTTTCGTAGTCAGCAAATGCATGACTGAGGCTGCATGCGGAAATGAATACAGATTGAATAAATATCTGATCAACTGAGGAGAAAAGGTGAAAAAGGAAAGACAGACCCCCTCCTTCCCCCAAGCGGGGACATATTGAATGAGGTGGGATCGTCATCTTCAAGCCAGGGCCATAAGCAATGGCCCCGCCAACACATTAGAATGCTGATGGAATTCCTTACCAAAGCGGGCAGCTATAGAGGTCGAATTCAGAGCAGAGGAAGGGACTTGACAGGCTCCATTTAAAGGTGTTGCCCTAACAAAGTGGTCTGTGTAAGCCATCTGTTTGGGACACGATGCCGAGCGAACCGTGTCTCCTTATTTTGGAGCTACTTGTGCATCTGTTGCTTCCCTCCTGCCCCCTCCTGGCTCTGCCCTCTTCATCACACACACCTTGATTATTTTGGAAAAGAAGTCCTCCATATCAGTGTCCTTTACAGGATGCGTTGAATCCCGGACAAGGAGGCTCACATTTCACACTCCATTGACTCACGTAAACAGACAAACCTTGCTTTCCTTATTATCGATTAGTGTGCTGGGGCCGACCCAATTACAATCTCAGTAATGGAATGGATATGCACAGCTTCATCCTGGACAAACAGAAGAGTGCTCCTGGGATTTTGTTATCCTCTAAGCAATGCTGCTGCAATCCGATTTCATTCACCCCAATTCCATCTTAAATAATGTGTCTGTGGTTTGTGGTGCGCTTACTTTTGTTGGGGGGGATGTCTTAAACAGGCGAGAGGAAAGGAATAATCTAACCGACCTGTCAGTACCAGTGTGCACACAGTGCCAGTGTGTGTGTGTGTATACATGCACATTGTCATTCTGCACCACTTTAATTAGAATTATGAAGTCAAGAAGTTTGCATAAGGTTATACCAGAGTAAGAATAATCCCAGAGTAAATTGCTCAGAGAAGCGTCTGTCACGAACATGAAGATGATGCGATCAGTGGCACACGTGAGTAGGCAGGCGTGGACAGACTGAGAGCTCCACTGGGTCATGGCTGGGTGAGCTTGCAGAAGCCTGGAGGTGAGCTCCACGTTGATGTGGCCCCTACGCCGTTCCTCCGTGTCCTCTGACCCGAGCTGGGCTGACCTGTGCTCTACGTGTGCTTAATGTGTGAGTATGGCTCAACAACTGAGGCTGTGTGTGTGCTTGTGCGTGGGCTATGGAGCAGAAACTATTTTGTTAACGTTGGAAGTGCAAAACGATGGTGATATTTTTTGACCCATTTAAGTTCAAATATGACAACAAAACTAAGTTTCCATCATTTGGCCAAATACACCGACTTTTTCTTTAAGTTTTTCTCTCCAACAAAAAAATTATTGGAAAACTACCAAAATGCGTAAAAACTATTGGAATTGTTAGTAAAACATGAACTCAAAACACAATAACAGCCTGGAGCATGGACATAATTCAGACAAACCATTATAGCTCAAGGCAAAGCCTGGGTATGTCACATGGTAAGAAAAATACCCAGCAACAAATCTGCAATGAGTCACATGAATCATCTTTAAAAATGGAGATTCTATGTTTGTTGAAGTCTTGCATGCTTAATGAGGTAGAAAAGAGCTACCAAACATTATTTACCTAAAATTAGCCATAAAGGACCTGAGGAAAAGATGCTGGATAGTGCTGATGTCTTCGTTTTCTCCCCCACCCGCCAGCAGCGTTGCGACAGCACCACAGTGGTGATGAGAAAAGATTTAGCATCTGCTGGAGCTTTCCAGAGTCAAACAATGTGTAAGGGGGTGCGATGTAGCAAACCGGTGTGTGAGGGTGTGAGTGGTTCTTCAAGAGAGACATGCAAGGCTGAAGGAGGGGAGCATGCCTATATGTATTCACCTCTTCATGTGGTAATGCCCATCTGGCTCAACAGATGCCTCCTAAAAGGAAATAAACATGACAAAAAATCACCTTTGATTAAATGTGTTGTACAAGGGATACAAGACCAGCCTTATTTACTTCTATGTGATCACACATTTGACAATTAAAAGTTATATTTTTAAATGATATCTCAAATTGAAATAGTCTTGCTGTTTGATTAACTGTGACTTTTCATGAATAATAAATGCCCTGGTTCTATGTCATAAGTAAGCATAACTAATACTCACATATTAAAATCCAAATCACTGCCAGCGTCCAAGAACAGACCTCCAGTACTGCTAAAGATTAAACTGTTGGATTTTGAGATATTAAAGGATGAGTCAAATCAGATTCTGATCATTAGGGAATACAATTTAGATTTTTTTTCTTGAGCTGTTCGGCACAATGGTGCATCGCATTGCTGCATGTTCCCGCAGAATGACCTTTGTTTTCCTTGTTTTTTGAATAATCATAAAACAATTTAATTAAATGGAATCGTCAAAACCCCCTCCATTGACATACTCACTTACCTCCCACTCACTCAAAAGGGTATTAACAAAGCAAAAGCCACACTGAATGAAAAGTTACACAAACAAGGTGTACCCTTGCATTAGAAATACTTAAACATACTCTCCAGGGAGAGAGTTAATAAGTTTATTGATCAGTTTAAAGCCTTGAGGGAAATGGGAATAATAAGAACCTGTTGTGGTAATAAACAATCGCTGTAGCAAAAGGGTTCTGTGAAGGATCTGGCTCTACAGTAATGCTCTCCCTCTCTCCTAATACACAATCCTTTAAACTGCTAATGATGATCATAGGTTTTAAGCAATGAGTGCTGGCAATGTTTACTTACTGTTCACATGGCACATCGTGTCTCACTGTACTTGCTGGCTCTACATGATTGTGTATGTGTCTTTGTGGTAAGTGTGGTGAATGGATGTGTCTGTGCGGAGGGGGGCAACTCATCTTGCTTGGAAGTGAACGGGTGATGGCCATTGCCTGATTTCCATTATAGAATTAGATTGCTAGAGGTGTCGCAATGCAGTCTTAATCAATATACTGTCTGCACTCTTCCTCGAAGTGTGTGTGTGTGCCTGTGTGCCCGAATTTGGGACGAAGGGCTGAGTATAAATAGGGAGCTGCTCCTCTATTTGAACATTTAATTGTGGTTGCACCAGTCATATCACCCTCCTTTCCTCCATCCTCTTCTTCTTTCACTGACCCTTCTAGTAACAGGATCCACCTTTTTTAATATAATTACCGAGCCTTCTCATCTTGGGTGAGTCTGGCACCAGAAACCAGTTCAATAAAGACGTCTCACAAGGGTGGAAATGGTATATTCCATGTCATGTTTTCATGGTTTGAAATCATGCCTTCCTACCTGTTCTTTATTTTAACGAATCTTGACGTGCGCCAATGGTTATTAGTGAGGAGTTGCACAGACTGCAACGGTGGGTTTAGAGATCCTGTTCATTTGGATTTGCATTGAACTTCCAGCTGGTTTAAATGGGCAGTGGCAGGCATCTTAAATAAGGAATAAGAGTGCATTTTTAGGATAACACAAGACTATTTTCACAGCATATTTTGTTGTCGTTAAGAAGCACCCCCAGGATCTCTTGAAATAGACAACACGTATTTGTGTTCTGCTTTCCAATGCAGTCCAATGTTCTCTGGAAAGGCACCTTTTTATCTGTTATGTGATTGGCACCCTAGACTTATGTCCCTCATTAGCCTCTCATGTCTATAATTAACCAGCCGCACAGGAAGCGCCAGGGGCCACCGTGATGCCCTTAGTTTATATCATAACCAGATTGATAGGAAATGTATTGGAAAAGCCTGAAATGGTATGACACCACTTAGACTTGCCATGGAGAGTCAATCAAATTAATTATCTTCTCTGTTAGGCTATCACCCTGTCACCCCTGATGAAGACCCAGTGGATGGGGATCAGCTAAACCCATTTGGATATCAGTTTGACGGCACCTCCAGGCCTGTCTGGAGAGCGTCTGTTTTCCAGATACTGCATTACATAAGGGCAAGAGCCACTTGGGTGCTTGGGGATTATTTTCTAAAGATTTTCACCTTATCTGTTGTGCCATTCATGCAATACCGTGCAAAAGAAGAGATTACTGGGCAATATATGTGATTTAGCGAGCCAAAGAGTTGTGTGTGTGGCTTGTGTGTGTGTGTGAGAGAAAGTGAGAGAGCCTGAGCGAGAGAGAGAGATCCCTGTTGTTCAGATGACTTAGCGGCTTGATCATTAATACTGAAGGCTGACATAGAGATGATTTGTCAGCATGGTATCTCTCAGTCACAGTCTCAATGTTGCCCGTTTTGGCAAGACCACAGAATATACACTGTAAAGTACACAAGTATACAGTCTATAGAATTAAAACCCAGAAATGCTGCTAATAATATCAATCAAAGGCAGGTACAAAAATCTCTAGAGACTCAAATGCTTTGTCACTTAAACAGATCAATATCCCACAGAAACGTGCTCATTATGGACATCTCAAATCTTAATATTCTTATATTATTTTGGATAAAATAAATATCAAACAATCAAAGCTATAACCCCAACTCCACTTCAGCATTAACAACAAACTTGGCGTTGGCCAATCCGTCAACAATGACTCAGCCACACCCAAGCATGTAAACCTTTTACATCAGGTCTCTTGGCAAATGAATGGCAACATAATTTTAAGATGATAGTAATTGCTTTAAACGCACTGAGATTACACTCTCACTGGCCAGTACACAGAGGTGCCAGGATTGATAAATTGCACGTTCACCATGGTATAAGCCCAGCAATATTGTAAATCTAATTTCCATTTGCTGGAATGGGAATCCACAGTATAGAAGACCTGCATCACTGACTTCTCATAATGTCATTTCCTCAGATCTACACTGAAGTGGTGAATAGGGATCTAAAGGCAGAGTAAAACAGTCATATTAGTGTGTGTATGTGTGTATTGAGAATCTCTTCCACGGTTTACGTTTGGCCAGTGGTTTTCTTGTACACAAGAATTCTCAACATATTGGATGGTATCTGGGATGAGTCATGCTGAACTATCAAGAGAATTGGAGTCATGCTGTTAAATATGTGACTGAACAGCTCTGGCTGTTGACGTTTTAGTTTGTAGTTTGTTTAATGACTCTGCAGTTTGCATGCTAAATAGAGGATAGGAATTAATATACCAGATGATTTTCCTTGTGGCCTTGTGTAGCGGTGTCGATGGCTCTGTTTTTAACCTGAAAAGCAAGAGCAGAAAGGCAGATGGTCTCCAGGGTTGCACCATCATTCCTTCTATTGGAATTATTGAAGGAATATTGAACAGTGACATTTGGACCTCTGACAAACCTGTGCCCTTTCTGGCTCCGATCCCTCATCCTCTATAGTGGTGTCTTCCTTTTCGCTTTGATATTGCGAATCACCTCACCCCCGTATTCTCTCCACCGACCAGAATCAAATACACGGAATTAGCATGTTAAGGAGCATGCCGACCCCTCCTCCTTCTGCGACCCCCCACCACCCCGTCTCACACACACAGGACTATCTTCTGAGGCTTTTTTGAATTTTTATGAGTAGCAGTCAAGTGTAGCGGGCCAGCTGTGCAGCCTAGGGGAAGGGCGAGCACAGTGGGACAGGATTGTGGCATGAGCAGTCCCACTCACCCTCCTGGATTCCACAGGAAGACTCTGTCTCTTTTTTTTCATTGAAGAAAACCCTTCTTTTCCCATGGCGCTGGTTGAGTCATTTCCCTAAACCTTGCAGGCTCTTAAAAAAAAAATTCAGTTCTATTCAAAATGATACACAAAGGTTTCCTGCGATTTATTACACCCTTACCCCCCCACATATTCTCACCGATGCTGCAGTAAGTACATAAACATAAGCTGTCACTCGCTCTCCCACGCACCAGCTAAGGGTATGGAAGGCAGGAGTATGGAAATTTGAATCTTGCAGATGGGCGAAGTGTCGGAATGCACGTTTCCAGTTTCCAGCGTGATGCTAAGGAAACTGTACAGAATGTACAGAATGTACAGTTTGTGCAAATGCCATGCAAATGTCGTGGCTCGCGCAATCTCACCTCGTGAGTGTTTCTCTTTTTGTACAATTTCAAAGTATATATCAACTGTTTGATGAATGTGACCGGTGTGTGCAAGACAGAACGGAGGAATATTAACATGGGGAATGCTTCGGGGGGGGGGGGGGGGGGGGGGGGAGTTACAAATGCCAAGCATCTGCTTGTAGCTGTTGTGTTATAGTTAATTACTTCTTGAACTTGAATGGAGGAGAATTAAATATGTATTGTTTATGAACTAGGATGTTGCCATCTGAGATGGATTCTAAAATGACCTTAACATCCTTTTCTGAGGAGAATGTCAGGTCCAATCAGTATTCTCATCAAATATTGATAGGGTAAAAAGGCAAATGTGAAAACGATGCTGCCTTACCTATTACCAACTGAAAAATTAATCGCCGCTTTCCAAGCATGAGCTCTGCTCTACACATCTGGGAGTTAATATAGTCTAGATCAGTGTTCCCCAACCCTGGTCCTCAGGGCCCACTGTCCTGCATGTTTTAGATGTTTCCCTGCTCCCACACACCTGATTCAAATTAAGTAGGTCATTAGGAAGTTCAGCAGAAGCCTTGTAATGACCCTTCATCTGAATCAGGTGTGTGGGAAGGGGGAAACATCTAAAACATGCAGGACAGTGGGCCTTGAGGAACAGGGTTGGGCACCACTGGTCTAGATTACTTGGTTGTCGAATAACAAATTAAATACCATCGGATTAAAATATGGAGTTTTGTAGAAGCATAATTAAATTGAAAAGAGAGAATCTGTTCCATGAACTGCTTACGATAAGTAGGAGCAGCCACTGTACATGGAATACATTTCTAATGTTAAGATTTTAAAAATACAAATGCACTTCTGCCAGTCATTTCCTCAGACTTTCATACATGAACACTTTGTTCTGAAGCAAAGCTTACAGACAGTACATGTTTTCTTGATTGCCCTTCTTCCACATCGTTGAAACAATACAATACACAGAGGTCATAAGATGAATAACCAACTTTCCTTTTTATTCATTCTGTGACAGCTCTGTGTTGTGGTGACACAAACAATGCCAGAAACCTGATTGTAAAAGCAATTATAGTGTACGTTGTGCCATGTAATTCAGTCCTGCCGGAGCCTGCGTACTTGTATTGCGTGTGTTCTTTAGACTGATTAGGGAAGTGATTGATCCCTTGTTGCTGCTAATTCTGTGCAATTTAGCTGACAGTGAGAAGGTAATGCATCCTAAACCATACCATCCATAGATACAACTAGATATAACCAGATTAAATACTTGCGACTGGTTGATGGGGTGTGAATGAGGGATTTGTCGTCTTTAATTTAGGGTGAGAAATTAAATTGGAAGCAAAACTTCATTTTTATTTTATTTTTTATATATGCCCTCCATCTGCGAATTAGGAATGTTGCAAAAGCAATACACTTTGATTTTGCAAAAAAGATTCAAGGTAATAACTTTTGTGTTGCACCAACAGTCAGGCTGGGTCCTTTGGGGGAAGCCACAGGAAATTGTGAGAAAAACAAGATGACCGAGACTAATTACTATGATGCATCAAGGGAAGCACATAGAATGTATGTTACAGTTAACAGACATGACTGGTAAATTCATTACCAGCTGCACTGGTAGCATGAATCAAACCAGAATAGTAGAACTGTGCTACACAGTGTTTCTTTTAAAATGATGTTGCACTTCTCTAGAGTGTATTTAAACTGGATTAAATTGGATCATATCTGTTAACAGTGGACCTACAGTTGTAGTCACAGTCACCTGTAATGGGTTATATTCTCTGCAGCCATCATCATATGAACAACAACACTTTAACACTTTACTTTTGCATTATCACACAGAACCAATTAATTGAACAGAAATCGGACTTAAAGGGCCATACACGAGAAAGCCCAGCATGTAAGCATCGCTGACTGTACAGCAAGATATCACCTAAAAATTACCATAGATTAAGCCATAATCACAGAGGACTGAGGAACATTCCGCAGCTCTCTTGGCAGAAGAGTGATTATCCTGTCCCCAGGTACCGTTACTACATATTTCCCAAGTCCTTTATTAATAAGAAACAGAGCCAGGCAGATGTGTGTGTGTGTGTCTGTGTGTGTGTGTGTGTGTGTGTGTGTGTGTGTGTGTGAATGTCATATAATAAAGTTTGTTGCTGGGGGGAGTCCGATATAATCTTGTGTCAAATAACTGTAATAACAGAAATTTGGGTTAATATTTATACACTACTCCATTTACCCTCCTATTTTCATCATTTGGCCAATAATGAAACCCCTTAGAACACCAAGACGTCCCCCTGGTCAGACAAGTCAAGGATGATCACAGCTGTAAGGGCCTTCATTACATGCCAGCCCTCCATTAGGCAGGAGCTACGCAGTGCTGATGGACGACAGCTCTGAGGGCTGTTAGCCTTTGACTGAGTCCCCTAAGGGAACCCCCCCCGAGCCTTTAAACATGTCTGGAGAAGATTCAGAGTGCCTTTTTCACCCTTGGTAACTGATTGGAAACTAACCAGCCTTCTATCATTTGCACGCAATAAGGATTTAATGTGCCTTGGATGTCTTGTTAACCACCACATATTGCTGGTAAGTGTGTGTAATTATAGTTTAGCAGTAAGGGTAGACAAAGATGTTTCAGAATGTGGTGTGAAAATGAGTCCATTTGGTTATGGGTGTAAGTATAGCATGCAGGTTTTGCATCATTCATTTTCTAAATGTCTCTGGAGTTCACTGAGATTGGCCTATGCAGCTAGATCACCAGCGTTGAGAGTTTTAAATTGGTGTGAGGGGTTTGGTGCTGCAGAGGGGTCAGTTCCTCCTTCCAGACCTGCCATCCTAATGGGCTTTCTAGAAGCTCAGAGAAGGTGAGAAAGAGGGGAGGAATACTGAAGAGTTCACGTTGATTTGGTGATAAAGATTTGCTGTGGCAAATATTTATAAAGTATAAACAGTAAAAACTGTACCATGATTTTCCCCTGTACCTTACTGCAGTGTTCCATACTGTACAACCAGTGGCGACTGGTCATTAGGGGCAGGTGGGAAAGTGCCCCCTATTGTCAACAGAGGCATAGGATTTGTTTGTTAAATATATCTACTGCTTCCTTACAGTTGTGATATAACATTCTCACAGCTGCTAATGGATGTTCCTACCTCCCCAACACATACACACATATACATACACTCACTCAAACACACACACACACATATTTCCCGAACTGTGATGTCTCTCAATCACTGGCCTGTGGACATGGAATGAGCCAGTTATGGCCATCCAGACAGAGGCCCCTAGAGGTGTAAGACCACATAATAACCACCACTCACCTCTACTAAAGAGCCATCAAACCCAATCCACAGTGCAGACAGAGAGGCCCAGCTGAATCATGCTTTTTAATGGCGGTTGTCATCTCTACTCATGGGCCGGCCCAACATTGAGACACAACCTCTTATCTCCACTCCAACCCCTGCCTTGCTGTCTTCCCTTTCCTCTCCTTCTCCTATCTCATCCCCTCATCGGGAAAGCTTTTAGATAACAGTGTTCAGATGCTCATCGCCAGGCCGCTTCTTGAAAACAGCTAACTTCCTCTGTTCAAAGATGTCTTCAAATGAATAATATACATGCTTCGTGTCTCTTTTTTTCTTTTCATTTTTATCTTGTGTTTGACGATCAGACTTGCTGGGGAGGAAAACAGTTTGGTCAAGGATGAGGCTGCGTGAATCCACCAGCGAAGTGTTTGAAGTCAAAAATAATGTGTTTGCTGTGATATTGTAGGTGCAATTTCTTGCAGTTTTTAATTGCTGACTGGAGCCTTGGTTGGAGGTAGTTATGAAATTATTCTTATCAGCTTGTGAATTGCCAGGGGGTACGGGGGAGGTTTTCCCCCTTCTGCGTTTGATACCCCCTCCCCTCTCTGTTCATTCCTTTTCATCACCTGTGAGGATATATTGGATTCTATTTCAGCTGTGTCCTGTATCACAAGCAAGCTATATGTGTGTAGATATAAAAATGTGGCACCTCATTTTAAGATGACCCCCTAAAATATATATATAATAATATTCTGGCTATGCTGCAGTTTTTTCACAGCGCAGTGGTTAATTTAAAATAAGAATACAAATTCACAGGTAAAGAGAATAGTGTCACTGAGCTGTTTGTAGAAATTGATGACATCTGGCAAGGACAAAGAAAATATCTTGCAACATCTGACAAAGACAAAGGCGACAGGTCTGCAGCTACAATGATCAAGAGCGCTTTGAGAAATGAAAACAAAGAAATGTTTCATTTCTAGACATCCGTCTGTAGAAAAGCTTTTTTTTGACTCTTAGATAGACTTTGTTTATGCAACTGTCTTGACAGAGAAAGTCAGAGAAACCCAGTGTTCATGTCATCACAGTCCTAACCTACCACAGTTAAACATTCTCTAACTGGTGAATTACCTTAGAAGTCTCAATACTATATTGTGCATCTTCCATTAAAGTTGGATCACATTACTTTTTGTGATTGTCATAAGAAATTAGAAGTTAGTTTAACGTGTACTAATAAGCAAATCTAGTTCTGGGATGGCACTCGGACAGCCATTACCACACCTGTATTAGCTAGCACAGGCACTCAGGTAGTGCACGTCATCGCTCATCACCACACATAATTCATCTAGTGCAACCCCATTGGCCACGTCCAAAAAGTTAGCCTTTAGAGGCCGTGGGGATAAGCAAACATTCACCTCGATTGTCTAATGATCAGTGCTGCTGTCACCCTCCACCATTCCTTTTCTCCGCCAAAGTCAAACATATTTCCATGTCGTGGTTATCTCAAAACATGATTGTCTTGACTGAAATATGTGTCTGGAACAGTCTTTTGAAATGTTGCAGTCCACAAGAGAGAGCAACTTCAGCTAAAACCCACTTTCCCCATGTTCTCATTCCCTCACACACCAGTAACTCTAGTTTCACCCGGAGTATTTCAACAGAGATTTGGAAGGAGGATCACAGCTGGTGGCTCCAGTCTTTCCCACCAGCATCCTTCCGTCAAACATCCTTCTGGGCAGAGCTGGTACCGGCTGCCTTAGGATGGAGAGCTGGCACGGCGCTTCCTGCCAGGCCGCTGTCTGCACAGCGGCACTAATGTTTGAAGGCTCTTTAGCTCGTCGTCGAGGGGAACGTGGGGTCTTGGCTAGCCTGGAGGCGTTGGGTTGCATAACTGAGTGTAGACCCTTCTCCTCACCATGGCTAACTGTTATTTTTCTTCTGATGCATTTGGTCAGGACTCGCCTCCAGGGGAACACTTTAACTGTGACTCGCACTGCAGCAGCCCTGGTGGGATGATGACCTCTGATCCCTGGGACGCCATAGGAAATATATTCCCTTTTTTGGGTGTAGATTACGGGTAATGTAAAGGAGGCGCAAAAATATTGTTTACTTAGCGTTATGACCCTCTCTTTGGTTGGTCTCTGTCTAGGGATAGAGAAGGGCCCAGCAAATAAAGGCAGGGGAAAAGTCTGTGTGTGGCGCAGCACAAAACGTGGGCAATAATGGTCCAATACAAAAGGGATATTTACAACAACAAAATAATTGCCATAGGGTAATAAGGGAACTAGTAACAGACTGAAACCCAGCGCCGTTCTAAAAACATAGGCTATCACCTGTTCCCTATCTAATGTTCTGCAACAAAAGAGTTAGACACAAATTAGATTATCTGAAATCAACAGCCAATCAAAGATGGACACCTGAGAGACAGATGAGAAACAGAAGTGGAGACCATACTTTTATTTTTCATTGTGACCCTGGCCTTTGACCTTCTAGTTTGGCACTAGCTCTGCGGTAATTATTGACTAAAACCCGGAGGTGCTGTTGCTTTGAAAAGTAATCAGATCCATTCTTGGCTCTTTCCAACCTTAAAGTGGCCACCTCCAGTGTTGCAGGGAAAAGTGCTAGATTTACACCCTTGAGAAAGTTCCGCCCCTTCCAAAGCTCATTCATCATAACCGCCTCCCGATATATTCCTGGCCATCTCCATCCATTACATAGATCTGGTGTGGGAGTAAACTGTGGAGGTTAATCACAGGCAATAGAGATGTAACAACGTCAGGGGGAGAGTCAGACATTAGACCTCCTGGACTGGTGTGCAGCCATGAGTTACAGAGAGGGAGTGGTTACTTGCACTTCTTAACGCTCAACTTGTGAAACACAATCATTCATAGAAGAGCTGTCAAGATGAGGTATCATGCCAGAGCGGAGAAGATGAACCAGTGTGTTAGGCACAGATGGAAATAGTAATCGATTTAATGACATGGCCCTGTATTGTGGAAATGCAAGTGCTTTTAATGTTAGTTACCTCGCTGGAAAATATGGGTATGAGTGTTCTCTACCTTACCTACGCTTCCATTATTTGAGGCCAACATGCAGTCTGCAGTGAGCAATGTGTATTTCACAGATTGGGTGTGAGTGAATGTGAGTGTGAAGGTGGAGGGGAGCTACATCGGCACTCCCTAAAGTATACTGCAGTTTTAATTGAATAGTTGCCAGGGGAGAACGGTATATTGTGTGGTGGGAAAAAGATTCAGAATTTGTCTCAAATGGCACAAAACAAGAAAATCGACTTATCTTAATGACATGTTGGCAGGGTGAAGACACATCCTGTTCTTTTCATATCCCACTGGGGAAAAAGGGCAAGAACACAGCCCAAGGCTACATAACTACAAAAAGTAAAGCTGTAAAGGCGCTGTTCCATGTGGTCAAACAAATAATATATTGTGTTGGCATGTTGTTGTCCTTCGGGTTAAATGGTTTTCTGCCACAAAGGCGGGTGTTACTGAAATGGTTTTGTAGCGGTGGCTTAATTGCTAAGGGTAGAAGACTGCCTCACTCCTCCTTGCTGCTTTTCATCCACATCATTCTTGGTTTGTATTGATTCCCCCCCCCCCCCCCCCCCCCCGGATCACTGGTTAATCAATGCACAATTAGCACCAATACAATGCAGCGGCCTGCATCAGGATCTGTGATTTAAAATGACACCATTGCTCGATGCGGTCACGTTGTCTTGTGCAAACTGTCAAAACCATTAAAGGCCTTTTACATTCATGTGTGGTAATCAATGAGTCAAGAATAACCTTTTTTTTTACATTGAATGGAGATGGCATGGAAATCGCTAGAGGTTTTTCTGTTTGCAATAATAAGCAACCAAACATTATCGATAATACTCACTTACTACTTTGGAGCGAAGTATTGATGCAGAAATGTGCAGATGGGGGTTATCACTGTCGAATACTTTTTTTCATAGGCTGTTGTCTAAAAAATACCCATAAGGTCGGCAGGGCTTTACGCTGTCATAAGAAATAACAATACATTGAGTGAAATGTATTATTTAAACTGAGTGAAAAGTGCAAAGCAACGATTGACTAACAACCATATTGTCCAACAACCAGATTGACCAAGACCAAGGTTTACTCAGGAATCTTTCGTTAGAAAAGTGAAGGCTTCTGAAGACTCACTGAGATTAGAGAGGAAATGTAACGGTTTGTTGCCAGCTGGTTGTACCTTAAAAATAATACAAAGAAAATTCTTGGAGCTCTTGAAGAAACTTCTTGGAGCTGTTTCAACATTTTTTTCCCAGTAAGCATGTGTCAGTTTGACATTTCAGGATTACCTAAGGGAGAGTGGCCCTCAATGTTCAAACACTACACATAATAGGTTCTGGCAGGTTTTCTGTGACACTCACCAGTCATGTGTTCATTGCGCTGTGGTGCAGGGGCTTAGTGCCTTGTAGCTGCTGTTGTAGAAAAGCTGCCCTGATATCTTTGTTAAAAATCCACAAGCCTGGCACCATGTAATGTGTCAACACAATGCTTTGGATGAAGAGGGCAATCGTTTAGACTTTTCCTTTCAAGATTTCTTATTGTATGATGCTAACCTCTCCCCTCGACCATCACCATTTGGTCTTTGTGCGTAGCCGGATGCCGTTAGCATCTGCATTTCCACCCTGCGCCTCTATCTATCTATATATATATATGACGTATGTGATATGTGGCATATATATATATATATATATATATATATATATATATATATATATATATAGATGCATATATATGTATATATGTTTTCTCTCCTGCTGAGTGATGCATCTGTGTCATTAAGTCACTAAATTTGTTTGCCTCCAATGCACACAGGCTCATCCGGTTTAGTCGAAGTGGAAAGAAGCAGGTATGATGATGACCATGTTTTGTTTGTCTGAACTTGGACCTGTATGTTCTTTAGACCTGGCTTCTAAACCTCATCTTCCACAGATGCAGCCACCTGAATAGGGATGGGATAATAGTTATTATCTTTTTTTTATTGTTGTTATTAGTCTTGCGCTTCAAGGGATAACAGCTTAAGGAACCCCTCTTCCGATTTGACATTTACCCCACAAATGTTTTTCATTCATATGAAGCGACATACACATAGTACAGAGTAAGTGCAGCAGATAATCACAGACCATGCACAGTTATAAAGGATTTCAGCGTCTAACAATATATCTGGATGGTCTTGCAGCTACTGGGTAGCACTGGGTATTTTTTTTTTTATTGGTGAAAGATTTCCTGAAGGAGGCCAACTTCAAATCGGACAAGTGTACAGTGCTGGTGCTGTGTACTAAACACTTGTAGCTACAAGGTAACAGACAGACATTTTCCTTAAGCCATCGTTATTTTTTAACAGATGGTAACAATATTGCTCTGTCAGGAGACATCAGCTTCCCAAAGGGGCTGGACAGACGCTTAGCTGTCACAAAGTGAATGCTGATTGGATGGTAGGATTTTTTTCTCTCTCAGTGTACTCTAATCCTCTGCCAATTCCACGTGGGCCATCCCAAAGTGGTGAGATGAATGTGTTCTGACATGTGTGTCTCATTGGTGAACTCTGCCACCCCTACCCTTCCCACCCACCCCCTTGGGCACTTGGACACCAAGGCATAGATCAGGACCTGCTTCCTGTCACCACACTGTCATACTGGTGTGTAGGTAGAAGTGTGCATTTGTGTGTGTGCGCGTGAAAGAGAGACAGACATGGATAGGAGAGAGGAAAACACAGAGGAAAAGAGATTAAAAGTGTCAGGTGAAAGAGAACGTGAAAGAAGGGAGAGAGAAG
The DNA here is from genome assembly GCA_030340665.1 of Neosalanx taihuensis. Classification (NCBI taxonomy): domain Eukaryota; kingdom Metazoa; phylum Chordata; class Actinopteri; order Osmeriformes; family Salangidae; genus Neosalanx; species Neosalanx taihuensis. The sequence goes on along the minus strand of CM059290.1, from coordinate 13,715,945 downwards.
AAAGGGAGAAATAAACTGGAAAATAAATGTGTGTGTGTGTGTGTGAAAGAAGCAAACAGACCAGCGGAGATATATTTCTGTTTCAGCAGCAAAAAGGCCTCTGTGGGATTGACCGGGCATCCCTGGTTGCTGACCTGTAGGCCTGTGTGCGTCTGTGGGGTGAGAGAGAGCCAACAACGCCTTGATCCCTTTGATCCTGGATCAGCTGGCTTCGCTGCCTGCTCGGTCTGCTCTAATTACACTGTGATGCTTGAGACGCACTGGATCGTAGTTGTGTTACCAGTCAATATCCAGGAATATCAGACACACTGAAACACCACACCCTGCTTCGTGTTCTTTGCATCTGTTTAGTTGCGGAATGCAGAAGACAAGATTAAACTTAATATGTTCCTGCATTAATTTTATGTATAGGTTGTTAAAATGAAGAGTTGTAACAAGGGATGATTTAGGGAGCTGTTAACTAGTCGTTCTCATGATATATTGTTACTTATATGTAAAATATCTGGTAATTGGGCTATGGTCTGGCTTTGGGAGTTTCCAGTAAGCCACTGTAGAGTCAAAACCTGTGTATCAGACAGTAGGCTGTGCTCAAGGTACTTTATCTGAGTTGTGTACTGAAGGTTCTGAAGTCATAACTGAACCCTGAAACCTTCCATTCTGCCTACAATGGCCCTTGGTTCAAGAAAACCACTAAAATATCATTAATTTGATATATTTTCCTCTGCATAATGATGTTATAAATGAGAGTTTCAGTGTTTCATAAGCACATAAGCACAACCCTGGGTTACATCCTATATGTGGTCTCTCTCAGGGGAAATGGTCGTCGGCCTGAATTGTTAACCATAAACCTCTCATTAGTAGTCTGACCCATTCCTCTGGCAGCTTTTTGTGGAAAACTTCCAAGGTTGAGGATGCAGTAAACATGTAGTGTAGTCACTGCTTAAGATCTCTATCTCCCTCTATCGCCTGTGTCGATACCGTCTCTGTCAGTTTACACTGTCAGAACAAGTGCTGACACTTGTTTGTGTCTATACAGGCAGCTACACTTGCCCCAGACAATGACCTTCAGATGATCTTGCCTCGGATAAGGGTAATCATATACATTACATTACACCGCAATCCATTATTCATTAGTGTTTCTGACTGGGCTTTCTGACCCTTCCCTTTTCTTAAGACTTGGATCATAAATACAGCCTGCCACTGCTTTGTGAGTGACTATAGCTGTCCACATATGAAACCTAACGCACACAAACATCACATTACTGCATCAGAGGGTTGTTTAGTTTATTGAGTGAAAATACACATTGTGGTGTATGATATGGCACCTGAATAGCAACACAGTTAACTGTGCTGTCTTTGAGCCATGCGCAGGTCTTCTAATCCTGCTTTGCTTCCATGTTCTACATGTCAGAACTATTTTCTCTGTAATCTGAATACATCACACCCAAATGCTGTCACACCTAAAGCTGACTAGCTCTGATAATTAGGAAGTGAGCCTGAGACAGGAGAAGATATTCCATTTAAATTCCTCCGCCAAGAAAAGGCCAGACTTTAAGTGAGCCATTGAGTTCACTGAAAAATATTATTCTGAGGAAAGCCATCTGCATAATTCCCGCTCCACAAGGACTCCCCATAGGGCTTTAGGAACCAGGGAGCCTTAGATCACAGTGAAGCAAGACTCCAAGCAAGACTTCATGCTTTGCTTTGAATCTCCCACTGCACTGGCACAATATCCCAGAGTGTGTCAAGCCTGTGCTTGTGTCTGCTATGGACAGAAGGATTCTCCATATTTAAACCATGTCTTAGTCTAAGGTTATAATATACATTGAAATACAGAGATAACAAGTCTTAAGCAAGAACATACTATAGTTATTGCTTAAGTCTACAATACTTTGTTTTACGCTTAGGAAATCTGAACAGCTGACGGTTGAATTATCCTCATCTCTTCAGGTGCTGGAGAAAACTATTCCTGAACATTCGTTTTTGTGGATTAGAGTTTCTTGTTTTGTGGCCATCTTGAATTCCCTGCTGTGCGCTGTCAGCTTGAAGGGATAATTGAAAAGAGATCTGAAAAAGCCAGTTGTCAGAATCAGCTTAGCTTTCAGTAGTGCTGGATCTCCTAGGTGAGGCATTTGATAAGAAACTGTCCCTAACCACAGACCTCAAGACAAGTTGCTGCTTTTTCAAATGAATACATCTTCACAGTCCTAACTGTTCTGTGCAAACTCAATACCCTATGCATACCCAGTCTCATACCCAGAAGCATACAGAAGTCCCCATCCATTTAACCTCACCCTTAGAGCGATTAGAGAGAATCACAGTTGATGCGTCTTTATGTGAGTCTAGCCATTTCGACTGTTCTTTCGTAAACCCAGCAATTACGAGGCTGCACTTATTGAGACTGGTTATGTAGGGAGTAGGCAATTAGCCCAAGGAAATATATTTCAAACTCTCGAAATAAAAATAAATCTATGTTCCTACACTGTTGTCCACAGCTAAATATATCGAGATTAACCAGGTGGGCCACCATTAAAGACAAAATAGGCGGGAAGGGATGTCTTGCACTTAAAGGTGAGTCACTGCATGACTAATCCCGATAGCCAATGCTTTTCAAGAACATTTTGCTACAAAGTTTGAAAGACACAAGATAAATGAACACAAATGGCCCGAAACACTGACTGTGCCTCCGGTACTCTCAACAATACAGAGTAGTTCAGAATAATTCTTAATGGCCATCTAGATGTTGCAAGATATTGAAACCTTTGACAGAGACACGTCCCTTTTTTTCAAGAGGACAGGTTGATGAATAGTGTTTTTCATGCTTCCAGATGGAGGGGGAAAGAATTTCATGTGCGATTTACTTTAACAATAATGGCACTTCTGATGTGAATTGGTAGCAGTAAAACATATTCATAGTAACTATGCAGTGATGGTTTGTTGTTGCAATATCACCAACATAAAAGCTTCTTTTAAGAGTTGTGTTGTTATGGGAAAGATTTAAAGGCACATTTCAGAACAGTAATATTTAGGTGTATGGCAATAGAATTGAAGTTTTTTTTAAAGGGAAGACGTTAAAATATCTGTAGCACAAGTCTTTTTTTATGGTTTGTGATATCTCCACAGTTTGTCATCATCACCCATATCAACATGGAATCGTCAGAGTACAGGAAGAAGAAAAGTGAAGGTTCAGGCTTTCAAATATGTCATCAGACATGCTGAAAGTCAAGTGAAAGTATTGCTCACTAAAGCAACTTAGTCTGTCCTGAATAATGCAAGCAGAGGGAGATGATTAGTATGTGTCTTTCTCCCTTGTATGTGATTTAGTGCTTCATACAAGAGCCAGCACAGCAGGTGTGATGTCAAGGTAAACTTTTATCAGGAAAAGCAATGCTAACACTTACCATGTTTAGCTGTTTATGTAAATGTGGGGTTGTATTGGAACACAGCCACAATAATCCCCCAACCTTACTGATGATATGTTGATGGTTTACAGGTGACTGATCTTTGACATGCTAATGGATTGTAGCCTTAACTATATAATTTTCTTGTAGCACTTGGTCTAGATGTGATAAAAGATTTCATTTCATTTCAGCTTCAAGTATTACATTTGGTTATATAGTTGTACGCTTGTGTGCGTCAATCTGTAAGGAAGGGAGAAAAGGCAAAAACACTTTGTGTGTGTGTGTCTGCCTGTCAGGTAGATAAACTTTGACAAGAGCAGCGAAGCATTTTTTCCCCCCACAGTGTACCCAAAGGGTGACTTATGCTAATCTTCAGCCTTGCCTTTGTCAGAATAAATCCTGTTTTCTCCTTCATGCTGACGGGGTCTAAGAGTTGGCTAATCACTCCCTCTCCAGGCGATCTACAAATATTCCAGACTCACCAAATATGAGCTCACGCAACATCCATAATCAATATTCAATTAGATACAAACTGTTGTTGCAGAGGTTGCTGTTGAGAGCAGAGAATTTAGAATGAGAGTGACTGTTAACTGTATAACACTACAGTAATTGTTCACCTAATATACATCTAGTTATCATGTAGTGTGCATCTCGTGAGCAACTACAGTGGATGTAATTTTCCTTTACTATCTTTAGTGTGAGTCTACCACAGTGAGCCCCTAGTGAGCTTTCCAGTATCTGCTCAAGGATTGGATGAGTGTATCTCTTTCTGTCATTAATTATAGATGTTTGTCAGTTGATAGCAACAGTTTTTAGCTAGCCACTTACCATACCGTCACACTCTTGTCAATTGGCCAGCTGTTGTTCAGCAACTTGCCAAGTGTTAAAGAATATTCTGCAGTGAGATTTGATCATTTGTTTGCCTAAAGTATACCATTTTCCTTCATCTCACACTTTTACAGCATTAACATTTACAGTAGCAAGGTGGGATGGGGATGGAGGGGAAGCTGGCTAACTCTCCAGATATCTCCATCTCTGAAAAATAAACAGCGATGACGGTGGCCATATTGAAAGTAAGATGTAGCGGGAGGTTCAGATGTCACCTGCTTACCAAGGCCGGGGCTGTTGGGTATCCAGAGAAACTCACTGGGGAGGGATGCAGAGCTTTGGGGCACTGAGTCAAAACGATTTGGAGGTGAGCTGGGGGGGATGTGGAGCGGGGGGGGAATAAAATAAGGAAAATTCCCCTGCTGGGTACGTTCCCCCTATGGAAGAGAAATGAAGGCCATGGGGAGGGGAATCAGGAAGGAGTGGGCGGTGGGAAGGTTAGGGGATGGACTGGCATTAACTTTGGCGGTGACGGCTGAGATGACTTGGTTATGGTACTAAGAGGTTCTACATTGCCGGTGGGAGAGAGAGGCTGGGAGAAGCAAGGGGATTAGAGGAGGAAGGTGGCAGGAAGGCTTGGAGACGGGGATTTGGGAGAGTGAGCTGATAAACGAGTCGGAGAGAAAGGAAAAGGAGAGGAAGGAAGGAAGGAAGACAATGTTAAATCAGGTGAAAATAGAGATAAAAAATGGAGAGAACGAAAATTATCAGTCACAGGAATAAAGGCCAATATATGAATGTTGTTCCTCAGTCAATGACATGTATGTCTGTATGAATGGCATGAATTTTCAATCAACCACTTATACATGAACATCTAGGTCAATGATGATAGCAGGTTGAAAAAAAAATCTCCTGTCAGTTGTCTGTTTAGTGTTCATGTCACAGCCCATCATATAAGGTCTGGTGGCTACAGGAGTGGTAGACCTTGCCCTGATTACTTCAACCATGTTTCACTTGCAGTTGCACACGCTTGTACTGTCTGTCATTGTATGTGGAACATGATGAAAATGTGCCAGATGGGTTGCCATGCTACTGTACCCAGGAGCTCACACCTGCCAGCTAAAAATATGTTGCCGAGCACACTTGGCCAATCAGCAGACTCACACAGACTTCACATCACTTTGGTACGTCAGTATATGCAGTGTCTATTCCACCAAACTCCTGGGTGCCAGTGTTACAGGAGCAGCCCTGAGGGAATGTGGGTGTGGCTGGTATCAAATGCGACAAGTCAAGGAGGTCTTATGCCTTTTTGTTTAAGAATTTCATCTCCATCTACCCTATCTATAAACTGGCCACCCGAGAGAATGATCCATACAAAATCAGTACTCAGAATTAGTGTACACGAAGAGATACCAATATCTGTCTCATCAGTACAGTAGATTAACTGATATTGGTTAGATAGGTTCGTTCAGGAATCTGCATACAGCAATTGTCACAATGAAGTATGTAGGGCGTCCTGGATCAATGATGCGTAAATAAACATAGAAACACATTTAACTTTAGCACAGAACAAATCATTCCACGTCATTTCTATTACCAAAAAATACAAACCATAAGAAAAGTAAATTGGATTTAGATAAAACAGTGCCACTAATGGATTATTTGTCAAACAGTAAAGGCTCATTTGTAATTAGAGGTGCTCAGTTCAAGTCAGGTTTAGCAACAAACAAAAAAAATTCAGGGATTTGTTTGTTTTACTTTATGTGAGCAAGAAAATGATGAAGAACCATGACATACGAAAAATCTTCTGTCACTCTCACTGACTCAGGTTACTTTCATTGACCATCATCTTGACCAATCAGAACACATTTTAAATCAGGATTCATTCAAACCAAAGATGTGTCCTTACATGTAGCATAATGCCATATACCTCTGATCACATTATTTTCCTTTTGTTCTCATCATGGCAGGCTAAGACTGAAAAAATACCTGTACAATATGCCTTTTTAGTATAAAAATTCCTTCATGTCCCAAATACTTCATTCAGTGCATCACAGGAGGGTCTGGTGAAGAGCAGCTAAACATTCCAATCTATGAAAGGCACAGGAATAGTGGAACCTAAGCTACCGTCTTGATACAGTACCATAGACGGATTAGTGAAAAAGCCTTCATAGTGAAGTGGGTTTGAAAACTCCACCATGATGGATCCATTGTAGCACATGATCAGCAGACTTGCTGCCTGAGCACTTGTTTACCACTTAGGCTGGCTGGTGTTTGGAGCTCTTATACAGAAAAACAAGCATGGTCACCCAGGTAAGAAGAAAAAAAAAATAACTGCCAATACCATTAATGGGCGAACAAGCCAGACAAGTCACATTAGACCCACAGGGCTGCGCTGCAAAGCCAGTTGGGTGGCAGCTACACTGTGTTCCCTTGAAACATGCCAAGGCTTTGAGAAAGCGCCTGGCAGGTTCTCAGAATGGAGCAAATGACATCACAGCATGCTGGTTTTTCTGGGATTCTTGGGCTTTTTGTACGCTGTGTGACATGCCTGCTTCCTCAGTCGTTATTAGCAGACGCAGAATGCACACTGAATTGCTTGAACCTTTAGTTCTTCTGTTTGAAACATGAACGTGAAAACATAAATTGCCATTCTGTCTGTTGTGAGAGTTTGTTTATGACACCATGCAGGCGTGTGTGAGCAAGTGTGGGGGACGTACCTTACACTGTTTTTTTCCCACTGAAAATATGACAGACCTGTATAATACTGGAAACAGAATCCAAAGGTTTTTGTTCCTCCAATACTATCAGAAACACAAACACAAAATGAAACTTCTTTTTTTTTTCAGTCACTGAGAAATAAATCATATGATGCATAAAACTGGAAGATAGAGCTAGTTCATAACCAGAACAGGTTGTGGATTGCCTTGGGGGAATTTCAGGAATGTGTGCAAAGTCATCTTAAGCCTCTTGTTTTCCTTGCAGAGAAGTGTGGTCTGAAATTCACTCTTAAACTCACAGTTCCTCTCATCAAGAATCCTCCAAACATAAGTATTTTGTTGAGAATTGGGCAGAGCGATATAGAGGTACAGCATCAGGGAAATGCTGACCCAGGACCTAAAGCCATCTCTTCTGATTGTTTTCAGTATAACTCTGTCACCTGTCACTGTCATGCCACATGCCACCTTAGATTGGCATGAGTGCTTGTCCCTAAAGGTAACTAGCTATCTAAAGCCTACTACAAGTGGAGGGGTTTTTACCAAACCCTTGCATTAAATAGGCAGGGATATCATCATGAAAATGAATGAAGGTAGTATGTGACTGAGACACAAAGTATTGTGATGTTGTTTGTGATATATGAGGCTGTTGCTGCCCTGTCTTTTAAGCACAAACTGTTCTTTCCACTCATCTCTGTCTGCTGTCTTTAGTGTCTGCTTGATATTATTATCTGATGCACTTGGTATATCTGTTTATTTTTTTTATTTTTTTATGTCACCTTGGATAATGCTACATAAACTAATGTAAATGTAACAATTTTTAGACAGAATAATCTAGATACAGATCTCCAACCTTGATGGATGGGTGGAGATCTGTGTGATAAGTGGCTGTTGAAATGAAGCAAATGTAATTAGAGGAGCAGATATTAAAATAAATGGATTAATAAAGATACATCACATTTAACTGGATTAAGAGACTCATGCCCTGTCACGTCAAATTGAATCTTCTTAATTACCATCAGGCAGGCCGAATTGTAGCGTTCAGAACAGGCGGTTGTCAATATAAGAATTAATGGTGCAAATCTTATGCGAACACATGTTGGTTTCTTGTGAGTTTGTACACATTTGAGTGGGCAGGAGGCTGAATATATAGTTCCATCCGTTTCTGTAAACATTACTTCATAGCGACACTGGCCTGCTCTTGGCTTAATTGTCTTAGGTAAAGGTTGTCGTCTAGGTTAATTAAGTTTGTGAGGACACAATACAGTAGCCTCAGGACCCACATGGTGTTACAACTTCATTACATGGCTTTGAGTTTCTCTGCAGAAAGTGTTCAGCTGTATTATTTAATAGACAGCGAGGCTGGCTAAAGCCAAGCACACTTTCTCTGTCTCTAACCTCCCTGGTGTGAGGACCTCTGGATGACCAACGCTGTTTTGGAGTAGTTTATGATTTATCTTTAATGGTTATAAAAAGCAACGTAATTCGATACTTAGCCAACTAAATTCATATAGATGTACAATCACCAGCATTGCTGTTGCCACATGGGTATCCTCAAAATTGAAATTCATTTTTGTTATTTTGTCAACCTAAAGTATCGTATGCAAAATCCATGAACTGAAAAAAGGGTTTCCTCTTGGAGTGTATTTGTATCTTGCATCCTCAGTGTCTTTCTGTTCATCAGTGGTATTGAAGTGGTAGTCTTAAGAAAGCTGGTCAGGGGCCTATACAACTAATCAAGATTTGTCGTTAACGAGGTAAATTCTGGTTCAACCCAATATAGAAACACCAGGGTTAAACCTGAAGTTACCTCATTAATGCCAAATCTTGATTCGTAGTACTGGCCCCTGGTCAAGCCAGCCATTCTACAAAGACTTCAAACAAAATGGATCTTTTATTTAATTTACAAATGTTTTCTTTATTTAAATGACAGTAAATAAACAGTACATTTCCCAGGTGATTACCATTTGAGAGAAGAGGGAGTTTTGTAGTTCATGTCCAATATGATCTAGAAACCCAAACATAAATAACAACAAAAGCATCTGAACAGTTTCATGACACGTCAAAAAATCTCAAATGCAATATTTATCACCCTCATTTCAACTTTTTTTCTCTACTTCAAAAATGTAAAATGTATGTAAAATTTGTGTGTGTGTTTCACAAAGACTAGGTGAGATCTCTTGTGACCTCCACTGATATTCTACTGGCTCTAATGCAATTCTGCAAACACTTTAGCCTTGTGGAAACCCACACTGTATGGGATCTATTGGAATGCATTGAACTGACCCTGCAATGAAGCAAGGGTGTTTCATCAGACTAAAGTGAAAGAAGGAAGGTGAAAAAAGGGAAGAGAGTTATAGCAGATAACGGCTGTTTGAAATCTATCCTTTCAACCCCATTAAAGCAGAAATACGAAGTGGGCTTTGTTTCAGTCCAGATCGTAATCCCTTAATGGAGAAGATTCCTTAAATGAGAAGATTATGACTGCTTTAGAAGTTGCCTCAAGTTATTCATTATCACTACTATGCTCTAAATATCTTAAATACTTTGCTATAGCCCTGGATATCTTGCCTCATTGGAATTAAACAGGTCTTTATTTCCTTCAACCAGACACCAATGGGTTAACCTCCTGGAAGGCATTCCCGGATGTTTGCACCACACAGGTGATGTTTGGAATAAACAAGACACAGGACTCGCTGCATTTGTATTTACCAGCCTCTAATTTGTAGCTGTCTTAGAATGAACAGATATGGGCTCTGGTTGCCAGGCTGTGAGTGGCATTTGTATCGCTGGCACAGCCTGTGTGCCTGTCTGTCTCTCTTTCTCCCGCTCTCCTCAGTCTAGAATACCAATGAGCCAACAGCCTGTAGGCCCTGCCCAGCATCGCCTGCCCTTTCACTGAAACGAAATCAATCAACCCTTCAATCGTTTTCTAAAGGACCATTATCTAACTGCTCCCTGACTTGTCTAACTGTCTGCCAGGAAATCTATGACCTGGTTCCCCATAGTGTCTGTCTGTCTGCGCCTGCCAGCCTGCCTGTCTCTCTGTATATCTATCTGTCCATTTATCTGTGTTTACTCTGTTGGCATTAAATCTACCCTCTCTGTTTATTAGTCAGTTAGTGGCCCTGGTGACAGGGCTGTTGGCTTGGATGTTGACATGTTCTGAGGGTTGCCCAAATTATAAAACATACTCTTCTTAAGATCAATTCACAGCTTCACTTTGAAAGCACACAAGCCATGTGTCGTTCAAGGGAACCTTGTGGTCCTTCCCCCCTGCTGATGACTTCCTCTTCCTCTCCTCTTTCTCCTTCTTCCGTAGATCCCCCAGATCAGCTATGCCTCCACAGCCCCGGAGCTAAGTGACAACACCCGCTATGACTTCTTTTCCCGCGTGGTCCCACCTGACTCCTACCAGGCCCAGGCCATGCTTGACATCGTCACGGCGATGAGCTGGAACTACGTGTCCACGCTGGCCTCGGAGGGGAATTACGGCGAAAGCGGGGTCGACGCCTTTGTCCACATATCCAGGGAATCAGGTACTATAGATAAAGCATGTGTTCGATTCAGGTTTGTCATGTATGGTATCGTGGTGGCCATGAATACTTTTTGACTCGACTGTACATCAGTATGATGCGAAATGGTAGCTAGGTTACTTTTGAAACATATTGGTTGTTTTAGTATAATAAAATCAATGCATACTACCTATATAGCGCTTTTCATGACACTCAAAGACGCTTAAATTGTTTGCATTATTCTTTCACTCCACACTCAGTGGTGGTAAGCTACCCACTGCGCAATGAGTCGTTGAAAAGACGTCTATTCCACGTAATTTCGCGACGTCCAGATCAGGTCGAAGGATGGTGCTAAATGAAAGTTTTTTTTACGTCTTTTTCGGACGTCATTTCGACCTCCGTTTCTGACGTCTTTCTGACCTCCAGTTTGGACGTTCACACGACGTGCAAATACAGTCAAACTTCGATGTCGAAATCAGGTCTTCTGGAGGTGCAGAATGAAAGTTTTTTTTACGTCTTTTTCGGACCTTATTTTGACGTCCGTTTATTTAGTCTTTCTGACCTCCAGTTATGACGTTCAGACAACGTACAAATTCAGTCAAAATGTCAAGTCGACTTCAACTTTATTGTCATTACACAGGTACAAGTACAGGGTAATGAAATACAGTCAGCATCCAATCTGAAGTGCAAAACAGTTATTACAACAGAATATAATTGTAATTGTATACTCAGAATATACACACTATGAACAGTATAATTAGAATATACAGGGTATGTACAGATTAAAGTGATTTAAGACAAATGTAAATCAAATCAACATTTAGTTGTATAGCCCTTTTTACAAGCAATGTCAGAGGGCTTCACATATGCCCCTCAACCAACCTAAACCCTCAAGGAAGACAAGGAAAAACTCCCAGAAAACTCACTAGGGAGAAAAAAATGGAAGAAACCTTGGAAGGAGCAATTCAGTGAGGGATCCCCTCCTCCAGGGACGGTTGGGCAAAGAGAGGAGCAGAACACAGGCTAAACTGTCATATCTCTAGAGAGAGTTAATAAGTTGTTGAAACATCAATACTCAATGCTCAACTGTAAATGTACAGCTGTATTGTACAAGATGCTACAGTATTTAACAGAATTTACAGAGTTGCATGTATGTACAGTTAGTGCAAATGATGCAATGTGCAGATGTGCAAAATGAACATGAACATGACATACAAATTTAGTCAAAATTGCACGTCGAAATCAGGTCGCCTGAAGGTGCAGAATGAAAGTTCAATACAAATTCACTCAAAATGACCAAATGATCTACATTTTAAAAACATTCATAGGATATCGATACAAGATGTCCTAAATACATCATTATCACTTACTCCATCCATTTTGTTGTTTCAAGAGTCTTTGCCTCTGATCAATTTGGGTTACACTTAGACTGCATGCATAGAGGACTATCATTTTCTATGTTAATAAAAAAATTAAAAACATTTTATTCAGTCAAATTATACAAACACGTACTGGGCCAGATTGTGCAAACATAGAACAAATATGGAACTATGGACTTTTGATAATACTAACAAAACTATAAAACTAAACAACTTTTGGAATTTAGGTCTCCCAGTCTCCCCTCTTGATGGTGCGTGTTCAAGATGTTCATCTATATCTTGTTTGATGGTCACCTCAGTGGCTTGAGCCTGAGCCCATGACAGCATCTACAAAGAGAAACATGCATAGTCATCATTTCTCTGTAACACATATTTTATAAAAACAGAACATATTTTGCCATATTTAAAGAATAAGGATACTTAAATGCCAGATTATCTTTATTTCCCCTTTCCTTTTAAATTGAACTGGGCCATCAGGCCATTGTTTTTTCTGTGCTGTGCTGATCAGAGTGGTGTCCCTAGCAAAGGTCTATACTTGACAACAGGCATTATACAGAAACGACAGAAGAAATGGACCAATCAGAGAGCAGCATTCAATAGAGCCGTGTAAAAAAATTATATTGGGTATTTCATTTGACATGAATCATATAATTGAATCAGGGTTTGTGGAGGAAATTAGATTTCCTGTGTACTTATATTAATCACTACTGAACACACCTTCTATGAAGACTGTTGTAACATCATTACTGCATGACTGTCACCATCTATGTTTACATTCTTGTGCCCTATAAAAGAATGTTGTCTCCTCTTCGTCCAGGAGAGAGCCATGATGGAGACCTAAGCCTTGTACTGTCTTCATTTTGTTGCCAGAGGTCTGGTCATTTCTCTCCCAATCTGCAGGTTGTTAAATATGTATTAAACCCAGAACTCAACTTAACTGTCACTCCGTTTATGAAGAGACGGACAAACCACTTTCTTCAACAGGTTCAGTCAATAAAAAGCTACAGGTAGTTTTGCCTTTTAAATTAAAAAAATACAATAACAAAATATTTAATATCACACAAGTAGATTAAACATTATTATTTGTGTTGAAAAATACCTGTCAAGAACTCTGTGGACACAGTCCTTTGTGTCTCTGCCCCCAATCCTTGATAGTTGCAGGACCTGGAATAGATTAGATTAAACTTTATTGTCATTACGCAGGTACAGTGTACAAAGTAACGAAATACAGTTAGCATCCAACTAGAAGTGCAAAACAGTTACAATAAGCAGAATATACAGAGTATGTACAGGGTATTAAAGTGCTTTGGTAGCAACAAATATACAGCTGTATGGTGCAAAATGTTACAGTATTTTTACAGTTTACATTGTTGTATCAGATAATGCAAATGTACTATGTGTAGATGTGCAAAATGAAACAGATGCAAAGTGCAAATAAGTGAGAAGTCTACATTGAAATATTCCCTGAGATATCAAAGACAATATTAGAACAGGTAGAGTGGTGTTCTTATAACGGGCATGAAAATGGGTCAGGGGTGGAAAAAGGTGAGATGGATACGAACCCTCCAGGGGGTCTAGGGACAAGCTGCAATGAAATATTCATTTTTATTTTGAAAGCACCGTTCTGATGCATTTTGAGAGGAAATTCAAGTAGTACGAGTTAGGGCGGAAGAAACTACTTCCATAAAACACCACAAAAACTGTAAACACAGAAGAAATTGCACATCATTACCTTCTCTTAGTATGAAGGTTCTCTGCTCAGCCCTGCTACTGCTAAACTGGCCGTGTTAACGTTGAATCAAACAAAAGCCCGAAACTTTTGGTCTCGCCCAAAAGTTTGGACAACTGTTCTAACTCGCTCAAACAAGTAGGCGATAGATGAAGTGAGACATGTAAATAACATTTTATGGTCTTACCTTTAAGTAATTGAAAGGTTTTTGTCCAAAACCAAGACTCTGTGATGAAAAGCAGAGAACCGCGAAATTGATGTGTAGAACGGAAAAACCTTGCAACCGGAAGCACCGTTGCATTGTGGGTTGTGTAGTTTTGTTGGCTAATATTACGAACGAACATTGGCCAACAAAACTACGCGACCCACAAGGCAATGGCGCTTCATCTCTTTTTTGAAATCCACATACAAACTTTTACTAACTCAAATATGGTTATCATTAAACATAGTTTAGTTATTACTAGGCCATAGCCATGTTGATTTGATACACATGTGTGCATTTGGCAGGTGAAGAATCATTCATAACTGTACATACATGCAACTCTAATATACAGGATAAAAGTGTCTAACTCTGTAAATCTGTTAAATACTGTAGTCAACTTGTACATTACAGCTGTACATTTGTCTTAAATCACTTTAATCTGTTCATACCCTGTATACTCTGATTATACTGTACATACTGTGTATATTCTGAGTACACAATTACAAATCTGTTGTAATAACTGTTTTGCACTTCTGGTTGGATGCTAACTGTATTTCGTTACCCTGTACTTGTTCCTGTGTAATGAAAATAAAGTTGAATCTAATCTAATCTAAGAAGCATCAATAATGAATGTTGACCTGGTAACTTTAATGAAATTATGGCTGAGGTGTTGAAGCAATATTGTTATTGCATCAATGTCCAAGATTGACCTGTTTCAGGTGTCAAAACGACCTTATATTAGCAGATGTCCAGATGAAGTATTCGGATGGCATCTAGATGTGGTCCTTAACCCTTAGATCAGGGGTGCCCAATCCTGGTCCTTGAGAGCCCCTGTCCTGACAATTGTATATGTTTCCCTGCTCCAGCACACCTGACTCTATTGAATGATTATGAGTCTTCCATAGAGCTTGTTAATGACCAATTCATTAGAATCAGGTGTGTTGGAACAAGGAAACATCTAAAACTGTCAGGATAGGGGCTCTTGAAGACCAGGATTGGGCACCCCTGCCTTAGATGCATAAGTGGGGTCAAAATGACCTCATGGGTTGTTATTCTTCAAAATCTAGGTAAATATTGTCATATTCCAGGTATTTCTCATAAAACATGATTGAGACATGAGGCCATTCACATTTTTATTAATTCTTTCATTAATTTTAAGAAATTGCAGTTTGGTATCATTACCCCACTCTTCCATAAGCAGGGTCAAATATGTTTTGATACCTACATTGATGGTTATGTGGTAAAATGTGCAAAGTGGTCCTTATCTGATTTCCAGATAAGGTCTCATTTGAACGTCATTCTACTGTCTAAAAGAGGTCCGAAAATGACCTGTACATTAAGGTTTCATTTTGCACGTTTAAATAAAGTGTGCATGTGCTCCTTAACAAACCTCCATATAAGGTAGAATTAGAAACTCATATTAACATTTAAAAGAAGTCAAATTATGACTTATAGGATTTCGACGTCGAAATACGGTCTAAATGTGGTCATTATCTAACGTCCAGATAAGGTCTCATTTGAACGTCATTCTACTGTCTAAAAGAGGTCCGAAAATGACCTGTACATTAAGGTTTTATTTTGCACGTTTAAATAAAGTGTGCATGTGCTCCTTAACAAACCTCCATATAAGGTAGAATTAGAAACTCATATTAACATTTAAAAGAAGTCAAATTATGACTTATACATTTTACATCAATTTTCGACGTCGAAATACGGTCTAAATGTGGTCATTATCTAACGTCCAGATAAGGTCTCATTTGAACGTATTCTAACATTAAAAGAAACAATAATGATGTCTATAGCTGTCGAAATAACGTCTAGATGTGGTCCAAAATAGGAGTTTCCCTCGGGATGAATAAAGTATTCTGAATCTGAAAATAGACGCCCAGATTATCATAATTTTAACATCTTAAAAGAGGTCAATAATAATGACAATAATGGCGTGTAAATTTGGTATCTTTCAAATCCTTAACGTCAAGATGAGGTAATATTTGAACGTCACTGTAACGTCTAAAAGAGCTCCAAAAATGACTGTAAATTCTGGACCTAATTTGCACGTCGAATTAACGTCTAGATGTGGTCCAATATAGACGTTAAATATCAACCATTTTTGGTCGTCGTGCCAACGTCTAGATATGGTCTCTGACGGACCGACCCAATATCGACCTGATCTGCACGTCTTTCCGACGACCGATGTTTGCTGGGTACTATTGTAGCCACAGCTGCCCTTGGGCAGACTGATGGAAGGGAGGCTGCCAAGCGCCACTGGCCCGTCCAACTACCACCATTCATTCACTCACTCACAACTTTTATACCAAGCAATGTGGGTGAAATGCCTAAGGATACAATTACATTTCCTCTAGTCGCCCCACTGTGGCACCTGGAGTTCCAGCGGTCTCCCATCCAACTACTAACCAGGCCAGGACCTGCTTAGCTTCCAGGATCCAACAGAGTTGGGCATTGGCAAGCAGGCATGGCCACTCATAATATTGTTGCAGTGTGTTTACAGTGTACTAAACACACTGTACTGTAGCAAAGTTAGGGAGATAGCAAAATGTCATGTCTCTGATCCCTAGGCTCGTTTTTGGAAACAAAAGTTTGTTTCAAAAGAGACAACAAAAAACTACAAAACAAGATGATCCAGAACAAAACGTACCGTTGCTCAGCGTTGTCCATTCTATTCACTTCAGTGTTGTCTAGTTTGACAGTGAGTCCCTCAGCATTTGCTGTCTTGACAAAACAGGGGAGAATTGAAAGGTTCACATGTCAAGACGTTGCATGCCTCAAACCGCTGTGCACTTGAGAGAAATGAATCTATGAGAGAAAAGACCACAGATGATGACATTCACATAATGTTTTGCCTCCCTTTGTAGTTCAAATCGATTTAGAATAATCTTTGGTATGTGTGTGTTTCAGACTTTAAACATGACCCTAGGATGTACGTGTTTTGTTGAGGAGGGAAGGCACTGATAGCTAATGAAAGAGATTCTCTATTTAATTACTAGTAAATATACAGTTTCTTTTCTATGACCTATGTCATAATTAAGTGTAGTTGTTTTCCTTTCCCCCTTTCTGTCTCCTCTCTTTTTCCTTATCTCTTTCTACCTCGCTCTCTCTGTCTCCCTCTCTCTCTCTCCATCCTCCTAAGTCCTTTTGATCAAATCATTATTGCAGTTTTCGCCAGACGCAGGCATGAGGCCACACATCAATTAATTTGCAATTGGTGAATTAAAATTCATAAGATGTAACATGTATGTCGGAGATTAACAGTGTGTGTGTGTGTGTGTGTGCTTTATAGCCTCGGGCACATTCTAAACGACACAGATCTACACAGCAGCATGGAAAGGCCTTCTGATCGCCAGACCTAATACTTGTGGGCCGCTGCCTTCCCCTGGTTCATATAAGCGCTGTGTCGCTAATGGATCAATTAGAGCTATCGATTAGCCCGACACTCTTCCCACCTGTTTTCCAGCCCATCAGTAGCCTAGTGGCCGCACGCGGGATGTTGAAGTAGATGATGCATGACAGTGCAAAACAAGGTGGTGCTTTAAACAGTCCTTAATGCACTCACCCAGAAATCCTGCTTGGCTGCCATGCCGATGCTAGGGTGGGAGTAGGCGTCCAATGCGTTGGCCAGTAGGTAGCGTTCTACCTCTGCTGTTACTTTGGGTTGAACTCTCCCGTCACGTGTGAGTCTACCAACCCCCCAGGGCTGAAATACATTAAAATAACCCTCACTGGGAGAAACAAGGGAGTGAGTTGAAAACAAAGCTGGGGCATTGGGTTTACTCAGACTCTCATTTGGTCCGTTTGCACTTGAATGGTCTGATGGGGGATTTTTGTGCGTATGGAGGCCTCCCTGTCTCATCTGCCTTCTGACTTAGAATCACAGCATTAGCAAACCCAAACTAATCCCACTGAAAGAGATGGTTTAGTAGGTATCCAATTAGCAAGTAAACGAACCCACACAAACACACCAATATCTGCCCAATAATACACAAACTGCTACACAAACAATATACACAAATGCAATTTCACTTTGCTTCTCTTAGGAATGCACTGTTCCGCATATTCCTTTCTAGTTAATAATTGAACGATACGCTACAAACATCAAGCCAAACGTGCCATGCACATTCCACTAGCCGTGCTTGAACTAGATCAAATTTGCACAACCAAAGTGTATGTGATTGCCAGGCAATTTACAATCTAGGACAACCAAGCAAACGCCGCTCTCTGGTTACTTCATCAGACCTGATTGCCGTGTATCGAATGCCATAGCCTACCCCATTCCTGCAACCCTTCACCCTTCCCACATCATTAGAATGCCTTCGCAGGCAGCTTTCTATGGCAAGACAACAAGATAATATAAATATAAATGGTGCGAGCAACAGTAATTGTGAAAAATTTAAGCAATACGAGGTTTTTTATAAGTGTGGTCATAATAACGAGCTTCCATAGGAGGAGAGGCAGAGGCGACCTTTTTTCACCACAGTGAGTCACAACAGCACCTCACTCCTCTGAGTTGTCTTCCATAATGAAGGCCATTCCTCACCCAGGCTGTTCTCACCAGGCTACACAATAATACCTGCCTGTATCTTTTTCACTCTTGTTAATTGCATCATTAAGAGAGACAGAGAGAGAGACATAGAGACTTGGGATGTTTTTCATAGTTGTGTGCCTGTCGTGGCGGCTTGTGTTCAGGCCGTCAAAAAGGTGCAGGCCGCTTATCGCAGCGTGAGCTTGCACTCCTATTGTTGTCCCTGATGTGAAGGACAACCTCCCGCTGGGGTAGCAGAGATGAAAAGTACCGAGGACCGCAGGATCTTCTCTTCTCCGCCAGTGTGAGAGGGGGAGAGGGAACCTGCAGAGAGCTCTACATGGTAATGACGTTGGAAAGTCAACATCCAACTTGAATGTAATTATGAACTCAACTCAGAGGTCTCTTGAGAGCATGGTCAAACAAATTACAATTTCAACTCATGCTGGCAGGTTCATGTTGCAGCATGTCAGAGGAGCTTTTCTATAGTGCCCCATTTTTGTTGGTGTCGCACCTTGCATATGCTTGTATAAGGGCCGGAGAGATATGCTCTAACTAAGCAAACGGATGCGTGTTATGTTGCATTAACCATCCAGCACACTAGTATGCATAGTTGAAGTGAAGTATATTTTGACTTTTCAAGTGGAGAGGTTCGTTTCTTTTTTCGGTTCCAGCAATAGTCGCCCTGTGCACATCGGCTACGTGTGGAGTCCCACTAACAAAGGCTGAGGTAAGACAGGGGAAGCCTGTCACTGCCGGCCGCCACTCTCCTCTTGAGCCTGTCTCCATGACGAGGACGGGTGCCGGGGGACTGACGTGCGGACCGAGAGAACGGAAGACATTCACAATGTGCCATGTCCCCCGAGGTCTGAACTGGAAGCTAGCGTTGAAGGCTAGGCTCCTGGGTAGGGAGATGGTAATGGGGTCTCTGGTTTAGAGAGCACAAAAACAACTTCAAGCAGTATCAAAAGAAACAGGCTTTTCTATCCGTCTGTTGACCAGCTGAGTCCATTTCTGCCGCGGGCGCTTAGTTGTAGTTGTACTGCTTTGCTTGAGAAGTGGTTTGGCTGGTGTCCGAGTAAAAGATTCAAGGATGTTTCCCATTGGCTTGCAGACAAAACCCACCTGCCATGTGTCGACCCCGTAGTGAAAAGACTGTGAAATTATCTGACACAAATGAACAAGGTTTAGTTTATTTGTGCCTTCATCTCACCAGTCCACCACCTCGCAATTTCCCCTAGGGATTAATGAAGTATCTAGCCAAACTCCCCACCCACCCATACAACCCCTCCTCCCACCCCTTCTCCTTTTACCCCTGATTAAAATTGGACCCTCTGGATGTCCCTGCTCTGCTCCGCTGAACCACCTCTAATCAACAGAACTGTGAATCAATTATCTACACCTGCGGACTAGCGTAACTACAGGGCTCAGGAAGCTTCCATTTAGACCCCTAGAGGCCCTGGAGGGGGGGAAAGCCATATCTTCTCCTGTTATTATACTGTAATGATCCCCAATCACTGTAACCAGGGAGTGAAATGGATTCTCCCGCTAGGCTAAATAAAGATGGCAGCACCCAACAGCGAACATGCCTCTCACTGCCAGGCTGGCTGCACGGAAGGCAGACAAAAACTTGCAAGATGCACGATGAGTTTCTGGAACCAGTGGCAGGATAAACTGTCATGGATTAAGATGGCATTTACATAATATCGTGGCAAATGGAATTTTGTTTCTTGCCCGGAACCACCTCATTTAATCTGCTGTTCTTTTTTCTTTTTTTTTTCTCTTTTTTTTTACAGAACCTCTAACACCCATGTAGAAAATATCTAAATGTATTTTAATAATAATTTCCCCTGCCTGGTAATCCTATTAATTCGATAAAATGTATTTTCTTCCCTTGCTACCTTTGAAGTTTCAAACTTTTCTACCATCAGCTTCCATAGCAGCCATTTTCATAACTCTTATAGCCCACCTGGGGTTTGGCTGAGGCAAGCTGTTTCCCAGCACTGAACCTTTCACCGTGACAAATACGTGTCGTTATTGACATACCCGAATTGGAAGGGACCATTCGCACTCTGCAGGGTTCAGTGGAACATACCAAAAAGACCCAGGCTCCCAGCAGACCGTGGGTGTCTGGGATTGTCTTCGTGTTGCTTGTGCGCAAGTAACAAGGCTTGAATGAATACAGACCTTTACGGACTGTAGTACACACAGCAGTACTCAAGTGAGCTGATAGTTATTTTCTGTTCAGACACCATGTCTGGTGGCTGTCTTGATGTGTTCTCAGTACGTCCCCAGCTAGCAAGGAGTTAAGGGGAATCTAATGAACTGAGAAGAGACGGAAGCATAGACTCTATTCTAGTTCCCCTTAACTGCAGCTCTGCCTGAGTTCTGCTTGTCCTTCTCACAGTGCTGTTGTTGTTGTCCCCTATAGGGCCATGATTAGCTTAGATTGATCATTTCTCCCAAGAACAGCTCTAATTGATTATTGCTTTGTTGTAAGAAAAATGTGAGCATTTACAGCACCATACTGTAAACCGTATCCCACAACACACTTAAGGTTGCCACACTCTCATGAGGAATGCATGGAAGGCTGACATTCATCAAGTTCCTTTTGAAACATATGGTGGAGACAAAGTACATTAAACACAGCTCAGTTCCTTACTAATGAACACTGCAGATTTGGGTCTCCAGGTGAACATAAACCCTTGTACAATGACATCATCAAGGACGTATGTATTTTTCATCCATCCAAGAAAATTATTTTCCTGTTTTCATCATTCCATATTCCTGCAACAAGAAGTTGTGTCTATGTCCGTTATTCAGAATGGGTATGTGATTATAGGCACCATATGGTCATTAGCATGAACAGTAAATAATGGTATGTAGTATATAATAATAGTATGCCTGTCTGACATATCATTCCTAAAATCATGACAATTAATATGGAGTTAACAAAGTGGTGTCCACTTACTTTTGATTATTTAGCTTGCACACCCCCATATTCCTTTCATTTGTTTACCTTTTAATGTCTCCCAAAACACTAATCTGTGTCAGTTATTTAAATAATTTTCATGTTAACGTGAATGGGAGGTGTGTATAATTGACAGTTCCAGGAACTACAGTTATGGATGTCTAGGACTTAAGGTTTTATTGCCTCATCTGAGATTGTAGGTGTGCTTAACCGCATTGGAATCACTCTGAGCATTTAAAATGTAATTAATAATGTTGCTAGTAGTGTACTGGTGCTGAACCTGCAGTTACCTGTAGTTAGACAGCAGAACCTGTTTATCCACTGGCTTGGAAGACCACACACCTAAAGAAAGTCATTCCGCTAGAGTAGCTATACTGCTACTGTAGACCAGAACATTTCTCTGGAGTTCTGCTTCAGTGGGTTTCATATGACTGGTGGAGGTAGTATGTCTGTGTTGACATTTAGAACTAGGTCAAAATACAG
Source organism: Neosalanx taihuensis (assembly GCA_030340665.1). Taxonomy (NCBI): domain Eukaryota; kingdom Metazoa; phylum Chordata; class Actinopteri; order Osmeriformes; family Salangidae; genus Neosalanx; species Neosalanx taihuensis. The sequence continues at coordinate 13,694,183 of CM059290.1, read as the reverse complement.
AAGTTGAAATATATAACAGATACCAAGCCAAGGTCAAAAGGACCAAAGTCCAAGGAACAAGTTTTTAAAATGTGAAATGCAAAAACAAAGGTATACTTACTTATAATAATTTTTTAAAGAAAAAAAATATATAGCAGTAATAGATTTATTCTCAACCATACAAGGTAAAAGTTAATTTAGCTGCTGGAAAGGAAATGTCAAGAGAAAAACAAGGGTGGAGGGGATGAAGATGAAGAATGTACGTAGCAGCTTAAAGTGTTCAGAGCATCAGCTTGACAAAAGACAACAACAAAAAAAGAAACCATAGGTAGTTTTTCCTCAGCAGCAGGTCAGGAGGTTTCTACTGAATATTGTCCTCATGCTTCATCCTTCCCAGACGCTTTCCAGGCAGCATTCACCAGCAGTGTCCCTCTGTCATTGTTGTTTGGGTTCACTCTGAGGCTGTTTCCTGGGGTTGTTGAATGCATGTTACCATTTCTGAATCAGACTTACAAGATCTATACTGTACAAAGAATGTACCGTACAGAGAATATTATATACAAAGTATGTTAAAAGAGAGAAAGGGAGTGAGATAGGAATAGATCAGACAAGAAAGAAAGAGAAGAAATAAATTTGCCTTGCATTTAATGAGGTTGCTATCACCAGCTCTGAAGTGGCACAATACACAGAATACAATTTACAGCCATTATGTGTTTTGATTATCCAGGTCTGAAATGTAAAGAATTACCTCCCCTTTGGTACTACAGTAATTACATTGTACTCAGTTTCCTACCCAGATATGCCTAATATCCATCTAAGTCATTTAGAGAATTTTTTGGCTTCACAACTCTTTTTTTTGCCCCTGGCCAGACATGTGACCTTTGCTACCGTGCATGTTGCGCCATACTAGTTAAACCCACAGAGCTGTTTATGCCCTCAAACCCAACAACAAGCCTGAAGTGACTTAGCTACTAAGATGAGGTTGATCTATTTTTTAAAGTTTGGCCCAAATCTGCACAGGTGGCTTTGAAACCCTGGCATACACATATTTTGTTTTATTGTGTTGCTGTTCATTTCTGGTATAAAAAAGAAAAGGATTTTAAACATTGCTAAAGCATCTTGTGGACAAAGCATGAAATCACCTCAGACCAGGACACAGCTGTTCTCAGATCATCTTCCCATTTTTCAGAGTAGGCCCACGGAGAGCCAAGGACAGATTTGGGGGAACGAGGAAGTGGGTAATAACAGAGAACAAATCTGACACAGCGTGGAGTGAGTGTGTGTGGTCTCAGAAGAGAGCCCGGTGGCTTCCTTCATGTCCCTGGTGTTGTTGTCGCACCACATTGCACAGCAAGCAGCCGGAACTTAAACGTTGTTCAAGCGAGCTTCTCCAGCAGGCTGACAGCGAGGCTTCCTGTCGTCACGGCGGGAAGAGGAGAGACAAAAGGCTGACTTGTAAATGAACCCTAGCCTTTGAATGTTTGAAGAGACTGTGCTATGTGGCATGAAAACCAATCACTGTAGCAATGCCCAAATCCAAGTTACTGATCTTATCTGCTAGAACTTTGATCGTCAGTATCATTTCCATCCGCAGTTTAGCATCATGTAACGGTTCCCTCAGGTCCACGTTTGAGTTCCAAGTAAGTTTGTCATAATACTAAAGGCTGGAGTTACTGTCTTGTAAGTCTAATTAAATAAATCTAAACGGAGGGACACAAAACCAGTGAGCGAAGACATATAAACAAACACAAATCCCACAGCCAATCAAAAAGACAACTTGAAGGATTCCTTGAGGAATGTTCAGCTAACCTAGCCTATTCTGCTTATAATTTGTGGAATGCTCTTGATAGCATGTGAATGGATCCAGTAGTGGTTCCAGAGCATTAAATTGAAGCAGTGCTTGAAGATTTTCCTTTTGCAGTTGAAAAATGAAGCCATTATATGTCTTATATTGAAAGGGAAAAGTGGTCAAAGTAGAATTTAATGAATTATGTAGGAGTGCGTATATCTTTCCCAGCATGTGTGTGTGTGTGTGTCTGTGTGAAAGTGTTTTCTTTTTTTGGTGTGTATATGGAATACACTCCTAAGCCTAAGATGATAGTCTTAGTGAAAGGAGCATAACACAGATAGCTGTACAGGACATTCTTGCAGACGTCCTTCAAAAGTCAGCAGCAGTCACTCTAGATATGCTCAGTTTATGTTGCGTGATTACTATGAAATCCTGTTGGAGAGAAATCTAGCTGACTCCCTTTTTATCCTTCTGCCTCGGTCTCTTTCATAGACATATTTAGTAGGTAGTAGACCACTTTGAGAGAAAGGCAGAAGAAATGGGAGAGAGTGAAAGTGAAGTTGACCATCTCCAACTGGATTGTGACCATGTTCAACATAGTAGCACAGACTGTACCTAAACTCTAGAGGAGCTAAATATCTATATGTAAGGTGTTCAGGTTGAAAATATTGTCTGCGGGCTAGAATGTTGAGGTATTCATATTTTATGACCAGGTTTTGCATTTCGTTTCAGAGGGAACATGCCTGTGACTGAGTAGCACACTAGGAACAAATTTAGTATAATGGAATCAGTCACAACTAATTTTTAAACCAACGTATTCCAGAAGATGAGCGTATGCTACGCTGGGCTAGTGTAGTGATATTATATGCTAAATGTTCTTAAGGGCTACCCTTAAGGGGGACAAAAATCTGATTGCCATGAAAGTGAAAACATGAAAAGGCGTGGGTGTAAGGGAAAAGCTGGGTTTTTCAGAAGATAAAGCATAGTTACACATGGTGAGAGAAAGGATGTGTTCCAATTAATTCCACCATAGATCTATTGTCGATGAGTCCTGATTTCATAGAACTCGCAATGTTTACCAAAAATATTGAAGGGAGAAACACTCGTCCTCATTACTGCCACACCTACCTTGTTCATCTAATTTAGAGATCATTTAAGTTACAAAGAGGTGATAAGGAAAACCAACTGGGCTTGATTGTTCCTTGACTGAGTGAACTTGTTGTTCACCAATTGAATTGCCAGACAGAGTGGACAATTGGTATTTCCAAAGACATTTTAAATACAGGATTTTATGACGTATATGTTTGAAAAGCTATATTCTATGTGCCGCAGCTCAAAGGTGCTTGTGTAACCTATATCCACGTAGCAAGCTCATGCGAGCCCATTAGTCTGCTGACATTTACTAAAGTCATTCAGTAACCACTTAAAGACCCTGAGTTCTTTTTGTTTCACTGTATTGACAAATCTATTTTTATTTGCTGATTATATTTTTCCACAAAAAGCATTAAGATAATATATATTGCAACCTTTTTTATGGGGAAATTATGGTGGCATTGTTATTTCACAATGGGGAATTCCATGCCTGTGGCAAACCTGTCTTTAGTTCATATCAAGGGAGAGTGAAGATTTTAATAAATTATGCTTGAGCTAAAGGTGTTAAGGTCTGTCTCAGGTTCTAAGTGTTAAGCATTATCAAGTTTAATATCTATAGTCTAATTAGTTTTATTGCTAGGGCTGAAAATGGAGTCCTTTGTGCGACCTTGATATATTGAATGTTGTTGTGTCCACTGATATATTGCATTGTTCTATGCATTCACTGTTGTAGTATTGTATTATATGCACTTGCAAGTACAGACACTAGGGGTGCTAGTACAAGCGGTAGTGTCGTGTTGAATGTACTGTAAGAAGTTGAGACTGAGTAAACTACGCTCTCTGTCTCCTTATACTTCGTGTGTGTTAATGTCTTCCGAAACAACACCACAACAAATATCCCAAGAGACATTCGAAAAACATAGCTACGTTGGCTGTGGCACTGGATTTCAGCGCGTTACATCACGTCTCGTCGCCCAGTCTCGTAAACACAAGAGTCTTTTGTCTTCCACAGAAGCAAGGTTTAATGAGGTAACAGTCAAACAGAAGGAGGCATCAACTCAGTAATGAGGGATCTTCAGGAGCAATTAAAAACAGTAAATGAGGAGAGGTCAAAGGTAGTAATGTTGACAGTGACTTACAACGAGCCGAAAGTCAGTTCCTTAAAAACATGGCCTTCTCTTGAAATTACTTGACATGACTTTCTATTTCCTCAGAGTGCGATGTCTTTACTTTATGAATATATTTGCATGGTTATTAACGCTTGTAATTGTGTGCAATTTAGTAACCAGCTTGTTTTAAACTATGTTCTTTTCAGCGAAGACACACAAGGGAATTATGGAGATTAAAAAATGCTATTCTTAGCTTCTTGTCAGCTGGTTCTTTCAAATTTACAACAAACTCATGTTTTCTATGTGCAATTTAGCTGTTTAGGCAAATCTCCGGCCAACTCATCCCGCAAGCATCCAGGGAACTGCACAAGGATTTGCTGCTGGAATTTTCTGGAAACATCAGATGTGACTCAAGATTATTTTATGTTCGAGATAGCTCCTTATTATAGGTCTGCAGACTGGAGTGCTCACACACATCCTGTTTGGAACTGCCAGTCTCACAGAAGTCTATAGATCTCATAGACTTTGCTTCTGAACAGTGCAGCGATTATCCATTGTGATCTCGGAGGGGATTAACTCGAAGGTTCTGTCTCAATTGTATCCAGTGTGTTCAGTTAAATGTTAACAGATATGCACTAATGTTAACACATGAATAGCTAATCAATGGGAACAAACATAGTAAACATGAGCACACAAAGCACACAGCTACATAGCTAAGGCCCACTACTACAAAAAGAGTCTGATATGTGTTCCTTGATCTGGCCAGTAAACCCTGGTCATCAGGGCCCACTTTCCTGTATTAGATGTTTCCCTACTCCAAATAAATGATTTTTTGTTATGCAATAATATGCCATTTTGATTCTGATGAGAACAAAATAATGAAAACATATTGAAGATTTTGGGTCTTGCCACCTATTCCTGAGCTTGAAACCCCACTTCCATCTTTGTAAAGAGAACATTTTCACAGTAGGTTCTTGTGGAGTAGGTGACTTTTCAGCCTATGCCTTGCCTCACATAGTTTGTACTTGAAACCTTTTCTTTCCGTCTCTATTCAGCAACCTCTCATTCTTCAAGACCTTGAGGGGGCTTGCTCCTCGCAAAGACAGCCTACCCAGCAGGAGTCTTGCAGCCATAAATTAATTAATGCTGGTTACTATGGCAAACTATTAATTCAAAGGTCATTTCAGTGTTTTTTTTCAACTATTACTTATGATTCTATTGAACTATATCACTTAGAGTTGTCCCGTTACTTACTGGTATTTTGACTATCCTATTTCTGTTACAAAGATTCATCTTTCTTTTGCTCAAGTAAATGAAAGAACCACATGGAAATAAACCCAGTCAAATCCAGTATATGTTTTTTTTTTTAAAGCAGATGTTTTAGCTTTTTTAACAACTACAAAAGAGGCAATCCTAGCATGGTGATTGGTCATTAATAAAGAATCTAGCACAAAGGAGTATCCACAACTCACCAACAAAGCCATGGGGACATGTAAGACCCCTAATACCAGCTGATAACTAACACAGGTGGAAGAACTACTGCATTATTCAAGAGCAAGGCAAGCAATTTTGTGGTCTCCCATAGATCATTTAGACTTTATAGGCTACACGTCTTGTCAGATAAGAACCTTAAAACAGGTTTGAACCAGCAAGATAGTGATATCTGTCAAATAGCATCTGGATGTCCGACATAGCTTGACAAGGAAATATCACTGGCGCAGAAAGTCTGGGCGCACTTGCTTGCAATACATCAAGGAAGAACATTTAGTCGTTGATTTCAATCTGACCCCTCAGACCCTAGCTGTCATTCCTATGAGGACTTTCAGTACTCCACTTGAGCAATTTTAAGATTATCCCTCTGGAAACCAGATTCAATAGATCCTTTCCCTTCAACTTGTCTTGGTATCTCTCAAGCTTTCGCTTGGCAGATAAGTTGGGTGGATGTCTTCCCTGAAGTTTCCTCCTGCTCCTACTTAATGAAAATCTCAGCTCTGCTCAGAGGGAGTCCAGAGGAACCTCTCAAGATCCCGTTCGCATTTCTTCCCTGTCAACGCTTGCAGAGTGTTTCTGAATAATATGCTAAACCTTGGGTAGCGTCCTGGAATTTAGGTACTGCAAGCAAACCACAGGGTTCTGTTTGAGGGGTGACAAAGAACTGTTTTTGTATGCAATGCTCCCACACAGTGGCCCATGGCAGATATGTGCTCTCAGAGCTTAATGTAGCCAGTGGAAATCAGTCCCCAATCAACAAGAGGCAGTGGCAGCATTCTAACAGAAGTCTAACAGAATTCTAACAGAATTCTAACAGAGAGCCAGAAGTTTGGACTCATGTCTTTTACTGGCACAGTTTCCTTAGGTGTGTATCTTTGTATATTGTATACGTGTTTGCATGCCTTGTTTGTAGTCATGTAAAATGACCCTGAGGTCCACTGAGCTTTGATGGGAAGACAAAAATTATTGAATGAATCACGTGTGAGTTTAATACCTCCATGCTGGCCTTCCCGACTGATCAGTTTTCTACAGTTAAAATAGTTCAGGTCTGTTCTCAGGTTGGTTCTGTCATCATAAATCATATCAGTTTACTGGGGCGGTGTTGATTGTTGATGAAAATGTAATTGTGAGTCCTTGGCCATATTTAAGAGGGCAATAGCGGATGGGTAGAAGCAGTTCTTATGGCGAGGTTTGGGCAGCCTTCTGCCAAAGGGGAGCAGCTGAACCTGAGAGTGTCCAAGGTGGGAGGAGTTGGCCACAATCTTCCTCACTCACCTGGAGGTATACAGGTGCTCAGGGGTCGGCAGGTTGCAGCCTATCTCCTTCTCTTAAAGGGGACTTCATATACATGCTGGTTGGGGTATCACTAGCTCAGTAAAAATCACTACAGCGCTCGTGAGTACTGAATCAACTGGAAATGATCTTGCCCGGTTATAGAAGGCATCGTTAGAATTAATGCGGGATATGGAGACACCATGAGGATTTGATTCTGTGCAGCGTCACCAATAGGGACAGTGTTGTTTTGCATCGCAATGTAGTGTCTGCAGATATGCTTGTGCTTAATGGAGATCCTAGAATAGAGGGCTCAACAGATCTTGTAACCATAGCTTTGCTCATGAATATGTAACTTTGTCTCAATCTCCATCATGGATGCGGTGACATAATAAGCATATTGAAATGGTATGAGGGTATCCATCCCAAAATCTTATGGGAGTTACATATTACTGGCTGGCTAATAGTGAAATCCAATGCTGAAATGTCACATGCCTGCAGCTATATGTTTGTGTTCCTAAGGGGTTTCCCCATACAACCGGATATTCCTTCTTGGCTATCAGGTTAGATCATTTGGTTTCACCTTTTCAGAAAAGGCGTCAAATGGGAAACAAGTTGTTTTCCTAGCAAGAGGCGATGGGACGATATATTCATGGTCATGGCAGATTAGATAATGTTTGAATGTTGATCCTCTTGCTATACAACATATCCACACTTCCCACAAAGGTTTTCATTGTATTAGGTCTATATTTCAGCAAGGTTACCCAACCACAGCAATGTTCTGCCAATCCCACACCCAAAGGACTGTAATAAATAGTTGAGCATAATCATATAACTGTGACTAATTGATGTAATAAGCTCACTCCAGTTGCTACCTGCAGCACAGGAGCATTGTTAGCAGTGTCAGATTGGATGCAGTCAAATGTTATTCATGTGGACCTTTTTTAATAAGCAATGTACGCTTGTATAACTGAACAAGTTCCAATAAAACAGTATAATTGTGTATCTCTGATAATACAGTTTTCTCTTGAGTGTCACGACAAAGGAGCTGCAAAAAGTCACGCTTGACAACGCGAAGTCTTTTGGGAACCACAGTGGAAATGTTGTCTCTTTCATGGACAGTTGAATCTGTTTAAGGGAACACACTGCCCGGAGGCCAGATCATAAAACCAAACGAACATTTCAGATGGAGGAAAGAGAAGGGGGTGGCAGTGGAGTTCTTCCCGACTCCTTCCAATCACACCTTCTACAGGCTCCCAGAACCCCATCCATTTGAATTAGAAGTGATTCTGTTTCAAAAACCTGTGAAAGAATATCTTAAAAACTCAGCAAGTGTGGTTGGTGGCTGGTAGGGCTGAGGTGACATAGATAGGGAATAAAAAATTGTGCAGCGCACAAGGCTAAGCTAGGCGCCAAGGGTGTGATGTCCAAGTTTTCAACTGGCCTTAAGTCATATTTCTGCTGAACTGAATGACATGGCTGTGCTTTACTAATCATATCTGAAATAACAATAACATCCTTACTGTAGAGGATTTGCAGACCAATCTACTGTGGTCTCAACCTTTGTCTCTCTCTGTCTCTTTCTTGGAAATAGCTTACACCTACAGCCTTATTCAATTTATAATCAAAAGTGGTTGTCAGTGGACACAGAGAAGGTAGCTGAAAGCTAACAAATCAAATCAACATTTATTTGTATAGCCCTTTTTACAAGCAATGTCACAGAGGGCTTCACATATGCCCATAGAACTGCCCCTCAACCAACCTAAACCCTCACGGAAGACAAGGAAAAAGTCCCAGAAAAACTCACTAGGAAGAAAAAATGGAAGAAACCTTGGAAGGAGCAATTCAGTGAGGGATCCCCTCCTCCAGGGACGGTTGGAGAAAGTGAAGAGCAGAACACAGGCTAAAATATATCTATAATATCTCTAGAGAGAGTTAATAAGTTGTTGAAACATCAATACTCAATGCTCAACTTGGGTCTTAGGTTGCACAAAGTCAATTTAGGCAGCCACTGGGCTTGGGCCCATGATTGGCACAGCATCACACGCAGGGGATGAGGTAGATTGGTCTGTCAGTATCTCTGACAGACTCTGTATCTGCAATTTCGTTGTACCTGTACTTGTACTTGTATAATGACAAATAAAATGTATCTCATCTGTATCTCATCTCAAAAAAAATAACAGAATATATTTAATTTGATCCAAACAGATACCCCCACTATACAATCTAGGCCGGGTGTTGCTGTTGTGCTATTCATCCTTAAGACAGATATAAGAAGTACAATCTGTTCTCCTAGCTGCTATAGATACTGTAAGTGCTCCAGATATGCTTTCTGGAATAGAAAATATTTTAGCTATGTGATGCCACTACCAAAGTTGTTGAAGTTTGTCCTCTCTCTCACACAGTAAAGTAAAGCTCTTCTGCATCCCAATATAGCAACCAACTGCTGCCATGTAGGCAACTACAGTCTAAAATTTCAATGTTTAAAATGAAGGTATTATTATAAATATGAACATGCGCCAATGCGCAAAATTGCAAAACATTGAACTGACAAAGCCAAGTGGGGAAAGCTTTAGAGGAGCTATTACAGGTGCACTAACATATTCATAGGCACACTCTGTTTTGCACCCTGAAATTAGACATGACACTAGCCTTTTACCATGATAGCATATGTAAGGAAAAAGTGTTGTGTGGCAGTACAAATTACATTTCCAAATGAGAATATTAATGCCATACCCAAGCATGAGCCTAAAGTCCATTGTTCTGTGAGTATGTATCAATCACTTGCATTGTATTTCTCAGCACAAGTATTTTTTTGACGACGGTGATGATGACGAACATTTAGAATGTTGGTTTTGTGTGACTGGAGAGGAGGTGGGTTGAGAGAGTGTGGGTTGTGGGAGTCAGTTCGCTCTCAGTCATCTGAGAATGTTTGGGCTGAAGGGGCTTCAGAGGGGTAGGATGTCAGTGTGGTATTCTGCCAACTCACCACTCTGCACCCAGAGACGAGGGTACTTCAGACTATAGACAGCACACTGCAGCACTGATCCAACCGCAGGCCTCGAAGAGAGAGAAACAGTATCTGCTCACATTCGCCCTGCAAACACTGTACCTGTTTTTCACAAGACCTTTTCAACTCACCTCTAAAAGCTCAGTTCAAAACATCCCAGCAAAGGCCTTCTAGACCTGAGCGCCTTCAGAACCTTTCGTTTATGCAAGGGCTGGGAGGTGGGGTTGGGGGCAGGGACCGCTTGTTTCGGATGCATTGTGATGCTGTACTAAAAACAGTATGAATCAAAATAAGCACAAAGCTTTGAAAATGATTCCCATCACTTTGCAATCCTGTCCTAGTGTGTGTTTTTGCTCTCTTTCTGTCCTTCCATGACAGAGATGGCTGAGCTGGGTCTTACAGACCTAAACAAAATCTCTCAGTGGCAATTCAATGGGAAAAGTTGATCTGGAGGTAAAACTTGAGATGTCAGATGCCTGCTACCATACTTCCTTATCTGATTGTGGCAGGAACTCCGCCTCAGCGGAACTTCAAAGGTTTGTTATATAGTGCATCCCAGGGGCTGCACTGGAAGTAATGATATGTCAATGGTAAACATCCTGTTTCTGTATTTTGTATCTAATTTGTGGGGAAATTGAATCTTCACAGGCAAATAAGGATTACACATTAAAGATAAGAATGAGAATGGGTTGTAGACATATGCTGCCCAATAGTTTTTTTGAATGTTGCGGTATTTCTACAGCGTACACAGTGGGCAAAAACAAAACCAGAGAAGAAAAATCAAGTGTGACACATGGACACACATATTAGTGCAGGGAGCAGCTAAACCCACGCATGCCAGGGAGTCAGAACAGAAATCAGTCTCTACTTTTGTCCCGTCCTCTGCCTCCTCCTAGGACAGCCAGGAGCAGTAGGCAGCCACTTTAGTGGCGCCCAGAGGAAATAAGATGCACTAGTTTATTGAAATATGGGACATTTTTCCAGTGTCCTGTATATATTTGCAAATACCAAATTAGAAGCTGTATGCCACTAAGTGAGGAATATATAGGAAGTGTAATTCATCCTCATAATAAAATGTCAGTATAATTACCTTGGCCTCTTCATCTCCCCCTGACAAGTCAAAGGTGTGAAAACAGGATTGTTGATGCCGTGTTAGAGTGACGGTAGGCGTACTTACACAGACATTGTATCCAACAGACACCTTTTCCCTTCTTTCTGACATTGCCATCACACCCGCTCTATAATTGGATACTCTGGCGTCAAGTCCAAATAGTTCAGAAACAAGTTCTGATCCGCTGCAGTAGTGGGGGCTAGTACCCCTCGGTGTCTCACTTCCCTCCTTCATCTCCATCTTTCTTAGCCCCCCTTCACCCGCCACCTCATCCCCCTACTCCACCCTCCTTACCAACCAATCAACAGGAATTCCAAATGTGCAGAGTGGAAAGGAATAAGAGCACTATAACAGCAGGTGTGTCACACCATGAGAATCTGATTCATTCTGGTATCAACAAGGAGCTGATGCACACCGATATCTCATTCACCTTTTTTATTTATCAAGTGATTTATTCAGTGTCTTGAAACCACCTGTAAATGACTCCTGCCCCCTGCACCGTGTCATTTCCACAAAGCCACAAAAAAGGGAGGTGAGTCATTTATGTCACACAAAGAGCCTTGATTGAAAGATACAAAATAATCTGCATATTAACAGTGCCGAGGGGCTTGGCAGCTTTTGCGGGGCAGAGCGAGGCATGATCGTTAAGTTGTTAAATTACAAAGCACTGTGCCAAGGGGAATCCGTCAGGCCATTAGGGTGCAATTAATCTCTTCAGAAACAGATATGTGTGGGCTCCGCACATACGCATTTTCAACTAATATTCCAACAGTAACTTACTTAGCATTGTTCAAATGGTGGCTATAGCACTATGAAATAAAACTTTCCTTGTTCTCATCAACGGAACGTCAGCCTGGTTGTCGTCGGCTCCTAAGTTCCAGATACAATACAAAGGTTCTTTTATGAGGAACTGGCCTTTGTAGACCTGATGGTGTAGGTTCATGTTGTAAGTCTTTCTGAACATGTTGGTAGATCGCACACCGCATGTACTCAATCAAATCTACACAGAATATCCAATGACGTTGACCGCATAATGGGATGGGATATCTGTTTTTCGCTTTTCATAGAAGTTCAGCTCTGATTTATCAGTGCAAACAGGTTTAAGATCTGGTGCTGGAGGCAACTTCCAGTTGCCTAATCCATGTGTGCTCGCTTGGGGAACATTTTGTCATGACAAACAGCTAATCTTCTACTACAGTTGCGTTCTGCTTGACGTTTGAACAGACAACAGACTCAAAGCACTTCCACTGCACACATAAACACGCTGTAAAATGTACTCTCTCTCTCACACACACATGCTCAAGCCTACACCATCCTATAGGAACAGAAATATTCGAAGGCAAATCGACACACACACACATACTGTCATGCATCTCTACCACTTGAATGCAAACCCCTACAATTACAGCTCCCTCACATAATGACATCATGACAGGGGCAATGATCAAAAATAATAGATAACCATTTTCCAAGCATGACCAGAATGCTTAAGTATGGTGCAGGTTGTTGTTTACCCTTGGAAGGGGAATACTTTTAGGGCATAAAAGCTGAGTTGTGTTTGGACACCCTAATGCATGGTGATGTCTCCCCTGACAAAGGGCCTTCTGTTGGGGAGGCACTGGGGAGATGAAAGAGGTCCAGATGTTCATGAAATGGACTGGAACAAGGAGATATTGTATTCCAGAGGGGAGATCATCGTTTTAAGTTGTGGCGCTCTGCTCTAATGGTCTAATATATAGTGGTGTGAGAATGGTGCAGTGTTATTAGAGATCCCTGTTAAAACCTGTGTCGAGTTCCATGTTAGCTTTTGGCTGCCAAATGTCTGTCAGGTTCCTCCTTTTGCTAACTATGCACTACTTCTAGTCTGTCTGACTCTCAGCCATGTCCTACTACAACCAATGTCTTACTGCTACCCATGTCCTCATGCTAGCTTTTTGGACTGCTAGGCTGCTGGACAGCTATCCTGTTTCACTCACATTCTCAGCAGTTTCACAAGACAGCTTGCCCCCCCCAAAAAACGGATTCTGTTTTTCAACTGCTGATGCACACTTAGGTGTGACGATACCATCACATCTGAGTGTTTTTTGTATTCTGAACCAGGTGGAATGGAAACAGAGATGGACTTTGTCATTCTGTTCCTTAAATATCTCATCAGTATTCTGAGAAAGTCCCTTTCAAGGGAATCAGATAATAATGGTCCTGCTCTTTCTCTCTTCTTTCCATTGTCAAAACTCTCTCTTGTGACCCTGCTCCCTCCCTCCCCCCCTCCCTCTCTCCCTCTCTCCTCTGTCTTGTCTTCCTTCCCTCCTCTCTGCTTTTCCCTGTCTCTGGTTTTCAGTCAGATTTTCCTTTCACTCTTCGCCTCTAGGATCCCACCCTCTCCTTTTTGCCCTTTTTACTTATCTGCCTCAACTCCCTACATTCTCCATTCTTGTTTTTCTGCATCTTTCACCCTCTTTCTCCAACCCCACACAACACCTTTCATTTTCTCTCTCAAGCTATGTCTCACACGACACCTGGCCATTTGGACGCCTCTTACTCCTCATACTTCCCTCTCTCTCTCTTCCCTTCCTCCTCTTTCTGACACCTTGATCTTTCTACATCCTGATTTGTCAGATTTTTTCCCATCGCAATCGCTCTCACTTCTCTCAGTCTTCCATATTGTCAGTCTCCGTAAAATCCCTAACTTTCCAGAGAGAGCTTTACAAAAAAGCACAGGTCACTGATCGTAACAACGAGATAGCCCCAAACATGAAGGATAAATTGTGAGAAACCAATTAGCCAAATGAGTAGAGGGCTAACTCTGGCCTGTTTGAAGAAAGTGCCGGAAATAAGAGTTAAGGACATGGAGAAGAAAAGTTATGATGGAGTGAGGAATGGTCTGGAGAGGAGAGGGGACTGGATCAAGGTGACAGGAGGTGGGGCAATGAGAGAAGTGTGTGAGGTAGAGGTCATTTTGTTCAGGAAGTAGTGGGTTTTAGCACCAGTAATGTGAGCAGAGGGAGTGATGCTTCCAGACCGTGGACCTACCTTCCTCCTTGGACTTGTGCCATCTCCTCTCAGCTGCCCAAAGGGTGGACTGTTCTTCACGAATATTCACATCTGTGAGGCACGGGCAAGATGGAGAACATTGTGCAAGCCTGGTTGAAAGAGGACAGAGAGTGTCAAGTGATGCAGTTAATGTGGATGACAGGGTGTTGGTAGCAGTGTCAGTGGGGTGAGACATGAACTTGTCAAAGGGAGATATCTCCCTATCTCTTGCTTAAATGCTTCTCTCTAACACTCTAACTCGCTCTCTCACACACACACTCTCTCTTGCTGTCTCTCTCTCACCCTCTTGTGTCTCTGCTCTCCCTCCAGGTGGGGTTTGTATCGCCCAGTCTCTGAAAATCCCCCGGGAGCCAAAGCCGGGGGAGTTTGACAAGCTCATCCTGCGTCTTCTGGAGACCCCTAATGCCCGGGCCGTCATCATGTTTGCCAACGAGGACGATATCAGGTGTGACTCACTCTCTCATCCTTTCTGTCTCTTTTGTATGGACACACGCTTGCTGATGAACGCACATGTGTGCACCTGAAGAGAAACCCAAGCACTCATACTAGTGTGCGCACATACACACACACACTCCATCACTGCACTCTAGGCAACTCTGAGTCAAGACCACATTGTTTATCCTCCATCAGCTAATCCACAAACTCTTCACTGAGGATTGAGATAACAATGTTTCGATTAACTCTGAGAACACAGGGCTAAGAAGACCAATGCGTCAAAGCTCTCCTGAACTTCAGTTCTCTTCAGTGCATACCGTTTCAGGATTATCTCCGCTGGATCTGATTAAAATGAAATTAAGAAGTGCTGCTCATCTACCGATATTATTCCAGTTTTGATATGAAAGCACTTTGCCACCTCAAACACCTGCTACCCACAGAGAATGAACTCAAAAGTCACTGTCTTCGACAGAGGGTTGAGGAACTTGGCCAGGTTTCTTAATCTTCACCGAAGCCCTGCGGTCATTCCATATATCAGTCTTTCAGTTAAGGAACAGGGGAGAAGTGGGAAATGAGAGAGGGAGAGTAAAGTAAGTATATATAGGGTTCACTTGTTAAAGATTTTCTGGACAAGGTGTGCTTGATTAGTGTTGTAAAAGAATGGAATGTGCTCTTCTAGAACCAATCCAGCCAATACCTTCTCTCTCCTCTCATTGACCTGTCTCTCTATCTCTCTTCCCATAGGCGTATCTTGGATGCTGCCAAGCGAAACAACCAGACGGGTCACTTCCTCTGGGTTGGCTCGGACAGCTGGGGCTCTAAGATCTCCCCAGTGGTGGGGCAGGAAAGGGTGGCCGAGGGCGCCATCACCATCCTCCCTAAGAGGGCCTCTGTGGACGGTAAGCGGAAGTCTCGTTAACTTAATTTGCTGGATCAACATTGTTGTTGCAGTGTTCCGGAAGACTACAGAATGCCAACCAAGCAAATAAAAAATTGACTGACTCTGAAACAGACTGAGCCAGTCTCCATGCTTTTAAGGCAGACTGATTAGTGGTAAAACATTAATGGACACAGCCTAAAATCCCAATGCTTTCATAGTAGTCACTAATTAGACTTCCTGGATTCATTGCAATAAAACTGCCCATGGTTTGCCAATAAAGAAATACCGAGATGGACCTGTCTGATGTGTAAAAGTTGATATTTTACTTTAGTTTTGGTAACCATATTTGATAGCAAGATTAGATATATAGAATTGATTAGAAGATGTGATTTGTTACACCTGGCACTGAATATACACGATACCTGTACATATGAGTTGAACTCTTCCATCAGATATTTATAGAGGCTGGTTTCCTCTCATTGATTCTTTTTCTCTGCCTGATGTTCAGCATTCGACCGGTACTTCCGAAGCCGCTCCCTCTCCAACAACAGGAGGAATGTGTGGTTTGCAGAGTTCTGGGAGGAGAACTTCGGCTGCAAGCTGGGGCAAGGCAAGCGGCCAGGGAGCCCCAAGAAATGTACAGGTACGCCTCAACCCAGCACCAGTCCTGTGCGGGTCTGAACAAGTCCCATGATACGTTATTCTGGATGTATGTAAGTGTTTTACATATAGGCATTGGCATGGAACCAGGTTGATTACATACTGATTACATAACGGTGGAACCCTGAACCAGAACTGTGACTGAAGTATTTGTCAATAGGATGAATTCCTACTCAAATGTCCTACTTAAAATGTGATAATGCTATAGCAACAGTACTGTGCAAATGAGCAAAGGTTAATCACACTTGAGATTGTTCATCAGATTCCATACTCATGGTATACAGATTCCTTACGCAGGGTATACAGATTCCATACGCATGGTATAAGTCAGAAAACTTGAAAAATTCATGAACAGCTCTAAAACAAGACCTGATCTCTCCAAAACACCAGGTCTAAATATTCCCTGTGCACATTTAGGCACAGCAATATCACAGAGACTGAACATGAACAGCAGAGACCCCACACCGGTCCTCAGCCAGACAGACAAACAAGGCTTTGCTTCCCTTGCGCAAACCCTGCCTGTTTAAACAGCCCTCTTGCTGACGGCAGGCCAGAAATACAGAAAGCCGAGAGTCTGTTTGCCCAAGTGTCAACACTGTACCGCCATCCCCACATGCTCAAAGTACTTGTGATATCGGACAGAAATGTCAGCGAAGGTGACCCACTCAGTCATGTGACACGGTTCTCTACAAATGTACACATGAGTCAAACAGTCTGTGTAACCACATCACCAAGATGTTCTGGTGAGGTTAGAGGACCGTAGGTTGGCATTAGTACAGTGGCTGTCCATGTACAGTACAGCCTCCCATTACAGTGTAATGACTAGCTTACTCCCATACTTGTTGTTCAAGTGTTTGTCTACAGTGGTTAGACCTGAAGGGTTTTATCTCACAGGAATCTGTTGGACCTCCACTCAGACTGAACTTGACTCATAACTCTAGTTTATAAACAACAACAATCTGGTCGAGGAGGCCTTGTTTGCTGTCATGTAGATGAAGGAGTCTCCATTGTGTGGGGCTCTTACACCATGTCCTAACAAGATGCGAGCATCCGACTGTCGCATCGGACGCTCTCTGTCTACACTGAATCCATCAAATCCACTTCTGTTACGTCATGTAAACTAACCACTTCGCTATGACTTCATGTGCTACAGAGCCGAAACGTTGCGCTGTGTCATGTTGCGTTGCGTCGTGCTGCATCATGTCACTCACTTCAGGTTAGGACATTCCAACAGAAAACAAAGCCAAAAAGTCTAATTGCTTTTAGTTGCATCGCTCGCATCCAGTCGCTCGCATTGCATCCATTTAGGACACAGTGCTTAGGTGTCTGACAACCAGGGGCAGCATCAGCCATGTGGCAGAGACAAGTTGTACAGGATGTCTGATCTGAAGCCATGTGTTTGTAGGAGAGACACCCTGAGAGAAAGGAGGAAGACGTGTACTTGTGCGTGTGTGACTTGTGCTTGTTTGTATTTTGTATTTGAAGTAGTCATGGATATCCGATCATATTTCTTTTGTGTTTGTACATTTTGATATTTGTGAACCCTAAGAACGATATTTCATCTCCATGGCATATTCATGAATGACTTTTATACATTTGACATTCTGACATTGTTCTCATCCCGCATGTGGTTGTGAATGTCTGGAGTAATGTGGTTGTGTCCCTTGGCTCAACACTCCATTTCCTTCTAGAATGTACGCAGACGTCTGTTCCTCGCCCATTCCACAACAACGCTTATTTTTCTGACACAGGGACTTGAAGTAATGAGAATAATTACAGAGCTGTTGTTCCTGGGTATCACTTGCTTTTCATTGCCTCTCTTTCTGTTCTCTCTTGCTCACATGCTTTTTTCCCCCACCCTCTCTTTCCCTCACTCGCCCTCTTTATTTCCCCCTCTCTCATTCTTGCTCTCCCTCTGTCTATCTCTCCTCCTATATCTTATCTACACTAGGATGCACATAACACTTCACTGCTGATAGATTTGCCTGTCAACAACACAAAACTTGGCTCCTGTGATTATTATCACACATTTTAAGGGGAGAGGAGAAGGCTGACATCAAATCATGATGGCGTGACCAATAAAATATATCTAAATAACATAGAACATCCTGAAAAAAAACCACATACCCTGTATAAATAAACAAAACAAACAAATGTGCCTTGATCCAGCAAACGTGATGTCTCGCCATAACTTTCACTGAGTTGGAGATTGGACTAAGTCATCACACTTCGATCTACTGAGACAGACAGCACACAAGGCCCTGAGGGGAGCAGCTCCTGGATGAATTCCACATCACTTAGCTTAGCACACAGCTCGTCCACCGAAAAGTGCCATTGTTCTCCCAGTGGTGTGGGTGTAAAAGAAAAAAGAAAGTAATTTTGGATGATTGTTCAGGTCTTCTTTGGAAACAAGGGCACTTGTTGAGAGGCCGATCCCTCAGAGACTTGTCCAACGCACCAGACAGGATTTGGATTGTTGATTTGTGGTGAACGTAGCCAAGAAATTTGAACCAAAAGAAACTCACAAAAAAAGAAAAATAACAAGTTCAGCCCTAACTATTCAATATGCAGTGTCCAGCGCTGTGATAAAGTTGGGTGTGATTTTTCCATGAGGCTGGGAGTTTGGAAGGTGATGTCAAAAGCACTCTGGAGACCTCCCCTACTGTTCACTCTTCATGGGAGCTGGCAGGGAGAGCAGCAGCTTGAATAGGTTTTATTAGCAACTCAAGATTGAGTTTTAGTGCCATGAGGAATGAGAGAGGCGCTGTATAGGCATCTTCTATCAGAAGCCATCGCTTTCAGAAGCGTAATCATGAAACCAGACAAACAGCTGAATCAGCACTACCCCTCTGGTCATACACCACCTGTGTGTGCTTTTTTTGTGTTTGTTTGTGTGTGTGTGTGTGTCGTGTATTTTTTGATGGTGCATCAATAGTTTGCAGCCAGTGCAATATTGTAAACAATACACATCCATCTCCCATAAACTTCTTAAGACAGCAATGGCTTACATGTGTAAAATGTCCTTGTGTGTGTAAGTGTGTGTTTGTGTGTCTTGTGTCTGTGTATTATCTGTTTTTGCGAGAATGTGGGAGTTTGGTTAGTATGTTGTGTGGCGCGTGAGTCCTTTGCAGTGGAATAACATGTTTATGCATGTCTGCATTTCAGTTGAGAGACTACTGTACATACTTATTACAAACAGTGTGTGTTTGTGGGTGCATGTGTGAATTTGTGTGTGTATAGCATGTATGTGTGTGCGCACATCCAGCCATGTGTTACCCCACAAAGGATTCATTTAGACAGGAAACACTGTAACCAGAGCAAGCCTGCATTCAGTAATCCCTCTCCAGGGCACACCTCCAATATCATGTGAAACGTTAATGGCGTTTGATTTTAGCATTGTATTACTCCCGTTCTCCCTGCTTGCTTCACATCCTGTGCAAGGAATATGTGTACAGTTTTGTCAGATTGCACAGTTCTGTAATACAATCACAAGCATTTCTTTTGCTGTGTAGGCTAAAAACTCTACCAATATGCAAGTCACTGTCCCAGTAGAACAGTCCTGTAGACCAGTGGTCCCCAACCCTGGTCCTCAGGGCCTACTGTCCTGCATGTTAGATGTTTCCCTGCTCCAACACTCCTGATTTACATGTATGGGTAGTAATGTAGCTCTGAAGAATTATGGTAACGAACATGCATTAGAATCAGGTGTGTGGGAATGGTAAACATATAAAACATGCAGGACAGTTGGCCCTGAGGACCAGGGTTGGGGAATACTGCTGTAGACAACAGCCCCAGTCTAGCGTGGTCGCTTCAGTGTGGCACAATATTATTTCTTGTTGACACCAAACATACCATCATAGCATCACAACATGACTGAGACTACAGCCCACGTATAGTATGTTGGAGGCTGTTCACTAAATTGCTCAGTCACTAACAGGATTAACCAGTTAACTGAGATAAAACATTTGCCCGTACAGTACTATTGTATTTTGTATCATGAAAAACAGAGATATGGCTGCAGACAGTAAGCGTACTCCACCATGCACTGTGAGTTTATTAAACTACTGACTCACTGAAGAGGCCAAAATATTGTTTCAGGACAGTGTTAACCACGCAAGTACAGTACAACTCCCTAGGGCTGTGTAGATGCACTCCATACAATACGTATGATAATGAAATTGTAGCAACGGCATGGCAGATGATACTGGCCAGCTGCGTGGAAGAGAAATATATGCTCCTATATCTGATAGTGTTGGTATACAGGGTATACAGAGAGAGTGAGCAAGAGAAAAAGGACCGAAGACAAGGAAAATAAAGATGAACAATAAAGAGTAAATGAATTAATCAGATGAGGAAAAAATAAGTGTTTGCTCTGGGGTGGGTCATGTAAGGCCACAGTCATTAACTGTAATTAATTGGGATGGTTAAAAGATTTAACAGATTTACTGCCAAGGGGCCAGAGTTTGCAATATCCAGAGTTTCATTGTGCAAGGTCTTACCACCTCTGCTGACATGTTCCTCTCTGTTGAACAGTGTACATGTTTATTTTATAGCCTCACCTTACCTGGTAATGTCCTCCCAGACAAAGTATGACCCTATGCTAAAAGCAATCAAATAATGTAATTAATCCACCTCTCCTACTTTCAGGCATGAGAGGCTGAATGAGACTAATCAATGATTTAGTATGTGTGGATGTGTGTGTACGCTACATGGGGTGTATGTGTATGTGTATGTATGCTTGTATGGATGTTGTATGTTTTTATGTGGGCAGGTATCGGTACGGGTACATAGTATAGTGTATATACATACATAGTATAGTATACGTACCTGTATGTATGTGTGAACTGTCTGTGTGTGTGGGCGTGTATGCTCCCCTAATGCTGACTGTTTGAAATAGGTTTTCATCTGGTCATCTTCTTTGACCACCAAAAAAATACAATTTCAGTTCTGTTTCACACAATACAATAGAAAATGTTTTGGAATGGTTTGATGGCATGACTTTTGCCTAACATCGAACCATTATTTTTGCCTCCATATTTGATTTATATGAAAATACGGAAAAGTCAATAGTTGTGGAGACACACAAGCAACATCCTTGGCACATCCTTGTTGTGTGCTGCCTGAAGGAGGCTTGTCAGCTCCCTTCTTCTCATTCTTATTCTCCATAAGTGTTCTTTTCCATTTCCATTTAGTAATTTCTCATGACGCTCTCATCCAGAGCACCTTAAAGCAAGTGCAGGGACATTCCTTCTGAGGCAAGTAGGCCTCAAGCTTGTGCACATATATATTAGGATAGGTTATGTGTTAGTGTGTGTAGAATATGTATGTATGTAGTCTAGATAGGATGTATTGTTATGTAGCTAGTGTAGATTATTGTAGGATAAATTCTGTGCACCAAGAGACAAAAAAAGCTGTCAGTGTTGTCGATAGGACTATGAATATTTAATCTCAGCAGTGTACTTTGCACGCTTTTTTACACCATCTCTAAAGACGCTTAGAAACTACCCTCTCACATTTAAAACTGTACAAATTTCCCATAAAAACATTGGAAAAACAGTAAAGCAGTAATTTCTATAGCACTCTGGCAGTTCGGTTATACAGCACTATTTCCTTGCACCGTCTTTTACACTCGACAGTGTTATACAAGAGTCGACAGATGAAAAGCAATCTCCACAAACCCCAGTTATTATTAATTAATATAAAACATTTTGTGTTTGTTTTTTCCCCTCCATTGTGGAAACTGGCTTTTTGCTGGTTCTCTAAAGGCCTCCATCTTGATAAAAACAGCATGAGAGCTAAGGGGAGGAGCTGCCTTCTGTCAGTGCCACAGCAAGCACTCCTAAATGCGCACCACTCAAGAACATTTTGGAAGGCATGCTTTTCTTTCTTTCTTTGAGAAAGTACAAATGGTAATTTATTTTGCTTGGCCCTTTTTTTTGTCTTTGACGTTTTCCCAAGGTAGCCATTAGCACTAAATAATGTTGACATTTGTTTTTAAAGATGGCAAAGTCAGAATTAATGGTTCTACAGCTGCAGGAGAATAAGAGATTTTAAAGGTTATTAGTGCAGTCAAGTCTTTGATTACCCAAGATGTGCTGCCGTGTGTATTTTACAGACATGCTGCTGTTCATGTATCATCTTGTGTTAGTTTCTAATCTACCCACTACCTATCAAGGCTATTTACCCCCTGACAAGAGACAGGTGGTAGGAACTGGATATGCAAATGACATGTGCGATTTGCATAATGCGTTAATTGGAAGAAAAATTACATACGAAGACATAAAAAGCGCAAATTAAGCCCTGCCTCCCTTTTCAGCTGTCAGAGGTGCATCGTTGAAATTTAGACATATGCATGGCAGCTAGAATGGCCCAGGCTGGTGTGTATTTGCACATTTGTTAGTTTAAAGGCAGGCTAAATATTTCATTTCTTAATGAGCAAGAACACCAAGTCATTAGCTGAGCACCCAGTTTATGGTCCAATCTATTGTGATGTGGACTTGTCAGCCAGCCCTAGTCATCTGGGAGGCTTCTTAATTGAGGTCCAGGCTTTTCCGAGGCCTGGTCTGGCACGTAAATAATCTGGTCAAACTATCCCTGTCCACAAGCAGTTAAGTATATCATGTTAAATTCATCGTTCATTAGTTTGTTTATACAAAGGACAGGGTACTCATCATTGTTGTATTCATTTAGTCAGGCATTTAAAATCTCTTATCGCTTGTAGCTGTGAAACCAGTTATGCTGTAGAGCCAGAATCAATGTTTTCCCATCACCTTTGCAAAGACCGCAAACAAAGCAGTCCAGTATTTTTCCGCCTAATCCATGCTGTCGAATCTGGTATGGTCCCATTGTGCCTGACTCATGTGGGGGAACAGAATCCCTGATACATTTGCATGTCTCCTGGTGAAACCTTGCTGTCAAATGCTACCAGTGTTTAAAGGTCACAAAGAGAGGAGGGGTTGTGGCAAGACTTGTCCCTTCTCCACCATTAATGCTGAGCGACGGTGGCAATTACGTGAACTTCATATAACCTCTGCATCCGACTTCTCCTACAGAAAAAGGATGAGAACAGACACTGTCGACACACCGGCTCCCTGTCTCATGACTCTCTTTGAGGCCGCAAGGGCAGTATCAAATAGTATTCCTACTGTTCTCTCATCTCACTTTAGTAGTAGTAGTGCTCTCATCTACTTTGTCCCTGCAGATTGTAATTCGACTTAATTAATTTAACAGCTGCTTTTATCCATAGTAATTGTAGTGTAAGAGGAGAAAGAGGAGGGTGGTAGAACTTGGAACCTCTTGATCTGCAGTCAGTACTTGTATCACTCAGCTGCCCACAAAGTGTATGGCTACAAAGAAATCCAGATGGCCATGATAATGGTAATGGGATTAGATTATTAAATGATATAAAGCGGAAGATTTCTGAAGATTCTGAAGATTGTTTGACTTCGCTAACTCATTATAACTCTCTGATTACTATTCTGATAGACCTGTGCCTATAATATAGACCTGACAAGTCAAGTGCCGGTACGTCTGAACAATCGGGTCAGAGAATGAATTTTAGACAGTAGCACTGGGAGAATTCTTATAATTGGAGGTGGCTGTGTCTATCGCAGTGAAAACGTGCAGAAAGACAAAGACACAATGACAAACAACTGTAGTATAGAAAAGAGTGATATAGACAGAATTCACTATGACATGTAATGCAGAGCGGTTTTCTTTTCATGTCATCTTGTACTGTACATCTCCACTTGATATCTTTATAACAGTGAGGCCAGCCAATGGCAGACTCATATCGTTATTAATGCTACGTTGAGAGAACAAACAATAAGGCTACATGTTGATGAGATATTAATGTAAATATATTCCGCCTTGTCAGACATGCTGTATACGTACACCACTGATGTCACTGCTGGGATTATTCTTATTTCATCTTATCTCACAGTAGAAGATGGTCTGTAATTAGTTTGTCATTTATCTGATTTTCTCATTTAATTGAAACAGAAGTATCCCCCAGCGCTTCATCAAAAGAGGGAAAACAAACACACGTCTGTCCTGTAGAAGGGGGAATTAAATTTGCCCTTGTAAGTGATGTTTAATTGAACCGCCAGCTTCTGTAATGAAGTTGTCCGTCAGGCTTATTGCCACACATCATTCAACATGAACGAGGATTTCATCTTCCATGCATCGGTAAGCTAGTCTCGTTATCACACACACAGGCACATTATCCCATTGTAAGTCAGTCATTATTTGGTGAGACTGCAACAGGTCCATGTTGTTTTGCAGACAGGGATTTTGTCTCACCGAGTTCTGATGTAACTTTGGTAGTAATACCTTCAGTATTCAGTAATATCAACATTCATGCGTTATAAACTGCCTAGACTATCACACATGTGTTACCAGTAATTGCTGTTACATTGGCCACATATATGAAAGTAATAATACACTATTCATATTTTAAGGAAATGTCCTTGAGCAAATTATGTTGTCAACATTCATATCACAAGTGCACTTTATTCCCTATTCCCGTGTTCCCATTCCCATGTTCTCATAGTTTATCAGAGCAAACCAGGAATTAGCTCAGAGAATTAGCTGCCACAGCGCCTTAAGAGTCTCATCACGAGATCACATCATATTCTCCTGACGTGCAGTTAAACTCACAGCCAGCGATAGATTGGCTCAAAACATAAAACTAGAAAACACAAGAGAACCTCATCTAAGCCAAGCACAAAATAAAAAGATTGAAATGGACAATTTATGAATATATGACTCTAGTTTATTATGCAGCGTCTCACATGATTGTTCTTGCTCTCTCAAGTGTTGCTGTCTTTGACACATAGATACCAGAGAACTGACCCAGTCTAGACCTTAACCTCTCCCTTTGTTAGCGGGTAACTGTAAAAAAAAACAACACCTCAGTCATGTCTATCAATGCATCCATTCCATTCATTATGGCAAGTAATTTGTCAGGTTCAAAGAACTCTTACAAATGGGTGGGATATCGGGAAACCCAAACTTCAGTCTGTGAAAAACAATCAAGGCCATTTTCTAGTGAGTTAGCCTAGTCACATGTTTCATAAAGACCCGGGTGTTGAAATGTGTTAGGAAACATGTGCATTGTTGAATACCACAGTCTGGTCTGCTGTTACAATACACAAGGTGAAAAGGGTTTCCTTTCAATGCAGCGTTTACCTTGTGAGATGGTTTTATTCAGTCAAGACTTGCATGAAAAAAGTCAAGGACAAAATCGCTGAATCACAGGCAGTGTGACTCATTGCGAGATGAACTGACCTTTTCTCTTCTTGTTTCTGAATGGGGCAAGGACGGTGTGTCTGTCGAATTGTACTACCATGTCAAACTTTCCTGCCACAAAGCAAAACTATAGGGCTAGCCTTAACCTTAGTGTGCTCATGTACAGTAAACCCTGAAAAAGAATAATCTAATAAGTAAAATAAAATGTTGGTGAACATATACACTACATTTCCACTAATACCACGCTAAGCCTAACTAAGATAATAACACAAATTCTTCTCCTCTCTGCGGTCAGGGTTGGAGAAGGTGGGCAAGGACTCGACTTACGAGCAGGAGGGGAAGGTGCAGTTTGTGATGGACGCGGTGTACGCAATGGCCCACGCTCTCCACCGCATGCACCGCGAGCTGTGCTCTGGCTCTCCCGGGCTGTGCCCCCGCATGGCCAACATCGACGGCAAGGAGCTGCTCAGCCTCATACGGGCCGTCAGCTTCAACGGTAAGTCAGGTCATTTTGATTTCTGGAGCACATTTGCAAATAACCAAAGTTAATCATTTAGAATCGATTTTTTTTTTTATACGTGTCAGTTACTCGTGCAGTTTTTGTTATTTATACACATACAAGGCCTTTTTCAGTTGACCGATCAGCAATCTTTATCTTTTAGAGAAGAGGAAATCCCTGTGTAGCTTTTGCTCTTGACCCCAATAATGGCCTGCATCTCTTTTTTATCACTCTTCTTAAGTCTCTTTTCACTTTCATCCATTTCTGACCACATCTCAACTCCCCGATGGTCTGACACTTCCACCCTCTTTGACTCGTTCGTTTTAGTGATTCCATTCATCCCTTCTTTCCCTCCTGTCTTCCTCCCTGCGTCTTATCCGAGTCTTCCTTGCTGCTCTTCACTTTCTTCTTTCATCTGACTCAATTTCTCTCGTGCCATTTACAGACCTCTCCCCCTCACTGCTCTCCTGAGTCCTGGGGAGCTAAAAACCCATCATCGTTCACACCATCCCGTCTGACCATGTTTCTGAAATCTAATTCTGTTCAAGCATTTTATTCTATGTAGTCCATGTTTAGAGTCTACTAATATTCACAATCTCCTGAATCCCTCATCTCTAGGAATTTGTAAACAAACAGTCTTCACACCATATCAAGGTACCTTTTGGATAACCGGCTTTGGCTTCTGTGTTCTGTAATGAATAACATGAAAACATGGCAGACGTGAGTCTTGCCTGGGCGGCTCATCTTTTGAAGCTCGGCCAAGTTCTCTTGGAGCAGGTATCAGACTCGTGTTAGTAAAAATACACTTCAGGACAGAAGTCTTCAGGACAGAAGCAAATCGTGCTTTCAGATGGATATAGGTTTTGCTGTATTTTAATTGCCTCTCGGGGGCTAAAGGAAAATACAAGGCTTTGATGTCTGGTATTTCTGTGAAATTTAGATCAGTTTAAATCAGATTAGTTTAATTCACAATGCTGTTGCAGCTGTTGTAGGGTAGATGTGGTAGATTAGGGAACAGTGGGATATAGACTGAATGCACAATTCTAGTTTTCCAGTGGTTGAGTGTATGATTTTAAACATCATCATCATCTATTTTCATACCAATTATGGATGAATGGATGAATGGATGAATACACATGTATCCACATCACTTAGATAGAAGATAGAAGATAACATCTTTAAAAACGCTATAATCTATTGTAGCACATGATTTCAAGTAATAAAATAACAAAACAAGTCTCCAGTAAATTAAATGCAACATGTATTGTTTGCACAGCCATTCTCTATTTCCAAACTGCAAAGATTCAACTTTTTTTTCTACCTCTTGAAAGTAGCAACAACAAGCCAAACTACTTCAACACCAGGAATGATCACAATACTTTATCGTCTTTTGCGGAACACGGCCAAAGAAAATGATAAAATGGTAAAAGTCCTGCCTTCAGCTCCCTTCATCTCTCTTCTCCTGTGTCTTGGGCCCGCATGCTTCTCCTTGATCTACCTTGAAATGTTTAATACTTCAGGCAGGAGAGTTACCACCACAGAATCCACCTCACCCTGTACAGAAAAGCTATTTGAATACTTCTTCCATCTGCATCTCAAGCAAGGGGCACTGTAGGAGATACAAAGCTGAGGGAAACTCACTGGGCTTAGCCAGGCAAACAGGCAAAATTGGTAAAGCTTCACTTAGTGGATTTTTCCACCTTTTGCAAACCTCAAAGGTATTCCACTCTCCTTTAGGCCTGGTGAAATGGGAGCAGTCCTATTTGGGGAGGGAATCAGGGGTGATGATAGATTAACAAAGATTAACAAACAATACTTCACCAAAGGCCTGAGATAGCTGATAGCAGATGGCAAATCACACTTTTTTCCCTTTTGTTTATAAGTCTCATAATTATTCGTTTACAACAGATCACACATGCATATATTTGCAAAACTTCAGGCTGTTTAGCCTAACTTGTTTAGACAAGCAAATAAAAAAGTGAAATCAAGCGTGATTGCGTTCTTCTGTAGGTTTTTTAAGGTGTCTGTTATTGTGGGTATGTTTGCTCTCATAGGCTGCACATGTGTGCCACACTTGATAACCCTTTGCTTGGGGTACAGTACACTATAAAACATCTGTAACACATGCATGCTTCAAGATGTGTGTGGGCATATCAAAGCTGGGCCCTCATGCTCTGTGTGTGTCTCTTGACTGGCACAATCGTGCTTGATTGAGCCTGCAGCCAAGCCTTTGCATAATCCCCACATATCACACATGAGCGTCACCAGTGTGTGTGTGTGTGTGTTTGCCTGTGCGTGTGTGTGCGTAAGGTAGTGTGTGCTGCCACACAGAGAACAGGGCACTGGGGTTACCCATGAATTGAAGTTTGAAATGTAGCAAATCAGACATCCAGCTTTAAGCAGCACTCTGACAGTGACTCTGACCGAGGCCGCAGGGCAATCGCCAGCTCGAGCATGATTCCACTCGCCCCAGTGGCCGCGTGCATACGCTTATTTTTAGATTAGCGTTGCAAGGCTAATGGAGACTGAGCATAAACAGCTCCAATTGCCCCTAATGCTAACATTTGCTATGATAAGCCCTCCTGCACCAAGTCTCCTTGTCCATGCTTCTCGCTTTGAATACGATTACTAGAGCGTGGAAGAATAGCACAGCCCGTCAGAGGGATGTTTCAGATTACTTTGGACAGAGACAGTTAACAACAGGGGTGATGAAAAGCAGTCCTATTGCCATTTTTGTCATTGCATTACACAGCCCATCAGTGAAATGTAATTTTGGAACTTTTTTTATCCTATGAGGAACAAGGAAACACGCATGTGTAACTGAATGTGTGATAGGATGTGTTACTGTAATAATGAATACATAAAAGAAGGGAAGGCTGAACAAAAACATGCCACAGACAAAAGAAATCCACACACACATTGGAGAAATTTTGAATACCCTGTTCAGGCCAACAGTGTGAAATATGCTTAATATCATATTACTCTCCCTAACAAACTATCCAAATAATCCAGGGAGCAGTCAATGCGAGAAGATAAATAAAATGAGTCAGAAACTCCCCCCCAATTTCCTCAGACCTTATACTGCCTGTCAGTGTCTTAAAGGACAGCTCTGGGCCTAGAACTGTAAAATTGCATTGAGGTTGAAGAGTTTAGACCTCATGGCTACAAGCACTTTTACCTGATTTGCCTTGCAGCAGGACTGGCATTGGAAACTTGACATCACATCACTGCCTGGCACCCCAAGCAGGAAATGGCAGTTGAGGATCTGAGAGCAGTGCTCTTGCTGTTTTCCCTGCCGATATACCGTGAAATGATATATAGGTGGGGGGTACGGCACCGGTAAAGTAAATACCTGGAAATATGATTCCTGGAAGTCAGAGGAGTCTTCAGTACAAACTGTATTTTTGAGTAGTTATGTGTCCAGGCTAGCTGCAGGGTACTTTTACCCATGGTTTCCACTCTCTCACAAGGACACAAACACACAGTTATTGCCAAGGAGCTTTTAAATCCAAAATGTCTTTGACACTCCTCCAAATAATCAATGGAATTTCACCTTAAATCTGAACTGAAAGTAACTGGGAGGCTTCTTTAAGTTTAAAAAGACGCATTCCATTTGAACACTACATAATATCCTGTAGGCTACTGCAAACATAAGTAGTTATATTGAACATAATATATAGACTAAATGTATGCTGGTATGGATTTCCTAAGAAACAAAACACTTATTGTGAAATTCAATGCATCAGTGACCTTGTTGTCATACAACAATGTGAGTTCACTCAAGGGAGTGATCGTATGGAAGTATAAATTCACTGCAGTGCATCAGTAGAGTATCATTGATATTTATCTTGTCCTAAATAATGTCTCCTGGATGTCAGAATGTGTTTCAGTACACCAGGGGCTTGGATATGTTTTCAAATGTGTGTGGACAGCTTCTTTCTTTTTTTTTTTACAGAGGATGGAGCGTTTAAATGTATTTTTTATTAAAAGTCATTGTACATACATCATGAAACCTATGTCTCTGCTATACAGTAACTGTAGGCATCTCAAAAACAGAATTATGGATCCTAAGATAACAAGCCAATTTTTTTTTTTTATCCCCCAAGTTACCTTATGCCTGTTCCTCTGCCCATTTTATGCCAAACAGACATTGAATTATTCATATTTGATATCATTCCAAGGCAGATGTAATGATGACTTACTTGATTTAAGGCCCAAATCAAGGTTGATCTTGAATATACTGCAGTATCCTTGTATCCGGGCTGTTAATCATTCACCATTAACCCTAATTTAACAAGCATTTATGAATTTAACTGAAGATTAGGTGGTAGATGTCAAAACCTTGTATGTATGTGTGTGCGCCTGACTTTGTGAGTGTGTGTGGGTTTAGGAAGAGGAGAGACTGACTCTCTCAATCTGTCTTTGAGAGACGTCAGGGGTGAAACTATGACAAAACCTTGATCGCTCTTCATTCTAATTTCAAGGTTGATGAATGTCATATGAAAACAGCAAAGTACTTGGTTTTAGGTTGTTTGTAGGATGAGGTAAAACATGAAATATACACCCAAACCTTGGTGCAAGCTTCCAGCTCCAGGCTTTAGAACTTTGATTTTTTGCTTGCTTATTTGCAAATCCCATACAGAGCATTACAACATTTAGCAAAAGTGTGAGTTTCCAGTTAGTTGACGGTTTAGCTGTCAGATTAGATTATTAAGGCTTCACCCAGAGCCCCAGGTTCCCATAACAGTGCTAATGTGGAATCTTTTCAAGGCTCGACACAAGCTTGAACTTTTCTCCTTTTCTTCTGCATGGTTCTCTCCCCTCGCACCCAAATCTTATCATTTATCAAGACAGATACAGCAAGCTGGTTACAGAGAGAATTTGGATTTTTATCTCTACTAGGATGTGCTAGCGAGGGAGAACCAGATTGTCATCCTGAGTCCGCTTGGCTTCCCTGATTCATCGCTGTGCAGCCGATTTGCAATGCATTTATTCACTTTATAGCGAAGCAGAGCTTAGACATAATCAAAACTAGCACCAACTCAAACTTGATAAATGACTCTGGGCGTGCACTCCTTCATTAAGAAAGACCTTTCCTTTTAAATTCCAACTCTGAAGGAAAGTACTTTGAAGGTGGCTCATATAATTGGAGACTAAAGAATGGGTCAACATGTGATTATGTCCAGGATTGGTTCAATCAAGGCACAACATCGCAGCCTAATCATCCTAAAGATGACTCCCACAATGGAAAAACATGTTTGGTAAAGTAGCAATCAAGGGGCGATGATTGGGTGAACAAACCAGTCTAAGGTAGTCAGGGGAAGGATTCAAGTTCTACTGTGTGAAAAACTGGCATTTTGAAATAGCCATGTCATCATTTGCTTGCATCCCTTCAAGCCCATATCCCTTCAGGCCCGTATCTCTGGGACTCTGTAGCCTGTTTCTTACAGAGCCTTTATCTGCTCGTGAGTCCAGAATGTGATGTTTGTACTTAGCTAACAAGTGCTTACCCACAACCTTCCGGCCCCTTTGGTGCATTTGGGATCAGCAGGAACAGATGAGTGCAACTTTAATCATGGACATGTTTTTAAAGTTCACAAATGACTGCAGGAACTGTGTATGTAAAACAAAATGGCCAATGGCCAACTTGAAAAGCAACAGACAAATAAGGAAGTCACAGCAGAGCACCAAACTTCCTCGTATGTCTAATTAAGACCCCAGAGTACTACTGTGAGAGTCAGATAGATGTGGCAGCATGTGAGGCCTTATAGTTGGAACTTGTTTTGTACGTTTAATTTGCAGCTCTCAGTCTGATTGCGAACCAAAGAGGCGTTTGATAGGTGCCAAGACAGGGGCAATGGGCTTGAACTCGTTCATTCATCAGCAAAGAAAACATAAAGAGAAACAGCTGTGGGGGTGGTGTTTCGAAAGGTGACTCACATCTCTTTATTTTATATTCAAGGCCTTGGCATTTACAGATTTTAGTACAATTTCTTCTTAGATATACATTCTAACATACATCTCTTTTATATACCGAGCCAATCTCCTTTCACGCTGGATTAAGATGAGTATCTTTATGGACATTGTGTGTGAGATCATTTGGGAGCTTCTCTTGTGAAAACAGATGAGAGGTATTTTGCTCAGTTCGAGGAAAGAAGTTTTGTCTGTGTATGTGGCAAAATCCCAGAAGGACATACTATACATGCCAAGGAAACGAAAACGAACAACCCAATCCATCCTCTCCCTGCAGGTACACCAAAATGTTGAACCTGCTTTATGTTTATTATTTATTTATCGTTGTTGTTTCTCTGCGATTTTCTGTCTTACAGGAAGTGCTAACACCCCTGTGGTATTCAACGAGAATGGGGATGCTCCAGGACGGTATGACATTTTCCAGTACCAAATGAACAGGTCGACGGCAGAGTACAAAGTCATAGGTCACTGGACAGATCAGCTTCATATAAACGTAAGAACAACCCATCGACATATATTTGTTTTTCAGCTGATTAATTGAAGGTCCATGAAATATACAGTTATGGAATGATGATTGTGGATCTGGTCATTCAAGATTGGGATCATGATCATCGTTCCGTAATCTTTTCCCTTGTCTCTCCCCGTGTCTCTCCCTCCTCTCAGCTGGAGACCATGCAGTGGATGAGCGGGGACCCGTCTGTGCCCACCTCCGTGTGCAGCCTGCCATGTCGGACGGGTGAGAGGAAGAAGGTGGTGAAGGGCGTGTCGTGCTGCTGGCACTGTGAGCGCTGCGAGGGCTACCACTTCCAGGCTAGCGAGTTTCTATGCGAGCTTTGCCCGTACGAGCAGCGCCCCGACCACAACCGCACGGGCTGCCAGCCTATCCCCATCATCAAGCTGGAATGGCACTCGCCCTGGGCCGTGGTTCCCGTCTTCATCTCTGTCCTGGGCATCCTCGCCACCACCTTCATCATCGTCACATTCATCCGCTACCACGACACGCCCATAGTCCGCGCCTCGGGCCGGGAGATGAGCTACGTCCTGCTGACGGGCATCTTCCTTTGCTACGCCATCACCTTCCCCATGATAGCCGCGCCAGACGTGGCAGTGTGCTCCTTCCGCCGGATTTTCCTAGGGCTGGGCATGTGCTTCAGCTACGCTGCGCTGCTCACCAAGACCAACCGCATCCACCGCATCTTCGAGCAGGGCAAAAAAGCGGTGACGGCACCCCGCTTCATCTCGCCGGCGTCCCAGCTCGTCATCACCTTCTCGCTCATCTCTGTGCAGTTGCTGGGCGTTTTCGTCTGGTTCATCGCTGACCCGCCCCACACAGTGGTGGACTACGGCGAGCAGCGGACGCAGGACCCAGCGACAGCGCGTGGCGTGCTCAAGTGCGACATCTCGGACCTGTCGCTCATCTGCTCGTTGGGCTACTCCATTCTGCTGATGGTCACATGTACTGTTTATGCCATCAAGACCAGGGGCGTGCCAGAGACCTTCAACGAGGCCAAGCCCATTGGATTTACTATGTATACTACCTGTATCATTTGGTTAGCTTTTATACCGATCTTCTTCGGGACGGCACAATCAGCAGAGAGGGTAAGTCACCTTGTTTTTTGCGTCCATTAACCAAGGGTAAAGAAATACCAAGGCTTACTTGCAAAATAAGTGGATGTTTGTTATTTACAGAACTGACAGTTTATAACATCATATACTTCAGTAGGTCTGCTGTCTTTCAATACAGTCTAAGGGGCGCAATTGGTAGCTAACCGGATAAGTGCACATACCATGCAGGCAGAGGCCTTAATGCAGCAGCCTAAATTTAAATCCGGCCATGGCCCATTGTTACATGTTTTCCCTGTCACACTTCACTTAAAAACTGTCCAACGAAGCATGAAAAATTCCAGCAAAATATGTCTTTAAAATACAGTCTAGTAAGCAACAGCTTGTATTGAATGGCCAGGCTAGCATGTTCTCTGATGTGACATAACTACTACTCAGGTTCCTGAAATGATTGTGGTGCAGGTGTGAGATTATAGCACAGACGCATAATCACACTACCGTGAGGTGGTTTGCTAATCTGAGTCTGAACATGGATTTTGAAAAAAAAAATCCTGTCAACTGTTTTTTTGTTTGAGCTGTCGTGGCATTCTTAATGGGATTTATGTCACCTTTGGATATTACTTTTATGATTTGGGGATTTTCTAAGAGAAAGTAAAGAAGAAGGTAGTAGTCAACAGATATGTGTGTGCAATGTGTCAACTCAAATACTAGTATGATTCTGACATTTCGAACTACATATTACCATGGATGCATTCAATGGTATGTTAAATGTTTCACAAAGTTTTAAAAGAGCGATGTTTTCTCCCACAGGCTGTTTTTGCATTTTAATCCATTAAATTGATGAGCTGTGGCTGAAGACAGCACGCTGCAACTGAAGGCTGTTTTCTTCACAAGCCTATATTTAGAGAAGATCTCATTAACACACTATCTGTTTTCAGAACTGTCTTCTGTCACTTAGCTGAAATACTTCAGAAGGCTGAGAAACAGTGGTCCAACACTGTACACTGCAGCGCATTCATTTATTAAGCAGGCAATACCTTTGGATTGCTAGATATTTGTCCAATGCACATATGAATCAGACTTCTTATGTGAGCTTACATCCATATACAGTGGGCTTGCAGTATTTGGAAGAAGATGAAAGTCGACTTTGAGCATCTGTTTAAATATTTCAGGAGATACATTTCTAAAAGGCCTGGTTGAAGTAAAAAAAAAAAAAAAAAAAACAGCTCTACAATATCACGTTCCCCCTTTTTTTCTGTCTTTTTTGTCGACAGAAAACAAGCTGGTAAACTAAGAAGAGTTTCACCTCCTAAACAACACACGTTTCATGTTGGCCCCAGAGCTAGTATCTAGCCCCTTTCAGTGACTTTGTAGTTGGTATTCATCTATTTTATGTTATCTCCAAGGTCACGAGGGTTGTCAACCATGATTGCCTTGTACAGGAGTACTATCAAGCAATGCATGACTAATCAGTTTGAATCCCCCCAAAATTTGACTCCATGCTATTTTCCAGCTCCCTGTTTTAAATCCTGAAAAAGTTCAATGTTAAGCTAATAATAGACTACGCACTGAGGAACACAAAATAAATAAACAAAATTAGTTCTCGATAGATCTCTCACTTGACCATGGTGAAAACACAGTTAAGTTGAGGCTTACCCCAGCTGGTGTTTCTAGCTCATTAGTTTTTGCTCCTTGTGTCTCAGGTATATTCTCAAGGATCTGTTACTCTGTAGTCTTTCAAACAACTCATATAGGTTCCCAACAGTATAGACAATTCATATATCTGCAACTGTTTTTATAACAATGTAATATTATTGTCTGTATTTGTCATACAGACCTAATTAATTGCCACTGGGAAGAACATTTGTGTGTTGCAAGTAACTGTAGAAGTTTGAGGGACTTTTAAGTAATCAGTTTCTTAATATCCTCTTCATATACATAATATTTTATGTTAATACAGAATGCAAATGCATGGATGGTTAACCTTGAGTACAACAACAAAGTCTTTATCATCAAAATCTCTGAGAGCCGGCCCAACTGTGGCCAGACCTTAGTCCAGCTCTAATTGTGCACAGATGGCTAACCTCGGCTATTTAAATTGCTAATATACGAAGTCCACATTGCATGTCTGGTGTGGGAACCAGGTAGCTCTCAAAAGCACGGCTGGTCGTCATGGAAAGATCAACCCCCGTCAAAAGAACAAATATGACATTGGGATGCGATCACAAGCAGGTAATAGGCTTGAAAGTGCAGATATTTTCTTGCTGCATGGCACAAATCCCATTCCACGGTCTAGTCATGGGGCTATTTTAACCTACTGATCCAGCACGTCATATGGATATTTCTCTCGCGAGAGAGAATTATGTAGTCATCTTTTAGCCACCTGTGAACAATAAAAAAATGTCCACGACTGCGGTGAGAAACATGACTAATGCCAAGGGCTTGTTTATTATTCATTGGAAATACGTTGTGTCTGCTTGGCTTCCGAATGAGCAACACAGCTGTGGTCAAAGCTATTGACTTTCCCGTCACCCTACTTAAGAAATGGATGCTCCAATCCCATTCCAATCCACTGTAAACATATGCTAATAGTACGACGCTACGAATAGAACCACAGCTCAGAAATCAATGAATGGCTGGAATTATACAGTGCGCCAGGCATTATTGAGAGTTCAATTTTCACTCTCCTAAATGACTAACACATTTATACATGCAAACACACACAGCTTGAATTAGGCCTACCATCCACTTGTCCAAGCTGTTGCTGCAAACCCAATGTGTCAAACTCACCATTTACCAGTGGACTGATAGCAGATCGTTTTGCCACAAGACAGAATAGCTGTCCAATTTTCAAACGGTCTGCAGCCCTATATTCATCTTTGCAGAATTGCTCTGCTCTCTAACATCCCGTGAAAGATCCCCACAGCAGGCATCATTTGGTAAAGACCTGCAAACAACACACATCGACAATTCTGTCCTCCTGACAAATGAAACTCAAATACTTTTGTCTAGAAGGCTGATCGCAATTACCTGATGAAAAGTTTGTGAAAAACCAAGGTAAACCTTGACCCAACCAATAGAGTGATTCATTCACATATTTGCCATACTCGCCTACTCACATATGTCACACAGTACGGTTCTCTGTCTCCCATCTGTGCAACACTTTTGTTGTAATGACTGTCAACACATGGTACAACAGTTACCAAAATACCTCATGTTCAGTTCACTTGGTGTGAGTCATCCTGCTTGGACTCGGTCTTATTTAGTCTACACGTTAGCCTCCCTTGCTGCCTGTTGTTTTCAGTGGTTGAACTGAATCTAGAGGCTGGGCTCAAAAGCAAAGGCACAAAGATGAAGAGGATTTGAATGCAGTTATCACATACACTCCATATGTATTATAACAAATCTGTTAGAGCAGTGACCGGTTTCTCCAGGGTGGACTTCTCCACAACCATCATGATGATCCACTTCCAGCTAACTTCAGCTCTGTCATTTACTGGTAGGATTGGGCCATTCAGAGTTTTCCCCAGATAATATAACTAATCTTCTAAGCACATAGTACTGAACATATTCCTCTGGGAGATCCGTGCAAATCCCAAACAGGCTAGGTTGGCTGATGCGCAGCAAACTATCAGGAATAATCAGGGGAGTTATCTCTGCGCCATTGTTCGCGGATCTCTGTTGCAAAGCACCTCTTCAGCACTGATTGCCTCGTTACGTGGACAAGAGATGGTGTGATTACTGATGACAGGAAGCTGATGTCTTATACAGTATCATGGCACAGTTGTCCAGGCTGCAGTGTTTGGTAGGTATGTTTGATGTGTGAGGCTGTTTAAGCTTTTTTGGGGCGGCTGGTATTGGAAATTCCCGAAAGCCTTCCCCCCTAGTCCCTTCCCTTCCTCTCAGACTAATGATACGCTACCTATTCTGTGACCCAAGGGTACTTTCTCTGTTCAGAGTAAATAGGAATGGAGCTTAAATGATAGCCATGGACGATATGGATTTTGAGTCCAAGGTGAAGTAAAGCCAGGCAGCCGAGCGAGGCTAATTGTCCACTTTGAGAGATTTGGAAAATAGCTGTGAAATAAACGTAAGGGGGAAAATGAGCACATCTTATTTGTGAATGTATACACATATCAATGACTTGCTCAGTTGAAGTGTATCAAACTCTCCCAAAGATAAGGTCAGCTGTAGCAGTTTAACTGCTGGATAACTGCACTAGACTAAGATATAGTGAACAAACGGGCTTTGAAGTTTGAAATGAAGCTTAACTAGTCAAAATGACAGAGTGTCTGACCTGAAAAAGTCCAGCTTGTAATTTATTTCCATTTGCCCATCAAAGCCTGACACTTGCCACAGTTCAAAGACAGTGGGAAAACTGCAGAAGTAGTTGTAGTTTACACTACGACAGTTCATTTTAAAAGAGCAAATATGGGAGCTAGCTTGCAATTAGACATTTTAATATCAATGCTGACATGAAGATAGCAGTGGAGAATGTGAACAAAGTTGAATGTGTAGTATTCATAAATGTATATATGTACACATACAAAATTGAGGCCTTTATTTACATTGAACCTAAATGTCCATTCCACTGCAAACACGTACACTATAATTGCTTGGATAATTACCCTTCTTTGCAACACTGAATGAATATAATGTGTCCATTTACATAAGTGGTTGAAATTATATACACACACAGGTATCTCAGCAAGTGAACTTTAGTTTAGCAAAAGAGGAAAATTAAAGAAAATCTAAATCATTCTATCCTTCTAGGCAAGGATATATAAGCTATGAGGATTCAGGTAGCATTCCAAACTGACAATAGGCTACAGGGGGAAACTCAATACATGACACCATCCAGCTCGAGTTTACAGACACCTTGGTCCGATTTGTTTCCTCTCCTGTCGCCCTAACATACAATCTCAGCTCCAATATGCATCGGGCTACTATAGGGTATATGTTTATTAGTCATTCTCTGACATTGTTGCTATATTTTGCCATCCTCTGGCATACTGTAAATGTCAGTGAATTTCACGCCCCAGATTTCTCTGTGACCTAAAAGCGAAGGCAATATCAGTGGTCGGTCCTGTTGCCTTTTAAAGCTCCACTTGATCACTCTTAATATAGATCTAAGAAGCATGCTGAACTGGTTTAAACTAGGGGCAATACGCCAACAGCCACATGTTGCCTCTGCTGGAGAATGAAAATAGTTGGAGAATCACAATCAGAAGGATAAAAAAAAACTGTGCCAGAATATTTCCAGTCTATCCATTCAGCTTTTGTCCACAGTCCCTTAAAGGGTGTGTTAGGCTTACACGTTGTTACCTCTTGATCTGTTGTCGAATGCTCTCCCACATATGCTCGCCCACTGAACACTGAGGCCATTCTAAGCAACCGTTTTCCACTCTGTTTCCCTTGTAATTCATCTCCAAATTGTATCTTTACAAAACTACTGGTCTGACCTTGAAATGTGCAGTGTGAGTGGGGCCGTAACAACATTTGGTTGTTGCATTATAAATCACTCCCCAAGTTGTTGCTCAGAGCCCTACAAATGGTTTTATGCTCCAGTGTCCACAATGCGTTTTTCTAATGATACCTTTGATGTGCGATGGAATCGCTGTTATAGCAATGTTTGGACCCCAGGGAAAGTTGCCATCTGTTGCGAGTTCCTCCTCCCCACTCTTTTCCGCCAAAACCGCAGAGACATGCTTCAGTAGCCCCCCTCTGAGGATTCCCTGCTGTCAGTTTACCACTCAATGAGAGAGCTATTAGTCCTGCACTTGGGTTTCTGAGGCGGTTGCCATGACTACTCAGGTGGTCTCGCAGCGCGGCTGAGGTTTCCGCGTGCAGGTGTATTTGCATCAGTGCTTTTTGACAGGCATCAGCGTAACTGCAACATGGCAACGTGGGTGAAAGGAATCGCCAGCTTATGTCTTTCTTTTTGGTGTGTGTGGGCATTTAGATAAGTAAACATAATGTGCTTTTGTGCTGTACACGATTAAGTTGTTTTGGTTAACATGGTTTCCTGGCTAAAGGTCTGATACGATCGGGAAATTCCCCTATTGCTTGTCAGCATAGTACACCCAATTACATTTGACCTGTGCATCTTGAAACTGAATCAAATCACAGTGCATGATTGACACAAGCTGCTCACCAATGTGAAGTAGACCTCTTAAGCTACTCACTTTGAAGCAGATGGGACCAAGTTACTGATGTTCCTCTCTCTCCCTGTCTCCATCTCCTGCTCTCCTTCATGCTATCTCTCCATCTCTCTGTCTCTTTCTCCTGCTCTTTCTCCCTGCCTCTCCAACCATACTTCCTGTTCTTTCTTCCTCCCTGCCTCTCTGCCCCCTACCCCGCGCCCAACCTCTACACTATCTCTCATTCGACCACCCTCCACCACGCTGCTTCCCCTCCTCCTCCAGATGTACATCCAGACCGCCACCCTGACCGTGTCCCTCAGCCTGAGCGCCTCCGTGTCTCTGGGTATGCTCTACATGCCCAAGGTCTACATCATCATCTTTCACCCGGAGCAGAATGTGCCCAAGCGCAAGCGCAGCTTTAAGGCCATCGTCACCGCCGCCACCATGACCAGCAAGCTATCTCAGCTGGCAGCCGAGCGGCCCAACGGCGAGGTGAAGACGGAGCTGTGTGAGGGCGTGGAGGCCAACAGTGAGTCTGGGTCTCGAGTCAGGGTTTAATTGAGCTGTTTACTGTGCAGACCTTTGCTTAAGGAAATGCATGGTGTTTTTAAATGTTTCCTCCAGGTTCGGCCAAAATCTTCGGTAGTCGTAATGGTAATATTGCTGTAGATGTGTTGTATCTACATAATCGGTTTTAAGTCTGAAAGGAGGATTTCAAATTGCTTCAGGCTTTCAAGGTCTTATGGCCTTCAAAGATTGGCAAATAGACCATTAAATTCTGGCCAAAAAAGTCATCAAGGTTTGCTACAAAATAATCTAGAGATGGAATTTATTACACAAAAGTTATTATCACTAAGGTTTAAACATCAAATATGTTTTCTTTATCTTATGATGAAGAAATGTTGAAGTTTGAGAATTTGAAAGAGGATGACAAGCTCTAAAATCATTTGATTTACTGTCTCATAGAGACCTG
This sequence comes from Neosalanx taihuensis, assembly GCA_030340665.1. Classification (NCBI taxonomy): domain Eukaryota; kingdom Metazoa; phylum Chordata; class Actinopteri; order Osmeriformes; family Salangidae; genus Neosalanx; species Neosalanx taihuensis. The sequence goes on along the minus strand of CM059290.1, from coordinate 13,653,904 downwards.
ATCCTACAGGGCTTCTAATTTGTTTTATTCAAAATTTGTGTTTGGTCTTTGTATCAACATGACTCTTGTTTATTTTTTCAGTGCCAACAACCAAAACTACATATGTCAGCTACACAAATCATGCCATTTGAAAACAAATGCTCCCAAAAGGTTGCGGGTCTTCACATGCAGACTTGGATATGCTTCACTCGAAGTCAACCGGGACTTCCAACAAGCATGAGACATTCATCGTGCAAAAAAAACAACTGAGAAGGTGTCAGACTGAATTGATAACCATCTGTGTTGCCATGTATACAGACATGGACTTTGGAGCCAGTTTCAAAACAAAAACTAATCTCCCAAATCCTTCTAGAGACCAAACAAAAAAGGCAAGGCTAAAACACACAAAAAAACGACATAAGTTAAAAGAGAATCTAAAAATATATTGTTTGGATCAACCATGTTAGTTGTTATTCTTATCGTACAGTACGTAATTTGTGGTTGTGAAGATTTTCAAATTCTTGTCTCATGTCGTCTGTCCGACCTGCATTATGAGATGAGTATGTCTGTATTGGCTATCTGAATGGTAGCCTTGAGTTGTGAAATCTGTAAATGCCATGGTTTAAGCATGCCAATTTTTATACAAATACTTTATTTATAATAAAGGAATGTTTTGCAAATGTTTAGCTTGGTGAAAATGCATTTTAGAAGAACTAAGATAGAAACTGGGAGATAATACGAATACACAATGATACAGTCGACATGGAACTTTATTAAGATTTTTTTATTTGTCAACCACCTAATTTGGTGAGCGTCGTTTTACTGAACATGTTGTAATTGTAGAGGTATCTCTCCACTCAACACACTCTTGGACTGCGCAGCATGTCTCCTGACAGAATGTGAAAACCAGCCAAGAAGATCAATATGGTCGATGGAACAGACAGGGATGAATCAATAAAAAAACTGCAAGTGAAAACTCCTCAAGCATGTAATGAATATTTCAGCCTTTTTCTTGTGAAGAAAAGGACAGGTACCGAGTTTGAGGGATGAAGCCCTCCGGCATTTGCTTTTTATTTCCCTGGTTGAAGATCTAATTTCACCCTGTGTCGCCAGAAAGAACAAACTAAAAACATGCTTAATCCCCCTCAGTGTCTTTTATCTTTTACACTTGGCAGAATGGCTTGTCCATTCTGTTTCTCAACTTACAAAGACACCCCCTCCTTTGAAATCTCCTTGCATCTAATAGTTTCTAAAATGTCAACACATGTTAATATTGACCAACTTCTCCCTGGAGAGAGGCAGGAACACTGCATTTTACAAAACAACTCCACAAGCTGCCACTCGATCCACTGCAACCGTTCAGTTTCAGTTTGGGTACCCAGGCAGGAACCCCGTCTCCAATCCTATACTGTCTTCTATGTTTATAGTTGGCCTTGGACATGTTTCTCAGGGTTATTGGTAAAATGTCTTTTTTTTGTAGGTGTTGTAGATTTATTTGAGTTTTGACCGACTTGTGGCCTCATGATGTTCCCAGGTGTTTTCTCTGCGTCTAAAAATAGCCTGGGAATATTTATTTTTAACTGTCCAGACATCCTCTGACATAGCGTACATTTTTAAGAAACCTGATACATCCATCTACAACCTACAGTTTTTGTCAAACCTAAATTAGGCAGAAAATGTAAATGATAAAGGATTTAAATGTCAGAATAAGCTGAATTGAATAGGGTCGCTTGTCGTATTCCTCTCAACCTCCTCCCAAAAGAAGATATGACCAAGAACAAGATTATCCAGCAGAATAATGCTTTCAGGTATGCAGAATTGTCATTTTCACCTTTCCTCCTCGTTATCGTTATCGGTCGTGAGTTAGTTGAGGAAGACAGGGCAGGATTGCACCATATGCTTAATTGGCTTTGACAGGCATACTGCTGGTTTCTACATCTAAGCTGTTTCTTCATCCACATTTATAGCCAGGACGCTCTGCCAATTACCAATTAATTTGATTGTTACCAGGGTACTCTATTGTACTTGCTCTGTCAGGAAGATCCTGTTGAAGTGAAATGTGCCCGTACAGAGAGGTATTACTTGACATGTATGCAGTCTCTGGAGTTAGGGCTTTGCATATAGACAGTATGTATGTGATCACATAATGTGATGCAACGGACACATAGCAGTTTACATGGAACAACAAGTGGGACAAATTGGGCCATTTGTCCAACAAGTGGGACAAATTCATGGCAGAAGTGCAATTCTCTCTTGCTCACTTAATAAGAGTCAACTCACATCCAGTGACATAAAACCTTCTTGTTGAACAATGCAAGCACTGAGATCTCTTATCCGAATCAAATTCACATTGTTGTCAATGAGCTCCCCATCAGAAACGTCCCCCAATCCCCAACACGCCATCATTAAACCAAGCACTTTCAGCACCTTTGATTTGAACACCTTTGATTTGAACACGATCGAATTTTCTTCTTTTTATGACCCCTGGCAATTTGTTTTGCCCTAGCTATTGATTTCTGCCTGCTGCCCGTCACAGAGAGAGCATGGCTCTTTTGTGTCTGAGGAACCAGGATGGGGCAGCATGGGCAACAGGCGCCGATACTTCCTCCCTCAGAACTGTAGTCAGGATCCACTGGCAGGACAACTAATACCCCAGACAGCCACATTTTTAACGCTGCTACTTAATGCTAAACCCGAACGACATGTTTACAAGCTGGAACGCCAGAGTGTTCTTTTATCTCTTTCTTTTTCTGTGTATGAGTGTGTGTGTGTATTGAAGGAGAGCGGGCAAAGAGGCCGTACAACATAGTACAGCATAGTACAACTCCACTACAGTCTCACTCGGTACCAACCCCTGTGACATGTTAAACAGACAGCCGTGCCCAATTTCGTCTCTGTGGGATTTTCCTGATGAGGTGGAATTTAGTTGATGGGTCAAAAATGGAGCAAAGTGTAGATACAACCTCAGAACTGCTTTCAGGCAAGATGCTGAGGAATGATCCTCAGTGATATTACTATGAATAATACCACAGCCTCGTATTCTCACCCACAGTCTTGTTAGCATGACAGGAACTTTGGTCTGCCGCCATGTAGGTCAGATAGTCTGAACTCCTGTGGACTGTACTGTATTCCCTCTCCTTGCTCCTTTGCTCGATTCAGTTTTGTGCGCCTGTGGTTACGATCGTATTAGGCGAAAATGTAGCTAAGGTCAGCCGACCACGACCAGCCTCACTTCTGATGGGAAACTGGAAAAGACAACTCTAAAATGAGAGTAGTTGGTAGTACAAAGTAGTAGTAGTACAAAATCTGCAGTTATTGTCTGTGAACAGTCATCTCTTCCTTTTATCGTTCCCTACTTTTCCCAAATGGAAGAAAGGACACGTTTGCCTTGGAGTGACAGCTTGCTTATTTATGCTCTGACACGCGTCGCCACCATCAGTTCTCTGTCTACTGTCACATTTGATTGCACATTACGCTTGACATTTCTTGGGCATAATTTCCTCTGTTTCACTTTTTTTATTATTAGTGAGCCTGTTCAGTGGAGCATTTCCTCGTTGCATAAATACATACCAAGAACACTTCAACTAAAGTGTCCACTTACGGATATCTGCTGTAATGAATAATGATTACTTTACAAACATTTGATAAGCAAATGTGAGTACCGGTATTAGTAATAACTCCATTGATTGACATCACATGGTATTGTCTAAGGCTTGTATTTTCAATAACTGAAGAAGAAGTTGATGTGTGCACTGTCACACTGTTACACTATAACTGTAGAATCTCATAATATTGGTATCTCATTGATCTCTGACTGTGTAACTGGTTTGCCAGGACCACTGTCAAGCATGCACGCACACATCCATACACACTAATCAAGCATACACACTTACACGTAAGTATGCACACACCCAGTTGCACACATGCAAACACATGCATTCCTTCCCCTCTTCTTGATTTTACATACTGTAGATGTACACATAACACATACTCCACAGATTAAAAGAGCCCTTGGTGCACAGTGGCCCAGTTACAGCTGCACTGTTGTTCTTTGTGGGTTCCAGTCAACCTTCCATATGAGATGTGTCTGCTGTGGGCCACAGAGGGCGTCAGCATGGACACGGGCTAGCAGGACGCAGGGACTTCAGGCTGTCTGCTCACTCCTCAGTGTAAGTGCACTATAGGAGGTCCACTATGTGCTGTCAGAGGCTGTTGATGAGTCTGGCTGGGATGATGAGCTTGATGGATCATGAGCAAGACAAATCCCCCCCGAGCTCCATCTCATCCCCAGTGTTTCCTGAACACTGCCTTCATTTTCTTCTCATTTTAGTTCTTGGGGCTCATTTGTTTTTACAGAATGCAGTTCCGTATATAGTTGTAAACAATGTTTTAGCATTTCTGGCCAACTGCTCATCCATCAAAATTGTCCAGATTTATTACCTACAACCCTAGTAAGATGATTAGTCCAGTTCTTGATCAATACTTTTAATATCCTGAAGTATGTCTTTGAAGTCTAAAAAAAATGAGCACTTTGAACAACTTTATTTGTTCGGTTTAACTCATAGTATTGTTTGATTTTCTTAGTAACTGGTTCTGGGAGGACACGGAAAAAAATAGGCTTGACTGCCTGTCATCAAACATGGCTGACTAACTGATTTTGATATCTGCTCTCAGCCACTCATTAGGACCACCCACTGACCCAAGCTATGATGGGTTTGACACACAAATGCGAGCACACACACTCTTGGTTGCGGCTCCACAATTTTTTTTCAAACACCCAGCGTCCACCGCCTCCTGCTCCCTCCAGAGGTAGACTATAATTAGTCTGGAAATCCCTGGGGGAACTTTGGCAAAGATGACCAAAGCTGTACAGCCTGTGCCAGAATTAATGATCCACAAAGACTTGTCATGCATTAAAGTTGTTATTCGCCAGTCAGTTATATACCATTTGGCTACCACTGAAGCAGGAAATTATTCTCATTTAATTATAGGTGAGTCTCAGAGAATGGAGCATGTGTGTTTATAAGGAAAACTCTTCTACACTTCACTATTTACAAAGCCATTGCATAATAGATTACACTGACAGCGTTGTTTTAAAGATTTATTTCTAGTAATTTTAGTGGCTGATATACCGTATGTTCAAAAGATAAGACAGCTGATCTGAGGTGAGCCAACTTGCCAGATGTGGCCCCAAGACCTACCTCACGGGAGATGTTTCAAAATCCTTGTGACATCAGAGCAGGGTCTGGCGTACACAGGCTAAGATGACCTTACCCACAATGCAGTTGGTTAGATTATTTTGTATCCCAACACCTGCCCAGTTTTTATTGATTTATACTGAGACTGAGATCGAGGGAGTTGCCTCTGATGGCATGAGGGAGATATGCAGGATAAAAGGACCGGAGTTAATTAGTTTTCTTGGGCTGTCTGTCATGTCTTCCAAAAAGATGGGGCTGCATTCTCAAAGGTCATTTTATAAGTGTTGAACAGTGACCTTGTGCCATGCTTTCAAAGAGAAGTCATCTGATCTCTACCTGCTGGTTCCTGCCAGGAAAATCCAATGATTGTGTGTTATTTTCCTTTCAAAGATGTTAATCATTTGATTGTGGAAGGAGGCTATTGTTTGAGTCAATTGACGTTAGCAAGTGTTGAATGATACGCCCTGGTTTTAGGGTCTTGTGTCTTTAGTAAGTATTTTCTTCTCTTCTGCGTATTGAATTAGTCACTGATCCAAAAGTGCCATGCAACCACATGTTTGGTCCTATAGTGAGCTAATGATTTATAGTGAGATAATGTTCAACCTTGATATTAAAATAGCAGGTCAGGCTACAGCTGTACAATGAACTGATGATGGTACTTGTGTACAACTGCAACACAACACGCAAATAGCTACCTATTATCTCCCCTGCTGCATGAAGCAAGTTTAGAGCTGGCACACCAGATTCCCCCTGTTATTTAAACTTTCTCCTCATCCTCTATGAACATTACATTTCACAGCTTCAATCTCAAAGGTGGACTCTTTCTGTTGGATGTTACTGACTAGAAAGTTAATGCATGACAGTGCAAGTCGACTCTGAATTACACAAATGCAGTGTGACTGTTTGATTTTCTAGTGCAAGAACATAACCATTTGTTCAGTATGGGGGGGGGGGTCCTTGGAATGGATACAGTAGGAGAGAATCAAAAATGGAAGTAGTAGAGTAGTATCAAACAATCAAATACGCCCATGCAAATTATTTGTCGTCACACTGTGTCTACGTGTGTGGCTCCAAACATATCTTAAACAAAAGGCATACTCGCTTACAATCAACAACACAAATATAGCATGTCTTGTCGTTCATCTGTATCTTCTGTTTAATTCCCATCTTATTTACTGACATTTTGTGGCCTCAATCTGTCATGTTAGATGACATGCTATGTTATAGATGAGCTTAGAGATCCATGATTACTAATCAGTTGTCTCCCACTGTCATCTAAGATGTTTTAGTGTTTTTTATGCTGTGGCAAAATGGTGAGGTTTGTTGTCTGTCTTCAGATGTCCTTTTTCTCAGTAAATCATTGAATGGATTTCCATGATTGGAGGGACAGCAGCCAGACTAAGCTTTTGTCTACTCATCTTTGCTTTTGGTTTGACATTAATCCAGTAAAAAAGCACAGGAAACAAAAGTACATTTTTGTTGCTTGTTTTTGATAATAGATTCCAACACATTTCAGGTTGAATAGCTGTCATGGTTTGACTGTCAGCCATGGCCTTTCAGCATCAAAGCAGCTAGGTTCAGCAACACAAGGAGAGAGTTGCACTCTGTTAGCACAAAAAACCATGATGCCATCATAATAGAGTCAAACTCCAGGAAATCCTTACAATACCACAACCACAATGTGGGACAATGTCATTAGGCCCTCAGTGTGCATGAAGTGTTAAGCATATTTCGTATGTAATAATTTCGGATGCAGCCTCCTTGCCACAATAGAAAATGCAAGCCAGCAATAACATCCCTTATTAGTGCTACTCTGTCTGCTCTCTAGCTAGAGGAAGTAGAGCATCATGGTTTTTAGTGAGCCAGTCTAAACTGGAATAGACACAGCTCCAGGATATGTTTGCTGCGCCCAAACAACACCGTGGACCTCTCACATCCCTACCACCATCTTCAGCTTGGAGAGGAAGTATCCAGTTTCAGCATTTAGGTTTATTTACTTATTTTGGGGAGGAAAAGATCCCTGTCAATGTCAAGAAGCCATCGGAAAATTGGTACTAATATGCTGCGGCATGACACGGGTAGTATTAGCACATAGGTTGACTTTTTGGGAGGTCTCCACCAATAATCATACCACACCCTTCTTAGGCTGAAGTGAGATCAGCAGGACAGTGTGATCCTTATGCTTGTATGATCAATGTGATTACATAAACTGCACTTCAAGAGCATGTGTTAAATTGTTGACAAATTAACATTGAGCGAAGAAAAAATGGCCTGCCGTGTTTGTACATCATTGTAAGATATCCGTACAAGACACGACCTGTGTTCCCTCTCTTAAAAAAAGATTAATAATGTCACCACGGTCCTGACAGGTCAATGTCCAGACAGAAACACACACAGAGAGGGAAAATACATCAACAAGGAAAATCAAGTCAAAATCACCAGAGAATCACAAGCACAGGAACCTCGTCAAACACTCCCATCTGCTGTTGCTCTCATGTTTTCAACTGCCAAGTTAAGGAATGACTGTGGACTGCCAGAGATTCCCCACTGTCTAATCACATAAATCCAATATAATAATTGAGGGCTAAGGAGATTCAGTCACTCGAGGGATTCAAATTGACTGTGAGAAAGTAGTTAAATAACCGTCTGGCCCTCTGAGGATTAGAAATGCATATTTTCAAACAGCAATTAGACCTCCTGAATCCAGTGATCCTACTAAAATATAACAGTGTAGCACTTACCTGTACAGTTGCTTTTATGAACAAATACAATAATATTACTACCTCATGCTACTAGATATTGATTTGTTATCATATGTTAATCAATCAATTTCAAAGAAAAGAAAATGAGCAAGCTACAGTTACCGTATTTAAGATCTCACCTGACTCTGCGCTTGTTTACACAGTCCCCCAATAATCCCCCTTGACCAATATGATCAAGGGCTAAAAATATCAGTCATCACAGATTCAATGTCAGCTGGCATTATTAGGGAATAGACTGCAAGTCTGTTTCAAGAGTACACATTGCATGGAGCTATTCTCAATGGAGATAGGGGACACAGAACACAACATTAAATCATACAAACGTAGCTCTACATTGATCACTATATTGATTGATGTCTTGTTCAAAGAAGAATCCATGCTAATTTCCTAAACAATGTGTTTGATTGTGACCTTGTTTAACAAAGAAAGGGCATTTCAAATGAGTTTGGTAAATTCTCAGACAAAAGGCGGTTTCAATCCCACTTGATTGAACATGATTTCATACTGTACCCAGATGGAATCCTGGCATTGGGTTACTGATGGTTACCAATGGTTACCACACAATTCGAATGATAAGGAAGTGAGGGTGTCAAAATTCATTGTAAATTGACCCATTTTCATTCTTACCTAGTCTGTTTCTGTTCTCTTCTAGTACCTTTTCTTGTCCTTAAAGCTTAAATGCTGTAATAAAAAAAAGATTAAATATGACTATGACTACGGTCATATGACTTTGGTCTCATCAATATACATTGTAGCAGTTCTGGTACTGTTATTTCTTCTTAATGCTGTTGATCTTGTTATTAGATTAGATGAACCTTTATTTGTCCTCCAGGGGTGGAAATTGCAGTTCACAACAGCAGCAGGGGAAAGTACAACACAGAGTTGCAGGGTAATATATGAATAATAACAATAGGGAGGCACAATAAAGTCCAGTATGAAAAATAAAAAAAATAAGTAGGTTAAGTAGACATATAGACAGTTATTGCACTTGCGGAGAATTACAGGGTAGACATATAGACAGTTATTGCACTTGAGGAGAATTACAGGGTTTTGCACGTAATGTACGTATGAACAACAAGACCACCACGGGGAGTATTGCACGTTGTGCGTAAGAGCAACAAGACCATGGGACACGGACTAAGTCTGCACAATTAAGAACACTTTACTGCCTCCCTCGATTCAACTGCAAGCAATCACAAGCAATGTGACTCTCAAAGAGAATGGCACTTCACGTATAAAGACATTCTTCTGCGCTGTAAATTGCCTACTCAAATAGACATCAAAACCTATTTCAAAAGTAATATTCAAATAAAAAAGCTTTATTGAAATGAAACATCAATCATGTCCTTGGTGGAATAGTCCACAGTGGTTTAAAATTCAAGTAATTGACAAAATAATGACATACCACTCAGTGACATTTACCAAAAATGCACCAAATTTATTTTTCCATCCATGAGAAAACATTAAATCATATTCTGAACGTTGTTGACCTATATAACATGACACATGGACCATGCATGGGGAATGCTTTGATAATTTAAATTTGTATTGTTCGTTTGAACATTGAATGATTTTTTTTTTCATTTATTTCTTCTTGCTGATAATAATCCAATAATGAGATCAAAGCAACACACTGGCTGAAACTTTTATTTTGAACCCTAACACCCTTAAACCCAATCTTATTTTAAGAGTTCCTCAAGACAAGGATAGAGGCCTCAGGCTTGGATTAGTATTACTCTGTCTCTTCCACTAATACAGCTTCTTAAATTAGTCTTGGCTTTACTTGGAAAACATATTAAAATCAATGAGGCCATGAATCAATTTGAGTTAAAGGTGGTTGGCAATGGCAATTGATTTCTGTCAGAGCTTTTTAACGCTTAATTCAGGATTAGACAAACCTGCTGTAGAGTAGATTTGTCCATGTCAGGAATACACCACTGTCACATCAGATTGAAATAGGCTTTTGGATGCATCTACTTTAGACTATAGTTCTTTGACATGGTTGTTTTATAACATGGTTTACCCTATTGATTTGTGAATTTGTCCTTTTGACTTGTTTTATTTAATCCCCAAACCTCACAGAGGTAATGAGCGTATTTGCATGTCAAACAGAGAAGGACTTGACAAAATTATTTACAGTACCCCCGTCACAGTGTGACACACTATGCGGTATTTAATGTTGCAGTTTCTATTGGATATGTTAGGTGTATCTAAATGCACCTACAGTCTAACATAGACAGAATGCAATAGCACTTTCTGTCAATGGACAGAAAAGAAAGAAAGACTGAAAGTAAAGGGGGATCAAAGTAGAAGTTGGTGAAGGCTGAGGGGTTAGATGAGTGATTGATCACAAATCCGTGTTAAGGTACACCGATTGGTAAGAAAAATAACAAAATCGAGAACAAACCTCCAGTAATTACACTGTTGATGAGATCAAAGATTGTAGGGATGAATTATAGTTGTAATACCAGAGCTGGGAGATATCCACTCCCTGGGATAATTATCTTTGCAAATGCCAAACTCACAAGTAAATGAATAGCAATGTTTGATAATAAATGGTGTGTGGTTGGAGGGGGGAGTTTTGCGGGGCACAATTGGATCATTTGGAAAGACTCCCTACATTTCTCTATAGAAACAGGTGGCAACCTTGGATGTTCAGTGCTGCAGATTTTCAATTTCAAACTGGATGAATTATTCAAACTCTGGCAATTAAAGACTGACATTCCACTTCCATTAAAAGTTTGTGTTCACCATCAAATATTAACACTGCTATATTCATGCAGATTTGGCATACTCTGTTGCGTTCCTGAAAATCACTTATTAGAGAGGTACTTTGCTTTGGATAATTAAATATGTCATAAATGTAATGCAATCTGGTAGAGAGATTTATGTCTTAACTTTACAATGATGAATAAAACTACTAGGAGCCATAGATTGCATTACTATATATTTACCTTGAGTTCACTCACACTCCCATAAATAAAGTAAGTCAACAACCGTCCATTTCACTGAAATCTTTATATTACTGCACTAAGTAAATGCCATTTTAATTTCATTTTTAATTTGGGTGTATTTTTCTTTATTAATGATTAAATAAAATACATTTTGTAACTGTCCTGAATGTATTTCCTTTAAGCAAATATGCATCACTTTGGAACTGAACCGATCATCAGATATTATCACAGAATTGTCTCAGAGAAAAAGAGTGAATTTGAATGAAAGAGCCAAACATGTCTTTCTGTGTAAACAGTTTTCTTCTTTTTTAATAAGATTTGCAATTACTTAAGGAAGGCACAGTGAATGGTAAGTTGTATTGAAACCACATTAAGTATTAAAATAAATACAATAGCTAATGCAACACCAAAACAACCCACTTCAGAACTGCAAAAAGGGAAAAAAGCCATCAAACCTTTTCTATAGTTTTTGCATGGATTGCAAGTTATATCTAAAACTAATTGTATTGGAATTAAGATGACTGACAAAGCAAGTAAGAATGCGAAAAAGATGTGTGCCTTTTTATTCAGCTTGAACAATTAGAGGAAGACGTAAAATAGTCCCGTAATGGCCCCATTGTGTGTTGATGTTCACTTACTGAGGCAGTGTGTCACATCATCTTGAGGCTATAACAGCACAGTACTCTGGACAGCCTCAGATGAGTTAGGGTCAATGTATCTGGAAGCAGGAGTAGGATTTGCGGTGGCTTTGGACTACATAGACCCCCGAATGTCTATCTGATCCTTTTATTTTCTGAGTAAATGTCCAGGTGTTAGTAATTGGTTTTGAATGCTGCTTGGTGCATTTGTGGTATCAGACAGGTCAAATGTTAGTCAGAACACCAGGTGAGATTGTCCTGGGATATGATGTCTGTGCTGCAGTTTTAATCCATGTGGAGTTAGAGCCAGAATAACTTTTTCAGCCTAATCCGACACACCATATAAACTCTATCCATTATTCAATCTTTCCTGGCCACAGCTCTAGACCTGCATGTTTGTTTGGGGAAAATGATAAATGTTTGTTTTGGAGAAGTAAAGCAGTCTCCAGCAAGAATGAATGCCAACATCAAGTTATATTGCAAACTGCTAGAACTTTGAGAGAGCTTCGGGTTTTCTTGCAATTGCTCGCAATTTCTACTTAAATAATAAGTCAGGTGACAGTCTATGTGTGCTCTCAACACTTATGTCAAGATTTTTTTCCAACAGTTTTACGAAAATAAGGGTGCAGCATCAGCTTCACAGAAAATTGTCTGATACTGCTGTGTAATTCAAATAATGTTTTATTTAGTATTTGTTATTATTTGGTTGAAAATGTATGTTGAAGGTAAAAGAAAGGAGCTCTACTGCCATCTCCAACCTGAGTATTGATTTAGGATGTTCAAATATCTCCTCCTCCCTTGGGCTAAGCCCCCTTGAAAATGTCATACATTTCGTAGTGTTGCAAAGTAGTGAACGAGGAGCGGAAATTGATCACAAACTAAAAGTCCTGTGAGACAGGAAGCCAAGTCTTCTCCCTCGCTGTGTTTTCCTTGCAAAGGGTGGAGTCAAAGAGGGTTCAAGGTAACAACGGTTTGTCACATTGCCACTTACCATCAGTGTCGCAACCTACTCAAAACACATACACACATACACACACAACGTACTTACACAGATGGCTGGCTAACAGGTGCACTTAGTACCATCGCAGGTGGAGTGGAAGTGTGGAGGGATTTGATGGTGGGGGGCGTGGGACTCCAAGTGTGATGGTAAAGTGACGAATGGTTTTGGGAATGAGGGTGGACTATCAGCTGCAGTGCGGCCTAGTGCCTCTTCACAGTGGTATATAGCCTGAGGATTTGCTATCCTGAATTTTCCTCCTTTCTCCTTCCCATCAATTTGCTTGTAGTCACCACACAAAAATCACATTTTACCGGTAGCAGAAAGCGTGTTGTTCTGTCTTTAGGAATTACTTTTTTTTCCCCTTCTGATTGTGTATTTGACAAGTGAAATTTGTATTTAATTGTATTCAACTTTTATTCACTCAAGCAAAAATGTATCAATTACTCACTTTATAATGACGTTTTCAGACATATCGTTTGGGGGTTCTGTGTGGAATAATAACAATGACCCTTGTGACACCATTTGATGAACACAAATCTTTACTAAAAGGAAAACATGTACTCTTTATCTGATTCGTCTCATACTGTGTATCATGTATAGTACATTCAGTAGCAGGCTTATTTGAAAATGTGTTAATAATTTGCCAGCATCCTTTAATAGTGAAAACAGGAGCTATTTATTGTGTTGGCTTTTCATGTTGTTGCCCCCAATTAATTTTAGTGGAGGAAAATCATTCAGAATCAATGTGGTTGCGTTTGTAATCTTTGTCATCTTGATTGGATTTATGTCACAAATGAAATTGCTTCCAATTACCCTCACATCATAACCAAACCTCTAAATCCTATTATGATATTTATACCACGCTCATACACTTTGTCGTTAATTAAGAACATTACTATAAAGCGCTATTTTAAACTACAATTCAAAAGCAGCATAAATACTTTGGAACAGAACTTTCTTGACTTTGTTTCTCAGAGGGATGATGGTGCCTCCTCTGTTACAATAATGTAGCTTCCTCGCGTCCATATAAACATAGCTCATCTGTCTGGATTCATTCAGAGCCTTCTCACAATGAACATTCCAACAGTAGCCCTTGCAACAAGGTGAGTTCCAGCTGCAAACCAACCAGTCAAACACCACCGCCTCTTGGAAAAGTAATAATATTGCTGGGTGATTTCCAGTCTCCATCATAGACAGCCCTGATGCTCAGTGAGAAAACACTACATCAGTCAAAGAAAGGGAGAGGGGGCATGTGGGGGGGGAACCCCATCCTTGTCTTTACCTCTGCTTCTTTCCCCAGTGCTGGGTCATTCCTCATGCTGATGATGATGGAAGATGGTCTAGGGCCTAGGGGGTGGGCAAAGGGGAGTAAATCAGCGCTGGCGCCCCTCAAGTGCCAACCCTGCCCTCCCACCACCGGTTGCAGGATTTACGATCGTCGTTGTTTCATTTTGGTCAGGAGGATAGTCACTCTTTGTCACCCTGCCTTCTTCTGCCCTCTTCTTCTTCTTCTTCGACTTGAGCATGTTTACAGTTTATTGATGGGCAGTTTCCTGGTTTTGCATTACAATCACCCCCTTCTGAGTCCTTTTCTGATTTGTCCACTCTTGTGTGATTTGATGGCTACCTAGGTAACCTGTCATGTTGCTGCTAATGGATTTCCTGTGGCTACCTGCACCGATGTGAGTGCTTTTCTTATTCCTTATTTCGCTATAAAAGCTGATGGTAATCAAGATCTATCTCAACTTGAAATATTTTCATATTATTTTTTTTTCCTTCTGAATGTTTTAGGAAAATAAAGAAGAAAGAAATAAGAAAGTTAGTCTGAAGGTAACGACTATGCATTATTGCTCTATATTCTCCACAATATGCCTTGTCTGTTTTTCCACTGTAATCAATGAAAGCTCTACCACAGAACAATGCGCCATGCAAGATTAGGTCTATAGACTATTATTTTATACTGTGTCCATCACTGAATGTAGTCTAACCTAGTCAACAAGACATAAACAAACTGGCAATAGAAAACATAGTTAGGCTAATATCTCTCCCGGCAGTAGCTATATAGTTTTCCTGCAAATTACCATGGCCCCAGGACACCTGAAACCCTCATTAGTGCAAAGTAATGAATGCCTCACTAATAAAGAGAGGGCAGGAATTACAGTTTATATCATATGTGATTGTTTGAGATTAGTTCATTTTAATTAAAGTCACTAATCTAGATGTAAAGCTCCCAAGATGTAGGTCTAATATCAATGGATGACATAAAACCATAGCCAGGTGTCAATCATTGTAGTTAAAATCCTACTTGTTTAGGTTGACAATAAGACGTTTTTCCAAGGATAAGCTAAGACTTTTCAGGATTCAGGTGCTTGTCATTATGGAAACTGAATTATAGTACCACTGTTTTAAACATGTATTTTCTTGTTCAGTTTTGCTTTACATGCTGAGTGGTAACCAGTATTCAACAAAGGACATTGGACTTCAGCAGTAAGAACACACTTTCAGGCAGCAACTGTGGAGTGAGTCTGTTGAGGCATCGACTGCAACCTCCTCACTTCTCCACTGTCACTTGTGATTGTGGGCGACCTGACAGGCTGGCAGGTTACACAGCATGACTTCTGTACTGAGCTCAAATGGTAACTCAGTTCTGTAGCCTACTGCCTTCTGCATATTTGTACACCTTCCACTGAAACTGCCCACTCGGATAGCTCGTTTAATGCTGCATGTGATTTAAAACAGCCTATACGTTTATGTTTAATCCTATGGGCCTACCAGGCTTTTACTACTAATATCGTGTCCAGCCGAGTGGCCGGTCATCCCCAAACATTTATGAATAATGTATTTAATGTTAAAACATTGTACGACCACATCGTTAGCCAACCATATGAATAACATTTACAGATGGCTACAGATGCAGTTTTGCGATGAGTAGGCTAAATGCTTGTAAATAGTCCCATCGGTCGGTAGGATAACGACACGTAAAGTGGCTTTAAACCACAGTGGGGATGTCTCATACTCCTCCAATGCATTGAGCGGTGAGCACAGTGCACAAAAAACGCGCGCGTCAAGTTCAGGACGTCAAGAATGCGCGTGCTTCACTGACGACAAACCGGAAACAAAGCTGCATATTCAAAACCAAGCGAGGGAAAGCTGGACATCTAATAAGTAAGTTTCTTAGTTGGTGTCACCGTCTTACATGGCTATGTAGGTCCTGAGCTTTATACACATGGCACACAGAATCAGACAATCAGTCTAAAACCTTTTGACAAACGTGAGTGTTTTTAGCTAGTCTAATAAAATCGGATATGTGAACTCAGCTAATAGTAAGCTGTTGTTGTCTACTTGGTAAGCTTTGTTTTGACTATCCGAAACTAGCCAGTTAACGTAATATCAACACACACTGATAGGGTTTAGCTAACTAGACTATCTACTATGTAGATTATACCGTTAATCATGTATTGATTCTAGTTTGCTAGCTAGCCATGCATCAAGGGTAAGTGTCAGGGTGCTAATGTGATGTATATACTGTATATGTGATGTACATAATGTAGCTTTGCTAGTGGTGCTAGTCTATTGGAGTTTGTTGTTTGCACTGAAATGAGTACAATTCAAGGTTGACTTTGTGATTCAGTAGCCATTTAGCTAGCTTAGCTATCAAGATGTGTTAGACGTGGTGACTGAACCAATGTCATGGTGCTGGATTCGTTTATATAATTAAATGCTACTCTAGCTCGCAAATGTGAGTATTTTGTGCGAGTGCTTGTTACTGTATAGCTAGTAGTAAAAGTAATGAAGTGACTTTGTAATGAATTAAGTCATAAAATTACTATAGGACCAGTGTTTGCCCCCCCCCCCCCCCCCCCCCCCCCCCCCCCCCCCCCTTATGACCAGAGTGAATAGAAGGGCAGTGTAATTCCACTCTGCAATTAGCCCCAATGGGTGGCAAATAATATGGCCACTGTGGCGACAGGGGAAATGAGTAAGAGGTTGACAATATTCAAAAGTGTACTTGGGTATTGTGGGCGAGACGATCATTTAATCTACTCTGAAATTTTGCTCTCACTTTTGATAATCGAAATGTAATTGAAAATGTAACTTTTGAAAAAATGTAACTTTTGAAAATTAATGTAATTATGGTTTGCGGTCTGATTTTCTAATTAACCATACAGTTGAACATCTTGCTTGAGTTTTCAGAAGGTCAAGTTATTAGCCTTATGTAGTTTAGCCTTAGAACGAATGTCAGTACCTCGGCAGTGCATGATTAAAACCAATGAACATGGTAGAACATTTAAATATATAGTAAATCCAAGTAGCCTAAGATATCCTTGTTGACATTAACAAACAGTGCAAGTCAACAAGCCATTGTTTGTTATTGATTGATGCTCCACAATCATAACTCCAAAATAACTGTGATTCAAATGGACTTTTGAGTGGGAAAACGGTACGCAATGTTTGTTTATCCACATAAACACATAGTCATGGCACATAGTCATGCGCTCACAGATACGGTGCTTTGACATACTTGGATGGGAAACTTGAGACTAAAGACCAAAATGGAGATCAACCTGTCTTACCCACAGTAATAAATGTATAAGCATCTTTGAACTCTGCTCTTTCATGCACATACAGTAAATCTCAGGCTAACGTTCATATTTCCATTGGCCAATATGTAACCAACATTTGTTTTACCTTTCTAATGTTGATTGTAATGCATTGTGTCAAAGTAAAATGAGATATTAATGTTTTAATACACAAACGGTGACCCATTGCCTATCTTAATTGACTATTATCAATTATTATTATTATATCAATATATATTATTATCTTAACAACTGTTCTTTGTAGTTCTTGTTATTAATATACCTTGTTGTTATTCACCAGATTGTTTTGAGCCAAATTACATTTATGAGCAATTAGTCCTGATTCAAAAAATGAATGTGGATCAGGGAGATGTCTGCTGGAATCACATCATGTATTCTGAAGAGTAATGGTTGAGGTCCAGGGAAACCTAATGGTGTAACAGGTGCCGTAGAGATTAATTGGATGCTTCTGTTTTGCCATCTCTTCTGTTTTCCCTCCACGCATCACCGGAAAATGTATTCACCACTTTATGCTTCAGCATGCTAGACACAATACGATTTTCAAGGTGGAGTGCCCGTTCAAAAGGGTAGAGGAATATTTATGTGTGGGAGCCACTGCTGAGGGGACTTCTGCTTCTGGCTGTTTTGAACATCATGCAGAGCTTCCTTGATTTCAAGTGCACAACGTCTAGTGTGACAGGACCCACAAGGCATAGCAAGACCTTGGTGCACCCCCCTGCCGCCTCCTCCTGAGGTTTAGTGGACTTGTTGATTTTTCTGACGGCTACTGGCTGTGATCTCCACTACCTCAAAAATGCTTGACGATTAGTGTCTGAAAGGCTAGGAGTATGTCCTAGTTAAATTTCACAAGTTAACATAGGCTAAATGTCTGTACAACCTGTCGAGATGATAATAATAAATAAGACATGAACATAATAACTCACTTGAACAGAGAGATACAAATTTTTTTTTAAAAGACTTCCTGGAATGAAATTTGGAACTGTTTAAATTATTATTCCCACCATAAGTAGGCTAAAACCGCATAATTGGCATTTACATTTATTCATTTAGCAGACGCTTTTATCCAAAGCGACTTACAAGAGAGAGCTTTTACAAAGAGCATCAGTCATTGAGCATAGCAACGTGATAGACCCCAAACACAGTGGGGGTTTTTTGGTCGTGAATCATACATCATGAGAACCAAAAGCATCAGCTTTTCTGTCAGTGCTATGATTCTGCACTGTGGAGATAAAAAGGCAAAGCTACCCCTAGGCAGTGGTTACATTTGAACCAAACCTATTTCAGGAGACCCTTTGTGCAACTTGGTTCAGTCTTTCCAGAATTAAAAAAAATAGATTTTGGAAATGCGGATAAAATGAGTGTTCTTGTGTGAGGTTGAACAGAACTGGGAGACAGTTCAGGCTAGCCTATGTGCTTGGCACGCAAAGTCTTTCTCAGCGTGGCCCGCCGCAAGGAAACTGTGAAACGCAGGCGTAGCTCTTTATGTAGAAATGTTGTCTCTGCTTTGTTGTCATTCCCACATTTTCGCTTTGCATTGTTGTGGAGCGATTTGGTACGGCATATTTACATGTTCATCTTGTTGTGATCACTCTAAACCCCCTCACTGGCATGAATCCGGACATCAAGCTGATTTGCAAAGGCCTTTGTGGGTGAGCGAATTTAACCAGAAGAACCATACTGGGCACGCTCGCAAATGTTGAGGAATAAGGAATTTGGACGGCTGAATAATAAGAATTAGGTGTAGCCTTCGGGGCTGTTTTTATGTCCTAGGAACGTAACACTTTTTGCCTGTGCCAGCAGATGCCATTTTTCAACCTTGTTGATTAAATATTTTATGTTGTGCCATCTCGTCGAAATTACACTATACAGGCTAGATATTACCACTGCACTCTACTTTGAAATTCAATAGCAGAGAAACTATAGTTCATCATGTTGGCCTAGTAGGTTCGAAATGTCCTCGTATTGGGAGCTAGTTATATGTGGCCGGTCGACTCTTTTACTTAAAGGGGCAAGAAAGGGCAATTCCCTTCAGGGTCCTTCTGGGTTTCGGACATTTTGAGGATGTTTTATCTGAAGGGTATCTTATTGGACAGGACAACAAATCTATAGGTTAGATGCTGTCAATCCTGATTTGTTTTCATTGTTCCATACACACAGCATAGTAATGTTCCTCAAACTTGAAAATAATTATAACTGGAGGCCGGGTAGGGATCCTTCTGTGACCGACAGGCTTTAAAAGACTTCAACACTTTGAAGGACCCCTGACTTAGCCTGGACTTCTGAAGTGTTTAATTCGTATGAGTCTTATGCCTCACCTGTGAAGCAGAAGTCTGTTTCATGCCATTATCTGAAAGAAAAGCTGCTGTGCATGCGAGGCCATTAAAAACGGGTCTGCCCCCAGATCTGTCATTTCCTAAGTCAGGACTTTTGGATAATACTCAAATACACTTGAGGAATGGCTCAGGAACTATTAAGGAAGTGTCAAGTTCCCTCGCTCTCGCAACACGCATTAGTAGAGCGCAGCTTTCGAAGTTAAGGCCTGACACGTGACGTCCCCAGCGATACTCTCCGTCCTGTCTCCGAGGACGTCAGACGCGTCCCTGCCTCGGTCTGCTCACACAAAAAGTGGGAGTAAGACAGTCGGAGCGACATGGCCCCCTAATGTCTCCTGCCCTCCTTTGATTGCACCCCCCTCCCCATTTCTGTCTCCCCCTATCCTTCTCCCCTTCCTCTACTCCCTCAAGGACTCGCCAGCCGGCGTCTGGAGAGGAGAGACAACAAGACCAAGGACAAGTGTCTGAGGCTGCGGTCTGTCAGACAGGCAGTTAGTCATCCAGTCCTCTCCACCCTGCTGTTGAGTCTTACCAGGAGGAGATGGAGAGAGAGAGAGAGGGACTTTATAAATTGGACTCTTAGAGAGGTTGCAGTCTGGGACCTGATGGTGCATAACTAGGCTCCTGCACACACACACACACACACACACACACACACACACACACACACACACACACACACACACACACACACAGGTTAGTAAATGTGCACATCCAGACACAGTGCAAACATACAGACATGCACACACTCAGTGACAGAGTAAGCGTTGACATGCACAATTACACAAACTCATAACACTCTCTCCTGCAAGCAGTGTCCCAGCCAATAACAAAGTGGTGGAACACACCTAATGGCAGAAAAAAAAAAAAAAAAGTAAACTAACTAAATTTATGGTGTCTCTTCATCCTGGTGACGATGGAAAAAGATGTCTGGGACAGTTCAACACACTGTGGGACAATAGACCATATATAAAATGCATATGCCAATGCTTCAACACATTTAAACACAAGGCAAGTGAAACATGTAATCACATTTAGCTTGAACTAATTTCCATGAACTATGAACAATTTATTCACATTGTAAATGCTGCTATATTACCTTTTGGAGCCCAATATCTTAAGTAGGGGGATTTCTGAATTTTGGAACTGAATGAACTAAATGGACCTGAAATTTGTCTGGGGTTGTCTCACTTAACTGAGCAACTTCATCTCACCATTTTACATTTTATTCATTCAGCAGACAATTATCCATCCCTCCATCCATCAGTACATTTACAAATCATTCAGGTTTCCTCCCTGAATTATTTGTGTGGATGAACTTCACTTAGCCTCTTAATTAATGGACGCTTGGTCTTTTGACGGGGCTGAGGCAGGCTGGGTTGCCCTGGGGAGTGCTGGAATAAGCCAGCTGTTTGGACTCTGCAGGGCCTTGTCTGGTATGTCTGACATTTCACTGGGTACAATCTGGCATGGGCCTCCAGGGTCCAGCATGGTATTTTCAGCTGGTAGGCTGCAGTATGTCCCGTTCCTCTCCTTCATAGTGTAGTATGTGATTTTGGGTCTGAAGTAGAGATTCTAGCAGAATAGTGTTGAAGGCACTAGACATCAAACAAGGATTGTGTGTGGTGGCTATTCTTGATTCCTTCACTGCCCTTAAATTTAACTGGCCTTGTGTTCTACTGAGTTAAACCATGGCATACAGGCTTTGATGTAGAACACCAACGCCAAATGTTCCCGATGCAACTCATCCTCATGGGATGGTTCTTATGGAACCTTTATCTGCATCATTGCATAAAAATAGCCTGTTCCAATTTGCCAAAACCCCCTTTGGCTCAACCCCTCTTTTTGAATTGAACTGGTGGGGGAAATCCTTTCAATCGGCCTCTGTCTTACTAAGCAGCTGACTGAAGAATTGACTATATGTCTCTGTGGTGATTCGTGCTCGGCTGTCCCCTGCTGTACAAGGTAGCACTGGGGGACCTGCCAGTTAAAGCTCCCTCAGATGACAAACTAACCCTTACTGACAGGCAGCAACATGGTAGTTGTTCTGAACCCAGCCGTCAACCTTTCACAGATCTGAAGGCTTTTGTATTAACTGGCTTTTCAGGCTGTGCTTTGTGTAAAAAAAGAAAGACAGAAAACATCCAGACACCATGTTGCTTGTGCCTTTCAGCTGTTCTTCATCCAGGGCTTAAGCCATGCCTGTCCATGTGGTCAAAGATGGGGTGAATCCAGAGTCCCAGGTGCCTGGCCATCTGAAGAAGATAGCCATCCCGCTCCTCAGCACCTCTCTGGACAGCACCAACATGATTGTGAAGGTGTGTTTCTAGGGCCGTTTCTTCACAAAAGGAAAATAAGTTGGCACATTCACAGTCTGACCTCAACTTTGTCCCATCCTCTCTCATCTTTCCGATATAGTTTAGCTATCCCCAAGTCCCATTTACATTTTATCCACAGCTTCCCAGTTCATTTTCATGTTTTCTCCCACAACGGGTAAATGACTGGGCAAGGAGTTGTGCTGCCAAAGCACTTCAAATGAGAAATCCCTCCAACTTCTGTGACTGTGTTGGAGGTCATATGCTCATTGTGGCATTTAGAAATGATGATGTTGGGTCTGATGAAAAGCCTTGCTGTGTAGGTGCACGTCTGAAAAATCTGTCCATTCAGTAAATCATACATCTTATTCTTACAGGGTAAAGTGATTCACAAGGGACCTTTGGTAACTGTGGGAACAGAAGACTATGTCCTGAAGAGCGTCGTTCAAGGTAATAATGTAAACATACGCCCTGCTTAGTGGAAATCCTGTGATGAAAGGCAATGAAATACTATTGTGACATTCTTGAGGAGTGTTCGACTCGAAATCGGATTGTCGAATAAGGCCAGTTCTGCCCTAGTCCTCTTGTCCATGCTGCACTCATCTCTTTGCCTTAAGATTAAGACATGCACACAGAGCTAGAGCTTATTTTCATAGGGTTATCTTAGTTGTTAAGACTTCAATTCCACTATAATGTGACACTTATTCCGGACTTGTCAGTGGGAAACATGGCTTGTTTTCCTTGTCATGTCTAAATTGTATTTTGCAATCATTCCCGCTCTTAAAATGGAGACACTGTGTCTTCTGTCTATTTTACCGTTCTAGTGAAGTAATTTAACACTGCAAGGCTCTTAAATCTGTTCTTAAAGCTTATTTCAGACAAACAGCTTTGCATGAGCCACCTACCATGTACCTCATCTGCATCCTGAGTAACCCAAGGTAAGAACCTTGAAGAACCCACTCTCTGTGTCTCCTTCAGAAGAGGACTCCCAGAACCGCTTGTCATCAGAGAACACATCCATCAACGTCATCCTGGTTGGAGCATTGGCTAAAGAGTTCTCTGAATCTGTCAGTCAAGGGGTAGGCCTCCAGTCATTTCCATAGTGACCTGTGTCAAAACCTAGTTTGCATCCATTCACAGCCACAGTATGTGAAATCAAAACTGCTTACTTTAGACATGTGGTGCTCTATAGGTAGACTACTTATAGTAAGCTTGAGTAAAGGTTGCGGATCAAATGTATTTACGTTTCAAAAGCAAAAGAATGATGAAAGACAGCATGACTGAAAAACGTGTATTTCGTCCTCATAGGGTAAAACCAAGATTTCTCGAAGAAAGAACAAAACCGAATTTGTCCGTTTTGCTCGTTTTCCTCCTCAGATTTTCAACAATCTTTGAGTCAGAGGGAAAAAAAACAACAGTATTCTGCTCCTTTTAACCCAAAAACCAGCTTTCATCTCAGATTTTTCTTCTCTTGCTCATCAACATGGCACCATTCGTCCCAAAAAAAAAAGCTGCAGTGCATTTCCATAAGCATAAAGCTGGTCTCTAGATGATATTTTTTTGCTTTTTGGCAGGGTGGGGGTGGAGGGGGGGGCTAATCCTCAAAGAGATGCTTTGGGCGTCTGCAGTTTCTGCAGAAGCCGGATCACAGCGACAGTCATTGTTAGCTCCTGACGCTCCCTATGAAAGCATACAATCATTCTGGTGAGAGAAAAGTTGTGAGTCCTGAAGAAATGAACAAGAACACGAAATGGGCGAGGTGCTTATGGCACATCCAGCTTCAAGACCCGTCACACCGCCTAAATTGTTTGAGAAGACCTCAACTGTACATAATGCGCCGCCATTTGCCATTTGACAATGGGCCTTATGTGTCATGTTCCGGTAGAGATGTGTGATTGTGATTGCACTCAAAGTACAGTTACATGCCAATATTGATGAGACTTTCCACCATATTTCATCTAAAACAAGTACGGTCACCAATATGTCTTGCATCTCATGTCTTGCATCTGAGCCAAGGTGGTGAGGCTTCATATAGTACCAGCGTTGGCGTCTGTTAATTCAGTAACAACATTGGCATGTCTCTGCCGTGCAAAGAAATCTTTTTATGACTGGCATGGAGCCCTACAGTGGAACAACCATGATGTCAGAGAAACACCTCGTTCCCGGATGGAGATCTAAGCAACACAAAAAAAGTCTCCTGTAAGCCAGTGTCACACATGCCTCACTTATTTCCGCCAAACCGTTCTTTCCCTGCGGAATTGAGAATGTGTGATGAACAGAGAATGGAGAAGAGAGGAAAAGCAACATCTCAGTCTGGGGAGATGTGGGAGGGTAGTTTTGTTATCACAGCTATACACTTTAGCACTCCAACAAACAGCATTTTATATAAGCCGCTGAAACATGATTACCATGACTATCTGCAGTCCCATTTGTCTGTGACTGGAACCGTGTCACAGAACCTTGTTTTAGAAGCCGTTTCAGGGCCCGATCACACACTGCCACCCAAATAAAGCTCCACATCTCCAAGCCTCTAACGCGCTCGGCACTGCTACACATAATTGCAGCATCTCGCTTATACTACAGGTTATCTGGTATTCAGATAACCCACATTTTGCTGATTCTCTCCATGTCTCTGACACTGATATCACATCTCTGCCCCGCCCCCCAGGACGTGATGGTGGTGTCTGGTTTTAGAGTGGGCAAGTCTCCCACGGCTCTCAGAGATAAGCTGCATCCCTGTCACCTGGAACTGGCTGGAGATGAAGCCAGGCTTTACGTGAGTATCTGAGGAGCTGCAGGCTTGGGATGTGCTTACAAGAGGGACTCTTCATCATACAGACATATCTCCACAACCTCTTTAGTCAGTTACTGTAGGGGCAGGGCCATATTTGAGATAATGATGTGTCACAACTGTGCTTCTGGAAATGAACCACCTCTTGGCTTATTTCTATTATTTCCTGCTATTATTTCCCTCCCCTCCCTCTTCTGTGTCTCCCAGGTGTTCCCGTCATCTGCCCTGGACCCCCGGGCCTCCGTAGCCAACAAGAGGGCTCCTCTCTCCGGCGCTGAGGTCAGAGTCTGCACCCTCATTAGCTCGGAGGCTGCTGTCTTTTCAGAGCCAGTCAGAGGCTGTCTGGCTCCTTTCACAAGCCTTCATGTCATCATGTAATTCTCCCTCTCTGACCTCCCCCTGGAGTGTCATGCCACGCTGGACCTCTGTGACTCTGACAAGCTCGCTGTTTGATATGAGGGAGAGACTGAAAAGGGTAGTATAGGAATTTGTTTAGGGGGGTGATAGATGTGCCAGTCATGTTAATGAGGTAGTAACGACCAGGAGACTGCAGCTAGCAATGAGGAGTATAAGCACTAATAATAGGGACATACTAAGTTATTACATCAAGTCAGAGCTCATTCGATTTTATTCTTACTCAAATTTCTCATAAAAAAAACAAATAAGATATATTGTCATCAATGCATATGGCTTAGGTGCCTCATATATTGTGTTACTTACAGTATGCTGATGTGTGTGTTTGTGCTCAGGTCTCTAAGTGCGCTAAGGTCCCCAAGTACAGCTATGTCCGTCTGGACGAACTGCAGCCCGGCATGGTGGTGAACGTGTACGCTGTGGTGACCTTCTTCAAGCAACCATTCCGCACCAGAGGGACAGGTCAGTCTCTCTACCACCCCCCCTTCACACCAGGGGCACAGGCCAGTCACCCCTCCCCTGTGAGTGCTGGGACATAGGGGTGAAAATACCTTTTGTGATAAGTAGTTGGGGAGGACATATTTGAAATTTCCAAACAGTGGATGGGACATGAAGTGCATGGTTGGGCACCTCCATGCACTGTCATTCCCGCTCTTACTGACTTGCTTTCAAGGTCCTAAGCTGACTGACCCACTTTGAAGGGAAGTTCAAAGTGTTGGTGCCTTGCTGAGTTATGGTCCAGATCGGCAGGCCCATCTCAAACCCGGAAGCAGAACACTTTGAAGTCCATATTTAGGCCGCCGTGTGGTTGCTAGGGAAACCAGACCCAGGTGATTTGAGCTGAGATCTCTGAGATAATAAGGGTGTTGGTGGGTCTGGGGTTGTGTTGTGTACTCAGCCCGAGATCGCCTCGGTCTGAGATGCGCTGGATGAATTACTCAGGACGCAAAGGTGGGAAGCAACGATCAACATTAAAACATTTTGTAGTTTTTTTTTGTAGCTTTTCATCTCTAGACAAAACTACCTAATCACACAACCGTATACAGTCTGTTGTGCTGTTATACTGTACACCCCAAATCATTGATCAGACATTAGGTCTTGTCATGCAAGCTGACATAAGTGATAAAAAAAGAATTGAGGCTGATATTTGAGTGGATTTGGCTGCCCAGCAGGCTGTTTCTTCTGACATGGCCAGTGGGCCAGAACAGTGAACCCTTTTACTGTCTGCATGAGAGATCCGTCTCTGGAATCTTTTGCACATTTCTCCATGTCTGTCTACACTTTCAAAGCACTTTCTCTCATTAAATAGCTTGAGTTTGGGTGGCCCAGAATCCCCCTGCCCCCCCTCCATTTCCACACACACATTTCCCCTCATTGTACTCTACCTGGTCTATTACATAATCTCCTCAGAGGTGCATAAGAAATGGCCAATGCCACCCTACCCAGATACCCTGTAAGTTTTTCAGGGGCTCATACAGGCTCAGCAGTGGGACAATATAACTCTTAATAGGAGTTGCTGTTATAAGCCTGTGGCACTCCCATTCATTCTCTCTCCATCCTTTCAGCCTGTAGCCACTACAGGTTCCTGACTCATGGGAAGTTTCTTACTGGGAGCAAGAGACACTGAGCAATGAAGATTGCAGTGGAAATGCTGGTTTTTATTAGTGTTCCAGCATGAACTGGACTGTTAATTGTGCCAGTAAGCTGCGGCCGAGAAAGGTTCAGAGAAGCAGCTGCTGAGATGGAGCTACATAGAAAATCTGTCAGATGAGATGCAGTCGACATACTCGCATGCACTCACACACACACACACACACACACATCAGTGCTCGGCCGAGGAATCTTACGTCTTGATTGTCTGGACATCATGGACAGGGTTAGTTTGCATGAGTCCCAAAATAACAACACACTGTATTAACCTCATGGCTGGGTAGAAGCTTTCTCTTTATTAGCCAGTGGTCCTATGCAGAAAAACCATGTTAGTGTGTATAGTGAGTGTAAGTTAGGCACTACATAGATAAATACAAACACAAATGTAATACAGTATTGAACAACCTTAAAAGATAGGCTTTCTTAATGATAACAATGAAAGAAATACACACAGGCCTTGTTTAGCAGTTGTCAATTCTCTCTCCATCTATGGTAGATTACTGCTCTACGTTGAAGATTATCGACCAATCAAATGAGAAGGTGGGTTGTACCATCTTTAGCAGCAAACTGGAGAGTCACCCCCAAATCTTCAAAATGGGAGACATTATACGCCTCCACCGAGTCAAGGTATGTAATACACACACGTGTGTCTGTTTATCCTGTATCATAGATCCTGGTTTAATTCTGGTGAGTGAGGTGACAGATGTGTAATTACAAAGATAGATTGATCTTTTCCCCCCGTTCCCTTCCTCATCCACCCTACAGACGCAGCTCTTCAACGGCTCCAAGACCCTGCTGACCAGCCACGGCTTCTCCGTGGTCACCTTTGACGGGGCAGTGGACAGCCCCATGACGCCCCGCACCTCCAGCCTGTCTTCCCACTTCGACGAGAATGACCGGCGTGCGGTGGAGTCGCTGCGTGCCTGGGCCGCCAGTCAGCTGACACTCCCCGCCCAGGCCAGCGTCACCCTGGCAGCCGTGCAGCCCAAGGTGTTCTTTGACCTGACCTGCCAGCTGCTCGCCAAGGCCCCGATGGACAGCAGCTGCACCTTGCTGAAGGTGGGGGGACGGGGGGACGAGTAGGGTTACTTAGTGGAGGTATTTGTTGAATAGCTTCAGTAAAAAGTCACACTTAAATTGACCTGGTTCTCGTCTAGGGACAGGTTTGTTACATATTTAGTCATTTGTTTAGTTACAGATCTAGTAACTGCTAAGATTCCCTGGGCAAATGATTTGTGTTGTAAATTTTACATATGTTGCATATATTTTATCATACATAGATTAAATAAATTACCACATATTCAAATATAGTTTAGGTATTATTTTTGGACCTAGCTGAAGTGTGGAATCCTAGGTTTTCAACAAATTCAACAAATTATTCTAGAACACTGTCGTTGTTCCAGACCCTTATCCCGGGATAACGTGTCTCATTAACCGAAACGTCTCTCTAGCCTCAGGGATGAGTGTCCTAGTCTGCATCGCCCTTCCCTTTGTTCTCATGTGTTTTGGGTCATGTATGTTTACAGAAAAGTTGAACTCAGGGTAATGACGCATGTCCGTAAACAAACATTACTGGCAGTGTAGGGGGAAGGACCTTACCTTCTTCCATCCATCATTGTAGAATGGTAATGTGACGTTACATTCAAAGATTTCAAGTGTCGGCAGGGCTGTTTCTGTGGTGGCCATTGCTCCTGTGAAATCACCTTCTGTCAGCTTTCCATCCTTTTTTTTTCCTGTTCCCTATTTACTTTGTGCAATCGTTCTGAACCTAAATGAAACTATTGAGACCATCCATCTTTGTTATGTTAACACTCTCCTCAACGTGAGGTTGTCCTATTCTAGACGGCAGGTGGGTGTGGCCTTAATCCCAGGCTCTTCTGGTCTTCTTCCACTTGTGTGTCTGCAGGTCTGGGACGGTACCAAGTGCCCTCACCCTCTGCTTAACGTGTTTGTGGAACCTCACCTCCTGGAGGGACATTCCACGTTGTCCAAGGACAGGGAGAACCTCACAGCAAACATCCTGATCTACGACAACCACGTAGAGGCAGCCCGGCAGCTCAAGGTCACACACACACACCCTCACAGATATACCCACACTCACACAGACCAGTTGGGTCAATAGTAACACACCACTTTTTAGAGATCTGAGCAGATTTAGCATGATTGTGTCTATCCCTCCTCTGATTGGTTGCAGAGGAACACCTATTGCTTTTTCCCAGTCCTGTTTACTGGCTGAGGTAGACAAACCACAGTCATCTCTCGTTTTTTGAACAGGCAGGTCACCATGACCACAACCATTTCTCTTTGGGGGAATGTGTGAAGTGCCATATCAAGAGACATAAGTCACGGGGTGGCACAAAAGATTGGTGAAAAGAATAGAAGAATAGGGGGCTTGTCCTGCTAGTCATGCTTTTCGCCCCCTTGGCTGTTATTGTTGCGTGGTTCCACAAATCAATTGAGCAGCGTTCACCTGTTAGTTGGATGTTCTGTTTCCCATAGTTCAGTAGTTAATAGTTTACTGTTGCTCCCCCCCCCCTTGCATTCGACACACAAGCACAAACAAAGTGCTTTCGCTTCTCCGCAGCGACACAGGCAAATCTTTTTCTCATTTCACCCTCATGACAATAATAACCGTGCATTTTTAAAGCCGCGGCATTCTCCAGTCATCTTTCTTTGCTCGTTGCCATCCTTTCCACCCTCGCTCTCCCACCCCCTTTTTCAATGTATAATTCTGTCTTTCTGCTTGACAGAAGCGGCCCGAAGCTTTGATCCTCCTCGCTTTCAGCCCCATCATCCTTATCTGCGGAGATATGCGACATTAGCATAGTGGTTGCGTAATTAAATGATTTGTTAACCCTTCTCTGACGAGCAACGTCTTTTCAACGCGGCCTACGTGCTATCTCTGTTCCCACTCACCATCCACGAGACACTGAGGTGACACATTGAGGTCAACCTCATCCCCGTTTACTTAAGAAACCGCAACGTCGTCCGTGTATCTCTGCCTGAATCAACCTGGGTGTGATTTGTCGCATGACACATATGTTCCACACTGGCCCTGTTAATCTTCACCGGTGCTCTGTTCTCGCTAGAACTGGTGACTTTAAGTTCCTCTTGTTCTGCAAATTCAGTCATTTTCTAATCTTTGTCCACAGAAGTGAAGTACATTTCTGTCTTTGATCCAAATTATTGCTTTGTTCTTGCAGGGATAATGTTCACATGGGAAGCAGAGGTTTCATTGCCTTTGTTAAACAATTTCTAGAACACCATGGAAGTCCATGTCACTTCTGTTATTGCTAACTGCCATATTGCCTGGTTAAAGCCTCCACATAACTCCTTGTAATCTGTAAAAATCTTCTCACTTCTATTCCTTGGCCCTTAATGTGTGTGTGTCTGTGTGTGCGTGTTTGTGTGTGTGTGGGTTGAACATAATTAGTCTTTGTGGCAGTGACATGACAGAGGTGACTTGACCTTTCGGTGGCCTTCAAAGAGTGTGGCGGAGAACACACACAATAGAATCATGAGTCAGATTCAATATTATGCCATCCTAGTTCCAAGGATGTTTGGTATTGAAGAAAATAAAATGTTTGTTGAAATTGTTGCTGAAGTTTTCCAGTTAACTTGATGAAATTGAGTGTAGCACTTACATTCTCAGAGGCAGTTATTTGACAGGAGTCATTTAACCCTTATGAATTGATTCAACTTCATAAATGTTTTTTTTTTTTTCTTCCCGGTAGACTTGTATGAATAGACATATATCCTCTATTATCAATCGAGGCGAATCAGCTGTAATAGTGTGAAATGGACTGAGCGAGGCTATTGTGAAAAGGGCTAGTTAGAGAAGAAAAGAGACGATTAGTTGAAAGGGAGTGGAGAAAGAGGACAAAAGATCCGTACTGCCCTCCCAAACATATGAGCTTGCAGTCATTTGACGAGCGTGTCCATCATTCCATGAGGATTATCATCAGCTCTTCATTGGCTCTGCTGCTCTCTGCAAGACATCATACACATAAGGCACTCACACACACATGCCTCGTCCGCAGTGGCAGGTGTCCCCATCTTCTCCGTTGCAGTCTGCTGACCACATGCTATCTCACACACGCCAGCAAACACACCACCATGGACACGGCAGGGAGCCTCAGAGCATTCAGACACACTCCCACCCAATCTTCCTGCCTCCCCACAAGCCCCTGAGACGCTCGAAAAAGATGGTCTACCGCACAAGATGTATCTCCAATGCAAAATACCACTTCATGTGGAGAACTGTGGTAATAGCATCTCCTTAAGGATATGTATGAGAACGGAACCTGTTTGGTCAAAGCAGTTGTGGGAAACTGTGTATTTCCAATAGGACATACATTGCTGGACTTCAAACGCCAAAGGAATCACTTTGTTTTTACACCCTTGTCATTGATGTTGATCCAAGAAGCTTTCGTCGCAGATTCAAAGGCATCATTCTGTTTTGTAATTCCGTAGCATAGATTCTACTGTACGTGAGGATGGAGTGTACCTCTCTTGCTGCTTGTCTTAATTCATTTGACTGTGTGTGTTTATCTCCACCTCAGCCTCTTCCTTCCTCCATCCCTGCCTCCCTCTACCTGTCTTCTTTAAAGAGCTCCTTGCCTCTTCACTTTACATTAACTTCTAAGGCCTCCCTCTCGTCTCATCCACTTTTCCATTTCCCTCTCCACCGCTTTGTTTGAACTCATCCTCCTGCCTCCCCTTTTAACTTATTTTCATGTTGTCTCTCCCCCTCCTCTTATTTCTCTGTTCCTCCCCCTCTTTCTCTGCTGGCCTCCCTCTTTTCTCTCTTCTATCTATATATCTTTTCCCTGTTTCAGCTCTCTGGTTGACCCTGTCAGTCTCTACCTCAGCTTTAACCATAACACAGATGTTTACCTGCATCCCTGTTTCCCTGCTCCACATTTCCCACAACTTCCCTTTTTGCTGACGCCGTTTCTGTCCTGGTCCAATTCCTCCACCTGCCACAGAACAAACCTAGGTACTGTACAGCTCTGATCCTAGATATGTCCTTGTTATGTCTTGCCACACCACAAATCTGGCCACAAAAAAACAGTAGGCCTCTACACCGAATAAGTCACGAGAAACTGTACTGCTATTGTTTTAATGGTGTTTATTTGATTAGCTCTCCTGTACCAAGTCAGCATGGTCAATCGTCTCTCTCCCTCCCACCATACTCTTGAAATTTCTTTGCTCTTTTTGTTTATCAATTGCAAAAGATAGACAGGTAAAATGTGATCCATGTGTAGAGGAGAGAGGGGAATTAACTTATTTTGAAACAACTGCGTCAGATGCCGTTGCTCATCATGCATGGTGTGAGACACTCCTAGACAGATGCTCACACCTCTGCTTCAGCAATTCTCTCCAGCACTTGTGAAAACACTATGATCTTCTCTTTCTGTTTTCCAAGATGGCTCAAAGTGCCACTTTTCCACCTAGATATTTTTAGACAGAGTGAGTCAAAGGTGTTTCCTGGGTCGAGAGAATTCCACCCAGGAGCCATTCCGTGATGGGTAAATGTATAAACAATAGACAGACAACACATTGGCTGCCTTGTTAATTTGAACACGGTGTACTTTTTCCGTGTGCAAATTCCCAAATCTACCGTTGCTTTTATGGGTTTGCAGCTGAATTCTTAACTGTATGTTTGTGTTTGGCTGTGTGTGTTTGTGTGTGTAAGTTGGTCAGTGAGATCAGTGTCCAGGGATGGCCAGGGACCCTGCATAGAGGCTTCTTGGCCAGCACCACATATCCAGCATCTCCCATCAATTATTCATGAAGAGGAGAAGTTACAAAAATCTGAGAGGGAGGGAGGAGAGCATGGCTCTGCACCTGCTCTGCTTGAACATCCTGCTCCATTGTTTACAGCACATCCAAATATTACACACATAGATGTATTGGAATTTAGCAGAGACTTGGTGTGACTTAGTGTCCATTGAGAGAATTGTTAACAAATTACCACTAAGCATACTGAACTGTAATCGAGGTCCTTCATCTCAATGAGTCACACTTATTATGCTTCCTATTTGCCCTTCCTCTTTGAATTTGTTTTTTTCTCTGCACAGTAAAGACCCACAGCCTGAGCAATCCTGGCTCCTTCTCACAAACCTATTTTCCGATATAATAGAAAAAAATGACTAGTGTGAAATGAGATGGGGGGGGTTTCTTTACCCAAGGGATGAGGGGGCAACCTTGTGCTACTTTATAAGAGCCCCATCCTATGAGAAACTGTAAAGCCCTAAGCAATCGTCTGAATGCGGGCGGATCCTTTTACTGGGGAATCAGGCTGCTTTCCTAGCAGGGGACTGGAGCATCTCAAATGTCAAGTCTGTCTGTTTGGGGGTGTTTTGGGAGCTTTTACTTAACATCCAGTTAAAGTCTTTAAACACACAGCCACAGAACAGTCCAGTCTGTGGAGAAGAAAAGAGATTAGGCACATTGGGAAGGATGAAGGCTTCTGTAAATGGGCAGAGAGTCTGAAATCTATTAAGAGTGTGCATAAAATATTCCCTAAAACAAACCAATTTATAAAATCAGTTTAATTAATTATCATACATCTAAAGCCTGTTTTTAATATCAGCAAGTCATTTTGTGCTTGGAATACATATACATGGCAAGTGTCTTTGCAAATAAAGTGTCCTGTATGTTTGAAACGATAATTTGTAGGTAACACTTTTGAGTTTTGTGCTCAATTACAGTAAATGTCAGAAGCCAACCAGTCCCATCCCAAATAGGGGATGACATTGGCCAAATGTCAGAGCAGGATCTTGGCTCGGAATACCTTCTCATTACAAACACACCTGGTCACTTTGGGCAACAAATACGGCACGCTCGATAGCCGTGGCAAACCAGGAGCAGCTTTTGAGGTTAGCGTCAGTACTTGGCTGGCTTTGAACCAGAGGCCTGCCGCATCACCTCACTTCAGTGCAGCCACGCTGTCCTTGACTGTTCCTCCCAAGTTCCTCCAGACGACACTGGGAATTAATTCTTTACCCTGCACCTTACAGCACCTGGTTCTGACTAAACAAAAGTGCTCGAGAATGTGGTCAACTTAGCTAAACAGTCAGTTGTGAACGTCCCCAGAGAACACATCATCGGAGAATTCTTTGGATTCATAATTTTTTCCAGCGTCAGTAGAGGGTGATGGATCTTCTGCATGACCTAAGAACACGGTGTGAGTTATTGGAAGGATGGAATTGCTGCTGCAGAAGAACTTGCCTGTGTAGGTTTGAGAGCATAGAATCCCCTGTCTGTGTGCTCCCCGTTAGCCTAGCTGGGGGTCCAATCCTTTTTAGAGCTCATCCTTCTTTTGTTCCCTGAGCATCACACTCTGGAGGAGAGAGGCAGAGAGGAGGCAGGGAGCTCATCTGGATTAGATTGGTGGGAAAATGTGGCGCTCTGGTCTTTCCAGTTAGGGATACCTCCACCAATGGATTCTGGCAATTTTCTGCTGATTGTTCTCCAGCTTTGCCGCAGACTTCCCCACTCCTTTAAAATGTATAGTTTAGAAATATTTTTTAGTAACCACCCATGTGCATTACTAGCAATGTACTAGCAAAGTGATGTGTTTTTGTTGTCTGTATTTAAATGTACATGCAATGCTGAATGCTTTGACGTATGAATTCCATTGATGTACTAAATATGCCGTCGCGTCTCCAAACGAGCTGAAACTCGATAGGAACAACCCTCCCCTGACGACGTGCCGACGATCGATGAAACTCTTTGAGCCGTCTCCCACCATTGTCACACAGGGCCCCAACACAGCCGGGGGGTACAGAGAGGTGACATTTTGGACGTTGTCAGCCCTAAGCTGTTTGTGACAAAACAACTCAGGCAATAGTCTTAATAGTTTTTTTTTCTTTGGGGTGGTGTGGTTCTGCCTTCCCGTAATGAATAATGCTTTCAGGCAATCACACAGAGGGTTTACAGTGTTGGTGAGTGCTTTGGAACCATACCACCATCTACTGGTTGACAATGTGTGCAGGTCTGACTGGTTAGACTGTCTATTGGATGCATGCTGTGTGGGAATGCTGTCATTGAACATGTTTGGCAATTGATCCATGGGTGATCAACATGCTAACCTTTAAATGTTCTAGTTAGCTTTCGATCCATCATTTTAGGCTGTTCTTTGTGGAAACGGCCAAATGTAATGATGGATAGAGGTGGAGGAGAAGTTCTGGTATGCAGGAAGAAATCTTGCTTTTGAATAGAAGCAGTGTTACTACTAGCAGGAAACACTTCAACAACGTTCCCTGACGTTGATCCGTCATCATTGGTGTCTGTCCTCTCAGCCAGGGGCTTATCTTCGGATATACAACATTCACCCCGTTCCCGGGGCCAGCAAGGTGCCTGGCAACCAAGCTGGCCAATCAGATCAGACGGACCACCTGGCATTCCACCTGCATGGAGGCAACTCGTACGGCAGGGGTATACAAATGCTTCCCGAAAACAGCGTAGAGGTACAGGAGCTGAAGAGGTGAGACGGGTCTGGCAGCCATTTTGGGTCAACAATTCAACTTTAATTTTTTGTTGTTGTTGTTGTTTTTTTATTTTCTTTATATTGATGATATTCCATACTTTTTAATGAGATAACGAGTGATTGGTGTACTTAAAACATAATTGATTCAAGGGTATAAACGGTACTTTCACCTAGGTAGTTGTGAGAGTCCACTCACACTGCCTCTAGCTTGCTCTACACTCACATATAATTAGTTATGTTTGCAACTTTAATGAATTAAGGATTTAGTAGCTCATGAGAAACACCATTCAAGAGGATAAGTTACATATTACCGATCTCTCCTGTTGAATAGGAATATATTGGTTAAGACAAAACCCACCTTGAGGGGTTTCAACATTATTTGTTGTTGTCCCCCAGGGTCATAGGGTCCCCTGAGGCAAACAGCAGTGATATGTCAGACTTTGAGGACTTCATGGATGTCTGGTGCACACCACCAGAATCTTCTGGTAAGGGACCAACTTATCACTTTTTATTACAAAGGGGAGAGGGATGTGTGTGTGTCTGTGGGAAGGGTGAAGGTGAGGAACCTTATTCGAAACCTCTGTTTAAAAGTCTGTTTCATTCTCTGTTGTGAATATAGATTCAACTAGAGAGAGAAGCACAGGTACTGCATGACATAAATTTGCTTCTTTTCTTTCTTCTTTTTATAATACCGTATCTTGGAGTCTTGATATTCATAATGCTGGTGTTTGCTGGTGTTTGTAGAGAGGAGATGCAGTCACAGGCTGGCCTGTGTGACTCTGGCTGAGGCAAAGGGAAAGGGTCCGCCCGGTGTGTTCCATGTGAAGACACAACTCAAGTCCTACCAACCGCAGAGACTTTTCCAGTCACTTAAACTTTACTGCCACAAATGTAAAACCATGTAGGTTACCCCAATATATAACGTCTTACATTTGCAGACCAGTTATCATGAGATGGATTGATTATGCTTTAAAACCTAAAGTCAGTCTCCATAAAGTGGATTATTGCCTGTTAACATAAACAGGTACAGCATTTTAAATCAACTGCTCTCATTTCAAACTGTTCTCCAATTATTTTCTCAAATAAATCCCTAACTATAACCGCACATCTTAGAATAAAACACCATGTCCCATCATTCCTTGATCCTGCTGTTTCACTCAGACAGGAAGTCCCAGATGACATCACGATAGGGACTCTGTTCCTGGAAGCCCAAAGGGACACTGGGCCTTGTAGTGAAGACTGGACCGTCGCAACCAATGTGGATCGCCCTGGAGACTGTCAAGCCTTTCCCCACAGGACGCTGACCCTTCACCTGCCCACGCACACCAAGCCGCTCGGAGTAGAGCTCAATGAACTCGTCTTTGTTAAGGGTAAAACAATGATTACTTTGGTGGATGCCAAAGGTGGTGTGATTCCATTGCAGTGGTGGTGGAAGGAGTTGCCATGAAAACTGTTAACTCGCTTCTTAAGAAATTGTGTCTGCAGTCTCTCCCCTGCTCGAATTGAACAGCCAAGCAAAGAAGGGACGTTCAGTCAGGTCAGTGTGTCTTTGTCTCATTCTCAGGAGCAACCTTCGAGGAAGCCTGCTGTATCACGCCTGCATTTCAAAACGTGATCCCTGTGAGGTCATCGCAGGGAAGAATGACCTTGCTGGATCTCTCGGCCCCCTTCCTTCTCCGTGGAAAGCAACATTATTTCGGGTCAGATCACAGCCCTTTCACAAGCACACAGCCGTTGCCCCTGTCTGGCACGTCTCTGAGCTTGCCGTACTGAAAAACACTTTGGTTTGGTTTCCTGTGTTACAGATGCAAACAGTGTTCCCACGTAGACCTGACACAGTCTTTTACTCAGAACACAGACGTGCTGGATGAGAAAGCTGTGGCGGAAGGTACCATTTTGAAACTTACCCTTCACTTCGTTGATGGACTTGCCCATGTAATTTTGAGAAGCCCCTTTCAAATTTGCATGAGCTTTCCTGGATGTGATTAGATCTGTATCCTAATCAGGTGAGCTCACTGTTTTCTCTCAGTATTCGTTGGTTGGAAAGTAGACCCTTGAAAGGTTCGTATGCTTGTATCGGAAAGTAGACCTTTGAAGGGTTTGTATGTTTGTAGGTAAAGTGAGAATTTATGGATCCTTTTTCTCCTGTCTGTGACCTAGTTTGGGATTGACTGTTGACGTTTGTGTCATTTCTCGCAATCTCTCTTTCAATCTATCTCTCAATCTTCAATCTCTGTTTTTCAATTTCTTCCGTGACCACCACCCCCCCCCCCCCCCTCCTCTTGTGTGCAGTCTCTCAATCGTTTTCTCCCTCATCCTCTCTCTCTACCTGAAGCCTGTCTCCTTCAAGTTCCCCTTCAAGCTACAGCATTGTCCATCCTACACTCATCTGAGTCGTGTTACCGTCATAGGAGCATTCTCGTTTATGGGCTGTTGTTTCGATCTACCAGACGAAAAACACTTACTGACACACAGTCTCATCCTTCTGTTGTCGTCTTTGACAGCCAGATACCAGGCTGTCTATCCCTCCTTCTCTCTGTCCCAACACTATGTCGCGGATTCAGCTTTGCATCTTTTTAAGTCATCGTTCCTCTACAGGATTAACGCTGTATTGTCACTATTGCATACTCCAATGCCTGTCAATGTGCGTGAGTGTGTTGGAACTGAGAAACTTCAGTTTCAACGCACCAGAAACTTCTGCTGTTTGTTTAGGGCAAGGGGCGGAGTTCACTGGTTTTGCTATAGCAAACACATTACATTTGATCATCAGTTGTACTTTTTATGTTAACGTTCATGTCGCTTTAGATAAAAGTGTGCTAAGTGACTTCAGATGTGTGGTTGATGAGGCCTCCTGGCTGTGTTGGCCACGCCCAGGTCTCGGGGTTCAGCTGC
Source organism: Neosalanx taihuensis (assembly GCA_030340665.1). NCBI lineage: Eukaryota > Metazoa > Chordata > Actinopteri > Osmeriformes > Salangidae > Neosalanx > Neosalanx taihuensis. The sequence goes on along the minus strand of CM059290.1, from coordinate 13,615,880 downwards.
TGTCGTACGGCCTGATGATGAGGATGCAGCTGCAGGATGGGACTGGTTCTCTGGAGGCCTTGCTCTGGAGAGATGCTGTAGGTGCACATGCCAGAAAAAAACACTGTTGTTATATGTAGAGCTGCAGAAAACAAGCAGTAGATCTGTCTTTTGACTATGGGATGCATTAAGTTGTGTGACTTAATAGATGTGTGTTGCTTAAAAAAAAGATATACCAGATTTTATCTGCCCTTCATTTCAGTAGAACATTGCCTGGTGTAATATATGTACATTGTGGATCTAAAAAGAGCAGTAGATCAGTTTTCAGTTTGTCACATCCCTGCTCGCAAAACTGTTTTTTGCTAACCAGAATATCCTGTGACAGGAACAGTTCTTCCACGTGTCACCTGACGGCTTGGCAGCCAATACGGAGGCCCAGAGCAGAGTCCAGGAAATCATGGACAAACTGTGCCCATCAGGCAGTAGTATGGGTATGTGTATAATATCTTTCAACATTAACAACTATACCTTGAAACAAGACCTCAATGTCTTCAGATATGCTGCAGTAAAATGATAACTAAATCAAAAAGTATAATCATTAGATTAGGCAGAACCTTGAAGTCTTAGAGTTTTTCAACTGCTTTGGAATGGCCTTGCTGTAGGTTACCTCTAGTGTGAGTAAAAATCATTATCATAAAATCACCTTGGTAGACATTAGGAAAGTCAGGCCAACCGTCAGTTTTTAAGTGCAGAGTGTTTAACTTCCCGTAAACCGTGTCACTAATGAAGCATTGAGGAACAACAGGCAGAGAGCTCCCAATAGACAGAAACAAGTCTTGATGAGCCTGCCTTCCAGAGCATGAAGCCACGGCAGCGAAAGGAACAAGTGATAGAAGACCACAATTAACTTGCCAGCGTCAAAGGTTGTCGCAGAGACCCTTGAGGCCTCAATAAAATCCTGTGCTTTTAGAGTGCTCCATGCAAGGAAGCCATTCGAAACTAGTTTCAGGGAAAATGATAGCCTATGGAAGCAGGGATTTTACTGCATATCTTCATAACCTGACACACTATATCTGGAAAGCCAAGCTCACCCTGTGTTCAAATGGTGTTCTGCCATATTATATAGCATGTCAGACTAACTCTTGAGTTGTCCTTTTACAAAGTGCTGTTGTGCCGTTGAGGGCCAAGATGGTGCAGGTTTTTTGTCAACAAAGCACTATACCAGCTGATTTCACTAACGAGTTCCCTGCTGTGTCAAACTTCGATGCTGCAAGTTTGCCACCAATGCTGTAAACCATTAATCCACTGAGTGGAATCCTAGTTTTTGCCCATGTCTTTAGCCCCAACATCTCAAGCAAGACTTCTTATGAAAGTTTTATCAGATAACCACACTTTTCAACTACTGCATCCTTCCTCCTCCTCCCAGCTGAACACCCCTGGCTGGATCTATGTCTCAGTGCGTATGCAGTGGAGGAGAACGGACAGACAAGAACCTGCTACCAGATCTGCCATACACACTCCGCAAATCCTGAATCCTGATCCGTGCAAACTTACCATGTTTAAAGATAGGTGGCATTTTTGACAGCTTTACAGTTTGGGTAAAGTTCTTATAATCCTTTATGTTATGTGTAAATCTGCTTTTGTTTAATCTATTATCACTGTTGTTCAAATGTTGTTTTTTGTCAAATTCTTGTCAATGTTAAATGCATATATTTTTATTAAAGCGCTTAATGCTGTTTGTTTAAACTTATAATTACCCCTACTTCTAAATATCCAAGCCGATCGATGGTGATAAATGGTGACTGATTTGTAATACATTTTCCAAAGCTGCCTAAAAATTCAAAATGAGCTCTGCTTGCTGTGAAGCCAAACTCGATGAGATCCTCCTCCAATAATCTTTCATACTCAGGTGGGACAAGTGAAAACAAGATGGAAAATCCCACTAGGCCAGTTGGCTGAAGCCTACCAACAGATCTGCTTCTTTTTGTCTGGTGCCTAAAGGTTGATTGGGAGGCAAAGGTGATAAGGCCACCACTTCAGACTTCGCTCATGGCACTAAATTCCTTGAAACCCTTTTTAATCATGCATTGAAAGTGCATGAGTTTGTAATAGAGGCTTTTTTCTATGATGGTTTTATAGCCACTGAAAAATATTCCTGAAATTGATTCAATTCCCAGGATTTGATTCCACTGGTTAATGCTGTTGTGGTTGCACCATCTAGTGGTGCACCAATACAATGTTCCTGCTCTTTTTGAATTGCTTCTTGTGGTGCATGAAGGCTTTCATTACAATCAACCCCAGGATTACATTGTACTATATTAGAATTGACCTGTTAATCAAATTGATCAATGTTACTCGATTTGAAAGTAAATAGCTGTTGGCATCTAGTTGTTTTAACTAGGAAGGCTTGAATTAACAGATTAATTACACTTTATTGATTACATTTACCACGTTATAGAAGACGATTCTGGGATTCACATGTCAAACACTGATGCACCTTAGCTTTATGACGGTCCCAGATATTATACTAGTTTTAACTGTTTTATTTGCTAAACAAATGTCAAGCCGCGTCGCAATGTGGGTTTTAGTGCCACGCAGATCCTAACTATTCCTATATTGTTGGCAGAAACCGAAGGCAATAATCCACAACCTTAATCAATATGAACTGCAACGTAAACTTGATGGGCTAATTGAACACAATACATGGTTTAATAACATGGTACTTTTAAGAAATAATATATCGCAAAATGTTTGGTTTAGAATAAGGGTGTTTTAAAACCACTATGTTTGAGTAGCTTCACCATGCTCATGCCTGATGTGTTGTCACGCTGAACCTTCCTCTTCAAGGGACAGCCAGTGCAAGAACTATGAGCGAATGATTATTTGATATCCAGCTAATGTGGCATCCCATAATATGAGAACCACGTCGACCAAGTCCCTCATGCCCTAGTTATGGAGGACAATGTATGGAAGTTTGGTTCCCGGGGTTATGTGGGCCTTCGCCGTGAGCCGAGTTGAGCTGCTGTCCGCTGAGTAACTAGCAGCCTGTGGAAAACATGGCCTGAAGTCTTGTCAAAACTCCTTTTCCATTTTGTCTTTTCTTTTTCTTTTGGACAGCTTGCCGAGTGATGTGTCTGCGATGCGGTGTGTGGAGAGAAGATTCTCTGAGCTTGAGAGAGACAGGTTGCTATGAGGAAAAGAGAATTTCCTCAGACACATCGACTCACAGTTGACCGTGGTGAAGATTCAGCGATCTGTTAACCTAGATGGTCTGACACTCAGATCATGGGTCGAATCGACCTACTCAGATTGTATCCGTCCGACTATATGGGCAAAATAACCTGTTTTTGTGAGAAGCAGTTATTTCTCTCCTACTGTAACTTAGGAAGCAGTAGAAAGCAGTGTCCCCTTGGTAGAGGTAGGAACTCACTTGCCTGTGCTATAAAATAAGAGCTACCATAACAGGTAGGCCTGCAGTTCTGAAACAGAATGCTATTTATATGTATGTATGATGTCTCCTTAGTTTACCCTACAGGAGGAGCCCAAGAGCTTTTTTTTATTTTTCTTCACACTCCAGTGGTTCAGTAACTGCAATCATAGAAACATGGTTTAACTTCATCTAGTTAATAAATGCACATTGGAAACTAAAGACAACAACTTATTGTGATATTCAACAAACTATTGAAAATAGTCTGACAAAAAAGACTGGATGGCAAGGAACAACGAAACACAAAAAAACTTTTGGAAACTGTTTAGAAACCAAACTAATCGTTATTTTAGTTATTCGTATGACAACTGAAGTCCACAAGGGTTGTCTTGAGGTGTTGCATGGATGTGGTTTGACAGATAGTTGTTAACCGCAAGGGGAGCCCATGTTCTTTCTCTGTTCTCCAGTGAACCACTATTCTGACAGACGATGCGCAACTCCAGACGGAGCTTAGCAACACCTCGACCATAATCATTCTACAGTGGAGTGAGCGAACCGGACGCAGGGAACCACACCGTTCCCGGGCGCTCTTAAATCCTCTTTTTTAGGCACAAAGCGGCTTTCTTTCTTCTGTTCTTTTTTTTTTTTTTTTTTTACTCTTCAGTTGTTCAAAGGCAGCGTACTAAAGCGGCACTCTATAGGGTATTTTTCGTGTATACAAAATTGTTGTAGAACTTGTTTGGTGCCAGTCTTGACTGCACCTGACTTTCAACTTGCTCCTCGGTATCCTAACATAAGTTGTCACGACAAAGATATTAGTTATGAATCGATTTTCAATTGTGGCTCCAAAGACAGACTTCATGGATAAATCATTTTGGAATACAATTAACTTTTGTCGAAGGCTTTAGGATAAACAATGCTGGTACCATTATTTAGGTTACTGTGCTTCTCGCTTTGGAGCGAGGATGCGATAGCTCACATTCACGGAGCGAACACGAAGACTACGATAACTCCTCGAAATTATGATACAGCTGGCAGAAACGGGAATGGGCACAATACTACGAGTAGTGGTCGGAGATGGCATGAAGCTTACGAGCGTATCATCAACGAAAAGAACAATAGACGGGCGCATGCTACAAGTGCATTATCTTGGAATTCCGTGCGGACGTGGGTGAATTACTTGAACGCATCATACGGCATTAGAAGAGTAATGGACGAACGAAAGACGACCAATGAAATTGCACTTGTCCGGTTGCCCAAGGATGTCAATGCCCCGTGGCGCACGGAGGAAAAGTTGGACATCAACAAGCTAACTGTCAAGAAAACGCACGGCGGTGGACATAAGTTCTTAGAGAGGCATAAGAGAGGGGGACGTCACCGGAACGATAAACGTATTTGCAGAAACAAAAGATGGGCTACTGACCGTTTTAAACGAAATGCGAAAGATGACGGGATAAAAAATGAAATAAATCAGACGTCCAACACGTCTGTTGACGCACCGGTGACCATGTGGGAAACACTACCCAAACCAATGGCCCAAAATCAGTCGACAGACTTCCCAGTAGATGATATTGAGCAGTTTACATTGCCTGATATAGGAGACAGTACACCGTTTGTTCCGATGAAAACTAAAACAAGGCGGAAAGTAGTCAAAAACCCTTTCTACCCTGTAACAGCCGAATCATATGGCGCATATGCCATTATGATCATATCAGCTATCATTTTCTCAGTGGGAATCCTCGGGAATATTGCAATCATGTGCATAGTGTGCCACAACTATTACATGAGAAGTATCTCAAATTCTCTACTAGCCAATCTAGCCTTGTGGGATTTTGTTGTCATCTTCTTCTGCTTGCCCCTGGTGATATTCCATGAACTGACCAAGGACTGGCTCCTGGGGGAATTCTCCTGTAAAATCATCCCCTACATTGAGGTAATGGCTGCAATATGTAGGAACTTATATTTTATATAACTTTAAGAGTTGCAGCCAAGGGCTTCTAACTAGGGGTGTATTCCATAATTGTATTAAGTAGGTGCACATAGATTTGGTTTGCTCATTAGTTTCTTACATGCAGCAGAGCTAGTGTGTCTTTGTTTTTACTGTAAACGATCATACACATGTAATCTGATGACTTGACCTGCTAGTCTGCACCAATTATGGGATAACACAAAAAATACATTTACCACACAGCCACACCCTGGCATGGTGCTTTTTGCTCTGGCTACTGTATGCAGTACATAAATGGTAAGGTATACAGGACTGAATCCTTAGTCCTCCGGTGTCACCTCAACCTGACGTCCCAGCTCTGAGAACTGGCTGGAACAGGAAACAGTTCCAGAGCACTCTGCTCTGATGTCAGAGATGGTGTTACAGCCCCACTTTCTCTCCCTCAAGCTGGTATCTAGTTCTCAGTACCTGTACCTACAATGTAATTCACAAGCATTTGTAGTTTACAAATCCCCAGACCACAGCTTGATAGAAAGCATCTGGGATAGATCAGAGTAATGACAACAAGCAGGTTCACGCCCACTGTGGCGTCATCCACCCAAATGTAAAGCAGTGAGTCTACTCTGTCAACAAACTATTTGCAACTAGGCAATAAGTACAGTAAGGTCACATGGAAGGAGCCCGGTATTCGTTACAGCACGTGAAACAAGAGATATATGTTATGATGTCATCTGTGGGTGTTCCACTCTTACATAAGATCTGTAACAAGACATGATGATCTCAGTGGTTGTGTTTTTGAAGATCATAGCCTAAAATAAGCTTCCAGAAGTCAATGTGACTATTTTCTAATTGCAATCATAAAGAAATTCAATTCTCAATCATGTTTTGCAGGCATGGAACCATCAACATTAGCTTGAACGGGAACATGTATTCAAGACATTTAATTCCTAACAGAAACCCAAGGCCTCCCCTAGTCAGATGTATAAAGTTAATGCGGTTAGTATTCACTTTGACACAATGTGTCAGTGCTACAAATGGTGATGGTGCAGCTGTCTGGGAGGTTGGTTTGAATTCCATATTCTCCCAGCTGCCGAGATAGACCCAAGCTGCTTCTCTCACAGAAGACATCCCAGTTTACTGACACGGTGCTGAGCTGATCCCCATCACTTAATGTGACACCGGGAGGTACGGTAGGAGAGGAGGCAAGCAGCACATGGTCAGAAGCTTGGGTGTTAGGTAGGCAAAGCATGAGCTCGGGCAAAGCACGGGCTGTGTTTGCACCCAGACAGGATGACATGATGCTCCTCAACATTGTGAATCACATTATGCCCTACTTAGCAAATGCTTAGAGTGGTGAGTTTCCGTCATGTTGGGTAACAATCATGGTAAACCCAATCCCTTCTGAGCTTATCCAACAGAGCTGTACCTTGTTTCCCCGCTTTGTCCACAACTATGTTTTATCTGTGAAAGCCTCCCTAGAGTGCATGGGCTAATTCTAGAGTAGAGCTCTTTAAAATCAGTTTTCTTTCTTGCAGCAGTTACTACTGCTACTGTTATTAGTATAGCTTGGAACAAAATGTGGTTATAATCAATAACAAGGTATTCAGCACATATGTTTGCCACTTATCTGTCATATTTCTGCACTTTTAATCTGTTAAGGGCCCTAAAATTAAATAGAGAACTCTATTGGTTTATGTGCTGTCAGAAAACAATGCAATTAAAGATTTCATGAAGCAGACTGGAATGCATAATTATGTAAACAAAACCAGAGTTTCTTGCAACAGTTTGTTGTCATGGGCAATTTAATAAATTCAACAAGATTGGGCAAAATGGCTTATTATTATCTTCGCCACTAATTTCAAACCACAAACTTAAACCTGTTGGTGTTTGATTTACATGTTGACACAGTTCCCTCTGCCCTCTGTGATACAGTAATGCTGTGAAAAGACAGCAAACACTCTCATTATGCTAATGATCTCGGTAATCAAGAGATTAACGGAGCGTAATTACACAAACGCTGGGAACATTAGTTCTAATGGCTGCCCTGGCAACCCAAGTGCAGCCCATGACAGTCTGTCATGGAGGGCTATGATGTGACAGGGGTTGCACACACAAAGACTTCCCTCCAGTTACTTCTGCCCCTGTTGGGAGCTAGCTGTCATTTTGACAATGATGGGCATTACTGTGCCTGTAAAGAGAGAGAGGGAGATAATAAAATAAAATGGCCTACGGTAAAGAACCACCATATGGACCAAAAATGACAGAGGAACCACTGTCTTCTATCTCTGTACACGACACATATATTTTCACAGCTTTTACTTCGTCTTCCCTCTTTCTCTGTCCTCCTCCCTCCCTTCTACTGTCCCTCTCTCTTCTACCTAGAAGCTTTAGATGTCAGTGTGAATAAAGCCAGGGCCGAGACATCTGGCAGTACTCAGGGCTGTTCTGGCCAGTGGTGCTGCAGGAAAATGGGAAATGTTTACACCTTTGTCTGCCAGCCCTCTTAGAAATGGAGCTGCTTTGGAGGAGCAAGGTTGGAGGAACACTGAGGTTGTCCACATGCTGAATTTCATTTTCCTGCTTTTTCAAACATGCACAGGTTGTTTGAATGATTTTAGTGAGTCTGATTACCTGTCTGACAATGAGGCGAACATTATATAGAATTAATGTTTGTAGAAGACATGGCATAACTTCAAACCCTCTAAAAACACGAAAGTTTTGTGATTTTAACTATGTGTATACTTACAACAATTCTTTGGCCTCTTTAAACATTTCAAAGTAAAAGGAAGGATCTGGTTTTAGGATATCATGTGCACTGTTGTCAGGTAGAACATAGAAGATGGCCTCAAAGCCGTTCATGCACTGATTCTGACCCCACAAACTGTGATTATGCCTCCTAATCTAATTTGTTAGATTAACTAGTTAGTAGACTGGTGGCTGTGTTTTCAATTTGGCTTTCAGTGGATCAATGACTTGACAGTAGTGGCTATGACCTTGATGTAGAACAGTGGTTCCCAATCCTGGTCCTCAGGGCCCACTGTCCTGCATGTTGTAGATGTTTCCCTGCTCCAACACATCGGATTCAAATGAATGGGTCATTATGAATCTCATCAGAAGCCTGATAATGACAATTTATTTGAATCAGGTGTTGCTGAAAGGGGGAAACCTTTAAACATACAGAACAGTGGGTCCTGAGGTCCAGGATTGGGAACCACTCCTGTAGAAGACAACAAATACATACTTTTTTACAATAGGTGTTGGATCTCAATACAGAGGCACTTTTAAATTGTAGACCCGTTTAGCATTTCTTTTATTCTAACAACTAGTACCACAGTAAACTATGGTGTGCTAAAACATCTGTAGTAATGTTCCCAACTGAACAGACCTTTAGTGACCTCATTTGGTTGAAATATCACAAACAGTAATGTGACATGAGAATTGTTCCCAGCTGGGGTTGAGAGAATTTACAGTCAACACATTCTTTTGATCTGTACAGGAAGATCCATGGCCATCTGGTTTTCCATCATCCAGACTTGCCCACGGACTGTTCCATAAAACTGTCAGGGTCTACCAGTGTATGTTGAGTTCAGTGACTGCACAACCTTAGCTATCTGTACTCACACGAAACCCTTACAGGCATTGTCAAAGCTCTGTCTCCATCCCTTAGATATACTCCATCTATGTAAGGGGTTATGACAGCAAGTGTTGAATTATGTCTTGTGTATACATACTGTACTAACTTGTATGTCTCTCCTCCTTCTGCCTGCGCCCTTCCAGGTGGCGTCCCTGGGGGTCACAACCTTCACTCTGTGCGCCCTGTGCATTGACCGATTCCGCGCCGCGTCCAACGTCCAAATGTACTACGAGATGATCGAGAACTGCGCCTCCACCGGTGCCAAGCTGGCCGTCATCTGGATCGGCGCCCTCCTTCTGGCGCTGCCCGAACTGCTGATCCGCCAGCTGGTCACCGAGGACGGCGATCCTCCCACCTTGCAGCCCTGCGAGCGCTGTGTGGTGCGTATCTCCACCCAGCTCCCCGATACGCTTTATGTTCTGGGACTGACCTACGACGGTGCGCGGCTCTGGTGGTACTTCGGCTGCTACTTCTGCCTGCCAACGCTGTTCACCATCGGGAGCTCCCTGGCTACAGCTCGCAAGATCCGCCAAGCCGAACGAGCGTGCGTCCGCGGGAACAAGAAGCAGATCCAGCTGGAAAGCCAGATGAACTGCATGGTGGTGGCACTGGCCATTCTGTACGGCTTCTGCATCATCCCGGAGAACATCTGCAACATTGTCAGCGTCTACATGGCGACCGGGGTTCCCAGGAGAACCCTAGATATCCTTCACCTGGTTAGCCAGCTGTTGCTGTTCTGCAAGTCGGCCGTCACTCCGATTCTGCTGTTCTTCCTGTGCCAGCCATTTAGCCGGGCCTTCCTGGACTGCTGCTGCTGCTGCTGCGAAGAATGTGGGCCGCCCAGGACTTCGACGACCGCAACGACCAGCGACAACGAGAACGAGCATGAGTGCACCACCACCGACCTGGAGCTGTCTCCCTTCAGCACCATTCGGAGGGAGACGTCTCCTTACACAGCAGCAGGGACACACTGCTGAGGGGTACAGAAGGTCAAGAGGTTGTCTGTTGGCCTGCAAACCTCACAGTCAGGGTCAGATTGTTTGAGATCCATTTTGGAACTAAATAGAAAATGCCGTTTTTTAATTTTTTCACGTTTTAGGCACACATCAAATTGAGTTTCTTAAATTTACTTGGAGGTGGAAGAACCTTTTTAAGTTGGGGTTCACTAAAGAGCAGAGTTGTTGCTCAAGCCTCTCTTTGTTTACATAAAACACACAAGAATACACACATGTATACTCTATAGTGCAACTTGAAATCTAGAAATTATAGCAATTTTGTATTAACTCACGTATCAAGTTTTTGTTGTTATTTTTTACAATTTTGCACTCAAGTCTTACCATAATATTGCGTTTGTCTTGTATTTGTCTGTTTTCTTTTCTACACAGAGTAAAGTATGTCAGAGTCAGATGGAAAGTAATATATTGCAAATGGCTGCTCGTAATGTGTTGTGTTTTGCTGATAATGGTGATTCTTGTGAATCGGTTTCAAGGTATGCCTAGCTCCCTTGCTATGTAAGTACTTTATTATTCACTGTATCTGATAGCGGAAAACTATATGCTACACTGCAGTTTGTCTGTATAGTCACTGGTGTGGTGTTTTTGTAGCCAGGAATTGTCACTTTAATAAAAAAACAAGCTAGAAAGAGGCTTTTTTTGCTTCTTAGAGGTTGATTCTTTGATCTAATCACTTCTCTAAACTGTGCCCTGAGAGGGAACCAAACAGGAATTTCACTTGATGATACAGTTGCAGTAAATTGTGAAATCGGCACCGTTCTTTTGTCAATTCGTTCTCAGTCATGAACACTATTACTTGACACTTATTACTTTGAAACCATATGGTTTACTTGACACTTGATGTTTCATCTTTGGAAATGCATGAGAAAGCCATTGTTGAGACACATCAGCTTCAGGCTGAGAAGTGACCTGACAGCTAAGATCTGACAGATGTGAACTAAGACAGAGTGAAAGTGACGGAGAGGTGGAACCCAACAACAGAGTGAAGACTTGCTCATAGTGGGGCGTCTGTCACTCTGAAGCGATGACAGATGAGGTTGTCAGAGGTGATTTTCTGCATCTTCGAAACAGACCTTTAAGTTGGCATTGTGATTTTAGGCAGCCACAGTACGCCCTGAAACCATCGCCCCCTCCTACCTCTACCATCCGCTTTAACTAAACTGTACTCTAATTATTATTTTGAATGCTCGTCACATTGAAATGCCATGGTAATACTGGCACTGCTAATTTAACATGGTACAAAAGATCTCAACACCTCAGCTATATAATGAGCTGGTGTGCGACGTCTAGTTTTTTTTTCTCTCCAGATGACAACCAGCCGAGTTGTTTCCTGACAGCAGAGACCACTCTCCCAACCAGAACAAGCTAGTCATCTGGCCACTGTGACATCATCACCTCTCAGTCCCCAACAGGACATAGCTGCCATTGTTTTCTCTGCTGGTCACCAAGGCAACGGCAGGAATCTGCTTCTCAGCTGTGTTCCTGACATCGATGGTCTGGTGAAGGCCAGGGTAGGGTGGGGGCCAGATTGGAAGTGGCTTATAGCTAGAGAGAGGGGAAGCCGGATGTACACTAACTCCAAAAGTATTGTATGGCTCATCACTTCTATGAGATTTAGCTGATATTGATATAGTTAAGACTCAACATGTTTGTTGGGAATGTGAGATTAGAGAATTTGTAGTGTACTATGGACATGGTGATATTTCAACTACTATCAGATTATCTTTCCAAGACAATATTCATTATTTCTGTCACTTGATGAAATGAAAATCTCAAGCTTCTGTACAACCTCCTAAAAAATGACAGCTGGGAAAAACATGTTTCCTCAGTCCAAGTGTATTGACACTCCTAAAGCAAGGTTTCTGAATATTCTTTCAAGTACATCGGGTCTTTGGCCATTTGATGATTACATGAAATAAATTTTGCTGTCATTTTTGCATCTGAGAAGAAGGGATAAGAAATAGATTTCTTTCCAAATATAGCCTACCATTCAGCTGTCAGATTTGCTTTATTCCTGTGGTGATGTTGGGGGATGGGATGGAGGGGTGGCATCTAATTCTCTGTATAATGCTATCATCCCACTTATGCTAAGCCTGTTTTTCATTTTCAATCACCTGCTTTTTTCTTCCCCTTTCCTCACAAGAAGTGAGACTTCAGAAAATGTACTCTTTTAAAATTTTTACTTTATGCACAGGGTGGCGATGGGTACTGTTATTATTTTTTCTTCACACAAGATAGACTTTATTTGTGAATATGAGCTAAAGCTCCGTCTATAGTTAAGGAGTTGAAAGGAGTAGAGGAGGGGGATTTTTTTTTTAAGCTCAGCAGGAAAAGGGGAGAGAATTCTGGTAAGTATTATGTGCCTGTAACTGCTGAAGATGGGCTTAAGATGAAGCTGCTTGGTTTCTAAGGAGCAGTGTGGAGCCTGTTCAGCAGCATCACAATTACAACAGAGGACTTAAAAGTATATTCCCATGAATACTCTCCTTTCCCCAGCTCAGTAAGTGAATATGTGGAGGACTATAATGTATTAATTGAAGATGCTTTTATCCAAAGCGATGCCCCGGTACAGAAGGGATTTGAGCCTGCAACCTCTTGATCTGAAACTACAGAGCTTGACCCACCTACTTCAGTTTATAGTGATAAAACCACGATCAAAAAAAAAAAATTCTTTCTCATCACACTGAAAAAAATATATAATCTTTTAGATAACTTGCAGTTATTTCAGCTTGCAGTTATTTCTATAACAATGAGCAATGGAAGCTCTCCTCACAGTGATGTTGTAATACTGGCAGCACTATAATATGGCTTATATGAACATGTATGTATATTCATATGTTTTCAAGCGACTGTGAGACCCATGTGTTCAGGGTTCTTGGTGTATGAAATGAGTGTTGTGGCACAGAGGCTGCCATTCTGTCCTGCTGTAGGCGAACAAAGATAGCTTTTCTTCTAGCTCTGAACTATGCTCACTTCATTCATACCACCGTACTCACCAAGGACTGTGTTTTTACTGGGGCATGCAGCTACACTATAGTGTAGAAAATGGGGAAGGTCATCCTTTTTAAGAATTAGAAAGAGGATGGTTGAATATATCAATGTATGATTTTATAAAGGATAAGAAATAGAGGGGAAGAAATTTAAATAATCCATGTCCAGTTCACTGTGCAAGGCTACAATGTATTCATATCCCTCCAAAAGTTCAACATTTAGTCGATTCTAAGTGATATCTCAGGCATTTTATTGTAGCTGAGGATGGCAGCTGTGTGTTGGCTTAACGCTAAATGGATGTGTTTATGGGCTATTGGCCTCTGCCAACTCTCTCTCTCTCTCTCTCTCTCTCTGTCTCTCTGTCTCTCTGCCTCTCTGCCTCTCTGCCTCTCTCTCTGTCTATTTGTGCATGGTCTAGCATTTCTGCCACACACAGCTCCATTCTCATAACGATCATTAAATCCCAAAGATTTCCCATTTGCCCAAAATTTTGAATGACTCATTTTCCCAATAGACAATCTGCAATACTCTGAGCTCGGCATCCATGTTCCACCAGCAATTAGATGTACCTCTATTCATTTGACAACAATGAAGAATACGGGTACAGTGATGCATCGCTGCTAAACAAGTTGCTCAGTGACCTTAAGCTAACTCTATTAAGGTTTATGAGGCAGGACATTCTGTACAGGCGCTGAAGAGGTGAACCTCTCATCCTGGGCATGATGCCAGGGTGCTATGACAACCAAACCCACAGTTAGAATAAGTCAACTACACGTTATGAGTCGTGAAACCCAAAGCAAGTTAGCGTTCTTGTGTTGCGTTTTCCGTTTTATAATGCAGTCCTTGGTGAAAAAGCACATTGGGTTGGGGTCAGCGTTAGCCTATTTGCGTGTTTCTGTCTGCAGGATTCCACAGCTCCAACGTTGTGTCATTGTTGTAATACATGTTTAGCATTGTTTGAGGATACTTAAGCATTGTAATGAGGCTACCAAGTGAAAGATCTTCACATGTTTAAACCCACATATCCATGGAGTAACAATGCAGCCTCTCCAATGAGCAAGCATGTTAGGGAGGCCTGTGCCTCATGAATATTTCATGCTCTGGAACTCGCATTATTTCTAATACGACCTGACACCTTACAGCAATGTTGATGGTAATCAACATCAAGCCTGGAAAGAGCTCTTTATATGGAGAGCTCTTTAAACGGTAGCAAAAGTATCCATGCACTTCAGAATGTTTTTTGTTGTTATTCTAAATTGTCAGTCTGGTAGTTGTGATAGCCCTTCCAATGCTTGTCTCTGGAAGAGACGTTGGGGATGGGGATTTTCTACACAGTGAAAAAGGCAGTGACCTCAATACTGACAGAGCCTTCCTCTTCACCAGCTTTCTCTCAGATGATCTGACAGAACTGCCACTGACACATCTCTTCATATGTGTGTTGGAACTTGTCTTTAATCGAAACAAACTCAAGAGTCTGATGCCTCACCTTGCTTATTGCCCCAGTCACTGATAAGGCGAAGCAAAAATGGCCTCCCACAATTCTCACAGTGTCAAACCACACTCATGTAATTGGACACACACTGTACTCCACTACAGTAAACACTATGCATTCACCCACTCTCCCTTCCTCTTCCTCTCACGCCATCCTGGGCTTCCTCCGGGCAGTGCCGCAGTCTGGTACGGTACATCCCAGGTCACACCACACCCTGCGGCCACGACAACACTGGAACCTCGGGCACATATGGGACCAGCGGGTTCACTCTCCCAGGCCCCCGTGTTAGGTTGTATAATCTGGTGAGAACGGATGCCATCCAGAGGGATAAGGGCTTTATTGTCTCGTCGTTGTCCACCGCCACCCCCCCTACCCCACCCCCTTTGTTAAGGATTGTTTCTTCATTTCTAGGTCACCGCCTTTGTTATTGAATGCTTGGATGCTTAAATGGGGGGTGGGGGGGTGAGTTTGATGCTGAGAATTTTTCACCATTACCCCTAAGTGAACGAGGTAAGCCTGGGAGCTGCCTGGGTGCCAGTAGACATTACAATAAGCAACCTCCTCAACTTCCCCCCTCACCTCTCCTTCAAACTGGAATGGGAACACAAATGACATGGTTACATGCTGCCAAATAATTGGTTTCACTTTTCCCCCATTTTTCATTCTTTCCACACAGTGAGAAAAACTAACAAAAAAAGCCTTGTTGATGTTTCCTTGACGTTTTTATTTTCTCAAAGGCTCATTCATTGAGCGTCAGGGTCTTTGGTTCTCTCATTCCCCTCTCCTCCACCTCATTCTTTCTTCTCTTCCATTCACTTCTACTGTTTTGCAGCATGTTCTCTTCTCTCCTCCACATATTCAGCTCCCTTTTCTCTTCTGATATGCTTCCTAAACCGGTCACGACATCATCATCTCTGTCCTTTGACCTTGATATCCTGTGGTAGTGGGGTTAAGCACTTATTAGTGCCCATGGTTTAACAGTCTATGGCTTTTTGTTTAACCATTCCTAAAGCTAATAGCAGCCTATGTAAGAATTAAGCATTATTTCACGTGGCAAGAAGGAAGGCTCTACTCCGGATTAAATACAAGCGTTCATACAGTAATCTGTGATAAACGCCTTTCAAAGTATAGATATCCATGCTACAGTAAAAAACTAAACAAAAAAAACAACAATACAGGACCCTAGTCCACGTAGATTCAGTCTAGGCACTAATAATGCAAATGTTCACAAAAAACGTTTCATTCTCAACTACATCGCTTACATGGCATGGCTTATTGGATTTGTTTAACGAATGCCATACAATTAAGCATCTTGCTATATATGTTTGCTTTTTTGCCTTTACTTTTTCAGATGATCTCCTTTGGACACTATTTTTCTCTACAATTTGAATAATATACTCAAACAGGCCTGATGGTAGGCCACACTAAGTTGGCCCCAGCTGCGCTCCCAAGGACTTCCCACACTCCCCTGTGGTATGTTGCTCACAGGTTTAGAAGAGAATCTAAAGTGAAAACACTGGAGAGAAAATAGAGTTCTGACCGCACACCTTCAAAGCTTATCAGTTCACTTTGGCACAGAGATCTATTATAAGCTGCTTTCCTCAAGGCCACAATAAAGGATGTGAGTCAGGAAGAGTCTAGGCCACTTTCCCAACACTTGCCTCAAAGATAACAGTCATTAACTCTTGCCCCTCTGGGGTTAACCTTGTCAAATGTTTTCCTGATAAGCAACATTCTCATGAAAAACATTTAGATTTAGAAATAAAAGAGCACCTTGAAGTAAAAGTCTTGGCCCACCTCGCTGTCGCTGTTTTGTCCACCCCCACCAGTCACACTGAGGCTGAGGTAGAGGCAACGCAGACTGGTGGTTATAAATTTGACGTAATGTAATTCTGTATAACTGCTGGCATCAGCATAAGAGCTAGAAAGAGAGGGAAGTTGTTAGATTACAGGGGGAGAAGGAGAGATAGGGAATGTGAGGAGATTTCAATTTTATTTTTTACCTGTGATGCTAAATTCATGCTAAGCCAGCTGTCAACACAGCCTGACAGGATGCCAATGCAGAACAGGCCCAATCCTTATTTAATCATTCCTAATTTGTCATGTTGTACATATGTAAAAACATCACAGTTGTTATAATTTAACTAGACCTTGATTGTGTATAGAACAAGAATAGCATAATATTTCTGCATGTCTTTGACACAGCTGGAAAGCAGGCAGGTATCTCCTTCAGAGCCCAGGGCCACCTAAGGGACATTTGAAAACTGGATTTGGAATTAAAATACCCCTTATGCTGACAAACACTAATTCAAGGGAGGAGGACACATTTTTTACAGAAACAACGAGGGCGTCTGCATCACTGTGCAAGTTAGAGGTTGAACAATCGGTAGCCTGTGTTGAGCCAAGGCGAGGGCGGTCACCACTGGTCAGTAACTCAATGCTACAAAGAGGGGCAGCCATGGGCGTCTCAGGCCCATTGAGAGTGGACACACAGCTCATTGGTTTGTGATCTGTGAGGGGGTAAAGTTTTTAAAAGAGCCAACTGTCCATTTTATACTTGTTCAAACTTGACAAGTGCATGAGCATGCATCATATATAAGGTATACAATGCATTGAGCAAAAACAATACTCGTTTAAAAGAAAACAAGCTTGATAAGCCATGGTTTAATTAGCTTAATAAGCCTCACTTGTGTTGAGTCTGAGGCAAATCTCATCCAATCACAATCAAGTAGAAATCAAGACCAGGAAATGCTCACTGAAACATGGAGTTTGTTGTTGATATTTGGGAGAATATGAGAAGGAATCTATCAGAATTGTTTCATATGTTACCAGTTTCAAGAACATATGTGTACACCGTCTCAAGTAAGTCTCTTTGATCTGTCATAATGTGGATGAAAATGAAAGAGACAGTTCTTCATTGTTTGATGTTTAATGCAACAAATCACAGTCCAAATCACAGCTTCTTTGCCAGACAGTCATTTGATACAGCTTCCAGTTACTTGCTTTGATGTGTTTGAGTGTCGAGATTATTGTGCATGTATCAATTGTGTGTTTCTGGGTTGGTTGCCTTGTTGATTTAGTGGTTTAACAATACTAAAGGAACACAATAGAAAATGTAATCCGGATGGTTTTGTAAAATAGTACTAATGATTTATGACTTTAAATATAACTATGGGCATATGTACTTTTTGAATGTCCTGGAAGAAGCTGAGTAGAGGCCTGAGTGATAAAAGTGAAGTTGGTTTTCAGAGAAAGTTATGAGAAGGATTTAATGTGCTGTTTCTGGAATCGTTGATTGAAGAGACAGAAGTTGGCGCGGTGTTATAGCCAATGCGGCATTTGATCATCAATGAAATCCTAATGTGTATCCACCCCCACCCTCTTAGCCTAGAGATAACTTTGCTCTATGCATGACAGATAAAAATTATTCTAGTTTGTCAACAAGCCTTATTATTTACTAAAAAGGAGAAAAGATGATTTCAACCCAATTATCATACATTTTCATGTGAGAATTTGCATTGGGATAATTGTCATGCCCTTCTGGTTAATGGTACATGTAGGCTTTATACTGTAGATGTTGGTGTTCATCTCATTTATCATTAAGTAATAATCACATGTAGGCTACAGTATATGACCCCTGACTGTGGCCTCACACACACCCACACAAACACACACACACACATACACCCCCCCCCCCCCCCACACACACACACACACACACACACACACACACACACACACACACACACACACACACACCGCAACCAACACAAGTATTCTCCCTGTATTTTCTTCTTTGGGAACTAAATGCAACAGTTGTTCTATGTATCCTCATGTTAGTAAATTAGAAAGCCATGTAGCAGGAGATATGGCAGCCACTTGGCATTTTGCCATGTTGGTTTTAACAGCTTATCCCCAACCCAGGGGATCCCAAGTCATCTGTTACGGATGTGTTTGTATGGTCACCAATGGAGGCCTTCACTCTGAGGGAAGGTGAAGCTGAGGCGTTCTTTCAGAGAAGTGTTCTGAAGTAGCTGGCTTTCAGCATAAACAGTTCCCGAAGCTAGTCTAACTGTAAAAATGCTCATGAGTAGATTTAAAATCTCATCAGTTTCCATGGCAACGTGCTATGAATTGTTCCATAGTTTGAGGCATCGGTGTCTGGACCACAGCGAAAGGCATTTCTGTTCCCAAATATCTTTATTGTCAAACCTCCCTTTAGACTTTGTTCATTTTGAAGAATACTTTTCTAAGCAAGCACTTCATTGATTCAGTATTCAGTTGAAAATTGAAGAGAATAATTCTCAGGGGAAGATTCATGCATTTCAGCACCATGCTTCACCAGCCCCATCCCCAACTCTCCTCACCGTGAGGGGGGCAAAATGAAGGAGGATGCTGTTAAACATCTGGTGACTCACCAAGGAACTGGAGCTGTTTCTGAAGCTGACCTGCTCCATTGGCTTCTCATCCAACTGAGGCCATGATTCATTCTTATGAGTAAACTAGCAAAGATCCTCACTCTTGAGGGGGGGAGCCGCATGCACCACTGCACTTTACAAAAGCTTTTGCCCTTTTATGCCCCACAAAATCCAACATCCTTTTAGCTTTACGTCTGATTGAAGGTGGATCTTAGAGTATCTCTTGTAGAAAAGAATCTTGCCATTCACAGCAGTCACTCGTAGTCAGTAGTATTCACGGTGACTGTATTCTTCTAATACTATGATGGATTTTCAGGCAGTTGAAAAGCTTATATTAGAAACTGAAATTTGTTAATACATCCTGTGCAGTAAGCCAAGGGGGAAAGTAGTACCATCGTGACTAATTCATCCCAGGGTGGAAACTGGGAATCTAAGGGCATAAGTTCAAATCAAACGTATTCTATTTTGGGTGGAAAAGAGCAAAGCCCTTTGCGGCATTTAAAGATGTTCGTTGGTTGGACTGCACACTATGTGATCACACACCTCACACTCAAATGCACCTTCCAGTCAAATACACACACACACACAAACGCTGAAACGACAACTGCCTTTAAATCACCCATTTTGGTCAGCATGGACAGCACTGCACTCAGTGTTGTTGTTGACAGAAGTGTAATCTCCTCCCATACGGCCCCTTGATTGTATTCGCTGGACAGTGTTTTCTTGAGCACTGGGAACATGGGGAGACCTTGTGGAAAGAAAATTACCCATGTCTCCTTGCAGCTGGAATTAATGACAAATCAATGATGCCCACAAGCTAGACCGTAGGTGTTCCTATAGGGGACTGATTTTGCAGCTTGAAATGAATTCCTTATGGAACTGGTTTATTCTTCATGGAAGAAGACATGGAACATCAGCTTCACTGGAAACCTGGAAGCGTCACTGGCTGAGAGTGACTCCCAGTCATGAATGTAGGTCAATAGCCAATGTTTCAACGGCAAGTATTTTCACGAGGTTCAGTTTAACTGAACTCTTCTTTTTCTTTTTTTTTGTTGTTGATCACATTAGCACAACTCAGTTTGTCAGACCTTGCACAGATACAGGGAAGTTCAGTAGTCAAATCAATAATTAGTCAAGTTTATTCCAGATACAAAATGGTCCAAATGTTATGTGTATGCTGTGTGTTAATATAGTCTCAAATATATATATTTGATACTAGACTTCCTTAGTGTGTACTGGCTGTTGAAATTGTGGTGAGGAATAGGAAAGGGCCCAAGAACAGTAAAAACACCCAACCGATTCTTCCAGGCCACACACCTACCACACCGTGGATGTGTGTTTCACAGTATACATTTTTATAGGAGCTATATGACCTCCAAGACTCCCCAACAGATGGGCAGAGAGGAATCTGGGGGTTAAGGAAGTCTGTTATTAGGTCAGCGAAGTTCCCTTCCGCCCCCCAGATCCCCCCACCATGTCCCTGGGGGATCTGATTCAGAGGCTGACATAACTCCATACCCCCACCCCCAAACCCCTTTCCCTATTTTTTTTTCTCCAATGTTGCATGAATGTTCTCCATTTAGGTTGGATTGCGCTTTATTGTGGATTATTAATTATAATGAAACAATGTTGTTTTTACCAGAATTTTTCATGACGCCAAAATAGCCATTTATAGCAGTTTACGAATTAGGAATTCTTAATGATTCGATTCTTTTGTAAGAACGAGAGTTTGCTTTCTGCGGACAACTTGGAATGGATTATAGTTGTCATTATTTCGTTAAGGTACTCAATAGCAAGATTAGTTTAGAGGTTTCTAAGCACCGAAGTTTAAATGTGGTGGAGAAGGGAGGGTTCTCAGCTTTCATCTTTAGGGCCCTGCTCCAACGCTCTCACAATGCACCCTTCCCTTCACTTTCCTTTAAGAGATTACCGATTACATATATACTGCATATATTGTTTTTGTAACCTCTGTAAAAAGGCATGAGCATACTTTCATTTTATCCTGCCTTTTTTGAGATCAGTGATGTCAGTGCTATGGAGTGGTTTCTTCTGAGGGTTCAGTCTGGGCCTCAGGTTTTACAAGATCAAGGAGAAGATGGAATCAAAGTGAAGCTTTGTGCTGCAGGGAAAGAAGGAAAAAAACACTCTGTCCTATAAGATCTTTCTACATCGAGGATACCGCTGATATGAGTATTCTCACACTAAAGTATTTAGCGTGCTTCCCTATTCAGCCACTTCAAGAATTCGGGTAAATGCACTATTTCTCTTTCTTTTTCACTCGCTGTCTCTCATTTATTTTCTCACTCACATACACACGCACAAGCACATGCATACTTGAGGCACATCTGTCTACCCTACAAATACTTCACAGCATCTCTGCCACATCATCATCATGTCTCCATGACTACCCAGTTGAATGTGAAACAGAAGCAGAACCGATATGACATCGTTAGAAGTGATTGATTAAATAAATTTCCATTTTGTCCAATTCTTCAAAAATAAAACGGATCAATCAGTTGAATTATTTAGCTTTTAGACTTCAAGCTATTTTGATTTATATGCCATGTGTACAAGCATAAGGGCGTTTCTGCAGCTCAGTGGCTTGACTGAGTGGTTCTTCAGCTTGTTTGAGAGTAGTCTGTCTGTCTCTCTTTAATATACCAGGTTAACCCACTCTGAAAAGAGAGATATGTGTCACTCCTTCTATTCATTTACACCCCAAGAACTTTTCTCTAAAAGAGTGTTGATGGAAATAACATTTCAGAACAAACCTAACAATTGGAAATGTGCGTTAAACAACTCAGATTTTAATTGCACAGTAACTCCTGCATGGACATCTGCCTCCTGCATGGACATCTACCTCGATTACAGATTACAGGTAAAAGTTGTTTTAGTCTGGATTATGGTCAACTGTAAATTTTATAATTTAGCCCACAAAAAAAGTTAATTGTCAGATTCACGAAGAAGATGAGACAAATGCTAACATTAGCTTTTGTAGAGACACCAAGAGCTGTCTGCATGTTTGAATGTGTTTTCACTGAGTCATTGTTGGATGGTTTGTGCAGCCCATCTATCTGGCTACAGATGTCTTTTGTTTTCCTCTCAAGAGTCAGGGTCCCTTACGTCACTGTGGTTGGAAAGACAACCCCCCCCCCCCCCCCCCCCCCCCCCCTCGCGAGGAGTGTACAGCGACCCCGCTCTGATCCCAAGCAGTCAGCCTCCATCATATCAGGTTCCCACTGTTGCACTTCTCAGCATGTCGTTTATGTTTATTCAGCAGAATATGTATTGTCAGACAAATTAACAGAACATCAAAAGATTCTGAGGAACGGAAATATTTGTAGGTTTAATATGGCTTCACTATAGGCTACATCAGCACTGGTTTGACAACACTGATGAACTTGATACACCACTAGTGACAAGGTGACTACAGTAAATATGACCCAATATACATGTTTTATGCTGCAGTTTTTACATTTAAATCTATCTAGAAGGGAAAATATGCTTAGTTGTTCAGTGTTTATGACTACTGCAAAGCATTCAAGTGTGGCATTGAAGCGATGTTTAGTGGAGTAAAATGGTTCAGGGAGATGGAGTACTGGCTTCCTCTACAGGTGGAATGTGTGTACTGCATCACAATTATACCTTGTCAAACATATATTCACATTGCTGCAAAACACATGGATAACACAATCATAGCTAGTAAGAGAACATTTGAGTGGTGGGAGTTGATACTCTGGTTCGGCTGACTGTCTTTGAACATTGGGATGGTATTCAAGGTAACTGGGGACTGGCATGGGTCCTCAGAGAAGCACAAACAGTCAAACATGTCAGCAAACCAGTCAACATCCTCCTGGGACATTTCACCCTTCACAGCCATCTCACCACTCCTGTACCTCTTGATCTGGTAGCGCTGCGGATCAAGATGGCGGTAATCATCTCTGTCCCAAATCTTCCTTACACAACGGCCGTTGGCCTGGCATAAAGCCTCACTGCACAGTCGGGTTGCCATGGAGATGTTCAGGATGTAGGGGTTCATGGTCAGATCCAGGTGTTGTCTGGCGTGAAAGCAATTTATTTGAATTTGTTAAGATATTTCATCTTCTACGAAATCAGATTTTTATCCAACCAGAGATTGTGTGTTTTCACACTGCAGGCAAGTAAGTGCTACCTCTGACTCTGTGACATTCATATCTCCCCAGGAAATGACCCCGGCAGCTCCCAGTGCCGCCGCCTCCCCAACCGTGTTCACCAGGTCGTACTGGAAACAAAAACCTTACTGGACAAAGTGCTACCACACCTAAGGGTAAGATTACACAGCCTCTATGCCTGTCTTGTTTTCAAAGCCAGTCCTGGATGGCTAAACTAATATCAGGCCAGTTGAGAAGGTGAAATGTGTATTAACCAACCTCAGACATGTAGTCATTGATGCTGTTCTTGTAGACTGGACGTATGTAGGCATAGATAGGGATGGAGTAGGTCTGGTTGGGCAGCATGGACACCCTAATTGCTTCCTGGATATGGTGGCGAACAAACAGGCGAGCTTGGTAGGAATCTCTGAGTACCAGCTCTAGATGGATGGAAAGAGTGCAGTGGACTCTTCCCAAAGCCACATCAGTTATCTTTTTTTTTTTTTAGAGGACGTATTGCAGCAATTACAATACAAGATGTACAACTAGACACAACCACATAACCATTTAAAAAGGGTAGATTTGTTGCACCAACTTGATTGTGGCCACACAACAAGTTCTTTTAATGTTGTCCTTCTGGATTGTTAACTCTTCACCATAATGCTCTCTCTGTACTGCATCTTGTCTGAGTGTTGAAATAGCATGTCCTTCAGCAATAGCTCGGAGCTAAGCTCAAATTCAAAATCACAAAAACCTGTGGAAACTTGATCAGCGTAAATCCCTCTAGATGCTTTCATTGGGATTTCAACAGATTTCCAGTGTGTGGGGGAAGGAAAGACACATGTACTTTAGGTGGTGCCCATTATTAAGAACTTGGGTAATTGCTACATGCAAGGAATGTTCTCTCACCTCAGTCACCTTTTGCCTGTATTCATTTCTTAAATATTTTCCTTCTGGGACAATGAGTACTTATGTTAAAATATGCTAAAAGCGAGGTGTGTATCTGCATAAACTCTTAGTAGTATCCATTAAATAATAGTGATATGTTTTCATTTGCCACATAAATTATTTCCACTTGTTTGCCAAACATATTTAATTGATGATTTACAAATACAATCATTTCAAAATATTAAAGTTCTTGATTTCAGAAAGATCATGCATAATAGTATTGTAAATCACATGGAATCATACTCTGACTCTGATCTTGGGTATGCATGAAGTACAATTATCACACCATATGGGTATGTCTTGATTGTACAAATCATTCGCTGTGGTATTGTCGCATATATGCTGTATATTATACTAAACCTGAATGACTATAGGCTTGCTGGGATAAAATAGTTTGTCTGAGCAGGTGTGACCAGTGTAGCATTGACAGGTGAATTTATCGGCCAAACGATCGAGGTCTGCAGAGGAGGGCAAGCCAACAGCCATGTACTTCCCCTCCAGCTTCAGGATCTGGAAGTTGTCAGGGTTTAAGTGGAGGTAGTCTGTAGAGTTGTAGTTCTTTCTAACACAGCGGCCATTGCTCTGGCACAGGACATCACTGCAGAGCTTGGTGGCGGCAGTCACATTTGCAATGTAGGGATTCAGGGTGCTTGGCAAGTATTTAGAAAGAGCTTCACATGATGACTGCAATGAGAAACATAAGACAAGCAGTGAGGCGGGGGGTGTGTGTGTGTTGACAAGTAAAGCAATTCAATTGTTAGGTCCATCTCTCTACATACTTATTCGCTTGGCAGTGATCTTATTATGTATTTGAAAAATAGTATGTGGATTAGTAGATTTTTTTTAAGTGTATCCTTTAAAGTGGAACAGTAAAGAGAAAAAAGTTATGATGGGTGTACACTGTACACACAGTATTACAAATAGATGCAGCATATGTAAACACCACAGGGATGTGTGCTCAGCCCGTTCCTCTACTCTCTTCACCCATGACTGCAAGCCAATGTATGGATCCAACTCCATCATCAAGTTTTCTGATGACACCACGGTGATCAGCCTCATCACTAACAACGATGAGACAGCCTACAGAGAGGAAGTGCAGCACCTGGCCATGTGGTGTGGTGACAATATCCTGCTCCTTAACGCCACAAAGACCAAGGAGCTTATCGTGGACTT
This sequence comes from Neosalanx taihuensis, assembly GCA_030340665.1. Lineage (NCBI taxonomy): Eukaryota > Metazoa > Chordata > Actinopteri > Osmeriformes > Salangidae > Neosalanx > Neosalanx taihuensis. The sequence goes on along the minus strand of CM059290.1, from coordinate 13,590,727 downwards.
CAGGAAGAAGAGGGGAGACACACACACGACCCCATTCAAATCAACGGTATGGCTGTTGAGCGTGTCGCCAGCTATAAGTTCCTGGGGATCCACATCTCGGACGACCTGTCCTGGATTACAAACACCTTCGGCCTGATCAAGAAGGCTCATTTCTTTCTCTCTCATTTCTTCTTTCTCTTTTTCTTGAGAACACTGAGGAAACACCACCTGTCTTCAGCTGTCATGGTGAACTTCTACCGCTGTGTGATAGAGTGCATCTTGACAAACTGTGTTACAGTGTGGTACAGGAACTGCACAGTCGCAGAGCGCAAGGCACTGCAGCGGGTGGTGAAAACCGCCTTGGGACTATTCTTCCATCCATTGAGGACATCCAGAGGAAGCGCTGTCTGCGTAGAGCTCACAGCATCTGAAGAGATTCCTCACACCCCGCCCATAAACTGTTTGCCCTCCTGCCCTCCGGCAGGCGCCTCAGGAGTCTCCGGTCTAAAACCAACAGACTGAGGAACAGCTTCTTCCCCAGAACTGTGACACTCCTGAACTCCACTAGACCCTCGCCCCCCTATATAACCCCCGCCCCCCCATAGAACCCCCGCCACCCTATATTTGCACATTTCTGTTCATTTTGCACCACCTGCATAAGTGAGTTGTTATTGCACTATCTGTCCATTTTGCACATCTGCACATCTGTTACTGCACCACCTGTTCATTTTTTTCATTTTGTTCATTTTGCACATCTGTTCATTTTGTTCATCTGCTCATTGCATCATTTGCACTAACTGTACATACATGCAACCCGGTAATTTCTGTTTAATACTGTAGCATATTGTACTATACAGCTGCACATTTGTCTAAAATCACTTGAATCTGTACATACCCTGTATATTCTGATTATACTGTTCATACTATGTATATTCTGAGTATACCCATATTTATTATATTCTGTTGGATTAACAGTTTTGCACTTCTGGTTGGATGCTAACTGTATTTCATTACCCTGTACTTGTACCTGTGTAACGACAATAAAGTTGAATTTAATCTAATCTAAACAGTTAAAAGTTCAACGTTATGTGACCCTCATGCATTTGTGGGTGTTCCAGTCTTTACTGGAACCCTGTCTACTGTAATATGAACGTAATTCTTGAGGATGTTCTAAATATCACTCAACATGAGATATCGTGTTTTATGTGGAAGCAAAAGAGACAGAGTGAATAACTAGGATCAAAGGCTTCTAAGGTGTATTTGATGTTAGAGTACCTTGCTATTGTAGTCCTTAGAGGCACCCCACATCACTACTCCAGAGGCTCCAAGGGCTGCACTTTCTCCTACACTTCCAATCAGGTCCTCCTAGACATAGGAACGAGAGTGGTTTTAATAATACAGTTAACATCATGCAGAGGTTTAATGTGCTGAATGAAAGAAAACTGGCCTGTGACTGAATCTACTAAGAGATAATTGTCATACTGTATGATTATTCTGAACATTTTCAAAGCAGTTGTGTTTCAGGAAATACACCCCCTAATTACCACTGACAAGCATTTTACTCTGTTGCAAATATAATTTCCGCTTATGAATCCCAAAGACTAGTTCTGTAACTAATTAAATTCATTGAACTGCGTTGAATTGAATGACATTGAATTGATCTGATGTGATTCCTCACCTGACTAAGGAACACTTCATTCTGGTCACGGTACAGTGGGCGTGAGTACACGTAGATGGGCACAGTGTAGGGGCGCTGGGGCAGTGCCGCCACCCTCACCGCCTCCTGAACGCGATTCCGCACAAAGTATGCCACATTGGGGGTGTCGCTATGCGACAGGGACAGGTAGATGGAAGGGTAGAGGGCTGTGCTGGATTCCCACAACCACAGCAGTTCGTCGTTCAGCTTCTGGGTTATTTCTGGACATGTTCCTGTGTAACCCGGCTCCTCCAAGCCGTAGTTGTAGCAGTCGGGGAACAGGTAAAAGCCCCACAGCTGGTTAGGTCGGAGATTTTTCCCGAGCATCATGGTTTCCTGCATGTAGTTCCTAGCAGCTGTTTGGAATTGCCTCTTTGCTGTTGGGGTGACTTTGTTCGGAGGCAAAGTGGGATTTAGTTCCTTAGCATAAGAAATGGATAGCTGGCGGTAGATGTCCTTGGATCCCCAGTTCCTGTCCCACATAGGGCGCCAGGCTTCCCAGTCGATAACGGCCAGGCCAGGTATAGAGTCTGAGGGCTTGCTGCGGAGAATGTCAAGACTGGCCTTCATCAGGTTGGCCGTCAAGTTGCCTTTTTGAGGGATCCCGCCATTGTACTCTTGTTTGGTGACTGGGTCAACATAGGGATAGAGGCCCAACCGTTTTTCATAGAAGAGGGTGAGGTATTGACCAGGAATGTCCTCTGGAGTGGTCACTGCAGCGAAGGTCGAGGTGTCCAGATAGATCTCCAACTTCTTGCACACACTGGTAGGAGCATTCCATATTACCACAAATGGGGAGCCATCCATTAGTGGAGGTTGTGTTGTAGGCAAGGTTAAGGCAGGAATAAGGCACCCCAGGAGATAAAAGGTGACGGTGAGGGTCAAATGTTTAGAACAACACCTCATCTTGATGTTCTGGTCCATGTTGACTTCTCTATGGATCAAATAAATGTAGGAATTAAATATGAGTGAAATGCTAGGGCACTATTCATTGCAGAGTTCAGCATTCAAAGGATTCACTCAATTGCACTAAGAAACTGAAGGAAGTTCTTAAAATGTTGTAATGATAACCCTCTCCGGCTTCCCATAAGGAAAATAAAATGCTGCGTAATACATACGTTCCCCAAGCAGTTGATGGAAACTTCACACATCACAAAGAAACACAGCTGAAAGATTGACTGGTAGGTTCTTACCTGTGTGAAATGTTGAAGGAGTGCATTTCCATTCCATTTGCATGGCTTTATAAGGACCTGGTTTAAGCAGTCTAATACTTAATCTAACTTATTGAACCTTCTAACTTATTGAACCTTTATTACGTTTGTCATGCACTGTGATATCACTCAAGTGCTTTATCCCTTGTGTTATCATGAATATCTGGTTCTGGGCAGTTTTAATACCCTAACAAGAGAGAGAGTAAGGGCAGACCAAGGACGATCAAGGCTTATTTGGTTCTGTTTTGTCTGGCTGCCAACATAAAGTCCATCCATATAGTGGTCTGTAGTACCTAAAAATTGCAGGTATTGCAATAGATTGTACCTGTAATTGAAGAGGTATTTGACAAAGTCTGGTCTGTTAGAATTTATGATGTGTAATGGGACCTTGGAGAGAAACCTGTTATTATGTGCAGACATGTCTGGGAAGATTTTATTTTAATGCCTTTTATTGTCTGAAATGTGATTTAATGTATGACATACAGGTGAAAGGTAGAACATGTTAAGTTGAATAATATGTATGAACAGGCATTGTAGACACAGCCTTATGAAAAAAAAACTTCTGGACACCTAGGGCCTCATGTACAAAGGTTGCGTACGTACAAAAACTTGGCGTACATCCTTTCCCACGCTCACGTTCTGACGTATCAAACATGAAATGACCGTGGAAATGTACGGTGCCCCACGCCAACTTCATAGCTGTCGTACGCACGTTATGCTCCCGCATCAAACCTTACGCGTGGGGCGTGGCGCGGTTGTTGAGCATTCGAAGTTTTGCGTCGAGGGTCCGCGTTACTCTGCAATTCACCGCCATGCCACCAGGGGGGTGTGGCTGTGTGGTTTCAAGGGTTATAGCCGAATCCTTGCTCATTATTGAAGAGCAAATGCTTATTTTGTAAATGATGTGGAAGCGCAGGCGACAGAGAAGACGTTTGCGGAGGTTCTGTACGATCGTTTGAGGCTGGAAACGGGTGAATTAGCAACACTGGTTCACCCACTGAGGGACCTGGATGAACAAATGCACTTTCGATACTTTCGAATGTCAGCGGGCCGATTTGACGAGCTTCTTCGCCGTATACAGCCTGGCGACTGAAGAAAAGTGGTGGCCGATGATTCGAACTTCAGATTGGTGTCCCGAAGCACACTCATTGAGTGATAATAAACTGTGAACTATGCATGGTGTGTAAACTGCGTTGTGCTGTGTCTGTTGAAAATAAATATCAAAACAACTGCTTGAAAACAAACTTGTGTGTTTTATTCTTATGTATTATGTAATACAAAAAGTATAATAAAAAAAAATCACAGCAATACAGCAACAATATGCATTGTAGTATGTATAAATGTAATATAAAAAGTCAAATTACGGTAAATCACGGCAAAAAGTGCACTCAAACGATACAACACACGTATCTCAACTATTTACAAAACTACGTCACGTTCTGAGCGGACCAATCACAGCGCTTGTGCCGCCGACAACGCAACGCGGAGTCAGGATTTTTTGGAGGTGCGCGGAGGGGCAGTGCGGGAGGAGCGGCGCTGGCGGCGCAGTGCGGCGGGCGACGCATCGCTGGAGCATAAACTAGGCTTTAGGATTTTTTGGAGGTGCGCGGAGGGGCAATGCGGAGGGTCCGCGTTGTCGGCGGAGAAATGCGGTCAACGAATCGCGGAAGCATAAACCTAGCTTCACATTGATTTGAATATTTAAATCGAGGCGTGGACAGGGAGGAGTTCGGCACCTCTGCATGTGCGCTCAATTCCACGTTGATTGTGATGTACAAAAGAAACGTGCTTGGATCCATGCCTACGCACACTTTGATACATCTGAATTTATTTGTGCGTACGACAGTTTCTGGGTTTTGGCGTACGCCTAGTTTCAGTAGGAAGTCTTTGTACATGAGGCCCCTAGTATTTACAGTTTTCAGTCGCTTTCAGATACTTTTAATTAGAGCCTTGGGTACCTTCAGTCATTATTATCCAAACCTTGACCATAGTTTATTAAAAACAACTTCCTGAATACTGACATGGCAAAGCATTTTGACCAACTTGTCTGAGAACAAGTCATTCTGATAGCACTGCTATGTTTACTGATATTTTTACTATGAGATTTCATTTTTCCTGAGAGATGAAAAAGGATTTGGAGCTATCATGAACTATTAGACTTTTTTGTTGAGAAAATGTACTTACTGTTTTGCAAATGATTAAAGAAATGTGCCAAAACAACTTACACTAAAAGACAGTTTGTGGCGAACCATGCAGCGCTGAGGGACAAGAGGGGGCAAGTTTCCATGTCAAACAAACACTACACCAGCTGATTTCAATAATTGAAGCAAGTCATTAGTTAAATCAGCACCGTCTTGGCCCTCTGGCACATACAGTCCCCTCCAAAAGTATTGGAACGGCAAGTTCAATTTCTTTGTTTTTTTTTGTACACTGAAGACATTTGGGTTTCAGATCAAAAGATGAATATGAGACAAAAGTTCTGAATTCCAGCTTTATTTCATGGTATTTACATCTAGATTTGTTAAACAACTCAGAACAGAGCACCTTTTCTTTTAACTCCCCCCCAATTTTCAAGTGAGCAAAAGTATTGGAACATGTGACTGATGGGTGTTTCTCATTGCTCAGGTGTTGCCTTTTAGATTGATTGCTGAACCATTAAATAGTTCATGTTTTTGGCTTTGGGTTTGACCTGTGAAAACTATATTTGCTGCTAAGCAAAAATGAAGACCAGACAGCTGTCAATGGGAGAAAAGCAAACCATTTTGAAGCTGAGAGGAGAGGGGGAAATCGATCAGAGCTATTGCTCAAACATTGGGCATAGCTAGTACAACAATTTGGAATGTACTGAAAAAGAAAAAAACTGGTGTACTGATGTACTGATGATTTGTTGTACAGTACACCTGGTGTACTGTACAACAAACATCGAACAGATCGGCCAAGGGTAACAACAGCAGAAACATTGTGAGAGCTGTGAAGAAACACCCAAAGGCAACAGTCAGTGACATCACTGCCACACTCCACAGGGCAGGGGTGAAGGTATCACAATCCACTGTTCGAAGAAGGCTTCGAGAGGAAAAATATAGGGCCATACCATAAGATGCAAACCACTCATCAGCAAAAATAGGCAATGACCCAAAACACACTGCCAACACAACAAAGGATTACATTAGGGGGAAAAAGTGGAAGGTCTTGGACTGTCCGAGTCAATCACTGGACCTTAACCCAATTGAGACTGAAGGGAGAAACCCCCAGGAACACACATCAACTGAAAGAGGCTGCAATAAAGGCCTGGGATAGCATTTCAAATGAACAAATGAAGAATGCAACAGCCTGGTGAAGTCAATGGGTCGCAGGCTCAATGCAGTAATTGCAAGTAAAGGTTATGCCACCAAATAATAAATGTAATTAACTTTAAGTAAATTTAAGAATGTTTGTTCCAATACTTTTGCTCACTTGAAAAGTGTGTGTGTGTGTGTGGGGGCGGGGGGGGGGAGTTGTTTAACAAATCTTGATGTAAATAGCATGAAATAAAAGCTGAAATTCAGAACTTTTGTCTCATATTCATCTTTTGATCTGAAACCCAAATGTCTTCAGTGTACAACAAAAACAAAGAAATTGACCTTGCCATATTAATACTTCTGGAGGGGACTGAAGTTAGTCACCACTGCTATCATTCCAGGTTGGGTGAGAGAACAGTCAAAGGTATTTCATCTGTCTGCCACTGCATATCACAGTACAGCAGGTGACAGGTGAACTACTTATCTCTTATCTGGACCCTGAAACACAAATGACCTTCATAACACCTGATGCTTCTATCAGTATTTTTTGCTTGTGTGACTGCCCCCCTGTTCACATTTACATGTATTCATTTAGCAGACGCTTTTATCGAAAGCGACTTACAAGAGAGAGATTTTACAAAAAGCATCAGTCACTGAGCATAGCAACGTGTTAGACCCCGAACACAGTGGGCTTTTAGATCGTGAAACATACATCGTAAGAACCAATAAGTGCCAAGGGAAGAGCTCTAAAAGCATAACACAACGTTTGCAAACAATAAAGTAAGAAAACAACAACACTGGCGTGTCACCATAAGGGGACTGACAAGTAGTTCTGAACAACATTAGATTATGTTACGTACCATACTATTCCTAAGTGCCATTAATTCTCTAAATAAGTGAGTTTTAAGCCTTCTTTTGAAGGTGGGAAGGCAGTCTCCTGTGGCAGTCTCAGTTCTCCTGATGGAGGTGGGGAGTTGAATCCACCATTGGGGAGCCAGGCTGGAAAAGTTTGTGTTGGGCTCAGGCGCTCTTGAGGGGGGGTTAACACTAGACGGTTGTCAGCAGATGACCGGAGGTGGCGGGCGGGGATATAGAGCCGGAGGAGAGAGTTGATATATCGGGGCAGTCCCGTTTACAGCCCGGAAGGTCAGCACCAGGGTCTTGAATCTGATGTGGACCCTGATCAGGGGTGGACTGGCCATGGCATACCGGGCATCGTCCCGGTGGGCCATTGACCCAATGTGGGCCGGGGACGCCGCAGATCAGTTGGTACCGGGCTGCGGGCCGCCGAAGAAATACGATAATTAATAAAAAATCTTTTATTTAAAAAAATTACCGGATGCTCTCGGTTAAATGTCGGTCACTTGAGCGTTCGAAAAATGAGTAAAAAAAACTGACATCTTCGGAAATCGCTGGCTTGCATCGGACTACAGTGGACTCACATCCTGTCCCGTAATTAAGTATTTTGAAAGGTTACCTGGCTTGAAGATACCGTAGACATTTTGGCTTTGATTGAAGGCTCTGCTACAAAATGCCACAACAACATTCCTGCATGTTGACTACCTTATTAGTGAACAATAGTCATTCTTCTGTGGACCCTGAAAAACAAATGACCTTCATAACAACTGAAAATTCTATCAGTATTTTTTGTTTGTGTGACTGTGCATGTGCGTGTAATGGGCTGACTGTGTGTGTGTTGTACAAATGTAGGCAATGCTTAAGGCCTAGAGCTACATTGAATATACATTTGACATGTATTGCTTTGAGAAATGTAAAAATGAATGTAATTTTGCTGTGCTGAAGATCCAACGTTTCAACGTTTCATTATTAGCAGTGCATACTACATCCAGGCAACACCTTTCACATGCTGAATTGGAATTGTGTTTACAAATTTGATACATTTACAAACAAGTACACATAGGTACACAATCTTGACTAAACTATTGCCATTTTAAACGTTCAAGTACCTGTCTAATAAGAAGTGAGATGAAATTGAACACTATAGTAGACATATGAACGAGGGTAAGTGCTTTGTAGACAGTGTTCAAATGTAATATTTGTATTTTGGTTAGGAATGTCAGCTCCACACTTGCATAAATACAAAAGTAAATAAAACCGTTCTTATTACAATTTCCCCAGTTAGTATAGGTCATAGTACTGATGTGTAGGAAAAATAAATAAAAGATTAAACTCTACACTTTGTCCAATATATTTTGCTGATATGTTTTTTACAGGTCTTTGGTGTGCAGTATAAGCTCATTTACTCATCATGAAATGAAACAAAATTGTCATTTGCCAACTTAAAATGGGCCTAAATTATGCCGACATACTCTTCCTGAAATGTAATAATCTTAAACAAAAAAAAAATGTGTATCATTAACTTTCAAGTAGTTTGAAAGGTTACCTGGCTTGAAGATACTGTAGACACTTTGGCTTTGATAGAAGACTCTGCTACAAAATGCCACAACAACATTCCTGCATGTTGACTACCTTTTTAGTGAACAATAGTCATTCTTATGACACTGTTCACTGAAATATTCATTATATTATGTTGAGAAGCTGACTTAGGCACAGTGATATCAGCATGAGATCAGTTGGGTTTGTATTCATTAAAAACTTCCTAGAACAATCTAGGAAGCAATCATGAAGCAAGTCATTAGTGAAATCAGCACTGCCTTGGGTATTTAAAAAACTGAGACATTTCCCTTTGTTTGTACCCATCTTTTACATGCAAATGGTGAATTCGCCTCTGATAACGAATCTTTCTAAAAACTGTGGCCAAAGTGGAGATTCTGGAAAACTACGTTTTTGTGTTTGCATGTAAACTGAGATAAATGTAGGCAGCTGATGCACCAAAATGAGAATTCTGATTGGCTTGCAGAGCATTTTTCTTCTTCCTACACTGCCGCCTATAAGCTTGGCGTAGTAAGGATAGCGCTCGATGGCGTATGTATGCGGGTTGATGTGCACAATGTTATTTTGGAAAAACGGAGGGAAGGAAATATTTGTTTCTCAACATACCCAGATGTGTAAACGTAGGGTGTATCTGTGTGCATGTGGTTGTGCAAATGTAGGCAAAGGCTTAAGGCCTTTGTGCTACTTTAAATGCACATTTTACTTTAGAATGTGAAACGAATGTTACCCTACTGCACTGAAAACTATTCCAACATTATTCTTCATTAGCCAACTTAAAATGGGCCTAAGTTATGCTGACATACTCTCCCTGAAACATAATAGTCTTAAAGTAAAAATGTGTATTTATTAACTTTAAAGTATTTTGAAAGGTTACCTAGCTTGACGATACTGTAGACACTTTGGCTTTAATAGAAGGCTCTGCTACAAAATGCCACATCAACATTCCTGCATGTTGACTACCTTATTAGTGAACAATAGTCATTCTTATGACACTGATATGTTCACTGAAATATTCATTATATTATGTTGAGAAACTAGGAATTGACTTAGGCACAGTGATATCAGCATGAATCAGCAACAATCTCACAAGTCCAAACTTTCCAAATCAAATGACTCGCAAATTCAGTTTTCTGTGTTCTGTGAGAAATTGTTATTTCAAAAACATTTCCCCTTCAAATTGAGACTTGTTCCTGGTAGAGGTTAAAGTTATTCAAAAAGCATCTTAGTCTTTAAGAGAGCTTCGGGAGTGTCTGAAGCAGAGGAGAAAATTGCGGGAAGACGAAGAGGTAGGGGAAATGTTCTTCAGACGTTGAATTACAAGTTAGTTAATTAAATTAGATTGTGCGTCAATCTCATGAGATGCGCTCACGTCTCCTACCCAACACAATTACAATATGATGCCAGAAATTAAAGGGATCACAGCAATAAGATATTTGGCACCTGAAAAATGCAACTCTGGAACAGAGAATAGAGAATTAGTTGCAAAATAACTTATGTTTGTAAATCTTGCATAGCGATTAAACCTGATTCTGAACCTTCCGCAGGGTGATCACAAATGATCACAGCCCTTTCAGTTGCATATAGTGATGCAACTCATGTCCATATCTTGCCACACCTCCATTTATTATTTAGTTTTTTACTACCGATAATCACACGTTTTTAAACAGCCTTTGGACCCCCCTGCTCTGCATGTTGGAGATGCACCTGGTTCAAATTAATGGGTCATTGTCAAGCCGGTCATTATCAATGGCCCATTCGTTTGAGTTGGGTATGTTGGAATAGCTTGTGCTAAAAAGTGGGAAAGTAGCAACTTGTTGTACGTTATTCAACGTTCACATTGGTCCACTGGTCCATAAACTGATCATTTTAAGGTTATAGTTTGTACATAGCGTAGGAGTACACCTTATGTAAACATTAAAAAACAGACATATTGGTCAAATTGTTAACTGCATTATATCAAGGGTAGACCACTGGCGCGTAGCGTACCACTTCTTTGTCAGTGCTTAAAAATCTATCGAAGTGATAGTACTTTCACAATAGATGAAGTTACTATTTTAGTGGTGTGAAGTAAGATCATGCCATTCTGACTAAGGCCTGACAAACAAACTCCTGACTGTGACAGTCACTCATCGCCCCTGCTTGTCATCCTCTCTGCAAGCTCCTTGACAAAATAAAAACTAGGCTGTGACTTACCGACTTGCTGTCTTGCCGAACAGACCATTTCAATACATCTTTCAATTTATTGTTTACAGGGTTGTTTGTTTTAAATGGAGAGCACTGTGTCGTACTGGCTGGACAAGTACTCCTGTCTCGCACAAGTGACTTCTTACATTAATTAAAAAAATTGAATCTGGGTCATTATCGCGTTTTCATACGGTTGTACCTCATTATAGTGTTATGTATGGCAGACTAGTGGATGTATAAAGTTAGCTACAAGACTTGGTATTCAAGTGTTTCTCAAGCATGAGAACCCCCAGAGGAACTACCAACCACATTCATCAGAAATGCAGAATGCATTCATAGTACAGTATACAATGATGGTGTTGACACAACCATTTGGCATTTATGTCATATGTGAGCTAAACACCATTATAAAGCTATGTAGTTCGTTGTAGGGCCCTCATGGGACAGTAATAACAAGGAGAGACACGTTTCTCCTTTTTCATCAGAAATGAACTCCTCACATGTTACCTAAAGTGCCATCATCATCATCATAATACCCATGTTCCCAGAAAGTTCAACATGAGTAGTAACATTATCAGTCCGTACGCATTCTCAGTTTGTGGAGCCAAGCTCTGCTTTTCTTTCTCTTTCTCTCCTTCCCCAATTTCGTTTCCTTCCTCGTCTTCTGTCCATTTGTTCTCCTCCTCTTTTCTCCACTTCTCCTCTTGATCTGCCCCAGTTTCTTCCACCATCACTTCGTTTAGACTGTCACACCTCTCCCCTGCGTGTCCCTCATAGCAGTGACAGCGGAACCTCTCGTCCAATAGCAGCTGATCGTGCTGTGAGTGCCAGCCCGTAACCAGGAAGTCTCCGTCTCCGGAGGGTTGGATGCGGTAGCTGTCGGCACTGAGGTGGAGGTAGTGGGGGGCGCGTGGGTCCCTCCTGATGCAGCGCCCGTTGCTCTGGCACAGGAAGTTGCTGCAGAGCTCTGCAGCGCGTGTCACATTGGTGATATATTGACCCAGACGATGGCTCAGGAAGGATTTCACCTTGGTGCAGTTGTGCTGGGGGGCAGAATGGACAGTGACTTTGATGAAAACATAAATCGTTGTCGTTCCATCAAAAAGTAAACTGCAGATGACTTCAGATTTAAGGAAAAGGGGTTGTTAAGTACAAGCCTCGCAGAAATTACATCTCAGAGGAGGGGGTGGGGGGGTGGTTGTAATTTAGTTTTCTGAACACAGGATGTGCTCTGTTGTCTGACTCGGTCTATCAATAAGTGGGGTTTGTCTTATCCCAATTAGACAAGATTCTTATCCACTATGTTAGGAATGTGTGTCAGAATCTTAGGAATACCATCCCAGGCTGAATGACAGATGTGCTTTGTTCATCACTACACAGTTGTGTGGAGGTTTGAAACATACTCTGGATGAGGTGAGGTTCAGGTCCCCCCAGATCACAAATCCTGCAGCACCAAGAGCAGCACTCTCCCCAATGGTGTGGATCAAGTCTTTCTGTTCAGAGCAGACACACGCGCACAAACACATAAACAAACCACATTACAGATGTAATACTATAGTTAATGATAATATCTACGTTTAATAGGATTATAAATAGCACTTTGACTTTCATTATTTAGTGATCAACCAGTTCATGCTGTCTTATTTAGTGCCTTGCTGTAACACAATGAAGCATAATACCTACACTCACGGTCACATAGCAACTCTGTTAGTTTAGTAGTTTACTTTTTTATATGCCACTAGAGGGTGCTACTCAGATGCTTTTATGATTTGGCGGTCAACTCCGTATCTTTCACAGTATCATCATGAGCACAGGGAAAAGAGATCGGTCCTGGGTTTAGTGGAGTCCCACTTGAGTATGTATAAAGTCAAAAGTTTCATTCATAGCTTCGTTTAGCACAAGAATAACAACAGGGTCCTGGACAGTGATGAGCTGCTCTGGATTTGATACACAAGATGCCTCAGTGCTGAGCTAGTTATCACTACTAAGTTTACACTACAGCACAGGATTACTTGTCAGTCAGTAAATTTGTTAATGCTTAAGCTGAATGTGAGGCGGGTCAGGAAAGGCAGATTAAGTTGCTTTCGACCATTGGCTGAGAAGAGGCAGATGTAATTGGCTCAAGAGGATCTCCAAAGCTTGGTGCTAGTTGTTGTGATCTTACCGTGGTGAGGAAGGCCATGGCCTCATCCCTGTAGCCCAGTCTCAGGTAGACATACGTGGGCAGGTCGTACTCCAGCGAGGTGAGTGACGCTATCCTGATAGCCTCCAGCACCCGGTACTGGGAAAAGTGCAGGTTGCTGACACTGTCCATGTGGCTCTTCCTGATGGCCACCGAGGGGAACAGTGCTGTGCTGCTGTTCCACAGCCACAGCAGCTCATCATTGCGCTGGCTCTCCTGCAGGGGGCAGGAGCCTGTGTAGTTGTGCTCATGCAGATTGTAGTTGTGGCAGTCGGGGTAGAGGTAGAAGCCCCAGAGTCCGTTGGGGCGGAGGCGTGTCCCCAGCTGAACAGTACGCAGCATGAAAGCCCGGGCACTCTTCTCGAAGCGTTTGCGCGCCAACGCCTCGACCTGCAACGCTGTCACATTGATGTACGCCCTGGCGATCAGTTCCCGGGACTTCCGCCGGTAGATGTCCTTCTTATGCCAGTTTCGGTTCCACTGCGGCCGCCAGTACTCCCAGTCAATGACAGCCAGGCCCCTGAAGCTTTGGAAGGGGATGAAGTGGCTGATATCCTGGTAGGCCTTGATGAGGTGGGCGTCCAGGCTGCAGTTCTGAGGCAGCCCTCCGTTGATGGCCTGACCATGGTCGGTGTAGTAAGGGTAGTGGCCGAGCCGGTTGGCGTAGAAGATGGTGACATTCTGGCCAGTGTGGACTGCCCGCGGGCTCCCGGTGATCTGGAAAAGGTGGTCGAGGTTGGCGGTGATGTTGTACTTGGTTGTGCAAATGTCTAACGGGGCGTTCCAAGCGGCGATGAAGGGCTTGCGGGCCACCAATGGGAGCTTAGCAGGCTTCTGGCCAAAGGCGGCGTGGAAGAGGACGAGGAGCCATGAGCAGGTGAGGGCGCAGGTCACAGGAAGGGCGTGTGGGTTAGGGGCACTGCCCACTGGCACCGCGGGCATCCTGGGCACACAGGTCAACGAGGGTGTCCGTCAATCATCCTGGTGGTATGGAGGAGAGAGGCAGTTAGAAGAGGTGGGGAGAGTAAAGGAATCAGAAGAGAGGGAGAGAAGTGTGGTGGAGAAGACAGATGAAGGGGAGTGATGTAAGGGTGAGATGGAAAGGAAGATGATGATTGGGGCCTGAGAGAAGAGTAAAATGAAAAGGATATGAGTGACAGAAGATAGGTCAAAGGAGGAAGACGGTGGGGAGGTAGTTTAGGAATGGTAAAAGTAAAGATTGATGGATTTGAGAGGGGGGGAGAGTGAGTAAGCAGGAGAAGCATAGGGGAGAATGTTACATCTCTGTAAATGTACACTGTGCATCAGTGATGTGCGGTGTATCACAAGTCAATAGTATTACCAGGGATGTTCCACACGCTCTAACAAGTATAACAGGATTGTAATAGCTCAAGTGTCAATGCATTTCCACAATGAGAAACAGGTTCACCTGAGGAATTCCCCAGTCTGTCAGACGACCAGTTGATGTTGTCCACGTTTCTCCAGTCTGACCAGTAAAATACTGACATGCCTATAACGACAGATTGCCGTGCCAGAGGCTGTCAGCCTGAGGAAGGAACGCGGATGGTGCGAACTTTTAAAGCTACACGGTTTTCCTAGCTGCAACGTTCCCGTGTTTATAATACTATAAATGTAACCGTTTTGCCATGCCTAAATATTTAGGGGGCAGTGTTCTCTGTTCAGACCCTTCCCTTGGATAGCTATCTGAACTGTGTGTATACATCAGGAATTTCAAAGGCATGGCTGAACCAACATGACTAAAACAAGCAAGACATACAGTATCATCGAAACAAATCTAAATGCTTTACCTTCCCAAAAACAACATGTAGAATGGGATTTAGGTGTTAATCAAGCTAATCAAGCCTAAAAGTTTTGGAACATGACATTTATATTCTGCGATTGCCAGCTTTTCTTGCTTCAATTTTGATCATAGTACAAATGCAAATTTTATAATGCCAGAATCTTAGTACCTTGCAGGTTTTGAGGTCATCCACTGCAATTTAGTGCATGAAAAACTGTTTCAGCCACAGCTGTACCTAAGCCTAGCACTGTACTTAGCACTTTAAACGACTTTTCCTGTCCAAGATGATGAGAGAAACCGCTTGAACTCCTTCACATTCTCAGAAATGATGTCTGGAGACATGTGAGGGGATCAGAGCAGAATCTTGACTCTAACCCTGGGATCGGGGGGTGAGGAGAGGGCTGGGAGAGTAAAGGGGGCTGGTAGAGGAAGGGGGGCTGGCTGCAGACTCGCCGGCTCTCGTAGAGTAAACCACAACTGGGGACCTTTAACTGCACTTATGGAACGAATCATGGGTAACCTTGGGGATAACAGCAACATCAATGGTTGATCTTTATTTCTTGATTACGCACTTAAGCGAGTGTATGTGTGTGCGAGTGATGTGTATGGTCGTTTAATAGGAGGTGGAGGGATTGATGGACAACAGAGGAATCCCCCTGCGGTCATGAATGGAAAATCTTTCTCTACAGGCCAAGACGTGATTTATTTTTTGAGGGTTTGGCATCTTGTGCTCAACCAAGAAGCTGGGGGGGTGGGGGGAAGGGGGGGTTCAACCACATCCTGAGCAATCAGTCCATTATGTTTCAGTGGGCTGCATGGACTTACAATGTCTTACGAAGAGGTAGAGTGTGGATCATTGTTTTCGGCCAATATTGCCCCCAATATTGCCCCAATATTGGCCCCACGGCTACAAGGCCAACAGACATGCTAAGCACCCTGAAATGTACTGTTTTGAGGGAATATTGTTAAGTGTAATGTAATGTATGAATCCCTCTCAAGTGCAACGCTAAAAACTGCTTGCCAACATGAGGCAACCAAGGCTTGTGTACATTGGAAGCAGTGAGTAGTTTTGGTCGAATAGAAGACTCATACAAACAGACATATCTGTGCTGTCAGGGTCTAACCCACTAACCCTATCTGGTAGCAATTTGGATAACAGTTTGTTAAAGACTGGTATTTGTGGAGCCCTTCTGCCTTATGTCAAGTATGTACAAAACATTTAACAAAAGGATCTGTGTGTGTGTGTGTGTGCCTGTGTGTATGGACCTAAATTACATCCAGATTCCTTAACATCACCTGACCATATTTGCTTGATTACGCTACATTATAGGATATCTGTTGAATAGAGAAGTCTCAATGGCTCTGAGTGATAACCAACCTTGTGTACACGTACATGTAAACATATGTTGTATTCTACACTTTGTTCAGAGGTGGATTGGCAAGATCCTCATTTTCTCAATCCTATTTACTGTTCGGATCCTAAACGCTCCTTAAACGATCCCTAAATCTAAGAAGTATTTAACTGCTAAAAATCCAAAGTCAGCATAAGAAGTTCAGGAATCCTCAGACAACATGGTCTGCTCCACTGCTGTCAGCACAGTAGCTAAGCACAGCCTGTACTTTAAACTGACGCAAGCCTACAATCTGGAGAACTATTGTTTTCAGAATAGATAACTACCCCAGAAAGATGACCTAGAAGAACTCAGGGGTTTGGTCTGTTTTGGCAGCAGCCAAAATCAACAGACGGTTCCCTTGCAAGTGAGAGAAAGTAGAGAAAGGCAGCAAAAGGGGGAGAGGTAAGTGCAAGGAGATGAGGGTAGAGGTGAATGAGAATGGTAGGAAAACAAATAAATGTTTGGAGTTTCACTGAATGTTTTTCTTTCGATAATCATGCCAATTGTAGCCTGCTTAAATCCAACATTATATTCTGGATTTTAAATACCTATTGTGTGACAGAGTCCGAGTGACTGGGGTAGAGGGGTGAATGGAGAATGATAGAGGGAGAGAAAGAAAAAATTGAGATTTGTTGTCTTTAGATGTATCATATCACCATCTCTGTGCCAGACAAAGGGAAAACCTGCCCCATCCTGTGTTCCTGTACCAGCATCTTTCACCCTGCAGTTTCACGTTCCCTCCAGGGAACTGGCCCAAACATCGTCAACACAATCTGTTGGCCTCACTGTGTCTGGCCCCTCTCTGTCTGTGTGTGTTTTTTAGTCTCAGCTTTACTCACAATCCCAAAATCCTTTCAGGTATTTCAAGAATGGGCTCTTTCTCTTGTCTGAAGCTACTGTTTATTCTCTATGATTTTCATTCCCCCTACCTCGCTGTTGGGTTTGGTCAACTTGGTGGGTAAATTGAAACACGCACTTGTGAACTCAGCATAGAATATATATCCTTGTAGGTTGTAATTCTGTTTAATTCAGCTGTTAAACTTGCCACGCTTGCCAACTTTGCTCCCACCCTCATCCTCCCCCTTTGAGCTTTGTAATTACTTCCTATAAGGCATCTGACTAAACGTTTAAATGTAATGTAAAATACACTTTCTTCTTTCTCTGAAGACACTTATATACACTGATGTATAACACATACAAGACACATAAACAGTCCTCTTGTGATTAAGCCACGTTTCATCCGAGAATGAACCCATGCTATGGAACTGGCAAGGCTGCTAGCATGCTGTGTTGTGCCGGTTATTGTAGTAACGGCAAGAGTGTAACATTCCTCTGCTGACACACCCCCTTCGCTGATCCAAAAACGGAACAGTGCCTGACCCCAGTGTACTACGGCATCACTGCACAGCACACTTAAAATATCCCTGTGTTATCTAACACTGTTGTAACACCGACATGCAGTTCCTCCTCCTACTAGATAATGTCTTTGATATTGATGGTTGAAGACAACCTTCCACCTCCAGTAAGAATTTGGGAGTTCACGAAGGTTGGGAGAAAAAAAACCTGGTTGCCAAACTTCTCAGGTGTGAGACACCATGTGTAGTCTGAGAGGTTAGTGAAAAGTTATTTCAGTGGAGGGCAAATCAGGCTGGTCGCTCACCTGTTGATCTTGCACGGTGACCATCACACCAGCCAATACCAGGCAGGAGGGCTCAGAGGGGGTGCATCCCTCTCCATCTGTCCTGCACCTCAGCATTCCTTTACTCTGTCTGAAACACTATCCTCCCATCCACACTTATATACAGCCAAGACAGAGAGAGACAGACTGGAAAAGAAAGGGAGAGAGGGAGAGTTTCCTGTGAGGGAGGAGACACCAGCAGCAAGCTGGAGTTAACGCCACAACAGAGCGATTACTGGAGGGAGGGAGGGGAGCGAGGAAGGGAGGGGAGAGGAGGAGGAAAAGAGGTAGGCAAGAGACGGAGAGCTGCTTTAAATCCCATTGACTGTGCTGAACGTTAAGAGTAGAGGTCTGATCCTCTCTGGGCTGGGCTCCTAGTTGTGGACGTCTGACACTCATCCACGTCAATCAGCATTACCCGCTGTTGGGATTGCGTGCATGTGTGTGTGTGTGTGTGTTCTGTCTCACGTGAGCATGTTTGTTGTCATCTGTCTAAAGCACAATCTGTCAAAGTCAGGGACTTAGATTTTTTTCAGTTACTGATTTTACTAGATTGTGTGTGTGTTGAATCACTGTGTGGATTTCGCCTTCTTTTTACATTCACTTGGATTCAGTTAAGATTCCAAAAGGCAAACCACAATAATTTACCAGCAGGAAAGTAACAGTCCCCTTAAGAACTATGCTCAAGAGTTTCTCTGTAAACCACCTACCAGTATTGCCAGTTGTGTTCATGTTCCTATGTTATAGACATAGTTTTTTTCAGATTTTAAACATTTTACATTTACATTTGTTCATTTTTTGCAGACACTTTTATCCAAAGCAACTTACAGTAAGTACAGGGACATATTCCCTGAGGCAAACAGGGTGAAGTGCCTTGCACAAGTCACACAATGTCATATAGCCACAGCCGGGGCTCGATCTCACAACTTTTTAGTAACTTCCAATAAATGTGATTCCCTCCAGATCAAGGAAAGTTGGCATGTATTGTATGTTGAAAGTAAAACTGAATATTTGAGTCTAGTGAACTCCTCCCTGTTAGACACAGCCAACAGACTTGTGGATGCAATACTCTGTTCGTGTACTGCATTCCCAGAAAATATTACTGACCCCGTTCATCCTCCAACAAAATTCTCTATTGACAAAAAATAGCTTGAAGCTTGAGAGCGAATGAGGGCCACTAAAGATGAATGATGGGTTGTGGTCGGAACACGTTGACGGCCAATACGAGGGCTGTCTCTGTCTTGCCTGGCGTGTGGGAGGTAATTGGATGCTTTGCATTTAGCGCGTGGGACTGAAATATATATGCAAGTATTTTGTCAACTAAGTGAACGAAACCCAGGTTTAAATAGTTCATATTACATTAAATTACATTTTAAACAGTTTGATAGCAAACTGACATTGATTTATGAGCAGGGCTTCTTGACATACTCTCCTGTCAAATTTATCAATTTTGATGCTAAAAACCACAGATAAGTGAGTCATATTTTAGATATTGTTTAAAATAAAAAAAGACAAGAGGGAGTAAACATTTTAGTACGACTCCTCATAGTTTCTGTCAGCAAATAAGCAAAACACTATCCGTCTGCCTGTGGTAGTCAAGCTAAACTCCCCTCAGTCAGAGACTTTGCACTTTCATGATGTCTTTCTTAAAATTTACACATGGAATGTCTGATGTAAAACATGTGGTGCAACAGTCATCTTCATAGCGGCATGAGAAGTTTCAGATGCAGGAAAACACCAAATTTTGGTGTGTGTGTGTGCACAAAACATGTCGTCCATGTGTTAATGATTTACATATTTCATTCAGGTCACATTGCTACCCTCTGCAGTATTTATTTTAACCATCTTTTGTCTGTCTGATGGCACTTCTTTAGACATTAGGGCAGTCTACAGCTCAAACCTACAGAGCACATCCCTGTCACACATACCTATCTATACTGTACAGTCTACAGTACACACACACAAGGCATCTCCCTATCACACGTACACATTTATACTGTACATACATACACACCTACAGAGCACATCCCTGTCATACATGCACACATTTATAGACCGTGTACTGTACACACACTCACACATACACACAGCCCAGCCTGCGTGCAGTCAGAGTGGAGACAAGCGTCTCCTGACCATGGGGGGGTGGGAAGGGGGGTATGAGCAGTGGGGAGAAACCACATTCCCACAGACAGAGGGGGTGGGATGGTTCTCTTGGCCCAGGGATCGGGATGTTCACTCCAGACTGCAGCTCCGCTCTACCACCACCCTGGATGAAAGACTTTGGCTGACATCGAAGCCTCCTCCAACTCTCTCTTTCTCGCTTTCTCTAAACTGGATGGAAAAATGTTCTTTCATGGAGGGGTGGTTTGAATGTACTTGCCATGTGTATACAACAAACATATGGCATGTGTTATGATTACGTTTCTTGCCCTACCTCGATTTCCTGTTTCTTTCATGGAGTTTTCTGTAGGTTTGTGTGTGTGTGTGTGTGTTGTGTGTGTTTGCATTGGAACTGGCCCTTGTGTTGCAGGAGAACATTGAAAGCGACAAGGGTTTGATTGAAACTATGACTTCTAAGGCTTGAACTCTGGTCTGGTTTAGGTGTCTAAATCATGAACACATGAAGGAACCCCACTGTCTCTCATACTCCCTGGCCTGTCCAGACTGGGGAGGTTGACTATTTTCCAAACAGTTTTCTACAAATACAACTCACAGTAGCAGATGTTCTTGTTCACACCTTTCACCTTTTAGCAGTGCAGTGTCCTGCACTCCCACCATACTTGCTCTGACAAGTAAAGACTATACAAACCTTTTTGAATTTGAACAGTGTTAAGTGGGTTTTGGAACAGACCAGGACTGAACTGGGTTATGGAGACATTTGTCATTAGCGTTTTAGTAAGACCCTCAGAGATTTGGTCAAGACCAGAAACCACAGGACCCGAGCAAGATCCAAATTTGTTTGAGGGTAGCCTTATTATGCTGAAGCAACACATCTAAATGAAAATGAAGTGAATTGCTACAAGGTTGTGCTTCTTCTCATTTTGGTGTCAATATCTCCTGTGGTCTACACTGAAATAAACACTTCATAGAGAAAACGGATTTGTTTGTGTTTAATGGAGATTAGGGTTCCTAAGTACAGGTTCCACCGTTGGTCAAAGTTCTGCTGAAACATCTCTTTAGTCAGCTGCAACACAGAACAGCCAACATACAAATAGTTTAGTTAGAGGGTGTTTCAGCTTAGAAGTGAGTGTAACAAATTCAACATGGTTAAACACTGATGTGAGTGATCTTGAATTGAAAGGCAATAACAACCTGTTGCATGTAAATGCTAGATACTCCCTAAAAATATCAAATTCACAATTGTCAGTGATTTAATCATACATCTTCAGCGTTTGTAGATTGAATCAAAGTGAGGAGCCAGTTTGCTAGGCAGGATATCTTCACACTTATATTAAAAGATTGCAAAGTGCTTCCACATGCTCCCTGTTAGCTAAAAGCGCTCTGGAATATTGACGATGGTCTCAGCACTAAATGTTGCTCCTCAAGGCACAGAGTAAATGACAGAGTTCCTGCCAGCTGAAGGCAACTACAGATTAGAGAAGGTGACAATTACTGTGTGTGTGTGTGTGTGTGTGTGTGTGTGTGTGTGTGCAACGAGTGTGTGTATTTGATGAGTGTGAGTGTGTGATGAGTGTGTGACGTATGTGTCAGCATTTCAAGTGAGTTCAAGGATTGCTAGAGAGTAAAAAATTGCTCATTGGCTGTGTTTGCAAGATTTTATTTCTGTACTGTTTCGTCCACGTAGTCGTTGAACAGTCGTGATTAAATGTTGTCATTCCAAATTGTATTATATTGTGAACTTGGTCTAGATAGGTTTAAAGTTTGTAAGAAAAACTTTGAGGAGTCAAAGTGAAGTAGACTGATCTACTTATGCGATTATCCACATTGTAGGTATATCTGGTTATTTTCTCAGTGACAGGCAAATGCAGGGTCCTGTGAGTTTTACAATACATTTCCTTCCCATCTTGGTCCAAGCTTGATGGTAAACAATTCCTGCTGTTTTAAGTGTCCACGCCCTTGTGTGCTTGCTAGAAAGGTATTCAGGATTCCAATGTGGCAGGAATTGTGTTTCTCAGTTTCCTTTGAACAGGATCCATTTTGAAAGAATGTTCCTCTTCAAAAAATCAGTTTTTACTAAACATTGTAGCGAAACTGCTTGTGCCATACTGTTTTAACTTTCATTTACCAAAAACGCAACCATGATGGGCTTCAACAGCTTAACAAAAACTAAGTTGATGAAATTTAACAGGTCTCTGAGTCAAACGTAAAGGCAGTTGTTGGAAACATGAAAGAAAAATACATGTTGTGTAGACAAGGAAATGTTACCACGTTAATTGGAGTGTCTATCCCCTCTGGGAGGAGGTATAGACAGTGGACGTGGGGAAATGAAACTCCAAAAGAAGATTTCTCATCTGCCTTGTTTGGTATTTGTGTACGAAGGAGCCCTGGGATGTTTACCATGGTTCTTCCCAGTCTTTAATTGGCTCCAGCAGATTAACCTGATAACTACACTACAAATAATTTTCAGCTGTGAGATACACAGATAACAGGCCACTTAGAGGCCAGAACAAGACAGTCAGTGCTACGGAGTGCCTACCTGGGTTGTCTTCTTTCACATTCGGGAGCATACAACATATTGTGATCCTCTCATGATTTAGTTTCATAGTGCCAATTAGATGTTTGCAGGTTGAGTGCTGAAGTAAGTAAGTGAACTTCAGATTCAGACACTACTAGAACACCAAAACTTCATTGTTGTTCAGTAAGCAGAGGAAACACACTAGACGTGCTTCACTGAGGCCAGTACTGTAGGCTTTGTTCTGGCTGTAAAAGCAGTCTTGTTAAAATAAAATACTTTTTTTTGGTGTCAACTGAGGAAAGAAGCCCATGATGATATGACACTATGGTGACATCATTCCCTCTAATGAAACTAGTGAAGAAATGCTCAATTTCATTTTAGCTTTAGCATGTTTAATTTGTCTCTTACCTCAGATTAACTGCGAGTTTGTTCATTCCTGGATGAGTGACAGTGTATAACTTGGGCACTGTGAACTTGGATCCTTGTCCTTGACACCAAAACATGTCAAACTCATTCACAGAACACATGGGGTAATCTATTTTATTTTTAACCCGGGGCAATAACCAGCCGGCCTTTGAATTTTCTTGTTAAAAACATGTAGCAGACACTATCAAATAAAACGTTAAGACTTATAGTGTTATTATTTTCAAACCAGCTCAGAGGTACTTTATATAACTAGTCACTATCTTGGTGGTGTGGTTGTGTCTTTGCTCGGCTCGCCCAGGTGTACTATTTGTAGTGACGGCTGTTTGGTGCTGCTGTTAATAAATCTGCACCCTGTCTCAGGTATTTATGAGGTGTGTAGTCAGGCCAAGTCACTAACCTGTAATTTGTGACATCCCTGCTTTACGTTTAGTTTTAAAAGGGTACATTTGTGTCTCTTTGCTTTGAACTTACTGTACCTGTTTACGTTTTTTTTTAATGGCCTTTGCATCAGCAGTCCTTGGTTGAGAGTTCCTATTGTAGCTGTGGATGATGGGATTATTCCTAATTTGCATCCAGAAAGAAAGTGAGTCACGCTCTGGGTAGGACGTTTCCTGTTCAATTGTATTCATAGATTGTGCGTTCACTCGCTCACTCTGTCTCTCTCAGTCACTTAGACTTCTCTCTTTTTTTTTACACACACACACACACACACACACACACACACACACACACACACACACACACACACACACACACATACACTCATACACACACAGTCACTTTAAAGCATTTGTAGTGTTCAAAGGTCAAACAGTGCTCATGCCCTTGGTGTTGGGCGTTACTTTCCTGTCTGTCTCCCAGGGGGGCCAGCTTTGCTTGTGTTGGACACAGCCACCACATCCCACCTAAAACCAGAGGAGGATTTCTTAAATCGACAGATCCAACTGTACATTCCTGTCACCGGATCTGTCTGGGACCAGAACATTGTAGGTGTGTTCCTCCACCTTTGAGCCATGGTGTTTGGTACACTGAGTTCTGGTTTGGTAATAGTTTCAAGATCAGTGAAGCTCTGGGTTCAAACTAATTCGTAGAAGACCAGAGTTAAGCAAAGGTTTTGAAGTGTTGAAAGAAAATGCTGATTGTTTCTATCCTTTGAACTGGTGTCGGTGGACATTTAGTGTTTATTTTACTGTTCTGGAAGGGGAAGGGTTGAGTCATAGAGTTGTTAAGGATTTGATCACCTCTTTGAGGTGTGCCTGATCTTATCATTCGCTCAGTCTAAACATTATTCTACAGCAAAGCTTTTTTACAAGATGGAAATAAATATTTTATGGAAAACAGGGCTGCTGTGAATTTAAACATTCAGGATATGTTAATTAATACATCGATTTTATTAACATGCAGATTTCTTATCTGAGTTATTTTTTAGTTACAAACATATACAGACACGTATAGTGAAGATAATTTCTGATGGTTTCCTTTTTAAATTTGGTAATTAATTAAAAAATTGCATGTAGAAATGTTTTCGGAGTTAATAATACAAATAAAAAAACATGTATTAACTGACTCAACATGTAGTACACTTTATTACCATACCTAAAAATAATACTATGACCCTTTCATAGCTTCAGAAGTCTAAATTCCACTAACTGATTCTTAAATACCAGATACCATTTTGGTGCAAACCATTTCTCACAATCATTTCAATCCGAGTGTGGCCATGGTTTTGTCTTTTTTCCAGACAATGGAAAGGTAATCCGTTTAGTTTTATTGGGCTGGAACTGTAAAGTGCACATCAAGAGTTCTTGACCAAGAATTTGGTGCCATCCACATCTCTACAATATCAAACACTTGATAATAAGACACAGTCCCAGAAACATGATGACACACAGACAAGAGAAGTGCAGGGACAGGATGATCAGGATGTCTCCGAGCAAACCGTTGTCCCTGGGATGGGGCATGGGCTGCATAGGAGGAGCAGGAGGAGGAGGGAGAGGCAGAGACTGGGGCATCTCACAGTAAATCCCAGTCCAGCCTTGGTAGCACTGGCAAGTGAACTTGTGTTTCATGTCCAGGATGTCGTGGTTGTTGAGATGGCCACTGACATGGAAGCGTGGCTCTCTAGGGCCTGGGTTGCGCCGGATGCGGAAAAAGCGGGGATTGAGGTGGAGGTAGGCGCCTGACTCCAGGCTCTTGCGGATACACCTGCCGTTCTTCTTGCACAAAGCCTTGCTGCAGAGCTTGGCAGCGGAGGTGACGTTGATGATGTAGTGGCCAAGAGGACCATCAATGTACTTCTTTACCGTCAGGCAGTTTCTCTGGAGGGAGTGAGGAACACAAACATGATGTTCTTGGTCCAAAGACTTTTGTCAGCTTTTAAATATATCTTTATTTTAGTACAAATTACAAATAAATCACTGCCACAGGAATACTACTCTGGGAAGCAAAGCTATTTGCCCAACGAAAAATTCCATAATTTTAACCAATCTCACAATGCAGCCATTTCACGCAATTCGCAACTGATGGAAAAGCCACCAAATCACCACATTCCCCATTTCAACAGAGCACCCATCTACTATCTGACATAAATCAGTTATTCTTAGAGACACTGTGTGCTCATTGGCTACAACATCAAAATGGAAACGTTCTATTATTGGAGACACTGAGAACAGATGGAGGGAAATTGCAAGGACATTCTTCCTTGACATGGTATGTTCATCCCCATTTGGCAAAAACCTACATGACAGAGTTGTTTGTGTGACATTACTCCTTGTACAGTATGGTATGCACATAAAATACTGCATGGCTTGATTAACAGGGGGCTCAGAAAGCATAATAAAATATTGAGCTCTTTTCATGGACCCCGTTACCTGAGTTCTGGCATATTCTGAGGAGCCCCAAAGCACGACCCCTGCTGCTCCCAAAGCTGCACTCTCCCCAATAGTATGGACCAGGTCACTCTGAAGGCACAAACACATCAAAAATGAGCATTCAAATAAATAGACAATTCAAAATACATGTAAAATGTAAATGGTTCTATAAACTGTACACTTAGGCTTATCCTGGACTTCAGACTTGTTTTTCTTCCTTAGTTTAGACTGTCTTTGACACTGATGGTTTACCTCCTCACCCTTCACCCCCCCCATACACACACACACACACACATACTCACACAAAAAGGACAGGGGCCTGTTGGAAACTAGTGACCAGACATGATTATCATGACAGCCATGGAAATATGTTCTGTGAGATCTGGTTGTGTTGATTCGAATAATTTTATGTTATTTCGGGTTCAGACTCTTTTTCAACACTGTAACAAGTGCATCTTTACTACCTCACCTTTTTACAGTATTCTCTCATTTCTAAAGCTGGCATAATGGGTGAAACACTAATAATGATAACATAAATAAGGATACCATGTGCTCTTCGACAGAGTTCTTGACAAATCTCTGCAGGAAAAAAAAGAGGAAAGAAGGATGTTTGTGGCTTTTAAACAGGGCTCAAGAAATCACCTCAGAGAGGACCACAAAGGTGTAGGCGTAGAACGGTCTGGAGTACACAAACACGGGTAGAGCGACGTCGGCCCGAGCGATGGACGCAATCCTCATGGCCTCTTTAACACGGTAGTGGACGAATTTGACAGTGTTGGCCGAGGACTTGAGCTCATGGTCCAGGTAGATGGAAGGGTACAGAGCCGTGCTCTCCCTCCACAGCCACATCAGGTGGTCGTTGCGGACATGCTCCACGTTGGGACACTCTCCAGTGTACCGCTGCGGGTGCTGCTTGTACCCGTAGTTGTAGCAGTCGGGGAACAAGTAGAACCCCCATAGACCATCGGGGCGACGCCCTTCAGCCAGAAGCAAGGTGGCGTTCATGAAGGCTTGTCCTGCGCTTTCAAAGGCTTCTTTGGCCTCCTTCTCCACCTTGCTCTCTGGCCAGCTCGGGTGCAACTTTCGGATCTGCTCCTTGGACTTGTTCCTGTAGATGTCTTTGGAGCCCCAGTTCCGGACCCATTGGGGCCTCCAGTTCTCCCAATCGATGACGCCCAGGCCCCGGAAGTCCTTGTGTGGAATGAGCTTGTCAATGTCGGCCCTGGATTTGCTCAGATGTTTGGAGAGACTCTGATTCTGCGGCAGACCTCCATTGATGGAGATCCCCGTACTGGAGTAGTAAGGGTAGTACCCTAAGTGGCTGTGGTAGAAGATGGTGACATTTGGCCCACTGAGGGTTTCGTTGAGGTTCGCCACAATGTCAAAGACGCTGAGGTCCAAGTCCACCTTGAAGCGAAACCGACAGGATTCAGTGGGGGCATTCCAGACGACCACAAATGGCCGATGAGGGATCAGAGGAGCACGGGCCTGTTTGGTGTGCTCAGCCTGGACCTCAACCTTCAGCCCGACCCACAATGCCGACATCACCAGAAGACCGGTCCCAATCAGCGCCATCCCCCGGAGGTCCGGATTGATCAAATAGTCATCCTGTTCCAGGCACGACATGACATGAAAGGAAAAAAAAAGAGGAATGAAGTGTCATCTATGCAGAAAAAGTAAACGCATCATTGGGTCGAGTGGGCAGAGATAATCACAAAGGCTGGTGAAAGGACATGCAAGTGTGGGTCAAAGCACATAACTGCTCCAGATTCCACAAACAGCACAATGCTCCTCTATTCTTGTAAAAATAAATGAAAAAAATGCAATTTGACTGCATAGGCTCCTGTCAAGATCTGACAGGCTGGACGAGGCCTCTCAATGCATGCCTGGGTTTAAAGAACAAAGATGCATTGAGTGGGGGATTTTGTCACAATTTGATGCGCAGTGAAGATATTTGCATATCAAAGTTGGCCTTAATTAGACTTGGACTTGTTTTTCTGGACAGTGTGGACATTCCTGTCTCCTATACTGTCTCTCACTCTTTCCATTTCTCTCACACTTGGTTCCCTCATCAACTTTTTTTTTTTCTGGACTGCTGTTTCCAGCATCTTATGTAACCCCATGTGAGACCCAGAGGTCTAATTGCAGTTGGCATCCATTGGCATGCTACTAATGGGGATGATATTCTCTTTTTCCAAACAGAGCTAGGGACAGTTTGACCCAGTTTATATGGCATCTGAGGTTACCTCCAACGGAGTCGTGGAAAACTGTCCGTCATCCTCCCTCACCGCTAATCCATAGCAGAAGAGTGGGAGACCACTAAAAACACCATTCTCCATTCATTTAAGACTGCATCACAGTTGTAGGAGTGGTCACAGGAAATGTACTGCTCCACTTAACATTATGCAGAGGGGGATGAGGGAGTGATTCTGCTGTTCTTGGAAGAAGACCCTGGGATTTCTGGTTGAACCTGGCAAATTGGTTCTCAACAAAACACTTCTCAAAGGGCTATCAAAGAAACCCAATTGTTTCTGTAAGTTAATGCCTGAAAGCAATCCCATATTCAAGGTTTCCGTTATTAAATATACATAAAGTTCATATGAGTCAGATTGTGGGAGGCTTATACTGTATATATTTCACACCATGAAGTAACCATGGGCCAGCTGCTTCATCACATTAACCACATTGACAAGGATGGACACAATCAGCCCAATTGTGGAAAACTGCTTAAGGATATTAATCCTGTGCTATTCTATGGCCACCTGGCGTAACAGCAGACACAGCCCAACACAAGCACTGATCTGTGGAGTTTCTCATGCAGACTTTTGACCACAGCGAGCCCTGGTGCCTCTGGGAACCACCAGCCAGAAAAAAGACCCCCCAAAAATATAGTGTCTGACCCAAACTGTCGAAAGGATGCTGGATCTGATGCTGCTCTCTCCTTCGAACAGACACATTTGAACTGCAAAGGCAGCCAAGGCTACTAACTGATTGAATCCAGATGATGGGATTGAGACAAAACTTTTAGCATGGTTGCTAAACTAACTCTTGGTATTTCAAATTCACGAGTTGGCAGTGCATTATTCCCTTCTTAAGCAATTGAGTGGGTAATGGGCAATGCTTGGTAACTACATTGTAAAAACATGACATTGTACATTTTAAAATACCCCATGTTACTTAGTAATAATGACAGATATAAAAAAACAAGTTTAGGCATTTTATGTAAATAAAGAATAATTTCAGTATGAAATTTAATTTTGCATTACTTGTTTTAATATAATACAGCATTTTCAGCCTCTAGTAATGAAACTGCCAGCAAATCAAATTAAATTAGGCCATTACCAGTGTTTTGTGGCAAGAGATAGAAAATCTTTGGTGTACCAAAGCCATGTGTCTGCAATTTGAATAAATGTGCTGGTCAGAACAACATTTCCATCATCATAGGTTTGCAGTCTTAACCATGGGCTGTTCATGTGTTCAGTGCATGGCCTTCCTCTAATATGGAAAGTATAAAACTAACCTGGGCTTGGACGTAAATGCCCAAGCCCTGAGTATACAAAGTGTAGTGTTACTGGGTGTACGCGTGCAAGTTTGTGTTTTCTTTGTAATAACGTGTGAATATTCTCCTGAGGGGCTGTGATGGTGTGAGGTTAAGTGTTAAGTACTACTGTTAAGTCCCTTTCTCTGCTCCGTTTGGATCAATGAGCTGTTTAGTTGGTATGTGAAGGGATGTAATTATTTAGTATTTGTCAGTGATCAGCGTATCATATGGAAGGCAGTGAAAGTGTGTGAGAAGAATGAGCAATGGAAAGTTTGAGAGAGCATGAGTGACTGTTATTGTGAAACAGGTTTTCCTCTTTGATGCTAATCAAGTCTTCAAGGACATGGTGAACTTGTCACTTATCCAGTTGTCATTAACAAGGGGACAAATGGTGCCTCAATGACACACATACACAACAACGCACCCAGGACCCAGACAGACACACACCCACACACTTCTTATTGAAACCCTCACACACCCCTTCAGTTCATTCTCAGGGTTTTTCAGCTTTTGATCACGCTCGTATTTTTCATATCTTGCGGTCTTTCTTTTTATCCCTTAGTTTGGTGGATACCATTTCCACATGCGATGGTGGTTTTATTATATGATCCATTGCCAGTGGATTTACTGTGGTGCAGCGATACACTTCAGGTTCAATAACTCCTTTCAGAGCTGAAGCACCAGTGATCTGGTCCTTGGATAAATCAGTACACACACATCAAGCACATCAGGCAAAATCAAGCTATTCTGTTACATTCATGACAGAAAGTTAAGGGTGCTAATTTGCACACAAAAAACAACTTGATAATAGCAAATATATGAGATAAGTGCATGCTGAGTTTGGTGTGCTTATAAATAGATATTCCCATTAATAATCCTTTAAACAAGAGTTATAAAACTACACAGACATACCGCTTATCAAGTTGAAGATAACAGCCACTTGAATGCTTGTATAAGACAATCTGGTTCCTGTCTGATCCTCCTGACAGGGGTAGACGATGGTCCCCTTCCCAGGGCTCCTTTCCTGGGGTCTATGCAAACGTTTGCTTCTCTTGAGACTCTAAATGGGGTACCAGCAGTTCTGCTCTATCCCAATGTCCCTTGGTCACCATGGGGGCCCAGCGATGCCCCTCTATTGTGTTGTTGGCCCCTCCTCCTAGCTTGTCTGACTGAGGCCATGGGGATACGCTTGCTGGTTCCTTGCAGCGCTATAGCTGTTCAGCAAAGGTGATCTTGGAAACATTGGCCAACACTTGGCCAACACTTTGTTTGAATATCTAGACACAACACTTATGAGCTATATTTAAGTAAATCCTATAGAATGAAATGTATCTCTTTATTAGACTAGTTGAATATTTCGATGTGCAAATAGTTTGGTTTCAGCCTGTATATTTAAGTAGAAGTTTGCCTGCTGTAACAGCAAATGTGCTGGACTCGGCAGAGCAGTGTTGAAATATTCCCAAACGAATCTTTGTTTTACATCTGTGTAAACTGCCCTAATGCATACACAGATCTTGGTATGGTACTTTAATTCAGCAGCACAGAATAGTCATTACCTATGGAGCTGGATGACTGCAAGACAAACATGTGGACTGCATGCAGAGAAAGCGACATCCTACGTCTGAATGCTGTACTTAGCACTTAAAATCAACTCAGGAGCTGTTTTTCGCACATTGAGTACTGTATATGTGCAATCAAAGCACATTCCGTAAGCCTTAAGTATTTCCTGTAAAAAGCTTTTTTTCATTGACCTTCTTAAACGCCAGAGCTCTGTTAATGAAATGACTGACTAGGCATTCCTTGGCCTTCTCATCTTTCTTATTGTGTTTTCCACCTTCAGTGAGTTGAAGAGGTGGTGGAGGTCTCTCATTTCAGCTGTAGAAATACTGGAGATGCTTACCAAAAGGTTGCTTTGCTGTTTTGGACTTTCTGTGGTCACGCACAGGCTTTCACAAAGGATTTGCAAAGTGTGTGTTTCCAGAACTGGGGTTTGTGCAAATCCAGCCTTCGCTGTCTAGGGACAGTAAAAGGGGTACTAGTCGTTCTCCTCTGTCCCCATGTTCCTGTGAAGCCAATGAGGCTTCAAAGGATTCTGGCACTGCAGTTAATCATTTTGACAATACCATAATATTTAGGATCTCAATTCCATTTAAAGTCAGTTTTGATTTGTGTCTGGTAAATAATGTTAAAACAATGGTTTTACTGTGCCTTTTTACATAGTCCTACATTTAAATATACTTATCTCCCGTATAACTGATTTTAAAATCAACATTATCAGCATCGGAACCATCGAAAAAGACGTTGACCGTCAGACCGCTGAAACTTTTGTCAGTCACTGTTGACACATAAGGTCTTGGCGGAAACAAACATCACAGACAAGGTACTTAAGTTAAGGTGCTGTTTCAGTGCTGTCGCAAGACTAAATTAGAGATTGGTTGTTTGTAATTTCCTCCTAAACTAACCAAAGCTCATTTAAATTCAGGAAATATGCCTACTCAAAGTTCATCCAACGGAAATTGCAGTCAGCGGGGTTTACTTGAATAGACACAGTTCAGCTCATTTTCATTGAGAATAAAGTTGTGAAACGTTCTTCGATGATGCCTGTCTACCACCATCTAGTGGTAAATACTATGTAGGCCCATCATGACTGATAAAAGTTTAATTGCAACACAAAAGTAATGCATCTTATCCAATTTAAACAAAACATTGTCTTGGTATACTTTCCTGGAGTATCGATTCATGCCAGTGCTACACTCTTTACATGCCTGAAAGGAATGGATTAAGTCAAACCTGTTTGTTTTTGCTGTAATCAATGTAACTTGATTTACCAGTTAGGTAGAGTGGTTTGCAGATTGGTCATACCCTAAAACAAGTCGTCTCCGGCTTCCCTCCCCCTCAATAGAGATCTAGGTTACTCCCATACCTCTCTACATCAGCATTCCTCACATGGGTGGGAAGAAAAGAGACATCTAGGGCAACAACAAAAAAAACTCAAATAATAATAATAAACACATACATACCATTATTATGCGTCCATCCACACTGGTGTACTTCCCACCACACCCTGTGTCATGACATTCATACAAAGGGCTTTGTTCATTAAAAATTTCACAATACCATAAAACATATCTACCACATACTATGCATGCAGAGGGAACAATGACAAATGTCTGTTCCCTACTTGTTACAAGTTGGCAGGGGCCTCTTGAAGTTGGCCCAGCATGTCCTTGTAGAAGGCACACTGGTCTATGATGTGACCAGACAAGAGAATAGGCCTCTTTGTGCCCACCACTGTGTTCTGAGGTTGGTTTATGAATGCAGCGCACAGTCGACTTGTGATGAGAATGAATGAATATTCACAGGCCAGCATATCTGCAGCCACCACCTGGGATGACGTGAACTGATGGAAGCTTACAATGGAGTAGCCGTCTTGACCGGTTCTTGTGTGTGTGTGTTTGTGCATACATGCGTGTGAGAGAAAGAGAGAAAAGAAAGTATGTGAGAGAATGCATTTGAGGGTGTGTACATGTCCCTGCATCTACTGTAGATGCACTTGAGTGTATCATTTCTTCATACTTATGTCTTAAACAATGGAACCTGCTTCTGTAAATTCCCTGTTAAACCCTTTTCTCAGAATATTCTCTCTGTCTATCATTGTTACATAATCCCTTAGCTGCTCTCTGCGGGTTAAAGACAAAATACGACAACAAATGTGGAGCATTGTATGCCCCTGCTGTGTGTGCTTACTGCCCATCTGTTGAGACCAGAATAATCTTTGAAGGTATTTCTGGCACCTGAGTGTGTGTGCGCGTGTGTGTGTCAATCACATGTTTGGACTTGGAGTGTGACACACAATACCAAGGCACTCTCAAGCCGTACATACACAAGGCCAGCTCCGCAGCGTAACATGTAAATGGAAGACAAATGATAGCAGCCATCAGTAGATTAGCGGTTTTGCTAATACTTCTCTGACGGGGTTTAGGCAAGTCTCATGTGCCACCTGGTAGGACACCGGATAACATATATCCATCTGTCCACATCTCCTCTTATCTAGGATGGAAGTAAATCCTGGGGGATCTTCACTCTGCACCCTAGTGGGAATAGATCTAGGTAGACCTTTGTGTGGTGTGGACCTGCATTTTTAATGTCTTGTAGTCCTACATTAAGGCCAAAAAACACAACTCTTAAATGCTAAACCCAATTTAACCTTGTCCAAGAGGTAAATCAATTGAATTAAAGTTCCTCATGCTACACTAACCCTATAAACACACGAACCCTCTTTTACCTAAAGTCCTTGAAAAACAGGATGTTGGCTGATGTGTTAAATTTTACTCAATTATGTACTTGAAAAGATGACCACTTGCAACACCGTTACTGTTTTTTTTAGATTGACAGCAAAGTAGCCCCTCCCTCGTCCTACCCGTCAGTAGTCCCCGCCCAGCTCCACGCGCACCCCCTACGCATACGCGGACTGCATTCCTGCCGTAAACTCCATGGGGAAAAAGGGTCAAACCATTCCTGGTTTCAATACGTGTACGTTTCAATATATTATGGTTTCCACGTCGTAATAAATGAAATTATAATAGCATTTAGTAAACTTTAATAGTGTTTTTCAAAGTAATTTAAGTAATTTTGACTTTTTGTAAAGTGCAAATTAATGTTTAAATTTTCCCAACACCCCTATTAACCCTTTTGCGGTGGACGCTCCTTCTTACTGCCATGTTGGAATGATGTATCGATGTTGCAGCTGGAGTTCCGAATGAAAGTTTAGACTTTTCTCTCAAAGATTGGTATTCCCACGGTGTCTTCGAGGTCAAGGGACATATTAAGGTTATTTTCATACAATTGGGATCCAGGAACGTTTATGTTTTTTCTGTCCTTCACCCTGGAGTTAACCAAATGAGCTGATCTAATTGCAGGCCATGGCGACCAATGCCTGCATGGATTTTATGTAATATTCTTTACTGTGGATAGAACACATATTTTTGTTTTGTGATCAGAAACGATTGTTCCCGAAAATGAATAATCATCCGTCTCAACGGCGGGTTGCAAATGTGGGTTCTATTCTCCTAACCCCGCAAGAAAACGAATGCCTCTTCAACTACCTTAACAGGAAATGCATCGTAAGTTAACTTGTTTACGACCATGCATCTTTTCACAAGTTCAAGTGCAATGAATCTTAGGTTTTCTGAAATTATCTAACATCTCCCCCCAAAATGTATGTTTTATGTTCGTCTGTTAAACCCAACACAACGTATTGCGACATTACGGGATCAGTACTGTGCATGGTTTGCTTACAGAGCCGGACTGGATTCCTTGTCCGTGGCATTTTGTCGGCAAATAAACTAGGTTACTCTAGGCTTCTTGAACGGTTCACATTGCACTTATTTGCTCTGCATTTTTACTGATTGAGAGGGAGACACATATGTGTGGAATGCTTCCAAAAACTACACCTCAAGACTTGAGATCTCGCTAAGACGTGTGTGTTACCAAAATGTGTCAACTTGGTGTTAGAACGAAGATAGGACCCATGGCACTGTCGCAATGCAGCCAGTGTGTGCTCGACAAATCCTGTTTTACTATGAGAGGCAGGTAAACGTGCATGGGCACGAGCTCAGCCCCGCAGCTTATCTTGTGAGTTCGCTCATGCATAACATCATGAGTACGTTCTCGTCTGTGTCCTGAATCATGTGTAAACGTACGTCTCTGCCACCCTTGGTATTATCTCAGTGAGTGTATTTAGGAGGTCCAACGTTGTAGCAGTCAACTGGTTGATGAAAATGTCAATTCCTTAAAAAAAAACAAAAAAACTTTTGAATCACTTTTGGAATGCACGACCAGAAACTGTTGCATTCACCAATCATTACTATTTATTTTCAAGCACTGTTTCGTTTTATTGTCCTGGAAACAAATATGGCCAAGTGGATTAATGATCTGACCTGTGACCTTTCATGTGCCACAGTTTGTGGCAAGAAGTGCTTCCTCATGTTCTCTCCCTCACAATGTGAAATCACAGATGAGGAAGCCAGCAACCTTGGTATTTCCTCTTAAGTTTCTGTGACGACCAGGTGCACAGTTTTCCAAGTTGATCGGGAGGGTTGGGGGGGGGGGGGACTTTTCGGAAGAAAACAAACACTCTCATTGTGTTTTCTTTGTCCGCTGTCATGAATCTCACCTGACCTGCTCAATAATGGTGTCTAAGGCAGCATAAGCACAAGAGCCTTTGACAATGGTGCAACACAGCACATGCCATTTCTCGGAACACGCAGGGACACCTGAGACAAGTGTTCAGTTTATGCGTCGCCTACTTCAGTTTAGACCCCAGAATGGAGTGTAACAAAATACAGCACACAATTGGACCATGGCTGTCATCATGGTCATATTTGGTTTAGGACTGACCTATGAACCAATTAACCAGGTGTTTCAAACCACTACCAAATATCGTTTTTGCCTTCTTTAGGCAGTTTAGCATGTAACTGTTGCTGTTTAAAACAATGTGTACACCATGCCCCTAACTAACCTAGTCTTTGCTGCATGTTACCGTCAGCTCTTCCTTATTTGGCATGTTTGCTTATCGGCCAGCATTTAAATAGATAGCATTTAAGGTTGAGATAACATATGGAACATGGAGAACAGGAAGCGTCACACAATTGACACATATGAAAATTCCTTATTTGTCTTCCCTATGACTGTCCCCTCCAGAGTCTGTGTTCAGCCGTGGTGCAGGTGTATGGGGCGGACAGGAGCTTGTCCTGGGTGAAGAAGTGCTGTGGAGTGGCCTGCCTGGTCAAGGATAACCCCCAGAGGTCCTACTACATAAGGGTCTTTGACATCAAGGTGAGGGGATTTAGTGTTGCAACCTATCTAGCATAGCCAGCGGAAAAGTGTTTGTTAGGCACTGAAATTGTCCACCATGAGAGTTGACTTGACTCTGTTCTGTCCCTTCTCATTCGTCAGGAAGGGAAAACCATGTTTGAGCAGGAGCTGTACAATAACTTCTCCATCAACAGCACCAGAGCGTACTTCATTTCGTTTGCTGGAGATGTAAGTCCGTTCAACAGTTGGACGAAATTACCACTATTCCAGAGTGGTGATCTGTTAGGGTCATCAAGCTAATGGATTCTCCACTTCTTGGAGTTCTCTGAAAAAAGCACTCTTCTTTGTTACTGACAGTCATGAAATATTTAGATCTGATCTTGAACATCTATTAGATGTTCAAGTTCCCCCCCCACTCAGGAGAGAAATCTAGGATGAAGAATTAATCATGAACTTAACAAATGCTCTTTTCTCATCTTGTTTTTAGTCCTGCCAGATAGGCCTAAATTTTGCCAGCGAGGAGGAGGCAAAGCGTTTCCGAGCAGCCCTCAACGAACTACTCGGCCGACGACTACGCAAAACCGGTAA
Source organism: Neosalanx taihuensis (assembly GCA_030340665.1). Taxonomy (NCBI): domain Eukaryota; kingdom Metazoa; phylum Chordata; class Actinopteri; order Osmeriformes; family Salangidae; genus Neosalanx; species Neosalanx taihuensis. The sequence continues at coordinate 13,554,032 of CM059290.1, read as the reverse complement.
CTACAGCCACCTGGTGGTGCTGACCAAACATCCTTTTTCAGCCTTTACCTCTGAATTTTGCTGGGGAAAAGGGCAAAACATTTTACACGATGGAATCCTCAGCTTGCTCTAGTTTCTAGTTACTCTCTCTACTAATAAAACTAAGAAACCAGCTCCAAACCTATTACTTCTGGCACCTACTCCCTTTCTACTTTGTTACTAACTGCCAAGTATGGAACATCTCACTGGGCAAGAGTGCGTAACGCTAAGGCCTTAACCAAGGGGCCTGGGTTTGATACGGGCCCGGGCTATTTTCTGCATGACTTTCCTTTTCTTTCCTTGCTTTCCCCTCTCTCTTTCGCTCTCTCTCCAACAGTCTCAATAAATAACTAATAAGTCCTTAAATGACCCAGAAAAATTACTCCCAAGTAGATTGTTAAGGGGTAGGTCATTCTCATGCCGTGTGGGTCTGGGTTCCGATCGGGGACGAGGTGTCGGTCTGTTTTGCCCTCAGGTCGTTCGGTTTTGTAAACTCAGCAGTCCGTATCTCTGTGGCTGTAGTAAAGCCTGCGCTGTCTGATTGTGGTACAGAGGGCCACAACATGGTTCTCTGTCTGGCTTCTCTCCAGCTCCTTCTGTTCCCCTTGCTCCCCGTCTTTGGAGAGAGCCACTCTCTCTCTGAAGGTTCAAAGACAAAGGGGCGAGCCAGGGTAAAAGTGTGTATCCGGTGGTGGGGTATACTGGGGACAGCTAGGTCTTTATTCAGTGATTTTTCTTATTCTTTTCTTTTTCTTTTCGCACCTTCTGCTTCCTGAACTTTTCTGAAGTGCAACCTGAGTGAACTGCATGTATTATGAGAGGAAGAATTTAAAACTGAATCAGGAGTTCAGGGTCTTCTGAGACCCTGAGATCTCCAGACCACCTCTGTTTCTCCCGCATGCTCTCTACACTGTCATGGCTGCCTTCACTCTGCAAACCCCCATCCCTCCCCAAAAAATGGGGGCGGGGGAGTCTGGGGACTGACATCCTAATTCTTGTTGTCTGTTCCAATTCCGTTAATTAACCATCAACCACCGTTTTTCGAAATTTCTGGCCTCACCCTTTCCGGTGTCTTGTTTTCCCTAACTCGTCGCCGTCGTTTCTTTGAGTCGACGCAAGCTTTGTTAAGTTGGCTCGTTTGGAAATGTAACCGTGTTCATTTTGTCTTGCAGAAAAGAGACGTGACCCACCAAATGGTATGTGAACGGTTGCCGCCTCCATTTTCACCACTGCTTTCAAATATCAAGAGTTGGACCTGAGCTTTCTCTGTTGACCCAGTTTTCGTTTGTTTTCTGAACGCGGGCACGCTACAGAACGTTCATACATGTGCGTCACGTCCACATACGTGCACGCTCGGGACGCTGGAGGCATATGTGCAGTTGGTTTAGATATGGAAGCTACCAAAATAGCATTTGTTAGTAAGCACATGCACATCTTAGCCATATGCAGTCATGAGCCTGTCAACTCTTGTGTGAGCAAATGCGCACGTGCGCACACACACAGTCATTTGTCGACACAGGGAAGTTCTACGTTCCCTGAGGTCCTTCAGGATTTGTAGTCATATGTGAGCCACATGAGCCCTCTTAATGTGGGATTCCAACTTCCAGACCTCCCTCCTCTTCTATGGTCCATGACATGGTCCATGACATGGCTGATTTAACCTAGATTCTCTTTGTGTAAAGTGTTACTCAAAGGGCTCCTGAGGCATAAAATCTGTGTTTTTCCTCAATGATTTTTAGAGTGTATTCCTCATCATGATTAGAAAGATCCTTCAAAGGGGTTGCACAGTGTGGGCCTAATCACCATTTCAGTTTAAATGAGCAGACATAATTGGGACATATTTGCCCTAGTTTGCTTTTTTTGCTTCTAGAGTCAGTTCCTATTTTGTGTCCCTGAAGTTGCACCTGCTTGCCCCCACACCTTTTGTCTTCCCATCGTCCACAGGGAGTGGGTACCATAAGAACATGTACTTGTATATGTGCTCCATGTGTGAGAAACTGCATCGGTTAGTTACTGTTGGAGTTTCCGGAAAAAAATAACCTGTCTTCTGTGACTGGTCAAGAATAGAGATTGTCTTGCTAAGATGCAGTTAGTGACAGATTGGTCTCATTCTGAAACCAACTGAGATGTTGAGTAGAGCATGTCTGGACTTGTTTGTGGAATAAACTTGTATTGTTTCCCATGACATGGAGAGTCAGGTTTTTATCGTCCAGTCAATAGCCGAGACTTCTAACATTTGTAGGGAATCGAGGGATTGGAGTTGGATTATCTGCGGATTACTGATTATGTCAGACTGCTGTGGTTTGAAAAGATTATCTCAGTCTCGAGGACTGAATCGCTCTCTGTAGAAAGAGTTTTAGTGAGACATGTTTTTGGACAGTCTAGTAGCAGTTGTTTGGCTCAAAAAAGACATGGGACCAAATGGTCCATTAAATCGATAGCTGGCCATTATGTTATGGACGATATGGATGACATTATGTTAGTAATATGAAAATGGCGGTGAATTTCAATATGTTGACTCACAGAATTCGACTCCTTGAATGGCTGGACGCATTTCTTAGAGGAAACGGCTCCTCAATTGGCAATAAAAACTTCAAACATGGTTTGAAAATCTCAGAAACTACCACACTGGCTTGGAGTCCTAGTCTCTGTTGGCTGTTCCCATATATTCCTCTAATCTGTAGCCTAACTGTAAGAAAGCTTGGTTTTAATCTAGCCTGTGCATTCATCAATTTAACTTAATTATCAATAATTTCTTGCCCTTCTCCAGTCATACTTATCCTGAACCCTTTATTTTAGGACTGGGGCAGTGGGTCCAGATTTTGAAGGTGTTCTAGCTCTCCCAACTAGGAGAGGGTGGAGAAAGGAGGGGGGATTGAGAGTTAAATTCAGTACAAACAGAATGTTCTGCACAAAAATCTTCAGCACATTTTAATACTACACCAAATACGATTGGAAAGGTTGCCTAGTTAAGACCCTGGTAACTTAACCCTATTGGTGTTTTAAGGTGAACTCTGTGACCTAGGGTGTGTCTGAGGTTTCTTAGAGGTGACCTCACTATAATCTTGAGATGAGCTAAAACTGGCTGTTATTGGCTGTTAGCATATGTGGGGTATTTCTCGTTAACCTGCTTACTAGTCAACCTGCTCAGCAAAAAAATTGTCAACAACATTACCAACCCTGCCTTTAAGTGCCAGAGATTTAAAAAAAAATGTATTTAGGATTGCAGGAAATAAATAGTGCATATTTTAGTGTGCTGTGAGACTATGAACATAATGAAAGTAACTCCAAACTGATTAACCACCTCTAATGAAGTCATAAACATTTACATTTCCCTAAGCTATTGTTCTAAGAGGTTCCTCCCTCCCTCCTGCCTTGTTCTCTATCCTCACCTCCCTCCCCCTCTGCCTCCCTCCTGCCGGGTCCTCTCTCCTCGCCTCCCTCTGCCTCCCTCCTCCAGGCCCTGCTCTCCCCATGGCCACGGTGGACATCAAGAACCCGGAGATCAACAATGTGCGCTTCCACAACTCCCACCACCACCACCACCAGCAGCAGCAGCAGCAGCAGCACCAGCCCCCACCACAGCAGCAGCCCCAGCAGCAGCAGCCCTACCTCAACAACATGCTCAGCCACAGCAGCCTCAACAAGAGGGACAAGAAGACCAAGGGCAAGAAGGGCAAGCGGCTCACCAAGGCTGACATCGGCACGCCCAGCAACTTCCAGTGAGTGAGAGAGCTGCAGCAAAGACACACGACTGTTGTTTTTCTAGATTATACACTGGCACGTGTTAAAAAGGGAGGGTTTGTGCTTCCTCTCTGCCTCTCCAGCAACTGTTAAATATTTATAACAAATGGAAATTAAGAAATGTTATTGTCTGCTGGGTTGTTGAAAGCTTTATAAAGGGTCGTTCACAACCTTCGTAGGTTGTCAAATTAGACTGAAATTATAGTAACAGTTCTAGGTTTGGCATCATCATGTCAAAAAAGACAAACTTTTGTTCAGTTACGCAACACATTGAGTTCGTTTGAGGGCGTTCTTCAGAATGTCTTCAGACCTTTTCAATCCCTCAATTGTATGTGTGAATATGTATTGTATAGCTGTGTGTGAACTTATGCATGCTGAGTGGTTCCTCACGAGGGTCAGTCCTTGCACATGCTGGCCCACATGTGTGCCCATGTGAACGTACATGGAACAGGCTGCCGTGTGCGTGTGTAATGCGCTCACCACTGTCGTATATCTCCTTCCTCAGACACATCGGCCATGTGGGATGGGATCCGAACACAGGCTTCGATGTGAGTACCGCAACAATGACACATACACACACTGCTGCAAACCGGGGCCCTTTGCCGCACAATGGTGACCTGTGTGGTTGATGCATGGTTGACCCACACAATGGCCTCTTGTTACACACAACACATACTTAGCAGGCATCCATGCTTTCATGTAGGCCTTCTGCAACCCACGATTATTCTAGAAGTTCGACTTATTGTTTTATTTTTCATGTTTAAATGACTGGAGGTATTGTTTTGTATCTTTAAACTTAATGTAGGTGTATTTTTAGGTTTAATGCTGGCCACAAATTAGGAGCAGCAAACTGAATTTGAAGCAATACTTCTGGTCGGTCACTCAAACAAAATGGTCAATTAACCAGCTGTAATGAATGTGACTGATTGAGAACCATTCTCTTGGCCATAATTGTGTATTTACATGACTGGTCATTCATCTTCATCACTGTTTTTTTTCCATCCTTCAGTCAGAACAGTCTGGAAATGAAACTGGGAAACTTGTGATCAAAAATAGTTTGCAGATGGGGTAGACGCATATGAGATGAGAGCACCCAAGCTTACCACACAGAGCTGTACAATAAAGATGACTGCACATTATAAAGACCAGTGAGCACAGACAACAGGAATGAGTCATTATTGTAAGGTTAGAAGTGTGATAGTAAGCCAGTCCGTGCAACCACAGATGCAGACCTGTTCCTCCACCACTAGATGTCAGACTGGTGCCTCTGTCGATCCACATGGTCACCACTTACTGCAACATCTCACACTTGAGTTGATACTGGGACCTTTTCCAAAACAAAGTTTTGAATATACAGCCTCTTGAATATACAGCCTCCTCTTTGAGAATGGTTATGCATAAATATTTCCCAATAAATACACCCATTTAAGACATTATAATTACACCATTGTATTGGAATCATGTCCGTTTCACTGGAATGTTTACTGTCATAGAAAGCTGTTAATGGTTTCTGAGACATCAACGATTTCCATCCACCACCATTCTCATGTTTGGCTCAAATGCCAAAAGATTTTCTTGGGTTTTCTGACTGTTTCATCCTTATGATGAAATCCTTAAATCCCCCCCCCCCCCAGCTAAACAACCTGGACCCGGAGCTGAAGAACCTGTTTGACATGTGTGGCATCTCAGAAGCCCAGCTGAAGGACAAGGAGACCTCCAAGGTCATCTACGACTTCATTGAGAAGAAGGGAGGCGTGGAGGCAGTGAAGAATGAGCTGAGGAGACAAGGTGAGCTCTCCTGGAACCATTGCTACACACACACACACACACACACACTTGTACACACTATATATACACACACACACACACCTTAATTAAAAAACAATGCTGTTAAGACCAAAACTTTGGGTTGGAGACGTTTCTTTCCATGAAGCCTTCAGCATCATTACATGACAGTCCTTATTGAAAGTCAACCAGTGATATTTGTATGGTCTGTTGATTTTAGGACCATTAATCATGTTAGATATCCTCAGTTACTTTCCAATACTTTTTCAAATACTGTGACGAAACAACATGCCTCATTTGCAGCCAGAAGTGTCCCAAGTGTTGAGACAATGTGATGTTTTTCCCAGGGCCGCCCAGGTGGTGTGGTGGGTAACTATCTGACTGTGCGGCTGTCAGTCTGCGTGTGTGTCAGTTCAATCGCTGTGACTTTTCTCTCTGTCTCACTCTTGCTCTCGCTCGCTCTCTCTCTCACGCACACCTCTTCCCTTCCTCCCACCCTCCCTTTCTCTTTCTCTGCCACCCTTCTCTGCCCTCTTCTTCTCCCACCCCTCCATCCTTTTATCTCATTGTCATGCACCTACCCACTGCGTGCATGTAGTCATGCGGTGGCTTTCACCTGTGCCTGTCACTCATGGAGACAGACGGCCTCTAGACTGTGTCTGGTCAGAGTCTGAGCCAGCTCTTGACTGTTTACACTGATATGACCTATGCGTAAACCAATGCAACTGCTGCAGTGTTCTACAGTAATTTTACAGTAAACATCACTTGGGTGAAGTAGCATTAAAACTTGATGGTTGCTTTGCACACATTGCAGCCATGTGGTAAGTTGGATGGTGTCACTTGCTGTCCTACACGCAAACATACACACGCATGCACACACACACATACACAAACTCCACCCTTCCCCCACTGGGCTCTGTCAACTCCTCTAATAACAGCAGTCAGTGTTCTTGCATGGATTGAAGACTTGCACAGTGCTGTTTTTAGTTTGACTGACTAGTGTCTGGGGTGTGTTCTGTCTGTGCTGGAGTGATTTGGATGCTCATCAGGGTGCATTTGTTTTTTTCCAGAGTGAGCGTTTTAACGGTGATTAGAATGCCAATCTCCCAGAAAGTTAGTAAAAGAAAACCTTGAAGCTTTTAATCTGACTCCGGTGTCTCTCTTTGTCTCCTTAGCCCCACCCCCACCTCCCTCTCGTGGGGGCCCTCCTCCTCCTCCTCCCCCCCCTCACAGCTCAGCCCACACACCCCCGCCACCACCACCCCCATCTCGGGGAGGGCGGGGTGCTCCCCCACCCCCTCCACCCTCCCGCGCTCCAACCTCCGCCCCTCCCCCTCCACCCCCCTCCAGACCAGGCGCCCTGAGCGCTCCTCCTCCACCTCCTCCTCCATCCCGGGCCGCTGGTGGTCACGGCGGCCACCACCACCAAGCCCCACCCCCGCCTCCCCCCTCGCACTCCTCAATCGCCCCGCCGCCCCCACCACCAGCCCAGCCGCCCCCGTCCGCAGGCGGAGCCCCTCCTCCTCCACCACCCCCACCACCGCCTCCGGGCCCGCCGCCCCCTCCGGAACTGGACGGCCTGGGTGGCGGGGACTCGCCAGGCTCGGTGGGTAAGTCGGCCCTGCTGGACCAGATCCGGGGCGGGGCCCAGCTGAAGAAGGTGGAGCAGAACAACAAGCCAGCATCCACGGGCGTGGGCCGCAACGCGCTGCTCGACCAGATCAGGCAGGGCATCCAGCTCAAGACTGTAAGTGAACCCTGCAGAGTCACACAGTTATCACACTGCATGTCACCATAGGTTCACTTACAGCTGCCCTAGTGATGTGCAGAACCAAACTATATATTCTTTGTTTTGTTGCTGTGTACACCTCTTAGTGTAAGAGTTTTAACCTAGAATACAAGGATGGCATTGTCAAAGTATATGTGTTACATATATAACTTTTAGTGTCACTTGAATTTTTTTTAATAATTTGTGTGTGTGCCTCGTAGGTTGCAGACAGCCCAGAGTCTGGCCCCCCGACACCAGCTCCCTCGGCGGGTATTGTCGGGGCTCTCATGGAGGTTATGCAGAAGAGGAGCAAAGCCATCCACTCTTCAGGTAAGCCTGGCGCCTGCCACACCTGCTCACCTGCACGCAGGTGTGTTTTTGTTTGACCTAATCCAGATGATACAATATTGACCTCAAAACACTTTTTTTAATCTCTTTTCTCTAGATGAAGATGAGGATGATGACGATGATGAGGATTTTGAGGACGATGACGAATGGGATGATTAGCTGCCCCTGCCCCTTGTCACAGTTTGTCACCAAGACTGTCCCCTCAAACAAATCTTCCAAACCCCGACTAAATTGTAATGTAAATGGTGTATGAATTTTCTGTATATTTATTGTTGCCTTTATTTGCTTTCATTTTATTAATCTGTGCAATACCTCATTCATTTAATCGGTAGAAAGTTGTCACATGCTCTGTAAAGTGTCTCCAACTTTACTAAGACTTTCTGTTCGAAACTCGATACCATTAAACGCATGACACAGCGGTGTTAAAAGCGGTCATAACTGCTTAGGTTAGACAACCGTTGATTAGATTCCTATTTAGCCAGACTAACTCTTCTCCTGACGCTGCAGGGGCGGGCTGATTGACAAGCCACGCAGGAGACAGTCGACCAACACTACTCTGTGACAGAGACCTCCAGTAGTGTGATATTCCCGGAAAAACTGTGTGCAATTCTCGATGGGATATATTTTTTATTAGTGTGTTTACTTTGAATGTTAGTTTTTTTTTCCCTCGTCCGTGAAGTAAGGGAAATGTACGTTAACAGGTGGACGGGATCCTTTTGTGTTGATGCAAGATAACACTATTTTCTTAACCTACTTTTTTGTGTACCTTCGATTTTCTTATTGAGATCATAGCGTAGCAGTTATTTTTTCATGAGTAGGCCACCCTGCAGATAATGAAGCCCTATGTGTACTCAAAAGTTGTGTATTCACGGCTGTTACTTTTTTGCACAAATTTATTATTGAATTCACCACAATAGTTAGGCATTGTGTTGCTTTTGTTCTGACCATAAGCTGGGAAAATGAAAGGCCTTCACATTTCATCTTGGTCTACTTGAGAAAGCTATGCTAATTAGCAACTGTCTTGGGCCATCCAGTCTTTTGAAGTGGTCAGAGTAATGAGGGGCACTCCACTCGAGCAATCCAGGAGTCTCTTGATGCTTAATAAATCCTATAAAAAGTGTAATTCATCAAAACACACACTCTTCCCCCACACACACAAACACATTCTTACACACAAGTAATTATGGGGACTTAAATGGGTTTTGCGCGGTTTGTCTTTGTTTCATGTTATTTTTCTATTGTATATCTGGTTGCAATTCCCCAAACATGTTCCTCTTCCCCTACTGTAGAAGTGATGGGAGTTCCCCTGGTATCCTCTGTTCAGTCAGTGTTCCCACTAAGATGCTCATTCTCAAATGCCCTATCCTGTTTAACTACAAACCATTACTTTTATGCAATGAGTCTGTGAATGCCACCTGTTGACAAAAAAAGGCAGATATTGAACCAAAATTGGCATTTGCAAGAATCGTCTTGAACTGTTTTGGTTTGACTCCTACAAAATATGGGCAAAGATGCCTTCTGTTATACAGTATGTACAGGAGTAATGGGATGCTATTTTAACTGTAATCGTCTGTCAGAATTTTTACCATCCTTCATCAAAGCTATTGCTGCATTAAAGAACCATGATACTGACATCAAACCTGTAAAATGGGTTGGAAAAAAGCAATGAAAATACTAAATTGTATACTTAAATAAATGTTAATATTTACAGAGAACCTGTTGTGTGTTGAATGCATAGCCTTTCAACTACTATACCAGTATTATGGAAATACTCATTCATGAATACTAATGTGTACCACCTGTATAGTTGCTGAACATGAATCCAATGCTTTTCTGAAGTTGATTGTACTTGCTGCTGTTGTGTTTTAGGTACCTATGAAACAATGAAGTTTTCCCTCGAGTAACTATTTGAGGGGGCCTTAAAATCGGGCAGAGCAGGTTCCTGGTGGAAACTTGGGAGATGTTCAGCACTGCCGTCACATCACGCAGACTGACAGTGTCAGGTCCAGAACAGGTACAACTCACCCACACCCCAACAACCCCCCAACACAGGATGTTCAACGTGTTCCTCCTGTTGCCTTTTACCACCCTGGCCTTCACCCTAGGCTCTGTACTGTCTAACTGGAATATGGATCGAGCTCTGCCTCAATGTCAAGACTGTCTCGGTTAGTTACTGCCGGAGAGCCGGTGCGAGTAGAAACACATCAACCATGACCAATAGTAGTATTCTAAAAACACGATTGTAGGCCACCCGAGTCTTCCTGCCTGAATCGTTAATAATACATGATTTGTATTCTTTACTCCTACACAAGAATTTTTTAATGCAGTTTATGTCCCAAAATGTTCAATTTAGGACACGCTTTCAATGACGAGCAAATGCCTAAGACTTAATTGAAATCCTAATTGTTCTTTGTTAACTTAGATTTGAAAGGATGGCGATAATTTTCACATCTGTAGATAATTACACTACACTGTGCAGTGCTACTTTGAGTGGCACCCTAATAGCAATGCATTCTTTCATAACTTCTCCAGTAGGGTGTTATACATGACGTATTCTGTCAAAATATGTCATTTTATGTTTCTGTTTCATCCTAGTCTCAGCTAAAAAAGAAAACTTCATTTTCAACAATTCATAATGGATGACATTTCTCTGAAAGGACGTTTTCTCACACGAGAGAGACATTTAATGGAAGTTTCTCCAGTGGGAAGCATGTTTGCTGTGAACAGCTGCAAAACAAAGTTAGGAATTAGGATCCTATCCAAGACAGACACAACACGACAATGCTGGATTAGAAGCAATTCGGTTAAAGATAGTAATAAGACTTAATAGTAATTTTGTTCTTAGCCATTGCTGTTCTGAACATGTATGAACTGAGATTCATCTTCATGATCCATGATGAGCCTCAATTACGCCAGTTTGTAGTTGCAAATACTGCAACGTAAGAGGGTCTTTGCCGTTGTTTTGATAATGATTGACACCAAGGACCAGGTGTTGCTGAAAGCTGGCTCAATAACACAACTGCTTAACGTGGTTAAACCAACCGTGCCATAAGCATTACGTACATTCTTACAACAATATTTTAAACTATTGTTTATTTTAATTCAGTCATTTCAAGAAGTGACTCCATATAGAAAATTGTTTTGTGTTTGTGAATGTACAATTTATCTGGCTCTGTCTCCATGGCTTTGGCCCACTCTCATACATACAGCCATATAGTCCAACTGTTGCCTGTTTATTAAAGTAGCAAACAGTACAGAAATCATACACAGTCCAATATCTTACTGTCCTATACACACCACATCCTTTATTTACAAATTACACTGTAGATATAATCATAATTTTGTATTATTGGGTAAACATTATTCAAATATTTAGTTTGAAGATATATAATTTGTTTTGAATAGTAAGAAGTCATCATGTAAATTGGATTAATACTAATAATTTTGCCAGAAAGTGTAACAAATATTGCATATCACAAATATAAATACAGTTTAATATTGGTGAGCAGTTGTTCAGAAGAATTTCTTGTCTTGTTTGTCTGCTGTCGGAAGAGCAACATCAAATCCCGTCAATTTTAGAGATCACTTTTGGACAGTCACCTATTGGGAGACAGATGTTATAGTTCAATTCACTTATTGACAACTAAACGAGGACAGATACCATCTTATCGTCTGCGGATAAATCTGTAGTTATTTTGGGACTGAGAAACCTCTAGAGAGAACAAATGAAAGAGCAAGGCATTTGGCGTGGTGAGAGATATAGCCTGGCATACCAGCAGTTGTTCTTAAGCAGTGATAATTTGGATGGAGGTCAGTTTAAGTGCACATGGAGGAGACCTACGTGCTTCACCAGTTATTCATACATCATACAGAGCAATTTCCTGCTGCTAGCCTCTGTCATCTCATTCACGATTGGGCAGCTAATTAGGATTTATATACACACATAATCACATACACATATTAATGTGGTATATATGTAACTTGTGAATGCTCATGTGTTGTGTGTGTACAGTACGTTTTTCCTTTTTAAATTGTGAAATATTCACAGATAACATGGATTGAGCTGATAGAGGTTAGTGAGGCACTGTTTGTTTTGTATCTCCCTTTCAACTGCACTGCTGACTGCCTCCTGGGGTATCTACCATCCAGTTTGTTTGTATGGTTGCCATGATATAATTCTCGTGCACATCCGTGCTCCAAGCTATTTGTCATATCAGCCAGGGGTGAACATGTCCATCTATAAATAACTTCTCTAAGTGGGAAGAATTCACAGGGTTGTGTGGGCTGTCATTCAATGATAGCACTGTTTCCACAAAGGAGGTTTAATTACTTTTACAATAGTTTTATACAGAACCAATCTATGTTTAAATACAGTGCAAACACCATTTAATTAACTGTCCTCAAGCCTTTGCCTATTTGCAGTTCTACAAAAAATGTATTTTAAATGTATATGTGAGTCACAATTGTAGTGTACACATGCTATGCTTACTCTTTTGAGAGATTGTATGCTGCTCCCACGTATGGCCTCCATGAGATCGTCTCTGCCAGATCTCTGGGGTGCCAGGGGACAGCAAGGGTCATCTTTCCTCTTCCGCAGGGAAGGTTTCAGGGAATTCCTCAACTCCTTTAGAATGTCAGCGCTCTCCTTTTCGTTGGAGCCATTTTTGCCCTTTTTGGATTTGGATTTCTTCAGACCCAGTGCTCCTTTCACCCCATTCGAACTTTCGTGCTGTTTTATCATATCTGCAATCTTCCTGGTCGGATTATTCTTAGTTACTGGGGGAGGGGGAGGTGGAGGGGGTACCTTGTTTGAGGATAGCTGGTTATGTGTTGATTTTTGTGTGCACTTATCTAATGTCTGGTTCGACCTGTTTTTAGGTTTGGAGCCCGACCCTTGGCCTGTAGGGTTGGTATCTGCCTCTTTTGTGATGGGCAATTCTGGACGGCTTTGTTCCCTTTGCTGTTGCAGTCTCCTCTGCCTCTGTCTGTCTTGGTTGCGGGTCAGGATGCTGGTGGCCGTCATCCTTGGGCCTGGTAAGTCAAACTGGTAGCCCAACTTCAGCAAAGTGTTGTTGTCTCTCAAGAGTTGCACCATCTCCATCTCCACCTGCCCCCCGCAGATGTGCCTCTGGTTGTGGAAGCGTAGCTCGACAAGAGCTGTGTTGTGTTGGAGAGATGCCAACAGGGCCAAGATGCCCCGGCCGGATACAAAGTTTGACTCGATATTAAGGTTGGTGATGGAGCGGTTTTCTTGCAGCATCTTAGAGATGGCGAAGGCAACGCGGTCATCAGCGTGGGTGTTAGCAAGGCTGAAGATGTGAACATGTGTGTTGGCGCTCAGGGCTTCCGCAAAGCGCAGCAAGGTCTCTTGAGAGATGTCTTCGATGTTGTTGAGGTTGAGCTCTGTCATGGTGGGATCGTCGTGAAGGATCTGTTCCAAGGCTTCGTCAATCAAAATGAGGTTCCCGCTTAGTCTGTCTGAGGTTGCGTTAAGGTTGAGGTCTGTGGTTTCTGTCCCCAAGTCTTTCTTGCAAAGTCCTGTCTCTGGGTTCCTGGATGAGACGTCAGTATTTGTGCCACATCCATCCGATGTTGGAAAAGGCTCCTTTTTGCACTTGTCTTTCTTCTCTTCATCATTTTTCGTATCTTTGCCAACTCTTCCGTCAGTGAGGCATTTGTTTTTCTCTTCATTGTCCTTGGAACCAGTGAAGTTACTGTCACTTTCTGTTTTCCATTCTCTTTCACTCTTATCTGATGGTTCCTCCTCGCTTTCCTGCGTTCACATGGTGAAAAAATTAGCTTAAGCCCTCACTTTCACAGACACTGAGCCTCATAACGTGCTCACACAAAATCTTTAGCTATTTTTCAAATACTTTTTGCCTTATTTGCCCATGTGCAAGTCTTCGTGGTTAGTACTATTCACCTTCTGAAGTGTAATTATTTTCTGTACTATGCGAAACAGATTTTAAAATATATTTTGTTTTAATTAAATTCTTTGTGTCAGATTCCTTAATATGTAATTATCAAAATAAATTGACCAAAAGACAGTGTCATTATAACATACCTTTTGAGCACTTGATTCTAAATTCCCATCATCCAACAGCTTCAGAGTCTCATCCTCAAAGTATTTCAGTAGTGCCACCCTACTGAAGGTGCCTATCGCAGTCTTGGCCGTCTGGTCTTTCTGCCTCAGCCCAATGGGGATGTTGTCGTCAGGGTCGATGTCTGCCAATTCGCTCTCCAGTTCCAGGAGTTCCTCAGAAGTCAAGGTGGCCAGCAGCTCTTCTTCATCCACCTCCTCGTATTTTCCCAACTCCTTGTGGTACCCAAAGGTACTCATGGTCGGCCGATTGGACTCTTCCACCTGCTTTAATGAAGCCTGAATGGGAGTTGTTTAAGTGTGAGACCAGGGAGCTGATACAGTTTGAGTGGTTTGGAAAGAGACAGCAAAAGCTCTTGTGCATCTAATCTTCATAGCTTCCAGAGGAACCTTTTAGGGAGGGGGGATGAAGGTCGGGGGGCACCAAAGTGCCTTCCAGTGACGTTCTTGTCTTTTTTTAGGGTTGGGGGTCAATTAGGGGTTTACAGGAGGAATGTAAGCCCACTTAGTGGCAGTTGGGAAACCTGTGGCGAGCTTGTGCACACCAAGAAATAAGCCCAACAAAGCCTAGGGGACACATCAAAGATGGAGCTTGATAGTGTTACATAATGTCAGGACATACTGCATAGGTTCATCATGCTGCTATGTACTGTAAACACTCATTTTCCCAGTGGGAAAGAGATGCTTGTGTATAGTGTTCAGTACAGGAAAGTCATGTAGTAAGACAGCTCACTTGCTTGCCACAGAAGTACAACAGTGTTAATAAAACCAAATGAGAAACAGGAGAATGAGTTTTTTGAAGGTTATTGAAGTGTTATCTAATGGTGCTGTGGAGATTGTTGCTCTGTTGAAAGGACAACAAGGAACAGCATCACTTCAAGTTTTTCTGTATTATGGTGGGTCTTTTGTTTTAACATGATCATTTACAGGGTTAACACAAATCAGTTACCATAAGCCTTGAAGGTATGCTGGTTGACCAGTTTGATCCAAAGTGATGTTCAAAAACCAGCTTTGTCATCTCTGACAGGACACTGATTAAAGACAAGTGAACATGATTTAAGGTTTGTTGTCCAAAACGTTTTAACTAACTGTGTCTCATTGAGTGATAACATTGCTCCCTAGTGGAAGTCAGAGGGTTTGTCTTGGCATGTAGTCTATCTGACAACACATTATGGTTTTTACATGTTTCTTTGTCTTTACCTGCTGTTATAGTTGTACTATATTCAATCAAATATTAGATTTTAAGTGTGCATCAGACTTAAGGCACCTTCAAATGATTTTTATTCAGTGTCACAAATTATATGGGAAGTTGGTTGATGGAAGTCAGATGTCTTCCATTGACAGCTGAGGGCATGTTTGTTGTTGATGCAGGCCATAAGGTTATTTTTATAAACACTTCCATTATCTGTCTATTAGGAATGCAGGTCAAGCCACTAAACTGAAGTGCTGTGGAGGTTTCCAGCACTCACATGGTAGTAGTCAGTGAACTAAATTTGTTGGCATGTTTCATTGGGGAGCATAGGAGTAACACTTGTGTGTATAATAACAATATATAGAGTAACAAATGGGATGAGAGTAGAAATGGGATATACGCCTATATTACTCCTTGCAATGGTGGATCTACATTTTAACAGACAGTGACGGGTAATATGCTCTCAAAAACATTAAATAGTTTAGTTCCGGTTAGTCAGCAGTGTCATGAATGTTCAGTTTTGCTCTTTGTACAGGATGTAGTCTCTCAGCCTAGGTGGGAAGAGCCCAGAGGCCATGATGTTGGGCTCTGCCAGTCTCTTTGGGGTAATCTGCTTCCTAATGGTCAATCGGCATAAGTGGGACAAAGAACGGGGGCTCCCTATTGGTCAGAAGTGTTTTTCCAAGAAAAAGATAAGAAAAGAAAGAAGAAGAAGTATGTTAAAAATATAAACAAAACAAAGCAAAGAAAAAATTACAGATACTTGTATTTCTCACCCAATATGTTGCATATGTGAGGCCACTCTTTGTGGTTAGCCAGGATCTGTTTCAATTTACCACAGAGTGGCACGAGACAAACATAGTCTAGAAGGATCCACACTGTCCTGCCAGCTAGATGCATCAGCCAGGAAACACTGATGAAATCACAGAGCTGGATGACAGAGATGACAATAGAAATGACAAAAGAGACTTGTGAAACCAAAGTCTTAAATGTCAGTCAAACACAGTGGCAGTGAGACATGAGGTCAGATGCTTTGAACCTTTTGTTGCATTTTTTTGTTTGACTCTTTACATTAACAGTACAGTTACATTGTATCATAACAATCAAAAACAGTGTTGTTGAAGCCTTTAGACCCAAGGTCAACCTCACATTACCACACACTCTCATGGCAACCAGGAACTTACAGGAACTTTTTCTTCTCTGTCCCCAGACTCCTGGACGTTGTCCAGGTCATCTCCATGACTACAATTGAAACACGTCTCTGCGTCGTAGCCGTTGTTGAGCAGCAGACGCATCATCATCTCGTCCCTCAGGCAGTACTGCAGCGCAGTGGGAAACACGGTGTCACTGACCACTGTGAAGTAGCAGTTGACGTCCGCATGTTTGGCCAGGAGAAGCTTCACTATCTCATAGTGCCCGGCTCTGACAGCCACCAGGAGGCAGCGGAGGGGATCAAGGTCAGTTTTGGCTCCTTTGTCAAGCAGCATTTTGGTGCAAGTCACGTCTCCATTGGAAACCGCAAAGTACAATGCAGTTCTTCTCATGTCTCCATAGTCTTCAGACATATGAGATTCGAGGACGGCGTTGACATCGAAACCCTTCTCGACCAGTAGCTCCAGACACTGAACATGGCCTCCGTCTGATGCAGAGTGAACTGGACTTTGTCCTGACAACCTGATGGCTCTTTGTGTGGTTTTAGAGATTAGCATTCTCAGTGCCCTGATGGAGAACATGTTTACATCTCAAAAAAATATATTATTTAGAGCTAATACAATTTTATACCCACTTTCCAAATGTTCACCTCACAGCCCAGACTGTAAAAATCCCTGTTAAATCCCAACATTTCTACCTTTATTTACACATTGGAACCTACAAGATCAAAATTTTAAGACTGTAATTAAAATATACATAAAACATCTCCCTGACATTTACCACATTAGGCCTCCATGACTTCTATCGAGTTGCTTTTGCTGAGTTTAGATGATCTCAAGCCATATGGCAGGTTTGAAAACAGTCTGCAGTGAGACTAATTAAGAAAACATGCTAAATGTTTAACTGTCCATTTAATTAATTACACATATGATTAGGCAATCTACTCACAGGTAATGTCCTTCATAGGCTGCTCGGTGAATAGGTAACTGTGAGCATAGATTAGGGATGTTGGGATTGGCTCCATGCTGTAGCAGGATGTCTATACAGTCTGGATTCCCAGATCCAGCAGCGTCGTACAGAACACTGTCTCCATTGGGGGCCTGTGCATTCACATCGCCCCCTTCATGTGTGGCAGGGAAGTGCCACTGTTAATAAACTCGGACCGAAAAATTGTATTTGCATATGCCATATCTTTAATGGTAAACTTAATTGCGGAAACATGTGAATGTAAGACTTTTGTTAAATACCAATGAGTACTCACCATGTTTAATAAGTAGTTCGAGAACCTCCGCGTGGGCGTACTCTGCAATGCCAAGTGGAATCACTCCATGTTGGTCTGTCTCGTTGACCTTGCCTCCATGGTCTAATAGCAGCTCCATAATTTCAGTGCAACCCACCATAGCTGCCTCATGAGTAGCCGTCCACTTCTTCTGACACACCTGCTCCACCCGTGCCCCTCGGGTAATTAGCGTATGAGCCATTTCGTATGATCCTGATCTAACAGCTTCATGTTTGAAATTATATGAAATATGATTATTATTAATATTATGAATGTTGTTATGAATAATATGTAATTCCTAACAGATAGTGAAGCCTAACATGTGCTTTATGCGTAAGCTCATGGAACTAATATGGACTTCTGCAACAGTTATCTTTTTCAATCTCAAAAGATAATTATCTTAGCCTATAGACTATTATGTGACTGCTTAGCTTGGATCAGTCAAATAGCCTACTGCTATTATACACACCTAATACTAATGGCGACTCATCCTTGCGGTTGGTGTTGTTCGGACACGCTCCATGTTCTACAAGCATTTTCACATTATCAACTAGACCAGCTTTAACAGCTAGTGTTAGAAATGTCTCCCCTTCTATTGTCCTCTCCTCCAGGGTTAGCCTGCAAGAAGCTGGCAAATGCAAAACTGCACAGTTTGATAACAATTCAAATAATTTCTTATTGAAACATTCCTTGTATCTTTCATACGTCAAAACATGCCAATATGAACACCTGTATTGATACATTGCAATTTTTTGTTTGGGCTTGCATTGGTCAATTCAAATTGGTCATGTTTCATTTGGCAGTGAGAGGCCCAACCTTCACTTGATTGAAGTTCCTAAAAGTGTAGAATAGATCTTTTGTGTTTGTAGAGGTAGGCTAGGCCTATGCGTAACCTTCGTGTTTTAGGTACTCTTACCAAACAAAACGATCTCCAGCACCTGGGAAACTGGTTGGACAGCTGCCTTATGGAGAGGCAACCAGCCCAGGTCATTTGTTTCTCCAAAGCCAGCTGGGAATTCTGATAGCTCATGTAGAGCTAATATATCGGCTGAAATGGAAACAGGCCAAATAGTATGATGAGGTCTATATTTCCAACTGGGAAAGGGTGGTCCACAGGTGTCACTTAAGATATAATATGTATCATATTTATTCACTTTTGTGATGTATGCCCCCAGTCAGCAATAGTTTTTTTTAAATGATACCAAATTGAACCAAATGGAAACTGGTTTTACCACAGAACACCATGATAATTTCTCATTAATAATTTGTCAATAATAAGTTCATGGTAGTTTCTATGTTGTAATTTTGGCAAAATCTCAAAAATTTGTTTAATTTCTATGCATGCGATTATGTGTGCATGAACTGTCATTTCTTGAAATTGAAGTGTCAAACCTAATATCAGTTGAAGGTAGATACAAGAATAATAATGCTACTCATATGGTTAATTAATTTAAGTTTAGAACTTTTGCCCATAAGGCAAGTAGTCCATACTGTGATATTGTTTCCCTCATTTGTAGGCGCCCATGGGCCAATGTTTGGCAATTACCTTGCTCAATGGCCTTCATGATCTTCACATACTCATTGCTTGAATTGAAGTATCAAAGTAAACGACATGGTTCAGAGTGAATTATTATTACAATGTAAGTGTAATATTATTACAGCATATTTGCAACCTTTTAGGTTCCACCCACTTTACCTGTCTAATGTTGACAGATATTCTTTCTGTTTCTGAATGCTCAACTGGATAGAATAGTGTAGCAGCTGGTCTTCATCCATGTCATCAGTAGAATCAATTTCTTCTGGGTAAATATA
This sequence comes from Neosalanx taihuensis, assembly GCA_030340665.1. Classification (NCBI taxonomy): domain Eukaryota; kingdom Metazoa; phylum Chordata; class Actinopteri; order Osmeriformes; family Salangidae; genus Neosalanx; species Neosalanx taihuensis. Next base: position 13,534,834 of record CM059290.1, on the reverse strand, counting down.
GAGTATAAGAATGATAAGGATGTGCGTGGCCCACTTAAATCTTAGCTTTGAATATTGTATTGTAGTCTTTGCAATGTAATGTAAATAGCTTTGGCACTCAATAGAAACATCTATTAATGTCTTACTTGATTGGTTTGCAGAAAGTGTGAAGGACGGCAACTTGTTGCGTTCAATCTCTGCTAAATATCGGTCAGTTTAAGTCATGCATTGCACACAGCTACTCAGACTGGAGTCAGAGTGTATGGATATTATCCTGTCTGAGCTAAAGAACCCCTCTGCTACTGACACTTCACATATCCACATGCTATGTTTAGCTCTCACCTGCTGTGGTTATAACTGTGTATTTAGCGTGCAGACCATACCATAACATTCAAGCAGGGTGTAGTCGTGTCTGCTATAGTTTGCACTTCTAATGATAAAGGTAATTACAGAGACATTTTTATGAATATTTATTCCATTAGTGTGGTTAATGAGAGCTATAATGTTTCTTTTCTAACAAGCGTTTGTGACATTTGCTGGAAATTGTGTGCAGTAAGTATTTATCCATTGGCAGACTCAATGAACTGGAACAAGTGTACGACATGAGGTACACATTTGAAACAGTGTTCCATACTACTATATTACCACTATATTTTTGTACAGGTGGTGAAAGATAATTCATTGCATAGACTTGAGTGCATATACCATTACATGGTCTTACATGGATATCTACGAAAATGGCAGAGCTACAGGCTCTACACTAATCTGTAAATCACATTGAAAATATGTCAATTTGTGCTTTAAAAAACATGCAGAAAAATGTATTAAAAACTTTTGAAATATTTACGTTAGGGTCAGGAAAAATGTATATTATATCCAAACTGTTAACCACAAACTTTAAAAAATTAAGATTAATATGATGCATTCATTTAACATCTGTAATCCAACAATACAAGCATCATACATGCTGACATTATGGACAGTTAATCGTCATCTCTTTCCCCTTACATCATAAATTCAGCCGTATGGCCATACAAATCAAGCTCTTTGTACAATAGAAAGTTCCTGAGGCCAGGAGGGAATGATTCCATGATTCTTGTGTCATTAAGTCTTTTGAGGGTCATCAGCCTCCTTATCTGCAGTCGGCACAGGTGCTTGAGTGGTCTGGGGTTCCCTGGGTCAAGAGTTTAAAATGTTTTAATTGATAATACCTCAGCCAATTCATACCTCAGCCAAGTACAGTATGCAAGTTCTCACATAATTGCACAACTCACCATGAATGTCACATATTTCTGGCCACTCCGGCTGCTTCTCCAGAATAAGTCTGAGCTTTAAACAGATGGATACATGACTGACATAATCCAGTAGAATCCTCACCACACGTCCAGCAAGGTGCATCAGGCAACAAAGGCTCATGAATTCACAAAACTGTAGAAAAGAAAATGCAACATTAAAAGCATGTACTGTTTAGGCCAGCAGCAAAATGGTTTGTCAATAGTTAATCCATCAAATCCCTTAAATACCTTTATTGATCCCAAAGGAAATTTCCATCAACGTTAACTAAAGAATAGATAGTCCCCTGTCAGGTGAGAAAACACTGACACTAGTTACTTTTCTTATCAGAAATTGTCAGACCAACTCACAGGAATTCTTTCCATGTCAGGCTCAGCAGTACAACCAGAGAGGTTGTCATGGTTACATCTGAAACATGCCTCAGCGTCGTAGCCATTGTTGAGCAGGAGACGCATCATCATCTCGTCCTTCAGGCAGTATTGCAGCGCGGTGGGAAACACTGTGTCACTGACCACCCTGAAGTAGCAGTTGACATTGGCCTGTTTGTCAAGCAGCAATTTGACAATCTGGTACCAGCCCGCTCTCACTGCCACCAGAAGGCAGTTCAGAGGGTCCAGGTTAGGCTTGGCACCGGCGTTCAACAGAACCTCGGTGCTGGCCACGTCCCCGTTGGAGACAGCGAAATACAGCGCACTTTTTCTCAAATCGGTGTAGTTCTCCGAGTTGCGCGTGTTCATGCGGGAGTTGATGTCATAGTCATGGGCGATGAGGAGCTCCAGACATTTGCTCTGACCTCCATCAGCTGCAGAGTGAACAGGACTCTGACCAGAATATTTCAACGCCTTTTTGGTGGTAAGGGGTATCAATATATTCAAGACACTGTGGACGAGAGAACCAGCAGACTTGTTGAACACATCTGCAGATGAGTCAGTTATTTTGGATGTAATTAAGCAGGATTGTGAGGGACTGTAAGGTCTGGGTTATATTTTCTTGAATTGTGTCCCAACACAACTGACTGTCTAATAAATTGATAGAGTGATAGCAGTTGTCGACACTCACTCATAGTGGCCCTGAAAGGCTGCCTTGTGAATAGGCAGATGTCCGGATCCACTGGCGAGATTTGGGTCGGCACCGTTTTGTAAGAGAAGTTTAACACAGTCGGGGTTTCCTGATCCAGCTGCATCTGTAAGAATACTTTCCCCGTTCAAGGCCTGGGCGTTGACTTTACTTCCTGTTGGATGACAAATTCAAACACAATCCTGTTCAGTTCATTTTCAGTTCAGACCCATTTTATTTACTCAGAATAACGACAGTTTGATGAGTTGTCAAGGGGGCATCCCTACTATTAAACATCACATTCATCTCCCGTTAGAAATAACAGTCTTGGTCGTGGAAATTCAATCACAAAGTTTATTCGAAAAAGGGTCCCTGAACTTTAACCTCTCATCAAACAGACCCCATTAAAATGTCTTTAGCCATGTGATATTATATGTCAGGGAGGGATTTGATTCAGTGAACACGTTCATTAAGCCAAAGTACCTCGCCCTAGACCTATGGACTTGCACCTGCAGTCCTAGAGGCATTTATCCGCTGCAAGATTATGTTGAGTAAACTAAACACATTTGGTTTGACACTGAAGTGAGTCACCCAATTTAAGCGCTTATATGTGCCCGTGAAGCTGTTGTCACATACCATGCTGCAGCAGGATGTCTAAAATGTGAAGGTGGCCACATTCGGCCGCAACCGATAACGGTGTGACTCCGTGGATGTCCTTCTGGTTGGTGTGGCCTCCATGTCGGATGAGCAGCAGCATAATCTCAGAGCTGCCCACCTTCGCTGCCTCGTGCATGGCCGTCCACTTCTTCCGACACACCTGCTCTACCCACGCTCCCCGGGCAATCAGCATGTATGCCATTTCATAGGACCTGGCACGAACAGCTTAATGAGAGAAAAGAAGACTTTCATTACACATATATTTAATTTGTTGATAATTAGTAGTGCTCTCCCTTATGCCATTCATATTTTCAATTTTTCAGTTTTTGTTTGAAATTCTCAATGGTGTAAAATTAGCACTGGGGCTGGGACTTAAAGTTCACATAGTGTGGGGATTTGTATTTCAGAAATTGAAATAAAGACAAGTTAGTTGTTATTCAAACACTGGGCTTTTGGTTCTGTAGAGGCAAATAACATGTTTTTTCTGAACTTATATTTCAAAGAGTGAATTAACCAATTCCATTTCATCTAATTGTATTTTTTGTTTTATGTGACTTAGCACCTGTGCCATTGGAATACAACATTTTATAGAGTTCAGAAGTTGACTATTATTTCTGGTTAAATGGTATTACCTAACAATAGAGGTGACTCGTTGTTGCTGTTGGTATTATGTGGAGAAGCACCATGCTCCAACAGAGTCTTAACATTCTCCACCAGGCCGGCTTTGGCTGCCAGAGTGAGGGCTGTCTCCCCCCCCGATGTTGTCCTCTCTTCCAGCGTCAGCCCATGTGAAGTCACTGAAAAACATCTGAAGGTCAGAGGGAAAATTCTGGAAGTTCACTCATGATCTACATTCTAACCTGGGCCACCCTGTTGTGAGAGTAAGAGTAATTTATAGTGTGCGGCACTAAACAACAAATATGGCAAAATGTTCCGCCAGTAATTCCAGGCACCTTTGTTTAAATGATTTTGAAAAGTGGCATCAATCACTATTTGTCAGCTGAACAGTATTGTTCACCATTAGTTACAACAATAAAGTTATACCATAGATATACTGTGCTGTATTATGTATACGACAAAGCATGCAGAGCATTTATGGAGTCAAGCCACATAGTTAAAAGTTTGAAAGCATTTTTCCAACTTACCTCGCAGTACCGTCTCCAGAACAGCAAGTATAGGTTGCGAGGCAGCCCTGTGGAGAGGCAGCCAACCCCTGCTGTCTAGCTCTCTGAAAGCAAACGAGTGGCGCAGCATCTCTTTAAGCACACAAACGTCCCCTGCCGAGATGAGGAGAGTGTAGTCAGGAAGCGGAAGTTTAGGTACGGTTCTGTATTCCAGCTCTGCAAGTTAGGGTAACTAAAATATTCTACGGGCATTGAGCTATGGAGATCATACTGCCTGTCTACCGTCTATTTCTCCATCTCTCCTCTCAGCCTCGCACTAACCCCCCCCCCCCCCCCCCCCCCCCTTTCCACACACACACCATTCCTCTCATCTCCCTGTGTCAATTTTGTCTGCCCGTGTACTGATACTTGGCAATCACTCAGCTCAACTGTTTGCCTTGTGACTCTGGTATTGAAGGAGTCCAGAGGTAGACAACAAAGGCTCTTTCTGCACATCTTACCTTTCTCTATTGCAGTCACAACCCTCACATTTTCATCAGATGCGTTCTTTAACCTTTTAGGTGTAAATAGAGCCCCCGTAACAGTTAGTTATACTCCTACTTATCTAGAATCTAGGCACACATAAAACACATCAAATCTCCCATACAGCAAGAACGATGCTCTATCCATCATTTGTTGCATGTGAGTACTACTTTCTTTACCTGACATCATATTTTAAGGCGTCCTGATAAGATTCTTCTAAGCTCATTTGAATAATATAGCTGGTCAGTTCATCTTCACTCAAATCCTCATAGGACTCCATAGTTCCTAGAGTAAAGAAAAAACAAATCCCAGGGTTAACGACTGCCATATTACTTAAGAACAGTACCTCTCAACCAAGTGGTTGTCTCTTTCCAAAATCGAAATCTAACAGAAATTGCATCAGATTTCTCACCCACACAGTTATGTATCCGGTCACACAAGTCACACACTAGCAGACAGGGCACAGCCTTTTATATTTAGGCTCGACCTGCCTGCATGACTGCCAAATTATAGGAATGTCAGCCATGGCATAACAATGACATATCACAGCTGTCTATTGTGAATGTTGCTATCCCAAAACAATGAAAAAGCCTGGTTGAAATTGAGGACAACATCTGGTTGTTTATGACAAAAATAGCACATATTTTTATTTTCCATTGTGTGTTTGTAAGCCAGCTCTTTTTGTCTTAGGCCACCATGAGACTTTGAGCTTTTGTTTCAAGAAATGGATTAAGGACCAATGTGACAGGGATGGCTCAGATTTCTTTTTTTCTCCTTGCTAGAAATATGATAGTATGGATGACAATAACAACGTTTGGTGTTCCCACTTTTTTTTACACACCGGTAGTGTGTGTAAAGTGCAAAGGTTGTTAATGACTATGCCATCCACCCCAAAACATGTGTTTAACGGCTTCATATTTTCTACTAGTGAAAGTGTAACAACAGATTCTAGGTGTAATCATATATATTGCCATGCACCTACTTTTACTTATTTGAATCAGTGTGGTCAATAAAGACTTAGAAGTTGCCAGTAGGTCTGCACTGTGGATTAGGTCTGCAGTGGTGTCAGGTGATGAATAACTATCATCTTTTATGGCTCCATGAGGGGCCTCTGTCTCCTACTCTTGACCCTGATTATACAGTGCGACCTTTGTAAGCACACTGCTTTGCAACATCATTAGTAAAAAAAAATCCTACTTGGTGTAGTCATATACTAGTTTAGTCCGTTTTTTTGTGATTCAAAAGTATAGTGGTCAGTAGGAGCCTTCACATCATCGGCCTTCAGAGTTCATGTCTTTCGAGTATTAGCTGTTTGATTGCAAGTATATATCTTCTTAAAAACTGCAAAAGGAAATGTTTGTTTCGTTCATCTAGCAACGTGTTATATTTACCATGAGATCCCAACCCACCTGCAAGTATTGGCTTAAACTCAGGTGGGAGGTTACATGAGTTACCATGGTAGCGCTAAACACTTGCTTTGCTGCTGCTAAAAAGGAAAACAGCAAAAGTTAGCTAGCTACAGTCAGGGTACTTTAACTACTGTAATCCAGAATACCCACTGTAGGATAACCAGCTAGACTGGTTGTTGTTAATCATGTCTGAGCATCAACAGGAAACGCCAGAAATCGAAGAGCAACATGCTCAAGATGAAAGAATAAAGGATAATGAAGGTGCATTAAATGAAACATCCGGTCTCCAAACTACGGAGGAAAAAGTAGACGGTTCTGTAGACTCGGTGAATGGACCAAACACAAGTGCAGAGAATCGAGAAAATAGCAAAGCCACAGAGAAAGAGCAGAACCACCCTGTCGAAGAAGAGCGCACGTCCACTTCTTTAACCCCTGATGAGAGCGCAGCCTCAATGGCGGATTTTCCCGAGGAGAGTGGCGAATATGAAACCAGTGACAAGAAAACGAGTGCTCCAACTGATGTTAGAAACTATACAGCCACGGGTAAGACTAAAATATTGTCAGCAGTAACAGTAAAACTTACTTGATCTGAGACTACACACTTAAACTACTATTCTGAGTTTTTTATTCATTGTAGTAAAGGTTATGCTGATGCCAGAAGGCAATATGATGACCATGGCCTTTGCCATTGGACTCAGCACCAAAGACCTGAAGCTTCACTTTGCACACCAGTTGAAAGTCCCTGCAGAAGTCATTCAGATATCACTGGAAGGTAAGTTGTCTGTTGTAGCCTACAGTATGCCATGTCATACACATTTCAGTTTGACCATTCAGATATTTTTGGGATGGTTGTGTTTCCACTGACACCCCTTTTAGGCAGAATAGTAAAGGAGCACATGACCCTGATGGACCTGGGAGTCCAGCCTCATGGAACCATACAACTGGAGATGTTCTCCACAGACCCAGAGTACCACCCCATCCGCCCAGTCAAGCCCCAGCAGGAGTACAACATGCCTGATGTCATCACTGTCAGAGTGCAGACAGGTGGGCCTATACAGGACAGTGTATGAGGGAGAACAATTCTCAGTCATTTATTTGTAAATAAAGATGAATAAATAAAAATACTGTACACGATGTGCTGTGTATAGTTCAAATAAATTATGCTTAAACATAAACAAATAATCATTAATGACTTACAGTTGTGGTCAAAAGTTTACATACACTAGTGAAGATCATGTATGCCATGGCAATATAGGGTTTTCAATAAACTCTACAACTCTTATTTTTCTGTGATGGAATGATAAGGAGCACATATTTCTTTGTCACAAAAAACATTCATGAAAATTTTTTCTTTTATGAATTTATTATGGGTCTTTTGAAAATGTGACAAAATCTGCTGGGTCAAAAATATACATACAGCAATGTTAATATTTGGTTAAATGTCCCTTGGCCATTTTCACCTCAATTAGGCGCTTTCGGTAGACATCCACAAGCTTCTGGCAAGCTTCTGGTTGAATCTTTGACCACTCCTCCTGACAGAATCGGTGCAGTTCAACTAAATTTGTTGGTTTTCTGAGTCGGACTTGTCTCTTCAGCACAGTCCACATATTCTCTATGGGGTTTAAGTCAGGACTTTGGGAAGGCCACTCTAAGACCTTAATTCTAGCTTGATTTAGCCATTCCTTCACCACTTTTGATGTATGTTTGGGGTCATTGTCCTGTTGGAACACCCAACTACGTCCAAGACCCAACTTTCTGGCTGATGATTTTAGGTTTTCCTGCAGAATTTGGAGGTAGTCTTCCTTCTTCATTATTCCATTTACTTTCTGTAAAGCACCAGTTCCACTGCCAGCAAAACAGGCCCACAGCATAATACTACCACCACCATGTTTGACGGTAGGTATGGTGTTCTTGGGGTGAAAGGCCTCACCTTTTCTCCTCCAAACATATTTCTGGTCATTGTGGCCAAAAAGCTCAATTTTAGTTTCGTCTGACCACAGAACTTTCCTCCAGAAGGCCTTGTCTTTGTCCATGTGATCAGCAGCAAACTTCAGTCGAGCCGTAAGGTGCCGCTTCTGGAGTAATGGCTTCCTTCTTGCACGGCAGCCTCTCAGCCCATGGCGATGTAGAACACGCTTGACTGTGGACACTGACACATGTGTTCCAGCAGCCTCCAACTCATTGCAGACTTGCTTTTTGGTGGTTCTTGGTTGACTCTTGACCAACCTGACCAATTTTCTCTCAGCAGCAAGTGATAGCTTGCGTTTTCTTCCTGATCGTGGCAATGATACAACTGTGCCATGCACTTTATACTTACAAACAATTGTTTGCACAGTTGATCTTGGGACCTGCAACTGCTTTGAAATGGCTCCAAGGGACTTTCCTGACTTGTTCAAGTCAATGATGCGCTTTTTCAGATCCGTGCTGAGCTCCTTAGACTTTCCCATTGTAGTATTTCTGGCTGAGTCTAGTGAATGTGTCAAACAAGCCCTATTTACATGGACTGAAAGAAGTCACCAGCTGGAGTCAATCATAATCACTCGTAAGAAGTTAGGAGGCCATGCCAAAAAGCAAATTGGATTGAAACAACTTTTTCTACATCACCAAATTGGTAATTCAAGGTGCTGTATGTATATTTTTGACCCAGAAGATTTTGACACATTTTCAAAAGACCCATAATAAATTCGTAAAAGGACCATTTTTCATGAATGTTTTCTGTGACAAAGAAATATGTGCTCCTTATCATTCCATCACAGAAAAATAAGAGTTGTAGAGTTTATTGAAAACCCTATATTGCCATGGCATACATGATCTTCACTAGTGTATGTAAACTTTTGACCACAACTGTAAATGTACTCTATATGTATGAGCATGACATTACATTTCTTGCAAAATCTAAAACCTTTACAGTATATTATGAATCCGTGTCCAGCTCAGTTCTATTTCCAGCTTTCAGCCTTTCCCTCATGTCCAGCTGCATGTCCTTCGGTCTTTCATTGTCTCCCTCCCCTCCTCTTCCCATCCCAGAGACTCTGGCATACCAGGATGTGGTGGTGGAGATTGAAAGAGCCACCTGTAGGAAAGCCTTCCTGGGGGGCTACAGGCACAAGGCAGCAGGTACTGAGTACCACCATGCTGCAGTGCAGACCATGGCCAGGAGAAAACCTGACACGGGAGTAGAGACCTTCAGCCGGGACACGCAGGTAGCCCCCACTCACCCGCTTAAACATCAACTAAAACATACGTATAACAAACACACGCTTGCTCTCCTGGTCTGATGACTCATGCACACCGCTGCCAAAACTCAATAAGACCTGCAGTCATAAGATGCTCATTATGGACACGCACACACAAGTATCGGACTGACATACATTACAATTGACTATGCACACGGTGGAACAAACATAGGCCCGCTTATGTACGCTCACACACACCATCACAGTCAAACCCTCTGTTTCTGCAGCAGTGTAATGAGATCCCCTGTCTCTGTGGCTGTGCATTCATTGTGATGAGATCGTTTCCCTAGAGTAATGAGTTGACCTCTCAAAAGCACCTTATTAAACCATCAGCAACCGCAATTTTTCCAGATCAAGTCTATATTTACGCCACAAAGCCAGCAACCTGTTGTTTGCTTTCTGCTGTTCCGTGCCTACATACTGGAGAGCATTAGCATTGTGCATATCTGATCAGACTATTGCGAGGATTGCCTAATTTGCTTTCTGTGTTTGCATTGAACCAAAAGATGATTGTAGTGTATGGTCACGACATGTTTGATCAATACGGAAGTGTGTATTTTCCTGAGATGATTTGCTGCTCAGCACCTACAAAGGCAGTAGGCCTATATTGCAAGTTTTAAAATGCTTTGGTGTGCCGACATCCATTCTCGTGTGCATGTGTGCACATGTGTGTGTATGTTTGCGTGCATGCACGCGTTTGTGTGTGTTTGAGTGACTGCTATTGACCTTCCTGTTGCTGGGACTGTATAATACCGAACAAATCGAGCTAGGGTTTGTGGCACCCGCAAAGTCTGTTTTTGCTGCTGTCATATTCTATGTCATCCCCACCCCCGCCCTGTCAGACCGTGTCCCTGAGGAGCCAGGGACAGCAGAGCTCCAACAGCACCTCCACCCAGATGACCAAGATCGGCTGCTACATCTCCAGTGTTGAGGACAAGCTCCTGACTCCGGGCACCTATGTGACGGCCGCCCAGTACCACGCCAGGAGACTTCAAGCCGTGCGTTCACCTTAAGTTTTAAATTTTGATTTACTGCCTGTTTTGGGGAGAAAACTACAAAAGTAAACAATTTCTGTCTCTTACCCCTCTCTGTCTCCCTCTCCATCTCTCTGTCACCCCTTCCTCTCTCCTCACCAGGCGATCACCCTGCAGACGTATGCGCGGCGCTGGCAGGCCCGGCGCCTGACAGACATGTTGCGACAGGACCGGGACCTGCGGCTGGCCTGGGTGGAGCGCGAGGAGCGCAGGAAGGTGGAGGAGAAGGAGGAGCAGGTCAGAGGGGAGCACAGACGCAGAATGAACCCCCAGAACAAGGCTGACTTCGCCCTCCTCTACAACGCGCTGGAAAGTGAGGAGACGTGTGTGTGTGTGTGTGTGTGTGTGTTTTTTGAGGACGTGTGGATACATACAAGCTACGTCATACAGTTAAGTTGAATCCACTTACTGAATGAATGTTTGTGATATATGCTTTCAGTATTTTTGTGTGTGCTCAGGTGGTACAGTACAGTACTGGAGCTTTTACATTACATTTTATTTATTTTGCAGACTAGCTTATCCAAAGCTACACGTAGGAATAATCACATTTTCAAAGGCTATTATAACCAGACAACATTGACATCATGCAGCATAGTGTCCCGTCCTCCCCTTCAGAATGGCGATGTGAGGAAATGGAAGAAATAAATGCCACGCTGACGGGAGCCGAGCGGAAGGCCGCGCTGTGCGCCCTACTGGAAAAGGAGACGCAACTTATTGCATCCATCGAACGTCACCGCATCGCCGCCACCGAGAAGAACCACGACAAGGCCGTTCAGGCCTTCCTGGATAAGGTCAGTGGTTTTTCCAGTAACAGCAGCTACAGTTGCAGTATCTGGGATCAGTGAGCCAGATAACCAAGTGATAACAATGTACTGGTTATCTGAGAGCCAGATAACCAATAGATAACAACATGTTCTGACTTTAGATATCATATCTGGGCTTTCATATCTGCCCATACTCGATTTTGAACTGATGTCTATTATTTGTCTGTTGATTGTCCTGCCAGTGTGCTGCCCCTAAAAGATGGCGGGCGTTTGACGGGAGGGTGACCCACATGGACACCCCGTTTACCGTCCGAGCCAAGGAGCTGAGGGACCTGTACACCAGCATCAACCTGACCTACCTGAACCAGGACGAGAGACTGGACGTGCTGCTCACTCTCAAGCACACCGTCAAGGTGCTCCAGAAAGGGGGTGAATGGGGGGAGAGATCAATAGATGGGAAGACCAGAAGTGACAGTCAGAGATACAGAGAGACAGACTCAGACAGAGATACGTGTCAGTGACAGACAGACAGACTGACAGAGAAAAATAATAGACCAGATCAATCATTAGTCTGTTTCATCAGCCACCAAATCACAGTGGTTAGTTTACTGTGCCACGGCATTTCATCTGACAGCAAGGCAAAAAGGCTTCAAGGCTTCTATGCCCGCCACTCAAATTGTTGACACTCATGGTTTTCCCCAATCAGTTCCTTTTTGCCATTGTGCCTCAACATATTCTTTTCTACATGTTTTGAAATATCTTGTGCGGTTCCTAAACCACATTTTCATATAACTCAGTTATAATAAAATACTATTACTGTGTCACATTACTGTGGTAGTTGATTTGGCCCCTCCCCATTCTGATTGTCAGGAGCATGAATGTAAGCTGACCAAGGACATAGTGGAGTTGATTGACAGGGAGGCAGACCTGTTGATGAGGGGGGTGAAGGAGACCAATCTGGAGGGCCTGAGGAAGAGAATATCGACCCTCGTCCTTCAGTACATCAAAACCCCAACCTTTAACCCTGAGGTGGCAAAGTTACTGAAGGTATGCAACTGCTGGTGCCATGCTGACCTTGGCCTGCTGCATCCTGTGGCGTACCTGACTGTGGATTTCGCTACCTGCATTCATACAGGGTTCAACCGCGCTGTCAACACAAAAAATGGCATTGAAAATGTTAAGCTATCCCATAACTGCCACCTAGTACTGTTTTCAAGCTATACTTTTGCACGTTGCAGTACCTAACCCTTACCCCCATGTGCCTGCCCCATTTTCCCCTCCCTACCTCAGGTACCTCAGGACCCCACCCAGCTCCAGAAGAACATCCACTTCTGTGGTGGCTGCAGCCGCTACCTGCTTTCCACCGACTTTGCCCTGACGGCCAACACCCGCTCAGTGGGCCAGTGCCGGGACTGCATGGAGCTGGACAATCAGGCCCGCCACCAGGAGGACTTCTCCCACTACAGGACCATCCTCCACAGGCTCCGCAAGGCCGAGGCGCTCGCCAGTGGGGACACGGCCAAGATGACCTATCTGCTGAAGGTGGGAGAGACTGTGGGTGTATGGGTGTGTCGGTGTGTGGGATCCGTCAAACTCCATGTACCCTTGCCTTGTTGCGTTTAAGAGCTAGCATGTGCACATGCATGTGCGTTTGTGTGTTATGCAGTTTGTGGTTTAAATGTGCCTCCTTTTGGGATTCAGGAGCAGGACCTACGGTACTTGGTGGATGTGGTCTGGGGAGCCAAGTCGGCACTGAGCGCGTGCAGTGACCTCTACAACCTGGTGATGGTGAGGTGGGACCGGGTTTGGGAGTGGTGTCCCTGGAACTGTGTCCTGCTCACTAAGGACGAGGCGTCGGCACACCTCAAAGTGGAGAACCTTGACCAGGTACTGCACTACTAGCTTTTAGAGATATACCATGATTGTGCCTGGGATTGGTCCAAACCATGGGTTATTAAATGTACATGTGACTACACTCTCACATCCACACACACACTCACACAGCTTTTGTGCTTCTCAAGGACAGTCCAGCAGCATGTTGTTACTGTAGCTTCCCGAGTTAAAAACCAGGTGGTGGATGTTTGAGGAATACTGTGTCTCTCCAGCAGATGGCTTTTAAATACCCTGTTGGCTTCTCATCCATATAATCTAGATCAGGACCATGACATTACAAATAGCAGATAACTTTTTCCATTCGTGTTCTATATAGAAAGAAGCCTGACTTTTTGTTGACTGTGTGACATCAAACTGGTCCCTATGTATTAGTCATATGTATGTTATTTATGTATTGGTTTGAAAAGAAAAACCTACAAACTAATACACACTGGTTCAGAATCTAAATATCATTCTGGGAAGAAAGTACGGTAATTGTCTAAAATGTCATTGTTCAACTTTTGATTGTTTGGACTAGATTGAATCAGTACTGATCAGTATGATCTGAAAACCATAATATTTCTTCATTGGCTTTCTCTAGTTGGATCAACCCTGTTCTGCACAGGCTGAAAATGATTTAATTAAAAACACTAAAAACAAGGAAGGAAGGTACACACATAAGGACTCAATAAAAACTCCCAATGAAAAGTTACGTGTGTGATTTTACTGCCTTATCTGAAAAAAAAAAAACGTGTTAAGGCGACGGTTTAGTGTCTTTGTCAAGTAATTCAATTTATTGCACTGCAATTAGGATTTTATAAGGAAGTGGAATAACCAAACCATAACCCTATAAACCTTAACTGACCTAAACTCCTTCAGTATCCTAATCTTCCGGATCCTTCTTCTTAGGCCTACGGAGTGGTGTTCATTCGCAGTGTCAAACACAAGCACACTCTGGCCAAGAAGTATTTCTCCCAGATACCCATAATGGCCCGCTACCTCCAGGACGTCGACTCCCAATCCACCGCCCACTGCAACCTACTGGTGACCAAGCCCATTGCCACGGTGACCGCCCAGACGCCGATAAACACTTCAAGGACTTGAGGTGACAGCTTTTAACTGCAGGGATCTCCCTCAATCATTCACTTCTCTTCTTCTCTTCTTTCTAAACTATACTTTTAAATATACAGATTTGATTGTTATGTAAAGGATTTTCATTATTTTCACACAGTAGTGTGGTTTCACAACGTAAATTTTTAATAATAATAATAACTAGTGTAACAGTAAAATTGCTAACCCTACACAAGGTTGTGTTTGTGTGTCGGTAGGTGTGTGATCAAGCCTTGTCTTGATCTTATGATTTTTCACTTTTTCAGAACATAGTGTACTGTTAAATTGTATATTATTAAAACTGGTTCTTCTTAAAAGACGGTTCTTTCAATCGAGCAGGTTTTAGCTCAATTTCAGCTCTAATAAAACTCTAAATGTTCCTGATTTAATAAATAAATATTTATAAATAAAGGGAATAATTCGATTGAATTTGTCTTATTATTAATATACAACAGCCACCTCTGTACCTTCAGGGAGAAATCGTTCAATATTTATTGTGTGAACTTTGGCATTAATACCACAGGTATCACAGAGTTCTAAGTTCACAGACGGTATCCTTTGACCTAACGTCTGTCAAGGGGCCTATTAAGTCTTTGTTGCCAGCGATAACCGTATATAAGGTGAATTAATCAGTCCTATCTACTTTAGGACAGGCTTCAGAGGACCCTCTTATGTAACAAGCAAAACATAAAAGCAAACCATTTCCTGGTAAATCTGCTTTCTCATGGTTTTCTTAAAATGGTTTACCTGTCAACAGTATCCTAGTTCAAACAGGAATGCTCACTGAGGAACATTTCTTTGTAAATATTTTCTATTTTACAAGTTCCTTTGAAAAAAGTATCACATGTATGAATAAATGTAATAATAGAGTGGCTTTTACAAGTTTAAAGACCTGCTTTATGTAAAAGTTCCAGTTTAAAGACCCACCTTTCTCAGTTACCTATTTAGAAATAATTAAAATATTCAAAATAATCATTTAAGGAATATTTTTGGCTAAAACGTAAAAGATCAGAGGATTCTAATTAGTGTGGCTGGAATAAGATAAATAACAGTCCTAGAAATAGTTGCAATTAAGCAAAAGGGCAAATGGCTGTTCCTGCCCTCATATCCTGCTGGGAGATTGTGGGGACCCAAGTTTCAAAGAAATTGAGTTAGCAAAAAACTATAACAGTAAAGGTTAATTGCTTCTGGTTCTTTTTATTCTCTTCTTAGTCTCTTTGAAATTTCAGTGAAATCCTGGTTCTCTCATTCAAATAGAACACTCATTCAGTATCTTATACAGATGTAGAGCAACATGGAGAGCACACATTTTTGTAAAGTAAAAGTTTTTCATTGATTACATTTGTGTTTTGATCTTTTCGTCATCACTTCAGAATTAATTTCAGTCTTGTATGCAGAACCAATGGTCACTCTTTTACCTCACACCCTTACCCCTGTGTGCCTTGACGAGACTGTGTGCCGTTGTTGCATAAGAGTTTCCCCTTGGGGATTAATAAAGTATTGTGAATTTGAATTTCCCTTGTAGTTCTTTAGATTTGTAGTCCATGTACCTAACTGATATGTGAGTTGAGAGACATTGGAGATGAGAGTTCAACTGGACAGAAAGTCACCTATATATAAAATTGGGTCAACTTCAAATGTAAACAATGGTGAAAATGTGTTAGTTAATTGGTCACACATACTGTACAAGGAAATTGTATGGCATCCCTTTCACAGGAATTTTGCCATGTGGTATGGACAGCATTCCAAGAAAGCAACATGTTCAGGGAAGTCTGTCAATGAGACATAGGAGTGAATCGGTGCACAAGTTCAAAGGGGTCCCAGAAAATCTAGACTACAAGACAGTTATCTGTCTGTCTAGAACATGGACAACATTCATATATTTTAGTAACACAATACAACACAGCCTAGTCTGTATGGTCACCAAAAAGACAACTCTAAGAACATCAGTTGGGTAAAATGAAGCAAAGACATTTTAATGTGCACAAAACCTTACCTTGTGTTTTGTTTGCTTTAGTGGACCTTTTCTAAAGCAAGCATAACCCAGGTGAGTGTAGCATATCAGTAGACATCACTGCCTTGTAGAACAGGCCTGACCTAAAGCACCTGTGCAGATTTTTGATTAGTCCTTCCTCTTCCCACCACACACACCTCACTCCTACCACACAGACACAAGATCAACAGCAAAGTATGACGCACAAGATCAACAGTATGACGGTACAACGTCAAAGTTCGTGGAAAACCTTGGACATGTTGCTGACTGGACCTTTAATACATAAATAGAACATTGAGGAGACGGAAGATGCAGCAACATGTTCAGAGAAGTCTGTCAATAAGACATGACTGCACAGGTGAAATTCAAGTAATCATGCTCAATAAATATAGGAGGTTGGGTAACAGCCCATTATGCAGGCACATGCACGCTTACTGAATACTGGGTGCCTCCAGTCTAGGGATCAAGGGTTATGGGTATGCGTAAAACAAGGTTAAACAAGTAGAGTACATTTGAATACGGAACAGACACAAATTAGTGAAATATTGCACATTTTAGTGCATGCTCAGTGGCTGACCATCAGCTATAAAAGTGATAAGCTTCGTGATAAACTTTACAACCAGCTGCTGAGAGTGCAATTACTAATAGGGGAGCTTTCCCATTGAAGCAGTCACTGCTGTCCTGGACAAAAACAGAGCAGCTTCAACCATGGAGGCAGTAAAAAGGGTTCTGAAGGTGGTGTGGAGGTACCACAGTCTCATCATCATCATCCTAACACCCTTGCTCCTGCTGCCGCTCCCTCTAGTCATCGGGACCAAGGTGAGAGAAGGCACCGCCGCACAACCAGACGATCGCCTCGCATGCATGGTCATATCAGTAGTTTGGTACACTGTCAAGATCCTTTTAATACACATGCTAGAATGTCTTCAAGACAGTGTAGTATGTAGCATGTGGACTGGTGCTTACATATGTGGTTCACATTTTGTCTCATATAAAATTCAAGATTTTAAAAAGTAGCTTATATTCTGTGTTTGTGTAGTACGATCTAACAGGAGCAAATTGATGTTTATGGAGGTTTATTAGGCACGGAAATGACCTAGCAGAGAATAATTAGTTCAACTGTTATCCTCCACACCAAGTGACTGTTTACATAATATATTAATTTAAACTAATTAAACTAATTTAAACTTTCCTCAAAAGTCTTGAGCGACAAAACGTAATCAAAATGACAACAAACATATCATCTCTTTCAACCAACCGGTACATAAATAGCGTAGCAATTTGTAACTTTTCAATCATTACTAGTTCTATTATTAAGGCTCACCTACTGTATGTTATCACTAATGAACATTATCAGCTGAAGCCACTGGGTTGTTTGGTATAATCTAATCACCTTTACTGTTACTTATCCTATCTTGCTAAAGGTGGCAGAATGTGCCTTTGTCCTCATGCTGATGGCCATTTACTGGCTGACGGAAGCTTTGCCCCTGTCGGCCACAGCCATGCTGCCTGCCCTTCTCTTCCCACTGTTAGGCATCTTGAAGTCTAACGAGGTGAACGTTTTACAACAAGACCTTCTCACAACATCTCATTATTGTTGAAAAACAATTGTTACAAAAAATACTTTTTCACTTTTTCTCTTAACTTCCCACCCCCACCACCCTAAATAAACACACAATTTCAGGATGTATTTTTTAAGCAATATCCAAACTAACAATGATTGGTTTTTCTCATGCTTTTGTTTTGTCCTCAAAATGTATTTCCCCCTGCCAGGTGGCTAAAGTGTACTTCAAAGACTTCCACCTCCTGTTGATAGGGGTAATCTGTCTGGCTACTTCGATAGAGAAATGGGGCCTTCATCGACGGATAGCTCTCAGACTGGTCACCATTGTGGGGGTCAACCCTGGATGGTGAGTTCTCCTTGGAAACATTTTGAGAACATTCTTAAATCATAGCTCAAAGACAACATATGGGAACAAGTCAGTGCAGCATGTTCTGTTTGTGTGTCTGTGTGTGTGTGTGTGTGTGTGTGTGTTTGTGACATTGTGTAGGAAGAGCATGTGTGTGGGGTTAAATTATGTAATCCAGGTAAACCTTGAAGTAATCTCTTAGTCGCTATTTTATTGCTGTAGAAGCAACAGTTTGTTTTGTGATAATCTATGCAGTCAAAGTTAACCTTACTATATATACATATACTATGTTTATAGGTGTCTCTAAAACTGATAAGTAAGGAACAAGGCCATATCTAGCCATATCTTAAAGACAAAGAACGGAATGAAGGATCAATATTAGGAGAGAAGATAAGTCTAAATATAACCAAGCTGATTTGACCCTGAAAAAGAACAGGAGTCCTTGAATCCTAGAACAGGAAAGAAAGAGGAAGGCTGATATATTGATGAGTAAAATCAATTACACCTGTGACACTGTGTTGCCTAAATATTCAAATTGACATGTATTAAATACCTCAATTAATAGTTTTACCAACCATATTGAACCGTTTCTCAATTGTCATGAATCAAACTTTAGGCATTTAAGAAGCGACCCTACCCATTCACACTTACTCACACTTTACTTGAACGTGTTCAGCTGTTTGACCGGATTCTGCTCCTTCCATGTCTCATTCCATGTCCCCTTCACAGGCTTATGCTGGGCTTCATGTCCGGCTGTGCCTTCCTCTCCATGTGGGTCAGCAACACCTCCGCCGTCGCTATGGTGATGCCCATTGTGGAAGCCGTCATCCAGCAGATCCTGAGGTCGGAGGAGGAGGCCGATGGGCGACGCTCCAGAGCGGCTACAGGTGTCAGCAACATAGCTCTGCAGCTGGATGGTGAGTCTCCTGGCTTTGGGTGCTGTAGGACTTGATACTTGTTTGAGAATAATGACCGTGTTTAACTATGTAACTTGTAGTGTTTTGTGGTTGTACTTTGTACCTCTCATCATATATTATTATAATTTTTTTTAAATAGAAATTATCAGGCGAGAAGAAAGTGAGAAGGAGAAAGAGGATATTGTGAGGTACACAAAAAAAGTTTGTTCTTGCAGAAAAGATGTTTGTGAGTTACTACTTAGCCCAATTTATACAGCAATGTTACGCCACTGTCATGTTGTCTGTCCACAGTGATAAAGGACAAGATCTAGAATCTCAAGTGTACACTATTCCTTTCAACGAAGTTCCCATACACAGAACTGTAAGTAGAAAACATAACCACACCACAATAACTACAAACTAAAAAAAGAAAACATCACTAACTGGCCACTATCACCATGCATTGATTTTCATTCAAATAAAGTGTTTCGGTGAGAAATATAATATTATAATATAATATAATATATAATATTTCTCACACAAGATTAATAACAAGATTTATCATATTGGGAGATTTTATTATTAGAATATATGTTTTGCTTGTTTGTTGCTGTCATGCTTTAGAAATAGCTTCTTTAGAAATCTAGAGTTCCTGACATGAACTTCAAGTAGTGTTTTATGCCTCTTTCCTTTCATCATGACCCTTATCCCTCAGGTACCCGGAAGAAAACAAGATAATATGATCTGCAAGGCTCTGTGCATCAGCATTGCCTATTCATCCAGCATGGGTGGGATTGCCACTCTACCTGGGACTTCCCCCAATCTTATCTTCTCAGAGTACATCAATCAGTACGTTTTTAACTCAACTGTACCCATCGAAACCAGATGTGTGTGCTTCCAATGTGTGTACAGACACTATTGCCCTGGAGATTGATATAGTCACATCAGAGATACTTTTTTGTAATGTAAATGTAATGTAATAAAAAATGCACCTACAGTAGAATGATACACTAAGTAGATTATTCATCCGTGGATTTTTTTATAATGGCAGTCTTGTTTCAGGTTTTACCCAGACTGCGACCAGGTCAACTTTGGAAACTGGCTCCTTCTCTGCGTCCCCATCAGTATCCTGATGCTGCTGTTGTCATGGATATGGCTGTACTGGTTGTTCATTGGATCTGAGTGAGTGCATCCTGCTTCAAGTCACATTGTACACTTCTCCATGCTTAAGCTTCTGCTACAGAACAGTACATCGACATGTACCGAGCACAATTCATTTCTTCTTATACACTTAATCAGTATAGTCATATTTGTTGTCTATATTTCTCCTATGAGAATTACCTGAAGACAGCATTTATAGCTAAGGGTACAGCTAAAAGTGTAGCCATCTACAGGTAAATGCCTTTACATTTAGTCATTTTAGGAGAGGCTCTTATCCAGAGCAACTTATAGCAAATACAGGCACATTCCCCTGAGGCAAGTAGGGTAAAGTGCTTTGCCCAAGGACACATCGTCATGTTGGCACAGCCGGGGTTCAAAAGCCTTTTCTTCCTTCAGTGAACAATATATTATTACCGGACAGTGATTTGTTATAGTTTTAGTACACCATAATTACCACAGTCGTAATTCAGTGTTCTCCTTGTTTACGTATCATGCCTGTACATCGTGTTATGAAGAAGATGAGTTAATTTTGTGTTATGTAGTGTTGGTTGCTGGGAAATTGAACATTAGCTATCACAATCAGAGGCAAATGTCCAAGATGTTATCTTTATCATTTGTCACGGCTGTTCAATTATTCAATTATTTCTTGCATCAATAACGCTCATTCTCACTCTCTCACTCCACCCCAATCTATCTCTGTCTCTCTTCCTCTCTCACCCACACCTACACACCCACACACACACAGTTTCAGGTCTTTGCTGCGCTGTGGAGGACAGCGGTCAGAGAGGGAAAAGGAAACAGCTAACGTCATCCAGGAGGAGTACAATTTTTTGGGGCCTATGAGGTGAAACACCATTTATTTATTAGTGTTGGGGAATTTGGAGATGTTTAATTAGATATCAATTCATTTACACCAGTGGTCTCAAACTCATGCCATTGAGGGCCAAGACAATGCAGGTTTTCCTGTCAACCAAGCACTACACCTTGTGTCTTGGCCCTCGATGGCACGAGTTTGAGACCCCTGATTTAGACGAACGATACAAACAAGCACACTACACGTGTGTTCTCTCTCTACCCAATGACTGACTGATCATGTCTGTCTTAGTTACCCAACTCTGTCCTTGAAAATTATAGCCATTGTCTTGCCTATATTGTATGATTCCAAAGTTTGGTTTCAAGATTGGAGACAGGGAGAATATGTTCTATCCCTCATGCCAGCATGACACATGCCCTACTGCTAATTATTTATGCTCAATGGTATCTTGCAGTTTTTACTGTCTGCCCCTAAACCCACACCCAAGTTTGAGTCTATGGTTCAGTGTCTCTTTGTCCTGCTCTGTCCAGTCCCCAGGAGGTGGTGACAACGATCATCTTCGTGCTGATGGCTCTCTTGTGGTTCACCAGGAAGCCTGGCTTCATGCCTGGCTGGGCCAACCTCTTCCCTGAGTGAGTTTTGCCATTACTGGGACACCTGTTTGTTTCACATTCTACCCCCATTAACAACATTAAAGTTTGCAAGACTTGATATTTGACTAAAATAACATCGTTATCAGGATTCCCCATTAAAAGGGCTCTATTGTTTGTATTATTTAGAAGGTAAAACACCTGGAGAATTATCTATGGCGGTTAGAAATCAAGAAAAGCAGGATGTAATTGTACTGTGTATTTGCTCCAAATGACTTGGTCTCTGTGTTCCTGCAGACATCCCGGCTACGCTACAGATGCAACCGCTGCCTTGCTGCTCGGCCTTCTCTTTTTTGTCATCCCAGCACACGGACCATCAGCCAAGAACTTTGGTAGCCATAGTTAAACAAACCTAATAACCTACTAAATGCATTCATTTATCAGATTATTTTATCCAAAGAAGCATACACTCCAGGGGAATTTGAATCTGTAATTTCTTGAAATGTAGTCCACAAATATAAAATCTTGACAAATCAATCCTAGTAGGATGTCAGGTTTAGCTCGTACAGGAGCAGAGTGTACAGGCCATATGGTTTAGATTAGAACACTTAAGCTTCTCAAGATAGTAAGAAATTCATCCTTGTTTTTCCACTTAATTCTCCTGATATGGCTCCACGGCCTTCATAGTAAGTAAAAATTGGCTTAGAATGTATGTACAACCTGGAATGCATGTACAACTGTTGCTATACAGACGGTGGCAAAATTTCCTTGGAAAGTAGAATAAAGAATCATATCTAACTCCATCCAGAGCCCATGATCACGTGGAAGGAGTTCCAGGCTGTTATGCCATGGGAGGTGGCCCTGCTTGTTGGTGGAGGTTTCGCTTTGGCTGAGGGTACCCAGGTAGTTTACCAGACCTTCACCATCTTTATCATGGGTTTTTTTTCTCCTAGTGAGCTTTTAGAGCTGGGGTGGGAAATTCGCTGTCCTGAAGGTTTTAGGGAAACACCTAAAACCTTCAGGACAATGGCCCTCAAGGACTGGAATTGCCCACCCCTGTTCTAGAGCTTAATCCCCACATTATACACCTTCCCCAATACATCAACACATACCTTTACACCTTGCGTACACCTTCAGCTTCGTCTATAGCCTACGCTATCTCTACACCTCCCATATACTTGACTCTAAGATCTCTCCTACACTCTGACACACCCCTTTGGAAGTCTATTCACAAATGAAAGCATGCAATGGATTTACAGGTCCGACTCTGACGCCTTGTTAGATGTTTCAAATCCCCACAGGATACTAAGGGTATGGCCTTCAGGGGTTTATCTGAGATTTGCCTCAGATTCCATTAAAAAACCTGATGTACATGTTGAACATCAGCCAGGCTAAGTCATTAGTATCCTGCTGATGAGTTGCTAAGTAACATGGCACGTTGTGTTCTCTGTGATTTACAGTATATATTTGAATGCAGGACACATTCTCTCCATGGATCCATTCAAAACTGTAAAAGACAGGAAAAATATATCAGAATCGTTGAATGCCGTACAGGTCAAGATGCTATTTGCTAGTATAATATTTTATAGATTTCAGACTTGATTACTGAGTGTTTGTGTCTCTGCCCCATCTGCAGGTGTCCGGTCTATCGTCCTGGGTGGCAAACCTGCTCACCCCTCTGGGGAAACTCCCCGTCATAGCAACAGTCACCATCGCCTGTGTCATCGTCACCTCCATTACAGAGGTGGCCAGTAACGCAGCCACCATCACAATCTTCCTACCCATCCTCGCCCCGCTGGTTAGTTCATTGTCCTTAGTCCATCTGCTTCCCTCATCCACATATTACTTTAAAAAAACGAAGATAAATAATAATGATAATAGTCATTATTGTGGATGATAGTCTGTATTTGTTATATATTGTTGGTTACAATTCTAAATTGGGTTCAGTGAATTAAAGGCATCTATAGGAGTGATTTTTGTCTAATAGGGCTAGCAGTCCAAAATATAATCCTACAGCAACAGTTAAGATATTTACAACTTCTTCTTTGTTAGACATAAATATGAGATGTTATCAGTAACTGAGCTTTCTTCTGTGAATCTTGGATTATATACATTTTGTTTCCATGCTGCTGTTCCCCATTACCCCTTACTTTGACTAATATTATTCCATGACAACATTTGGGGTATGCAAAATATGCATAATGGATTTTTTTCAGTTGTTCATGCAATTGAAGGGGAGTTCTTCCATTGCCACCGGGGGCTATTAGACATTATTAGCCATGTGAAATAAACGTGGTGTTCATAGTGAATACATTGTTGACGATGAAAATGACTCAGTACTGCAATAGGAACATAAACAAGGATGGCAGATTGTAAATGGAGTATACTTAAAGGATGGGTTTTGTTGTTGCACGAACCAAAATGTGTGTGTTTATTCTGTAGGCAGAGGCAATCCAGCTGAACCCGCTCTACTTGCTGATACCCACAACCCTCTGCACATCTTTCTCCTTCTTGCTTCCTGTCTCTAACCCATCCAATGCCATCGTGTTTGGCTATGGCCATCTTCGTACCATTGACATGGCGAGTACTGAGCTAGCAGGGACATTATTTTTCATTTTACATTGACTAGTATTATTTACTGGAACCCCATCCCAACGCATGGCTTAGAAGCATATTGTTTTAATGATGTAGTAGTGTAAATACATCATACACTGGCATTGAAAAGGTTTTCTTCCTGTTTTCCTTCCATTCTATGATTTCAGGTGAAGGCGGGGCTTGGCACAAATGTAATCGGTGTCCTTGTAGTGATACTGGGTGTGACAACATTGGGAGTACCCCTGTTTGGACTCAACACCTACCCTGACTGGGCACCTGTTTTCCCTACTTCAAACAGCACTAGGCTGTGATTCCTTGGGCTAATAGCACAACTGGAATGACCTCAGGAGAGGAAAAAGGTGGTCAAGTAAGGGAGTTAACACAGGGCACAACGGTTCTGGATAGTTAGTGTTTAAGGCGGGGACAGATAAAATGTCTTCATTATCTATCGAGGCTGACAGATGGTGGTGAAAGTGAACAGGTTTTGCAGTGCACAATATCCTGGCCCACTGATTTGAAAATGCCTTTGGAGGATAGATCGATCAGCTCTCGAAGACACTGTTTAGCTAATATTGCACTGCACATAGTTGTGTTGTTTTTGACACACGCATCATTTATTTTGTATTGGAACATCATGTTTTGTACCACATGTGCAGCACTGGTCCTTGTGTCCATGATCTTGTGCAGGGGATTGATTTTGTCACAATTTATTTGCAAGCAATCAGTTTTTCCCATCCAATAGGAGCTGTAGAGTGGCAATTACAGGGAATGTGTGATTAACCAGAGAACATGAAGAAAATAATGAAAGAAAAACTGACTGGCTTACTATGTCTAAGTAGTCATCCTTGTATAATGTAAATGCAATGCCAAAAATCACTGGTAGTTTGTTTATCTACACATGAACTCTAATTTACATAGGAAATATTTTCTAAGTACTGTACTTCAATGTGGTTTTCAGTGAAATGTTGGTACATTGTGAACTGACTGAAAGTATATATTCAGAAGTTTGAAGTCCTTCTAAAAAACTGAGTGAACAATTTGTTATTAAATGTATATATTTTTGGGACATTGTTGAATGAGGATCCTTACGTGTTGCTGGAAAAGACCCGTCAACTCCTTTCTTGTGAGCTTTGACTTATGAGGCACATTGAGATGAAAGAATCCATCTTTTATTCACTGTGTCCCTGGTTCTACTTGAGTACAACATTAAGTCTTGCCCCACAGGAAAGACCCTCCTCTATTCCTATAGGTTCACAACCAATCAGCACACATGATCCAAATAATTTGATAGTTGTTGCATTCAATCCGATTGGTCACTTGGTATCTCTAGGGGCAGAGTTGGACACCTCTAGTAGATCCACAATAACAATATGACATACTTAAATGACATTGTCTGAATACTGTAAGTGTCTTTAAGTGTGCATTATCTAAAGGTCTAAAAGGAGTGGGCCCTGGTCATCAGGTCTCCCCCTGGTCCCCACTGCCCTGCATGTTTTAGATGTTTCCCCTTTCCCACACACCTGATTCAGATGAAGGCTCATTATCAGACTTCTGCTACACTTCATAATGACCTATTAATTTAAATCAGATGTGTTGGAGTAGGGAAACATCTTAAACATGCAGAACAGTGGGCCCTGAGGACCAGGGGTGGGAATTAAAAAAAATCATAATAATATGTATGTGAGATTACAATAAATGGTGCTATTATCAAAGGCAAGCACACCCTAATTAAGCAATAGCACTCATGCCATGATAACACTAATGTAATTAATGGTGTTAATGTTATATATGTTCATATTCGATATTCTGACCTACTCTGCGTTACACACCTGTAGACCTGTTCCGATTTTTTCCCAAACTTTGTCCGGTGTTTTCGTCGTATTTCATATAATTTAAATATCGTTCATCTCCTACTCATCTCCGATTCAGTCTACACTTTACAATCGTGTTATAGTTTTTACCGACCTACTTTTTTCGAGTTCCCCCCCCCTCCCCCCGACTTGCAGCTGGACCTGGGCAAGCCAACAACGCCAATCGGCTTGACGAATTCTCTTCGTTGGTATCAGCTACAAACGTAAGTTCACGACAATGTCTTTCACCCACTCACATTGTCCTTCATGTGACATTTTGCTAGAGAGTTTGGCTCTGCTAGAGAGCCGTGTCCAGTCGCTGGAGGGAGAGCGTGAGTTAGTAACTTTAGATGCGACTGGCACACCATCACCAATAGGGAGTTCTAGCAGAGAGGGCTCTAGGTTAGCCTCACCGGTTTCACCTCTGCAGCATGGTGGGAGTGATGGCACTCCTCAGACTTTAGTCATTGGTGACTCTATCACACGCAACATTAGATTAGAGCAGTGGTCTTCAACCCTGGTCCTCAGGACCCACTGTCCTGCATGTTTTGGATGTTTCCCCCTTCCCACACACCTGATTCTAATGCATGATCGTTTACCAGGATTCTTCAGAGCTAGATAACGACCCATGCATTACAATCAGGTGTGTTGGAGCAGGGAAACATCTAAAACATGCAGGACAGTGGGTCCTGAGGACCAGGGTTGAAGACCACTGGATTAGAGCCATCAGCGACAGTTTACTGTGTACCTGGGGCCAGAGCTGCCGACATAGAAGCTAATCTTAGGGTCCTGGCTAGCACTAAGGCTAGGGAAAAGGCCAAAGCTAAAGCACATGGCACACACATTGACGATAAGTATGAGAATATTGTCATTCATGTTTGCACCAATGATGCTAGACTGAGGCAGTCAGAGGTCACGAAGGTTAATATAGCCCGGGCATGTGACCTTGCTCAAAAGATGAGTCGGCGTCGAGTAGTAGTCTCTGGTCCACTACCTGTTAGTAGGGGGAGTGATGAGATCTACAGCAGACAGTTGTCAGCGCTCCTAAAGCTGCTGCTACGAATGTTATATCTTCAGAGGAAGCATCTAAGACTAAAGGTGTTGTAAAGCCACACTGGAATATTGGACTCCTAAATGTCAGATCCCTACCCACAAAGGCTGTTTTGATTAATGATCTGATATCTGAATGTAGCCTGGACTTGATTGGACTCACCGAAACCTGGTTAAAATCTGATGAATATTCTCCTCTGAATGCAGCGTCACCCCCGGATTGCATATCTCGCATATCCCTTGTGTCTCTAAGAAAGGTGGTGGTGTTGCTATGATCTATAAAGCCAGTTTCAATTTAAGCCTAAAAGCTCTGAACACATTCAAAACATTTGAAATAATTTGCATGAAGCCACCAACTACACTGAAGAGGAATAATTCTACCATTCCGGTCCCTCCACCCTCTTTTTTTATAGCCACGCTGTATCGTCCACCTGGCCCTTACTCCCATTTCCTGGAAGAATTTGCTGAATTTTGTTCGGATCTTGTGATGTACAGTACACTGATCACCTATGGGTGACTTTAACATTCATGTAGATGACCCAAAAGATCCTTTAAGGCATTCAATGCCTTCATAAATTCTACGGGCTTCACACAGGTAGTTTCCAAACCTACCCATCTTCTTTCACATACTTTAGACCTAGTCCTCATACGGGGTATTGAGATTACTGAATGAATTTTTTACTTCTGAATTCCGATAAAACAGAGGTGCAAATATTTGGACCAAAGAAGTACAGGAACAATCTATCCAATTTTACCCTAGACTTAAATGGCTTCAAAGCCAGCTGGTAAAAAATCTAGGTGTCACAATGGATCCTGATCTCTCATTTGAGCATCATATCAAGCAAATTACCAGAACTGCATTCTTCCATCTCCGTAACATAGCTAAAATAAGAAACTTCCTCTCAAAGGATGATGCTGAAGAATTGATACATGCATTTGTTACATCCCGATTGGATTATTGCAATGTATTATTCTCCGGCCTCCCTAATACCTGCGTACAAAACTTACAGTGGGTGCAAAATGCTGCTGCTAGGCTACTGAGCAGAACTACAAAGTATGATCACATAACAGCTACTCTTATCTCTCTACACTGGCTCCCTATCCAAGCCAGGGCTGATTTTAAGGTTCTACTACTAACCTACAAATCTCTACATGGATTAGCACCACTGTACCTCTCTGGCCTTCTTGCACCTTATCACCCTGTAAGGACACTAAGATGCTGGCTATTTGGTGATTCCCAGTATTAACAAAAAAACTGCTGGAGGTAGGGCTTTCTGTAGTGTATTTTACATTGTATTCATTTTATTTTTATTTTCTTAGTATGCCACATATATGTTCTATGTTTGCTCATTCCTGCCAAAGTGAATTCTATGTTTGTTAACGCTTGCATAGAGAATAAACCCCCATTCTGATTCTAAAACCGTACAGTTAGAGACGACAGGAGACATGGCTTAAAAAAAAAATACTATCTTTCTAAAAAAATATATATATCTATATGTTTTTCTTTCTTGGAACAGATTTATGTTCCAACTGAGGGGGGCTGGTGCTGTCTTGGTGTCAATAGGCTGTGTCAATAGTCCCCTTTTTGGTCTTTTTAATTGCTGCATTAGCCTACACTGACCGGTGAGGACCTCATTCTGAATATTGCTATAACTGTTAGCTTGTTCCTTGCACTCTCTAACATCTCCTCTACTCCATCTCACTGTCTTCCCCTCCATACCTCCCTTTGGTATGGGGGGACTGAGCTCTCAGCACATGCGTGGTCATCGGGCCAATGTTGGACCTGGTGCCAGTGGACATCGATCTGAGATGGTCTTCCAACCCCGGATCTGGTCGCCAGTCGGACGTCAGTCTCCCTGATGGACAAGGAGAGAGTTCCCGGTCCTTTTCCTCATCCCCCTGCGTGTGATGCTGCGCCAATCATGGGCCCAAGCCCAGTGGCTGCCTAAATTGACTTTGTGCAACCTAAGACCCAAGTTGAGCATTGAGTATTGATGTTTCAACAACTTATTAACTCTCTCTAGAGATATTATAGATATATTTTAGCCTGTGTTCTGCTCTTCACTTTCTCCAACTGTCCCTGGAGGAGGGGATCCCTCACTGAATTGCTCCTTCCAAGGTTTCTTCCATTTTTTCTTCCTAGTGAGTTTTTCTGGGAGTTTTTCCTTGTCCTTTGTCCCCCCCCCCCCCCCCCCCCGGAGGACAAATCAAGGTTCATCTAATCTAAGCATCATCATTTCGAGACATCTGACATTTAACAAAAGTTAATCGTTTTTCATTGTTTTCATTACACTATTACAAATGTAAGTTTACACTTAATACTTAGTCCTACTATAGAGCACTGTTTCATATTTAAATACAACTGAAGTAAGCACTGTAATATTTAAAATCTGAAAAGCAGTCTATAGTTTTACCTATAGCCTATAGATTTGTAGAAACTGATTTCAACGTCAGTAGACCAAATGTTTCCAACTGGATCGACAGTCTCCAAACAATAACTGTAAATGATGGGTTGCACCTCGAATGTTTGTTCTTATGGTGGGTTGACTTTTTTTTTAAAACAGCCACCTCCCACGTGTTGCTGTGGTTCATTCTACAGGTTGCCCACCTGTATGAGAACCGCGCACGGCCGCGCACTGCCGTTCCGATACAGAAAAGGCGCAAGCGGAAAAGCCCTTGAGAGGCGACGTTTCTAAACTCCGCCCTTCACCTCGCATTTCTGTCAAGAGATTTCACAAGTCGTCGTCACCGTTCGGATAGAGAGAATACCGCCACTTAAAGGGCTGTTGCGACCAACACAAGCTGTCATCTCATAAGCTTTTCCTTTGAGACTCATTGTAGTTCACTTGCGCTTAGCGATGTTGGATCCGTCCTCGAGCGAAGATTCGGGGGGAGATGAGGATCCCGAAGTTCCAAAAGAATCTCTTAAAACACCTGGTGCTTCCTCGGGACAAGGGGGTAAACAAAAGAAGCGACCGCAAACTGATCAACCCAAGCCTGAAAGTAATCCTGAACAAGATGAACAGGAGAAGGAAAGGGAGAGACTTCAGAAGGAGGAAGCTGAGAGGAAAATTAAGCTGCAGGTTTACGTGTTTGTGTTGCGATGTATCGCATACCCTTTCAATGCCAAACAACCCACGGATATGGCACGCAGGCAACAGAAGGTAAGTGAGGGGCAAACGCAGGCTAACCTTTTAACACAGTTGGGAATAAAAGTACCTAATTACAGATGTTAAGAAGTCACTGCCTGCTTCTGTACTGAAAACAAATGTATATGACAACCGCAGTGACAACCACAAGTGTAAACCCAATCACAATAAGATCTATCAAATTACATAATTGCTTACTATTTAATGGCTGGTTCTTTTAACATACAAACAATCGGCAATCAAGATTCACCAGGTGAAGTCACTGGATGACAGCCATTAGTAAACCTTTGGATCTATCTTCTGTATGTCGCATAGTAGGTTGGACTGCACAGCTGTTGCACGGTGCTGAACAATGGTCAGTATAATCCTAGGTGAACAGGCAAATTACAGGTAAATCGTTGGCAACAAGGAAAAGGAGTGTTTGTGTGCGTGGAAAACACAGTTCAAATTAGTCAATATAAGTCACAAAACCATTTCCGCATCTTCACATCATCAAGATAGACTGACACTCAAAATGTTTTGCCTTTCCAAGATCGACTTTTTGGTTTGCTGACCCTGAGCCAAAATGCTAAACAAGCCTGAGGCACTGGCAGAAATAGCCTCCCCTTATTGACCAACACCAGTTGATTTGCAATGTAGTGGAAATCGAAAGCCTCAGTTACCCTCCTGCTTGTATGAATGAACCTTTAGGGTTGAAATAAATCACAAAAAAGATTCTGACACATCATCAAAACCAAAAGTGTCATCTTGTGTCAAAATACCAGCATATCTATGTATATATGCAGCAGTAGTTACCGTGATGCGAAGTGAATCTGTCAGAGGCCATTAGTGGACAACTTCCAGTTGTGTACTGCACCTTCCCTCGGTCTAGAACTCCGGCCATGGTGATGCAGTATGCAACAGCACCATTGGCTTTTGGCCTTACAGTATATTCCTTATAGCAAGCAAACACCCAAGCTTGTCCCCTTTAACACTACACAGATTACCATACTTCCATGTCGCCCCTGCTTGTGGCCCTGCACATGCATTAGAATAAGTAGAAGGAACATGGAATCACCCATGCATAACAGCCTAGTGTGATGCAATTACTTCTTACGCTTTATTGAGTAAAGCCAATAGATTCTTGATGTTCTGATTGACTTTTTACTGTTGTCAATATATTCAGTGATGCATTTATGCTAATGTGATACTGAACACAAAAGTATTTGATAAATGAAAATGTGAAGTAGAGAGTTTTTACGATAAGTGAAATTCCCTCCAGACTTCAGTTAGTATGGATCATTATGTTGGTAATGGCCAGTGGTTAACCATTTTCTAACTCGCCCAAAGATAATTGTTTTTGAGAGCTCAGCTATCATTGTGGCTGTTGTCAAATGTCAACAGGGTGTAATGACTATTCATTGTCAACTGTACAACTTTAAAGGACACATTTGACAGCTTTGTGAAGCTGCCATAGCTCTATGTCTGTATAATTGAACTTTAATGAAGTCTTACCTTGAATGGTTCATGAGATAGGAGATTTGATGTGAAAGGTCTTGTTTGTTTTGACTAGTTCAAATGCTATCAGCTTGCCAAGGTTTGTTGTTGGACATGGTTTGCAACAAAGCAAAACATGTTTGGAGAGTATTCTCAAGTCCATCTGCCAAGCTGTGTGTTCATGAAAACGTTCCTCGCAACTTGCATGAAATACAGACAGTGACTTTAAAGACACAAAGGCACTTGTCTTGAAACATTTGGTGTTTGAAGGACAGGAGGTTGGGATTTTATCCCAGCTGGTTGAATACAGGACATGCTGTCGATGAACTCGTTTTACAACTTCCCTGACTTCCTTGTTGACATACTGTGATGATTTGTGAGGCAGAAGCCCTTCACATTCATTCCCTTTGCTTGGCTTTCTTGATCAACACTGATAGGACAGCCATGGGCATGGTGCATACTCATGATGTTGAACTCATAAATGAAGTAGCTGGTAAAAGCAAATAAGCTTTTCTCTTTTGACCAAAAATCTTCAGCAGTGCTTCATGAGGCATCCTTGTTACCATGCTGATGGAACAGTCTTTGAAGATGGGTCATTGGCCCTTTTTGTACCGTACGCCATTCCAAAACTAAAGCAGTTTATCTTCATAAAAAATATTATGCTTCCAAGTGTGGTGCGTTGACATTTCATTCCTTAAGCATACAAATAGAATAGCACATATGAAATGTTTCTTAGAATATTATTGATTTAAATAGGTTTACCTGAAGTTATGTTCGGTCTGACCTTGGTATATCTATTAAGACCTAATAAAAACATTATTACTGTAAACTAGTCAGTCAGTAACGTGTATATATATCACTGTAAAGACACCGTAATTCTGTTTTGATATTATTTGAAGACTTGCCTGACTGTATTGTATCTTGTATTGTAGTGATCAGTATTTTGGTGGTCAGAATCAAGGAACGTTCTGGATTGGCAAGATTGCAGTGGTACAGTCGGACACCTGCTCTAATAATCAGCAGTAAAAGGACCCCATCTATACCAATAAATGTCTAGAGGTTGCCGTATAAAACCACCATAGCTTTTTTTCCTCTTTCTCTCAATAGCAGGTTGGCTGGACAACCGATTTTCTCCAACTGATACAGTCAGACTAAAATGGCTGAATATGATCAGAACAGTGAGCAGATCAGGATGCAGGGTTGATGGTTCTACAGGCATGATGTTCTTGGGAAGCTCCAATGCAGTAAGCACCTTGGGGTTCTGTGAGAGTGGTCTTTCCTGATAAGTGGAGCACAGCGCTAAGGAGCACAAAGAGGTCACGTGTCAGGTCAAGACACAAGTGCCTACGAGAGCCCTGCATTACATCACTGTCAAGTGTTTTCAGTGTCTCTTTTTCAAATCATCATCGTCATTTAGTTTGTCATTTAGTTCATATTAGTGCGACTCACCGAAGAAGCAGAACAAGCGATGTCTACTACTGCCCAGGCCCAGCGCTATGGGTGGGACTCGATTGGGCCCGCCCTTGACGAAACGAGCCAGTCAGTCACTTATCACACGTAAAAAATGTTTTTCCAAAGTCCAAAACACAGGAGGAAAGGTGCCCGCTGTGGATTAAACAATGTGGGAGACCTCACTCCCAACTAAATATATTGAAAAAACACACGTCTGCACCTAACTAAAGTCACAATTCTGTCTTGAAATAAGTCAAGTTACTGCTACAAAAAGGTGATTTCAGGCAGCCATTTTGTTACAAAAACTCCATCCACCATACCTCATCAGACCACTTATTCTTTGTAAGTAAAAAGTTTAGACTTTTAATTGACAATATTGACAACACATATTAAGAAACTTGTCTTTACTCATAATATTGTCTACGATTTCAATTCGAAGCTGTAAATCTAACACTGTAGACAATCTCTCATGGTATCCGCCTCGGAAAACAATCTGCAGTTGCTGACGATGCATCTATTTCCGAGGGGAAATATCATCAGTCAGTTATCATCATCAAATATCATCATCAGCATATATCATTGGTTAAGGGGTTACATGGGGTATTATTATATATAATAATAATAATAATAATAATAATTATTTTTATTATAAGGGGTTAGGTGAAAAGTTGACCTACTATGCTACCATAGGCTGTAAAAAAATACTTAAATAAATGGCCTCCCCGCAAATCAGTGCCTGGCGCCGGGCCTGCTACTGCCTGAACATTTTCCAAAGTCTGAACGTTGGTGGAGAACATTTTCATGAGACTCACAAAAAGACCACCTGGTATACAAAGATTGTTGACATTTCTTGTTTGTCGCACTGTGGCCTGTCCTGTGCTCATGTCAAGAGTTGGTTTTTGTCAGGAGGGCAAGCAGGGCTCACAGTAAAGTGCTGGGAAATTATGAAGACGAATGAAAAGACACATTCAGTAAAGATCACCTGTACTGCAAATTTGAATAGCAGTGTTGGATAGAAAAACTGCTTTCCTGCTCGTTGAAATCTGCTGTGCTGTCATTTCAGCGACTACATTTTATAATAGACATCATTAATAGCACCAAAGATTTTAATTGGATTTTTAAGATAAGTAAATCGGTTAGTACTTCCCGCACTCTGTCCTGTTCTACCAATGAGGAGCAATCCCTCTCCCATACACGTTCTTAAGAGACGATATACCAGTTTACTGTACGCAACAGCAGAGGAGGGAAACCGTCGCCACGGAAAAGCCTCTCGGAGAAGACCCACGCGTTTTTCAATACACACTTATAATCCCTTGGCACCAGCTCATTACACAAACAAATAGTCATGTTCCCCTCACTCTCTAAAATTATAAGCTATTTCTGCCAGAAAGAGAAGTTTATCTCCGCATCTTTTGTGGACTGGTGGTGGGTGTAGTTGGCAGCTTTTGACGCTGCCGGAGGCTGACTTCCGTCCTCTTTGTCGTCTCGCCTTTCCCTGTCAATTTCTCTCTCCCAGAGACGGGCGTCTTCCCAGGCAGTTATGTAACTCGCTCTTCCCTCTTCCCTCTCTTGTCGTGGAGTGAAGAGATGATTCCACTGGGCAATCTTGCCAGCTAAGATGAGATGCAGCGTGGAGAAACCGTCGAAAGGACATCAGCTGAGCCCCAAGGGCACCGAAAGCCCAGTGTGACCATCTCCTCCTCCTCTCCTTCCCGGCTAGTAAACATGAAGAAGCAAGAAATCAAGTTGAGAGCATGGTTTCATTTGAAATGAGATACAAGACCACGTATTTTTCCTCCCTACCTCGCCAACCTCCTCCACAACACCTCTACCTGGCACTTCATTCTTGTGGATGAGGAACTAAAATCCACCTTTTCTGCTTGCTGTCAAATATAACCCCCTTCTCGCCTAAACCTTATTCCTCGTCATTTCCTTCTTGATGATTATCTGGCAAATTGCCATACAAAATTTAATTATTATTATTAAAAGTGTTTTCATTTTGGTCCAAACATCTGCATGGGTGTATAGGTGATTTTGTATTTGATATTTAATACTCCAGTTCCTACACACAGTATGATTTTAGAAACTGTGTTAGTATATCAGTGTGTAAGGTTTTGTGAGAAAGGTCAATTCATGACCTTTTAAAATATGCAAAGCCCTGTCTCTCCTTCTGAAGTACCATTATTTAAAAGATTTGTGCATTTCCACGCTTGTTGGTCTCGAGGGTATAGTATAGAGGGTGAGGGGGGGGGCAGTGAACAATGACCTCAAACCCTCAGGCGTCAGGGCTAATTTGCCGCGCCCTCGAGAACGGATTGATTTTGATAATGATCAGAAATGTCTATTGACAGATTGTATATCGAGCATCCTGTCCTCATCTGGTTTCTGGAACAGTTGACAGTTCCAGTCGGTGGGCATGGTGGCTAATGAAGTCTCCTGGGGCTGTCGCTAGGGCTCCTACATGCACAGCATCAGGAGAACGCTGCTGTTCTGCATCTACAGAGGTGCTGTGTACGCACTGTGTGTTGTTTATTTTTTATTTGAAGGAATTTCAATTGGAAAATTTTCCCTTTGCTTCCCATGGAAACGTTTCCCCCTACTGTCATGTGTAGTTGGACAATAATAATCCAGAGAAAGAAAAGACCATAGTTTATTCCACTGACCTTCAAAAAGCATGCTTTCAACTGACGCCAAGTATTTGAGTGAAGAGTGAATGAATGAGAAAATCCCTTTAATTTAAAAGTTCACATCTAAAGAAATCTC
Source organism: Neosalanx taihuensis (assembly GCA_030340665.1). Taxonomy (NCBI): domain Eukaryota; kingdom Metazoa; phylum Chordata; class Actinopteri; order Osmeriformes; family Salangidae; genus Neosalanx; species Neosalanx taihuensis. The sequence continues at coordinate 13,499,079 of CM059290.1, read as the reverse complement.
ACGAATGGGTCATATGAGGCCGTTTCCAAATGAAAAAGGACTTGTTGATGAATGATTGTTAGATGTAGAATTTGATGAAATTTTGTCATGAAATAAGCATAAGTAGGACTCATGTTTTATGCATAAAACTGTCTGGCTGACAAAAAGTTTAGGAAAAATGCTGTGTGTGCCCGTGTTGACGCACATCATGCACGCACGTGTGGGATCATTGTGATCATTTCCTCATGGGTTATTGATTGAGCAAATACAATGCACACAACTTCTGGAGATCTCCGTCTGTGAAATTGAAAATGACACTTTGTATAAGCAATCAGTTTGTCTTTCATGCCTCGTCCTTCAAGCTGAAGTCAGTTCTGATTGAATTTTCTCTGCCGTAGAGACAGACTGGCAGCTGCCAGACACTTCGGCAGCTTTTAATTGGGACTCTGTCTGTTGATCAGGTCTATATCCTGCGTTGTTCTGTTACTAAGACATTCATGACCCTCCATGGATATGGCATATGGCTGTTTCCCCTCATGTTTTCCATGTGCTGACAGAGTAGGTTCAGATATGATCTGTGTACACTGCTGCAGTGGCCACCGATTTTATATCAATGTAAACAGATTGCATTTCCTCTCACAGCTCAGCTCATGATAGTGGAAGCTCAGAGGCTGGAAAACCAAATCTGGTCTTCATGTTTTTTGTAATTTTATTTCTGGCCTTACATTTTTATTGAATGCCTTTTAGCTTAGCTGGGCATAGTTGGGTATTAGCTGGGTCTTAGCTTTTTATAAACCTAGAATAATACATATTTTGCGGGGGGTTCAAGTTAAAAGTATACTGCTCTTTTGTTCAGTGTAACTTGGTCAAACTTAGAAAAAGTGGTAGGGAAGGGAAACACTAGATGTAGCTTCAGGGCGGACTTATTTTCTCATCCGATTCCTTCCACTGTGTTTGTCCTACTAAAGAGAGACATGGTTGGTGGACTGTCACGATGACAGCAGGAGCTTGAGATGGAAAGCCGTAGCCTCTGAGGCTGGCGGGAGAGTCAACTAGAAAAATCTTCCTGTCGGTTCCTCTCGTCTCTTCCCCCTCCCCTCAGCGTCTTCTGCCTAACGCTGATAAAGAGTCACTCACGCTCACACACACACTTCTTTATCTGCGGTGTCGAGGGGGCAGACGCTACCCGTCTCTTCCTCATTAAGGTTGACGCTCGGGGGTGTATTGGAATGTGTCGGCTTCGTTGTTCTGGAGCCGTGTGTGTGTGTGGACAATGAGACTGCGAGGGCGGTGGCTCCCCACCCCCCAGCGCGGTCCGCTGCATACCTCTGCAGCGAGAGGCACCTCGGTCACTGCTGGGGAAAGCAGAGCCTGTTTGCATTGTGATTTTTAATTAAAAATACAGCCGAAGAAAAGACATGCGGATCCGCCTCCCTCTCCTTCCCCCCATGAATCCCAGCTACTACTGATTTGCTCTTGCTGGTTACATTTTATACGACCCAAAGGACATGATGAGGCTTTTGTTGATATTTCTATCCACCAGTCTGATGACTAACAGCTGCTGTATCATAGTTATGTCACCGTATGATCTGGCATGTCTATCCAGAAAAATGAAATGCAAATCATACTTCTGTATCTGGATCTGTATTATTAGAACGTAGAAAACCTGAAAAAACGTGTCATCCACTGATTACTCTGCAGCCTATAGATTTTCAGGTACAGACAGCACTGAGGGGGGGTCATGGACAGACGTGTCCCAGTCCAAAGTTGGCCAAAGACTTCCACTATACCACAGAACTTCAAGTCAGCCGTTTGACTTTGTCAATGCCATCGACTAGATGTCCCTTCTTCCCATTCGCCTGGTCAGCAGTCTTTGGCCTTGCACTTGCTTGGTTGGCAGCCTACCCGTGAACATTCAGTCCCTCTTGTGTGAGAGCATGACCGAGCGAAGCGAACATAACTGTTTGAAATGCTCCAAGGATCACACGTTGCTGAGACGCGTCCAGGGACTGGGACGCATCTCTTGTCTTTCCTCAGCTATTAGGCTAAGACGGTTGGTCTGCCAGGACTTGTTCATCAGGCGTCACACTGCAGCCAGCTCAGATGGCCTCTCTCCACAATCCCTTTGATCTCCTGCAGATCAGCAGTTGGCACATCTGGACTGAATATTCCCTTTGACTAAGGAGTTGCTTGGTCTCAGTCCCAAGAAAGCGAGATGGCCATGCTGTAGTGGGTCCGGACAGCTGCTTTTATGTAGAGCGTCTGACCGTAGGTGTTCACTTCTCTTGAATCGCTATCGCTTCAGATCTCTTTGTCTTCGAGCTTTCAACACGATGGGATCAGTGCAGGACATGCCGCCAAAAAGGGCGTGAAAAGCTACCTGATTCAGTGACAAATATCAGTCGCACAAAGTAGTGTGTTTGTCAGCCTGTGCTGGAATGAGGCTTGTTAGCAAATGTCTCCAACAGCTTTTTCTTCACATCCTAAAGTTCTATTTTCTATCCCTCTGTTTGTTTGCATGTTTTTCTCCCCTATCTATATTTCGCTCTGTCTCATTTCCTAGTCCCTTTTCTCTCTCACCCTCATGGTCAGAGACTACTTTCCACAGGTGTGGTCATCTGTTGTTTGATCTTCATAGCCACCCCACCCCCCACCCCCTCACCCCTGTTGCCAACAACCACCTCTCCTGGGTGCTGTTATCTTCCGCCACTCAGGGTAATTGCAGTCCAGGGGTGAAGTGTTTCAGAAAGGGGAGAGATCTCAAACACACGCCTACCTGCCCCTTACTAACCTTCCTCACTTTCAACTACTCCAACAAAATGGGCATTGTCCACTTCTTTTGGAGGGTAGACGATGGGTGGGAACTTTTGAAAAAATCTCATATAGGTTGATGTAGATGGGGGGTCAATTTGTAGTGATTGTCTATATTGCTAATGAGTGATTAGCTCACGTAGGTTTCAAATTAATTCGTTATATGAGTTTAGAGTTACTGCAAGGAAGTTGTCGAGAGGAGCCAGACCAATAAACCCAATGTATGTAAATAAACCTGAAACTTCTAGTAGATTGGTGTTAGACATCATTCTTTGCATCATTCCTTAGTGACAGAATGTGTCAGAAATGATGCAGGTAGATGCTTGATGATGATCATAGCTTTTCAGCTCCCATTGCTCACTCGAACAACACTTGCTCAAGTTTTAACAACAAACAGCTCATTTGTTTTGACAAATGGCGGACAGCTGTGACAGACAACTTATGCAAGTCCTGTCAGGTTAGAGCTGGTCGGTTGCCGGGATGCATTCAAGCAGTAATGAAAGGTGCATTTTGATGGCGAAAAATTATGAATAGGTCTAAATTGAATCATTGTGCCCAGGCGCCCCTACTGATTCTGTAATTTAATAAGGGACCTTACTCTGCCACTGTGCTGACGATCAATTGATTCAAATAGCCTCTACAGACTGGCCCACCCAGCGTGCCTTGGCTGCTATTTTTACCCCTAGCTACTTGTATCACAGACGCAATCTTCGTCTCACCCACCCTCTTTCTATCTCTCTCTCACCTCACATACTCTCCCTCTCTGTGTATGTTCTCTTTCCAATCTACATTCCTAGCTCCCTTCCTGCCCATCTCGCCTCTCCTGCTAATTAACGATTTAGTTTTTCTCTGCTCGCTGAATTTTTGACACTCCAGAACATTGTTTTGATTTGCATAAATGCCTATCAAAAGGCTTTTTGGAAAAAGGTATCTGAAGTATTTCAAGTTTCAGTAATCAAAATGAGCCCCAAAAATAATTGTTGTAGGTAATATATCAATTTATTGGTATAAGAGGGGGCTGTCCTTATATATTCACCAAGATTCACCGAGAATCATTTTAAATTTAGGGTTTTAAGGCGAATTTTATATAATTTTTCACAAACTTTCTATACCAATTTCCAAATGCGATTGTGCACATGTGACCCAGTTTGATGAATGGAGAGGAGAGGCTTAATGGTGATGCAGTTTTGCCTTTCGTTGCTGTCTGCCTCAAGTGTCATTACTTTTCTTCTCCTCTTCTTTCTCTGCCTCTCCCCTCCTTCCTCCTCTCCCTCCCTCCCTCCATCGCCTGCTGTGGCTCAGGGGCCATGTTGTTCTGCTTCATTTCCCCTCATCCTTCAACGGTCGTGAAAAGGAGAAGCCCTCCCCACCTCCCAAAGATCCTTTCACCTGCCTTTCAGTCTTCCCTCAGACACGACTTCCCCATCCATCTCTTTTACTCTCCTCATTCCTCTTCATCTCTATGTATGTATTGTAGATACAATAATATCCTCTGAGCCTAATGTGTTTTTACCTCAGGAATTACCCTTTTTACTGCCGTTTCACCCTCCTTTTGACACCAGATATCATTCCTGCATACATTACAAAATGTGAAAAACAAGAAGTTGGAAGTGTTTTGGACCCTGAAGAACTGAGTGTGAAAGAGAGGGCCAAGTCAGACAATGGCAGGAAAGAGCTGGGGAAGTGTGTTCTGCTTCATACTGAACATGTCTAGACTTCCACTCTGAGTATTAAATGAGTCGTTCTCAAAGTGGCTGTGTTTCAGTATTATCTCTTGAATTTGTTTTGTGATTGGGAGTTTGTGTGAGGTACAATAGAACTTCTTGAAAGGCCGTACTGTTGTTGTTAGACACAACAGGATGTCCTCAGGAAACAACATCTGAAGCTGTAGTCATCCATTTAATCGCAATACCTGTCATTCTTGTCAAAAACTGTAGTCATACATTTAATCGCAATACCCGTCATTCTGGTCAAGCCTGTACTTGAGAAAAAAAAACCTAACAATGATAAAGTATTATCTGAAAGTTATGTAAGAATGTTTTTTACACCATTACTGAAGATGGTTGGTGTTAATACTTGTCAGCCAGATTCCTGTAAGATGGTATGTCTAAAGCCTTAGATTTTATGTAAAAAATACCATCTTTGTTGGCCTCAACCTTAGACAAAACAAATCGAATAGAAATCCTTTCATCGCTAAATCATATTTTGCCCACAAAAAGCAGTTGGCAACATCAGTGCAGTCAGAAGGAAAATGGCAACAAAGCAAGCATGCTTAACCAAGTTAAAGAGACATGGTAGATGTATAGAACTGATCTCGCTGGAGTCACTCTGCCCTTGAGGCTTTTTGACAAAGCCCCTTCACATGTGAATGACAAGCAGGCGCGAGGCCTTCACACCACTAGCATACATGCATACACACACACACACACACACACACACACACACACACACACACACACACACACACACACACACACACACATAAGCACATGCACAGTCCCACACATACATATAGAAATGGGTCTCTGGTGGTCAGTTAAAGCAATAGTCTCCATTCTATGTAGGCTACTTTTAGATGGAAAATCCATCTAAAGACCAAAGAATCCCAAGACATCACAGCTTGTGACTTGACTGCATGTGGTGTATGTTTTGCAACAGTAGCACTATAATGCTGCCCTGATAGTAAACACAGTGGGATATATACTGCCCTTGGTTGGTATACTACCATAACAACCAAAACTACTTCATAACTACATAAACATTCCACTTTCATAACACGTCACTTGTGCTATTAAAGTCCAAGAGGTTTCAATCATGGATTCCATAGGCAAGACTTGTACAACCCTTAAATCCCATCCATTCTACGTGAAGTATGGTATTGAAGTGTCCTACAGTATAATTGACAGTACGCTTTTCACTTCACTAAAGCCTTCTCCACCGATTGGCATGGTCTGCTTGTAAAGTAGGTAGAAAGGCATATTTGACTAAAGGGTGTGTTAAGTTGTACTATCTGCATAATGATGACGTCACATATTGTGTACATGGCAGTTCAGATCACAGTAAGGTTGACCTCCAAGTGTGACTGTGAATTCTTGCCTGTCTGTGTGTGCGTTCATACGTGTGTGCGTCTCTTGAGTGGAAGTTTACTATATCGTGACTGTGTAGGTTATCATCATCATCATCATCTTTATTGGCAGACTCATGGTCCATATACAACACACACAATGAATATATACATAAACACAAGAATATACAAAAAATAAAAAAATAAAAAAAGGGACATCACATTAAAGATTTGTACCAGAACTTCCATAAGGAAGACTGGTATCGCACACAACTACATGCGGGATTCACCAGCATCTGCACAAGCCTGTTCTTGCAATCATTTCATTTAATTTAATTAATTAATTAATTAAATTAATTTGTGTGTCAGCAGGTTTATGGCATGGCCAGTAAGATAAAAAAAATCTACCTGTTTACTCAAGCCTAGTGTCATCTAGTGACAACTTCCTGCAGGCATGGAAGGCTGAACATAGTATCATTGTACACAGAACAAAAGAGGACATCCCCTGTCGTATGTGTGTTTAAATAGTGCTGGTCCTGCCCCAACTCTCTCTGAACCGGTGTCTACAGCCGAGTCGTTCTCTATGGAGTCTACGCTGTGGGTGTGTGTGTGTACGTCATTGAGTGAGTGCATGCCGTTGTGTGTGCATATGTTTATGCATGCGTTTGAATGTGTGCGTGCGAGTTTGCGCGTGTGAGAGTGAGCGTACGTGTGTCTGACTGAGCGTGATGGCACCCATATTGAGGAGAGATGCGTCACTCCTGACGAACAGTGATCCAAAGAAGCTGACACACGCCAGGCGCTGGAACGGATGTTGCCATGACGATTCAGGGAGATGCTATACTCTCAGTTGTGGCGCAGTGAACAGACCTAGGCAGACAAAGGTGGGAGGGGCGAATGTCAAGGTGCGTGTGTGCTCCCCCCTGAAATATCCACTGTTTTGTGTGCACTAGTAACAATGCTTGTTGGTCGCCAGTTCCAGAAGCTCAAGACACACACGCACACACACACACACACACGATTACTCAATTAGGAAGTTGTGGTGCCCGGCAGGTCCTCCCACCTGGGGCTTGTGCTGCCATGCTGTGCAGCAGGAGAGTCTTAATGAAGAGGAAGAGGAAGGAGGGGCGGGGACCAGATGAAGTGACGAAGGCTACAGTGAGATGCAGCAGCTGGCAGGCCAGAACACCCCGCCCACTTATCACATTCTCTGATATGCTGATGATACAGTCATGCAGCAGGATGCACACAGGCACGCGCACACACACACAAGAACACGTTAAACTTGGCCTGTAGGCTGGCTTACACTTTTTACGCACACAAAGAAGCACACACACTTACAAATGACCATTGAAGAGAGAGAGAGGATAATCTGTGTTAGTTTCAGTTAGCATAAGGCAGCTTGCTAGTGTTCAGTTTAAAGGAGGGAGCAAATCACCTCAACTACCCAGCGAGCACCTTGATATCAATTTGAGGTCAAATATTAGTCCAGTATGACTTGATTCAAAATGCAGTTTGTATGGCAATTTATTCCAGTACTATGTGAAAATAGGAAACTAATCTCACACAGAAATTGGTTTTAAAGGTAATTCAATTTGTTTGACATCGACTTGATTTACATGTTTGATTTATTTTACAAGTTGTGATGTATTTTCAAATAGACACAAATATCTTCAGACTATGTCCCAAACCAGCCACACTGGGTTATGTGTCAAATTACCAAAATGTGTGCTTTTTTTGCTTTTGTCAAAAATGTATTTGGATGGAGGTGTCTCCATGAGCGACGAAAACGTAAACACGTGAACAGGCAATATTTTCCCTCAATTTACTCAAAAACTCTCTGACCTGTGTTTTGGATCAAATTTGTTCAGCGCAAGTCAGTTCTGATCCTGAGCATTGAGGCTGCAGCTGTCTGTGTGGTGAGTTAATGACTGACATTAAGGTGTCACACCGTGATGTCTGTACCTTGCAGCTGCAGGCTACAGCATAAGTGCTGTGACACCACTGGCCATCTGCAGACACGCCTAGAAATGACCTTCATGTCAGGGATAACAAGAGGAGAAACAGAGAGCTGGTTGGTTGGCCAGACATGATTCTGACAGGTTGTCAATGTCTCACAAACATGGAAAAGCATCTTGATGTACTAAGTCTACCTAGTACATATTTATTTACTTATTTCCCAGGTAGGCACCCTTGGTGTGTCTTTTTGTCTCTCATGCACATGCTTATCAGTTCTTGATTTGAGCATGAGCAAATGGCTAAAGTGTGAAACATAACACACTAACGCACACATGCACCTGTCTGACTATTGATTGACTGGATCATCATGGATTGAATGGAATGCTGGTGTCCAAACTGGCTCTTACTTGTCCTGAAGAACCTGTAACAACCTCTTGAGACGTACATGGATTTGAAGCCCATCAACACACACAGCATGCAGAACATTCACTCATGTGTTTATGTCAAGGGGAATAACTAAAGTGTCATTCCCCTCTACATGTACAGTTGTGGTCAAAAGTTTACATACACTAGTGAAGATCATGTATGCCATGGCAATATAGGGTTTTCAATAAACTCTACAACTCTTATTTTTCTGTGATGGAATGATAAGGAGCACATATTTCTTTGTCACAGAAAACATTCATGAAAAATGGTCCTTTTACGAATTTATTATGGGTCTTTTGAAAATGTGTCAAAATCTTCTGGGTCAAAAATATACATACAGCACCTGGAATTACCAATTTGGTGATGTAGAAAAAGTTGTTTCAATCCAATTTGCTTTTTGGCATGGCCTCCTAACTTCTTACGAGTGATTATGATTGACTCCAGCTGGTGACTTCTTTCAGTCCATGTAAATAGGGCTTGTTTGACACATTCACTAGACTCAGCCAGAAATACTACAATGGGAAAGTCTAAGGAGCTCAGCACGGATCTGAAAAAGCGCATCATTGACTTGAACAAGTCAGGAAAGTCCCTTGGAGCCATTTCAAAGCAGTTGCAGGTCCCAAGATCAACTGTGCAAACAATTGTTTGTAAGTATAAAGTGCATGGCACAGTTGTATCATTGCCACGATCAGGAAGAAAACGCAAGCTATCACTTGCTGCTGAGAGAAAATTGGTCAGGTTGGTCAAGAGTCAACCAAGAACCACCAAAAAGCAAGTCTGCAATGAGTTGGAGGCTGCTGGAACACATGTGTCAGTGTCCACAGTCAAGCGTGTTCTACATCGCCATGGGCTGAGAGGCTGCCGTGCAAGAAGGAAGCCATTACTCCAGAAGCGGCACCTTACGGCTCGACTGAAGTTTGCTGCTGATCACATGGACAAAGACAAGGCCTTCTGGAGGAAAGTTCTGTGGTCAGACGAAACTAAAATTGAGCTTTTTGGCCACAATGACCAGAAATATGTTTGGAGGAGAAAAGGTGAGGCCTTTCACCCCAAGAACACCATACCTACCGTCAAACATGGTGGTGGTAGTATTATGCTGTGGGCCTGTTTTGCTGGCAGTGGAACTGGTGCTTTACAGAAAGTAAATGGAATAATGAAGAAGGAAGACTACCTCCAAATTCTGCAGGAAAACCTAAAATCATCAGCCAGAAAGTTGGGTCTTGGACGTAGTTGGGTGTTCCAACAGGACAATGACCCCAAACATACATCAAAAGTGGTGAAGGAATGGCTAAATCAAGCTAGAATTAAGGTCTTAGAGTGGCCTTCCCAAAGTCCTGACTTAAACCCCATAGAGAATATGTGGACTGTGCTGAAGAGACAAGTCCGACTCAGAAAACCAACAAATTTAGTTGAACTGCACCGATTCTGTCAGGAGGAGTGGTCAAAGATTCAACCAGAAGCTTGCCAGAAGCTTGTGGATGTCTACCGAAAGCGCCTAATTGAGGTGAAAATGGCCAAGGGACATTTAACCAAATATTAACATTGCTGTATGTATATTTTTGACCCAGCAGATTTTGTCACATTTTCAAAAGACCCATAATAAATTCATAAAAGAAAAAATTTTCATGAATGTTTTTTGTGACAAAGAAATATGTGCTCCTTATCATTCCATCACAGAAAAATAAGAGTTGTAGAGTTTATTGAAAACCCTATATTGCCATGGCATACATGATCTTCACTAGTGTATGTAAACTTTTGACCACAACTGTATATGCGCTGTTATCAAATGACACGAGGACACAAGGACCAAGACCAAGTTTCTTTTTACTTGCAAGGGAGTGGTCCACAGCACACAGGTTCTCAATGGCGGATGCCTAGACACACTCAAAGATTTTGTGTCCAGTTCGGGGTTTTATAGACACCAACACTCTTATACTGAGTTATTAACAAACTGGGCGTTTACAGAAGACATGATACATGATGTCATCTTATACGCAGATAATACTGGTGAAAACATCCTGTCTACGCACTTTATAATACCTTATATGGTTACATTTCTACATGGTTTCATGATTTCTATAGGGTTACATTTCTACTAAAACATCTGGTTTTGCTCTTTCCTCACCCCCCCCCCCCCTTTATCGCTTTTTCATTTGGAACATAACATAATTCATTTTCAAATGGAACATAATGTCCTGTTCCATTTGGTCTCTCTCTGACATATTGCTTCTGTGTATTTTGCATAACTTTGATAAGTATGATTAGTTCATGATTATAAGTCTGATATAAGTTCATATACTAAATTCTTCTAACAGTTTACAATTATTCATTTAGCACACTTTCATCCAAAGCGTCTGCTTCTGCACTCACTCTGCACTCACTCACTCATTCCTGAACAAATGTGAAACTCTTCACCTAGTTCCTCCATCTCTTCCACATCCAGTCCCTCAACCTAGTTTGGTTGATCCTCGTCTGTTGAAACTTTTCAAAGTGATCCATCAACACATCTCACTGATGACCTGCTCCACCCTGGCGTGAGATGAGTGTGGCTAAAGATGGATGCTTGTTGTGAAATCCAGTCTGGCTTTTTATGCAACTCTTGATGTTTGGGTCCTGAAACATTTCCATGAGAACCAGTGAGTGAATACCAATGAGCTCACATGGCTGATGGCTGTCGCCAATCAATGCTATTGATTGATGAGGCTAATGTTTAGAATGCAGATAATGGCAACTTCAAGGGGATAATTACACGGTGGCACTTGTGGATGTTGTGTAGATCCAGACAACATCAGTAAACATGCAGGCGGTCTACCTTTGCCCTTATTGCGATTAAGATTTACTAATTCACGTCGTGAAAATTTGAGAAAAGCTTTCACGCTAAAATACTAGTATACATCAAGTGAGGAAGTATTGCTTTTAAACTCTTGGGCAGCCTGAGTTTTCAAAACATGTATTTACAATTTATGAATTTGTTTATTTTATGTTGAAAATGAATGATAATCCCCCCACATGCTACCACAAGCACATTGTAATATGCTTCACAGTAGACAAAAAAGCTGTTCAATGTTTCACAGTTGCTCATAATGTGTCCGTTTCTTACTATTAATATTTTAAACATTTCAACAGGCCAGGCCATTTTAACAGGGTAATACAATTTTTTTATTAACAAACCATTTGAATAAAAATTCACGCGATAACACCTAAAGTCTGGTGTTCACTAAATGCTTAGAAAAACCAATCTCTACACTAAAGTGACAGTTGAGAAGCCAAACAATCGAGAAACGGTGTGGAGATTGGGAGAGCCTGGCTTTGTTCATTGTTGCACACTGCACTCCACAGACAGTTTGGTCTCAAATATAAGTTCTGTTTTACGTCAGTAGACTCTGATGTAGAAGCCTGCAGTGTACCTGGCTGTGCTCCATTCAATGGCAGAGAACATTTTGTTTTAGGGACCCCCTACATTCAGGCTTGAGAAATGTAAGTGGCCGGAAATGACCAGATTTGGTGACATTTAGGAAAATGCTGTGCTGGAGATTTCTTTTGACGGATATTGTTACCTTTATTTAGCACCATGCTGTTTTTGAAGTATCTGTATGTCTTTTGTCATTCGATTTTGTCGAATTGGTTGTCAGGCAACCTGATGTTGCCTGAACGTTCTGACTGGCAGAACCCAATTATTGTATTCTATTCTTCTGTACTTGCAGCACTTTAGGCCTTTGTGAAGTATTTTAGCCCAGGGTTTTCACGGTTCTGTAATGAGCCCTTAGGAAAGTCAAGGATGACTGTATAGAAGAAGAATACAAATGAAAATATGTTAATAGAAGTCTTTTCCAAAATGGGTTCTATTGACTGTATCTCTTTGTAATACAGGATAGGTTGTCACAACCACATGCCTCCAGTAGATGAATTTGCATGTAAATCTATCACAAGTTGAATTTCCTCAGCACTGTACAATTGGTTTTATTTCCAAAAAGCTGTTTTAAATTCATACTAAGACCTTACCATTTATTTTAAAATAATATAATGAGACCCATACCTAGTCATTATCGATATTGTCCAAAAGACAATAACAATTGGCCATGTTATTTTTCAAAACTTTGTCATTCACCTAGCCTTTTTCCCTGAAGTGTTTTAAACCATACCGTGAAGCTGTCTATTGAGTACAACACAGCTCAGTCTCATCCTTAATTGTGCCAGCACCTGCTGTTCATTCATGTGCAGATCCAATGAAAAGTGCTGTGATCGTAATGAAAATAGAAACACCTACTTACACTATAATCACAGGTGTGCTTGTGATTTATGTTTGTGGTTCGTTTGAATCTCACAGTATCTCTCTCTCTCTCCCATCCTGTCTTCTCTTCTGACATCCACATCCCTTTATTTTCAATCTGCCATTCATCCCCTTTCTCTCTTCTCCATAATTGTATTTCACCCCTTTTCCTCCTCTCTGTCTCGTCTCACCATCATCCCACCTCTTTCCCCTCACCTCGTCCATCATGTCCCCATATCTTTCCTGGCATCGTAATCTCTTTTATCCTTTCCATTGTCTAAACTACTTATCTCCCCAAACTTTCCCCCCTCCTCTTACCCACTTTTCTCCTTCTTCCATATCCTAATCTTTGATTTCTCCATTCCCTCCTTCCACCTCCCCCCTTTTCTCTCTTCAACTCCCCTCAGTTAAATAAGCAGCAGCTGCAGGCGGTGAAGGAACGTTTCCTGTCTTTTCTCAATGGTGACACTCAGATCGTGGCGGACGAGGCTTTCTGCAATGCTGTGCGAAGCTATTACGAGGTAAGAAACTGTCTTTCACTCTCCTCCATCCTGTACCCTTAAAAAAAGACAGCTGAATCACAGTCAACAATCCTCCCTCCATCCTTGAAGTAACATTGCAACCTTCCCATATCCAAAAGCAATCACGAATAATCTCTAACACCTCTGGTTTTACAATGAACACTTTCCCCCCCAAACTAACCATCTTTCAGCAGGATAGACTGTACAGCAGCTGTCTCTCATTACAATGTCCCCTACTGTGGTCATACTGCAGCCTCTCTCCAGCTGCCTGGCTTCCATCTAAACATTAACCATCGTCCTGGTAATTAAAACTGATAACATAGGCAAGCTAAAGTGATTGATTCATAGCGCTCTCTGTGGACGCTTCGCACACCAGCTAGCAGTTCACGTGGTAAAGTGCTAAAACCAGTCTGGGGGGGGGGGGGGGTGCAGCAGATTCTCTCTCTGGTGGAGGTGCGCGCCCAGATGTTCGGTGTTGCTACGCACCGCTTTGGGCATCCCTACTCCCTGACGTGAACACCTGGAGTTTAGCAGGGACTGTCATTGGCAAAGCAGGTACGCAGTATAAAGTAAACATATTTAGTAAATGCGGCAGGTGTTTGTCTTGGCGTGTGAGTGGCAGTTCAGAGGAAGAGTGAGTTGATCCTTTATTGTGTTTTGCTGTTCCACATGACTTGGGCTTCAAGGCTTGAACAGAAATCCACAGGTGGTAGGTGTGTGCAATATTTGTCAACATCCCAATCCTATTATTATCGTTGTCCTTTTGGTGATGTTACGCTCTGCAGTATGTCTCTCCTCCACAATCTGACTGGTCCACATTTTATTTGTTTTGTAATCAACGTTACAGGGATTGTCTGCGTCCAAAAAAAGGTCCTAAATTGACCATGTAGTGGTTAACGGTGTGTGGAAGGCCTGTTCGTAATGCGAGTGGAGCTCTCTAAGTGTATGTTCTCTCTCAGCTGTCGCTTCTTAATGTCCTTGTCTGTCTGTCTTTCCCTCACGCTCTTTCTACATTGCACTCTCTTTTTCCCCTTTTGCTATCCCTCCATCTTTCCCTCTCTTTCATTATCCTTTCCCTTGTTTCGCTGTCTCACCATCCCCCTCCTCCCCCCCTAGGTCTTGTCTCCACCTCTCTCCCTGCCTCTCTCCCTGCCTCTCTCCCTCTCCTCCTCTGAAGTGCCAGGCAGGGTCTATCATGTGTTATGAGATGAAGATGTTATCAGAGGAGGCCAGCATCTCAGCCCTCTTAATTGCATCAGATAGATAGAAGAGGATCCTATTGAAGTCAAATGCCTCATAGTCTTGTGCATGAAGAGTGGCAGGGTAGCGATGATCAAAGACCATCAGATTACTATTCAGCGGACATCGTCCCCAAAGTGTATGAAGACAGCTCGTCAAGTTCTCCATGTAGAATCCTCCAAAGTGTCTTTAGAAAGCGTCAGTGGCAGTACGGCAAGCCTAGAGGGACATGAGAGCAGCTGGAGGAAGTTGAATATGAGTAACAAATATGTTAGGCTGGTAGTCTTCCCATGGGGCTTGGGGATATGCAAATATGCCAAGTAACAAAATGATTCTGTAGTGTATCTTGCAGCTCTTCTGACTTGCATTATATTTGTTGTGGGGGCTCTATGATGTGTGGTTGTCAGTGTGCTTAACTTGTGCTTAATCCCAGCACATGCTTGAACATCGACAGTGGGTGGGAGGCAAGTCGTTGTGCCTGATCAATAGCCAGCTAGTCGGTAAAGGACACTAGGTCTTTCCATGTGAAGCAGTGTCAGTGTTACTAGACTTATATATCATGCTGCCATTCTGATCCAGCAGGTCATTTATTAGATGTACCCTGCTAACTGGACCAAACTCATCCAACAGCTCATTCACGGTGGCTAATGATGGTTCACAGTTGGTGTGCGGTGTAGGAAAAACGGTAGGGTTTAGCTACGAATCCATGCCAGGAGCAATTGAGTGAGAGGTGAAGGAATCGTTATATGTTAGGAGGGAAAGGTGTAAGTAATTGGCGTGAAAGATAACGGGGAGGGGCTGAGCGAAATGGAGGGATAGAGAGGTGGAGAGGGAGAGGGTAGAGTGAAAATGTCAAATGTGGTTAGATGACATCACAGCGTTCCGGTGATTCCTTAAAGCTGTACAGAATGGGCCCCACTCCACTGCTTGACTCTTAGCTTATATTTGACTTATTTCATTTGTGTAAATCAGCTTTGAAACAAGCCCAGAAACATATGATCTACTGTAAAAGACAAGACAGCTCATCTAGGAAGCGAAAACACCAATCCTAGTAGGAGAGTTCTTTAAAGCTCTGTGTTAAATTCACATCCTAGTCATTGACTTTTTACTTTTCTGTTACCATTCCAGTGTAAATCTGTCAAGTAATATATGTTGTTAAGCTTTTCAGTTGATATGATTTACCGCCGTGTGGCTAATTAGCATTCTGGCTTTAATTTAGCAGTGGGACTTGAAAGTCAGGCAGGGAAAACAAGATTTCACAAACTCAAGTCTGTTCCAGAAGTTGGATATAATGTTGCTGGAGCATTTGTGACTGTAATTTAATAGTTCCTTGAAAAGCAGATATATTTTTCTAAGCATTTGTTTTGGATTTTTTTATATGATGTGATCCTTGTACATACTCTTATTTGAATGTCAGTTTTTGAAGACTTCAACTTCATCATTATTTTGGTTTGCTTGTAAATGCTTGCTTTGGTTTCCTCAAATGACAGAGAACCAAGAAAGATAACCGCACGCACACAAATGATCCGTTTTTCTCTCCTTCTCCTTTTGGGAGCATTTCTCTCTAGCACTGTATGAAGGAATCGTGATTAAATTACAAATTGCTTCTCATTAATTACCCAATTACAGCTTGCCTGTGATTAGCACTGCCTTTCATCGGCCTTGTCGTCTGTGCCACAACATTATAGAGACGTCCTAATCTTGAACAATATGGCCGCCGCCAAAGCAATTATCCCCTGGCACGATCACCTCTTCAACACTCACCCTGTCTAGAGCTCATTTCTGAGCGGTTAACTGTCTACCTGATGAAGGGTCAGGCACGGAGTGTGCCTGGGATTCATATCACTCTGCTCTCTTTGTCAGAGAAAGAGGTACTGTGTCAGGATCTTGTGTGTGTGTGTGTCTGGATATGTGTATGTGTGTCTGGATTTTGTTTGTGTGTCTGGATGTGTGTATGTGTGTCTGGATCTTTGTGTGTGTGTGTCTGGATGTGTGTGTTTGTGTGTCTGGATCTTGTGTGTGTGTGTGTGTGTGTGTCTGGATCTTGCGTGTGTGCTATGCAGTGTCTTGTCATGGTCCTCACCCCTACCTTGACAGAAACTAAAACACAATATACTTCTGTGCATCATTTGCACATATATACTGTTCACCACTATAGGTTTAAGTCAGTCAGCATTACAGTGATATGTCGTACAATACAGTATGGCATAAAGTACAAAGTACTCCTTATGTGTGCTGTAAAGTCACAATGGATGACTTGGGTGTGCATGTGTTTCAGCTGCAGTCTTCTAATTCGCAGCTTCTGTGCTTGGAGAAGAGGGGGTGATAATGGACATGATTTTCTGCTGTTCAAAGGAAAGTGAATGTTCAGCCATTTAGGGTGTCACTGGAAAATTATGGAGATATTCAAAATTGGTCATCATAATTTTGCATGATTTTATTCAAATAGGGAAATCCATTAGATGAAGTGTGTCTGTGACTATGTGTGTGTGTGTGTGTGTGTGTGTGTGTGTGTGTGCTGAGACTTAACAAGGGGGCACAGTTTTAGTGGGCTAGGTCGCCTCCTGACCTAGCATGCTGTTTGTAAGCCTCTTGTGGATAAATGTGTCTTATCCACAGAGAACCAGGGCTTTAGTCAGCATATTTGAAGTGTGAGTAACCGGTCACAGACCCACCCTTACTTACTTAACCTCCACTTAAGCATAGCTGGCAATTCTTGCATGGCACTATCCCTTTTGTGACAGTTGTCAGCTCATAGCTAATTAATAGTACAAATTATTTGACAATACTATAATAATAATAATAGTAATGTCACACTTTGAACCGTGATACATTTTGTCGTCCTGCTTGCTGTTTGTTGCCAGTTCTCTCTACTCCTCAAACGTTGCTCGCTCCAAGATGGAAACACGTGCGTGCCATTAGAACAGCTTCATGCAACTGCTGCTTGATCAAGATCCTTGCTCAGGTGGTCATGCCGATGAATTAGGAGCGTCAATTTAGAAAGAAGTCAATAAAATGATTATGAC
Organism: Neosalanx taihuensis; assembly: GCA_030340665.1. Taxonomy (NCBI): domain Eukaryota; kingdom Metazoa; phylum Chordata; class Actinopteri; order Osmeriformes; family Salangidae; genus Neosalanx; species Neosalanx taihuensis. The sequence continues at coordinate 13,481,784 of CM059290.1, read as the reverse complement.
CAGTGAACTTCTGCTCAAATAGTATGGACCCTGCTCAGCGTGTCCTCAGGCTCTCCCCCTCTCCTCTCTTTCACCTGCCTCACTCTCTTCCTTTCTCTCTCTCCCTCTCCTCACTCTCGCATGTCTCTTACATCCTCTGAACCTTTCCTTTTCCCCTTCTTTCATAAATCCTTAGGCCCTTTATCTCACTTGCTTTCTTTCTTTTTCTCTGTCTTCCTTCCTCAGGCTCTCCCTTTCGTTCTCTCTCGCTCCCTCCCTCTCACTGCCTTTCTGTGACTCTGAGTTGAAGAGATGTTGCTTTACTGCAGCTCCTCAGCATCTGCTAGCTTTGATATGGGTTTCAGAGCAAAGGCTTCTAACATGCCATGAAAGTGGATTTACTCTTACTGAGGGGGAGTGTGCAAGTCAGAGAATACTGTTCAAGCTCAGAATGTTTTTGCTGGTTTAAAACTGCATTGTGGATCATTTCAACAGGTTTCTGCTCATATACTGCGTGTTGTGTGTCTGCATATACTGTGTGTGTATTTCTGTGCTTATAGGAGAATATTTTAACCCGACTGTCTTCTGGGTGTCAGAGGACAGTCCCTCAAGCCTCTCCTCAATTATTAGGAAGGAATATGTCAAGTCACCCTGTCAGATAATGACACCATTATGTGAAGATGACAGAGTTGACATTTTCAATCTTTTGTAACCTCCATGCATCCTATTGAAGATGTCTCAGAGAACTCACAGTGTCTTGCTGTGCATCTTTTGACATTTATCCGGGCTGATCCATGTCAAACATTTCAGTGACGCCTGATGAGGAGATGTACAGTAAAAGCACAGAGGCTTTGGACAGGAGTTTTAGTGAAGATAATCAATCAGCGTTTCACCCCCATAAATGTCTAAATACTGAGATAGAACAATGCACAGGAGTCTTTAGAATACAGTCTAGTATTGTGCAAATTTCCTGCAGCATCGGTCAACACACTATAGCTTCGATCAGAATCAAGTGGTTTATACAACAAGGAATTTACTTCAGTGGGCAGGTGTATGCAGTAAACAGAAGAATCTTAAAAACCTTTCAAAAGTGGTTCAAAAAAGTAAGATATCTCACATTTGCACAAAGTTTTCAATCGTTGTCTTGGACACATTGAACTTCTGCTGTGCTTTCTTGGTGAAGGAGCTGATGTTCAGTTCTCACTTAAGGTCCTGGAAGAAGGCAGTGCCCAGGAAACGGAAGGACTCGTTGCCCAGGTTGAAGTTCTTCTGACTGCACCAGGTCACCAGGTTGTCAGCTGGCTACCTGTAGTCAAAGAAAACCCAACAAATAAGCACATAAAAACTCATTTAAAAAAAGCATTGATTAGAAAAATATATAATATATATAACAAATCAAATCAAATCAACATTTATTTGTATAGCCCTTTTTACAAGCAATGTCACAGAGGGCTTCACATATGCCCCTAGAACCGCCCCTCAACCAACCTAAACCCTCAAGGAAGACAAGGAAAAACTCCCAGAAAAACTCACTAGGTAGAAAAAATGGAAGAAACCTTGGAAGGAGCAATTCAGTGAGGGATCCCCTCCTCCAGGGACGGTTGGAGAAAGTGAAGAGCGGAACACAGGCTAAAACAGTCATAACTCTAGAGAGAGTTAACAAGTTGCTGAAACATCAATACTCAATGCTCAACGTGGGTCTTAGGTTGCACAGCGTCAATTTAGGCAGTCACTGGGCTTGGGCCCATGATTGGCGCAGCATCACACGCAGGGGGATGAGGAAAAGGACCGGGAACTCTCTCCTTGTCCATCAGGGAGACTGACGTCCGACTGGCGACCAGATCCGGGGTTGGAAGACCATCTCGGATCAATGTCCACTGGCACCAGGTCCAACATTGGCCGATGACCACGCAAGTGCTGAGAGCTCAGTCCCCCCATACCAAAGGGAGGTATGGAGGGGAGGACAGTGAGACGGAGTAGAGGAGATGTTAGAGAGTGCAAGGAACAGCTAACAGTTATAGCAATATTCAGAATGAGGTCCCCACCGGTCAATGTGGGCTAATGCAGCAATTTAAAAAAAAGGGGCTATTGACACAGCCTTAGACATCAAGACAGCACCAGCCCCCCTCAATTGGAACATAAATCTGTTCCATGAGAGAAAACTCTAAGATATATATAATATATGTATATTATTATTATTATTATTATTATTATTTATATATATATATATATATATTATTATTATTATTATTTTTTTTTTTTTTTTTTTTTTTTTTTTTGAAAGATAGTATCTTTTGAAAGCCAAGTCTCCTGTCGTCTCTAACTGTACGGTTTTAGAATCAGAATGGGGGTTTATTCGCTATGCAAGGGTTAACAAACATAGAATTCACTCTGGCAATAATGTGCAAACATAGAACATATATGTGGCATACTAATAAAATATAAATAAATACAATGTAAAATACACTACATATATGATACATATAAACAAATAATACAAATAATACAAGTGATGCAATAGTACAAATAATAAAGGTAACATGGAAGTACAAACAACATGGGTACAGACTGGAATGGATATATATAGTACGTGGGGGGGGGGGGTGTATATTCACAGTAATGTAAACAATAATACAGAATTCACAGTAGTAAGTTTTAAAGTTTGTTAAGCTAACTACACTAGCCTAATAACTCCCACCGTAAACTGAGTTCTTTCTACCACAAGAGATCGCTGTCATATTACAACAAATATTGAATAACTTCACAGTACAACAGATACAAATAACTTCACACTAACTAACCCAGCACATCTACACACTTTAACAGTCGTAGTACTGACTGAATAAAAATGTTTTCAACCTAACTTTGAATGTCGAGACGGTATCAGCCTCCTTGACTGAAACCGGTAATTTGTTCCAGAGAAGAGGCGCTCTATATGAGAAAGCCCTACCTCCAGCAGTTTTTCTGTTAATTTTGGGAATCACCAAATAGCCAGCATCTTTGGATCTTAGTGTCCTTACAGGGTGATAAGGTACAAGAAGGCCAGAGAGGTACAGTGGTGCTAATCCATGTAAGGATTTGTAGGTTAGTAGTAGAACCTTAAAATCGGCCCTAGCTTGGATAGGGAGCCAGTGTAGAGAGACAAGAGTAGCTGTTATGTGATCATACTTTCTAGTTCTGCTCAGTAGCCTAGCAGCGGCATTTTGCACCCGCTGTAAGTTTAGTACGCAGGTATTTGGGAGGCCTGAGAATAATACATTGCAATAATCCAATCGGGATGTAACAAAGGCATGTATCAATTTTTCAGCATCATCCTTTGAGAGGAAGTTTCTTATTTTGGCTATGTTACGGAGATGGAAGAATGCAGTTCTGGTAATTTGCTTGATATGATGCTCAAATGAGAGATCAGGATCCATTGTGACACCTAGATTTTTTACCAGCTGGCTTTGAGAGACTTTGAAGCCATTTAAGTCTAGGGTAAAATCGGATAGATTGTTCCTGTACTTCTTTGGTCCAAAGATTTGAACCTCTGTTTTATCAGAATTCAGAAGTAGAAAATTTGCTGACATCCAATTTCCTATCCCGGAGACACATTGTTCCAAAGCATAAGGCAGTTCGTCAGGCTTAAGGGAGAGGTATAACTGGGTGTCATCTGCATAGCAGTGAAAATGTACACCAAAACTTCTAATTATATTTCCTAAAGGTAACATGTATAGAGAAAATAGCAAGGGGCCTAAGACAGAACCCTGTGGCACTCCATATTTCACGAGGGAGCTCCTGGATGAGTGGCCATCATAGTGGACAAACTGTGATCTATCAGATAGATATGATTTAAACCACTGAAGTGAAATTCCAGAAATTCCAACATAATTTTCCATACGTTCCAGGAGAATCTGATGATCGACAGTGTCAAATGCTGCACTTAGGTCAAGAAGAATCAGGACAGAGATAGAGCCTGCATCAGAGGCTAATAGAAGATCATTGACTACTTTAGCTAGTGCAGTTTCAGTGCTGTGATGAGAACGGAATCCAGACTGGAGAGGTTCATATAGCTGATTTACGGTAAGATGTTCAGTAAGCTGATGTGCCACAACTTTCTCAAGAATTTTTGAGAGAAATGGCAAGTTTGAAATTGGCCTGTAGTTGCAGAGACATCCAGGATCCAAGTTTGGTTTTTTAAGTGAAGGTTTGATAATAGCTTTTTTCAAACAATCAGGGACTTGGCCAGTTTCGATAGATTCATTAATAATACTCAACATAGGTGGTCCAATAATGGGCAAGAGTTCCTTGCGTAGTTTGCCAGGAAGGGGGTCAAGAAGACAACTGGTCGGGTTTGACGACTCTACTAATTTTATGAATGTTTCCAAAGAAATAGGGTTGAAGTGCCGAAGAGTCTGAACATGAAGAATGCTTGGTATAGAGGGATATTCAGTGCTCATGGTGAATTGGCCACGACTAGTCTGCAGCTTGTCCCTAATTACATGGACTTTGTTGTCAAAGAACTCCAGAAATTCATTTGGAGAAAGATCCGTGCTCTCACTATGTGTACTTTTACTTGTGAGTTTTGCAACAGTATCAAATAGAAATTTAGCATTGTGCTGGTTCTTACTGATCAACTTAGAAAAGTATGCTGATCTGGTCTCATTGAGGATTTGCTTATAGTCCAGTAGGCTGTCCTTCCAGGCCAAGCGGAAGACCTCCAATTTAGTGGTCCGCCACTTACGTTCTAACTTTCTAGTGGACTTTTTTAGAGTTCGAGTTTCCTCTGAGTACCAAGGTGCAAGTTTCTTATCCTTCCTTTTCCTCGATTTGAGAGGGGCAACAGAGTCCAGCGAACACTTAAGAGCTAGATTCAGATCTCTAGTTTTATCATTCAGGGATCTATCTGGTGCAACAAGTGCTTCTAGTGCTGCAGGTAGAATACTTGCCATTTCCAGAGTTGTAGTTGGAGTTATGTGACGGCTACTAGAAATGTGCATAGCACCTCCAAGGTTCTGGCAAAGGTCCATTCTAAAAGTAACAAGGTAATGATCCGAATATGTAGGATTGTGAGGATGAACAGTGAGATCAGTAATCTCAATACCCCGTATGAGGACTAGGTCTAAAGTATGTGAATGAAGATGGGTAGGTTCGGAAACTACCTGTGTGAACCCTGAAGAATCTATGAGGGCATTGAATGCCTTACTTAAGGGATCTTTTGGGTCATCTACATGAATGTTAAAGTCACCCATAATTAAGATATGATCAGTGTACATCACAAGATCCGAACAAAATTCAGCAAATTCTTCCAGGAAAGGGGAGTAAGGACCTGGTGGACGATACAGCGTGGCTATACAAAAAGAGGGTGGAGGAACCGGAATGGTAGCATTATTCCTCTTCAGTGTAGTTGGTGGCTTCATGCAAATTATTTCAAATGTTTTGAATGTGTTCAGAGCTTTTAACCTTAAATTGAAACTGGCTTTATAGATCATAGCAACACCACCACCTTTCTTAGAGACACGAGGGATATGTGAATACATGCAATCCGGAGGTGACGCTGCATTCAGGGGAGAATATTCATCAGGTTTTAACCAGGTTTCGGTGAGTCCAATCAAGTCCAGGTTACATTCAGATATCAGATCGTTAATCAAAACAGCCTTTGTAGGTAGGGATCTGATATTTAGGAGTCCAATAGTCCAGTAAGGCTTTACAACAGCTTTAGTCTTAGATGCTTCCTCTGAAGATATAACATTAATAGCAGCAGCTTTAGGAGCGCTGACAACAGGAGAACAAGGCTGTACATAAGATAGGTTGGAATAATTCCTAGCAATTTCAGGCCGAATATTTTTGGAGAAGTAGCGGGGGACCGACACCGTCTCAATGGGAAAAACTACATCAGGAACCCCACTGGCTACACTACAAACTAAGCTATCGGGCCTCGCACACATCGCCCCAGACCTATCAGTCTTTCCAAGAGACAGTAGAGACATTAGACTGGCTTGTTCTAATGAGTGTCAGGTCTGCACTAAACTAGCTTCAATGTTTCTAGACAAAAGAAAAGCACCTCTCCAGCTCGGGTGGAGTCCGTCACTTTTCAACAAGCCAGGTCTGGCCCAGAAACGAGACCAGTTATCAACGAATCCTAAATTATGCTCCATGCAGAAGCGAGCCAGCCAGCGGTTAAGAGAGACAAGTCTGCTGTAGATCTCATCACTCCCCCTACTAACAGGTAGTGGACCAGAGACTATTACTCGACGCCGACTCATCTTTTGAGCAAGGTCACATGCCCGGGCTATATTAACCTTCGTGACCTCTGACTGCCTCATTCTAACATCATTGGTGCCAACATGAATGACAATATTCTCGTACTTATCGTCAATGTGTGTGCCATGTGCCTTAGCTTTGGCCTTTGCCTTAGCCTTAGTGCTAGCCAGCACCCTAAGATTAGATTCTATGTCGGTAGCTCTGGCCCCAGGTACACAGTAAACTGTCGCTGGTGGCTCTAATCTAATGTTGCGAGTGATAGAGTCACCGATGACTAAAGTCTGAGGAGTGCCATCACTCCCACCATGCTGCTGAGGTGAAACCGGTGAGGCTAACCTAGAGCCCTCTCTGCTAGAACTCCCTATGGGTGATGGTGTGCCAGTCGCATCTAAAGTTACTAACTTACTCTCTCCCTCCAGCGACTGGACACGGCTCTCTAGCAGAGCCAACCTCTCTAGTAAAATGTCACATGAAGGACAATGTGAGTGGGTGAAAGACATTGTCGCGAACTTACGTTTGTAGCTTATACCAGCGAAGAGAATCCGTCAAGCCGGTTGGCGTTGTTGGCTAGCCCAGGTCCAGCTGCAAATCGGGGGGAGGAGGGAACTCGAAAAAAGTCGGTCGGTAAAAACTATAACACGGTTGTAAAGTGTAGACTTTAAAGTGTAAAGTGTAGACTGAATCGGAGATGAATAGGAGATGAACGATATTTAAATTATATTAAATACGACGAAAACACCGGAGAAAGCTTAGACATAGACATAACAATGCTGTGCTCAAAAGAAACAGAAATGTCAGAAGCTATTTTCACCACAGGAACATTGTTAGTCACCTCCAGGCATTCACATTTATTTATTTATAATTCACTGGATTATAGGCGGTGGGCCGTCTTGTCACAAAGACCTGTGTCTGTAAAACCCGATTGGTCTCGATGCCTTCAGTCTCCACAGAGCAGCTAAGTTAATTAGGGAACCATTAGGGTCGACGTCCTGCTGGCTTGGACTTGGCCTACGACTGTTTCATTGTGTACTGAGGAGCACTCGTTCCACACTTAGCCTTTTGCAGTTATTTATTTAATTTGATCCCCTCTGTCAATTATGTTTTCGCAAGACCTCTAAATCATTAATGTGAGGTCAGATGAGCATGGTTAGTGCGCTACAGTAAATATCTCCTTTGTTGTTGTCTTTTACTGCAAGTCATTGATTTATTTATTTTCATTTGGAACGGTTTAAGTTTGAAAAGAGATAGGGAGATTGGAGAAAGATGACTGCTGTATAAATCAATCCAGCAGCAGATCGAAGCTGTGGCTTCCTTCTGGGAAACAGGAGAGAACACGGTTCAAATGCACAAGCCCACATCCAATTGATCAGTATTACATGTTTTTATTTAATTTTGCATTTTGGATAAGTAACCAGTGTAAAACAAATGCTCCCTTCCCGAACATGCTCCCTCTCTCTCTCTCTCTCTCTCTCTCTCTCTCTCTCTCTCCCTCTCTCTCTCTCTCTCTCTCTCTCTCTCTCTCTCTCTCCCTCCCTCTCCCCCTCTCTCTCTCTGCGTGTGATTTTAGCTTCGATGGATTTCCGTTAATCTGGCCTGGGGCGTTCCGGAGGAAATCCTCTCCTAGGAATCTACTGTGTCTGCCTAGGCAGGACCCCAAAGGGAAGCAGACAGCAGAAACACTGTAGTCATTCATGTTCCAGAACGAGTGGCAGTGTTATGGCGCAGGGAAATACAAGCAGCAAACATCCTACAGACCCATTTAGAGATGGAGAGATGACAAACGTGACTCATTTTGCCCTCCTCTCTCCCCAGTCCTGGGTCATGAAGCAATTTCATTGCCTCTGTCTCACTGTGAGCAATCAAAGGCATGCTGTCTATAGATTACCAGTATGGAATTGCATCAGTAACACCGTCATCCCACTGTGTCTTTTTTTGTCCTTCCCTTCCATGTTCACAATTCTGTTTTTGTAGATTTTGACTGTTCAGCCAGCATGTACTGGCTAGTGCTATTCATATTTAATGTCTCTTTCAGACTCACGGGCACCCGTGTCATTATTGTTCTTGCATCCTCTCTTCTATTCGGTCTTTTATGGGGTAGTTTATCGCCCAGAGGTTAAGCGGGATTAATGTTAGTCTTCCCACTTTAGCAGCCAAGCTTGGGGCGCTGGCTTTGAAAGCGTGGAGAGGTCTAAGTAAAACATCTTGTTCAGCTCAGGCCTCTCTGAGATGGGATTCTATTTGATAACCCCTCCTCCTATTAAATTTCTCTAGGTTGTAGGGTAGGTGCTTTGTTGGTCCCCAAAGGGAAATTGCAGCAATGCATTGGGCAAGAAGAGAAAATAGGAGATATGTTATATAAAAACTATTTAACAAATACTAAAACACAATACACAAACAACGTTCAAAGCCATACAAAAGCAGTTTAACGTAGGTGATGCACAAGGAGACAGAGAGGGAGAGTGTGTGTGTGTGTGTGTGTGTGTGTGTGTGTGTGTGTGTGTGTGTGTGTGTGTGTGTGTGTGTGTGTGTGTGTGTGTGTGTGTGTGTGTGTGTGTGTGTGTGTGTGTGTGTGTGTGTGTGTGTGTGTGTGTGTGTGTGTGTGTGTGTGTGTGTGTGTGTGTGTGTGTGTGTGTGTGTGTGTGTGTGTGTGTGCGGGTGTACAGACTGTGTGTGCGAGTCTCCTTTAGTCTCTAACTGTATTTAGGTTTCCACTGACACGGAAAAGACAAAGAGCAGTCATTTGGACTGGAGAGAAAAGGGCAGCAAGATGGAAATGTTTTAATATCACTTGAGCGCAAGCTTCAATATGAGGGATGTTTTATGCATGACAGTCTGTATTGAAGGTATACATTAGACCATAGACACACTGTGGCATCACATATTCTCTGGATATTAAAGAGGAATGAATATGTCTCAGAGACGTTCCGCTTCAAAGTGCTACACAGCCTAGGGGTTGAGAAATGCATCTTAAGCGATTACTCAGAAACACATCTTCAGCGTAATGTATGTGTACATATTCATGACTGTAGGAAATCCCTGTGCAACAATTTGCGGTCATAGAATACCAAGTATTTCCAAGGACTCGCGACTGTGTTATGTTAAAAATTTGTGGTCTGTTTTAAAACATGGGGATGGGAAAATCCAGACCTCGAGTAAGCATCATTTCTACCTGCCAGATCAACTTGCGATCAGTTCCAGTCGATATTAGCAGCAAAGCTCAAACCAGAGAGGGAGATCTGCTCCCTTCACATTAATCTCTTCAGTGTGGAGTAGGAGTGGGGCGCACCGTTGATTGTAAATAATTGAATCAGGATTTTAAACCCTCCCAATTAAGTTTAACAGCAGGGAAAGCTTCGTTGGGAAGCTTCCTCTGAGCTGAGCTGATTCATTAGTAATAATGGGTGACATTTGTAGTAGCAGACAAAATGCTGGCATAAAGAAGGGGGAACATACCATACAGTGAAAAGGATATTGTAGTTTCCGAAGAAGATTTATAGTGTGACTTTCTGGAAGGACCAAAGAGGTCCAGGGTTTGGTGGCTTGGTCACCAAATATTTTTCACAGTGAAATGGAAGTTGAGATATTGTTACACTGCAGCCACATGACCCCTCATTCCAAAAGAGACCGTGTGCCGGATTCCAATCCTCTAAAAGAAGGGGAACATTGAGAGAAATCAGAATGGCCCCTTTCCATTTGTCCCTCCCCCCACTTCTAATAGAAAGCTAATAAGAGTCTTTGTGAGTAGAGGGGCTAGTGGCTAGCTATTAACCAGGGCAAGGTCTTATTGATCGGTGGGGCAGGGGTTGGTGGGGTTAAGGTGATTAGAAGTGTGTGTGTGTGTGCGCGTGTGTGTGCGGGAGGGGGGAGGTTGCCAGTGCCCCACTGAGTGACTATCTGTGCGGTGGGGGCCATGTCAGGGCTGACCTTTTGGAATTGGCCCGGATTCATTTCCCTTCGGCTCCCCTCCTCCTCAGCCCTGCTGCCCTCCTCCCTAGCCCTGTTCTCCTCCCCAGCCCCACTCTCCTCCTCCCCATCCCCACTCCTCCTCCCCATCCCCCCACTCCTCCTCCCCAGCCTCACACTCCTTCTCCCCAGCCCCACTCTCCTCCTCCCCAGCCCCACTGTCCTTCTCTCCAGCACAACACTCCTCCTCCCCAGCCTCACTGTCATACTCCCCAGCCCCACTCCCCTCCTCTCAGCCTCACTCTCCTCATCCCCAGCCCCACTCTCCTCCTCTCCAGCCCCACCCTCACCCTCCCCAGCCCTGCTCCCGCTGTTCCAGGGGTCACCAGACTGCTGCTGTGATGAAGGAGTGTTGTATAGGGCAGGTCTCATTAGAAGATGGGATGTGCTTCATAGATGTTAAGATGCAAACACACACACACACACACACACACACACACAGTTTCACACACTCTGAATTCTATTAGCCCAAGTTGACAAAGACAATTCTATCATTGTCCCAGTGTGTTCTATTTCCATGCAGCGTGCATCTTTTATTCATTTTACCCTGGATTTTCAGGGTATTGGATGTAATGACTTGTGATGATCGTGTCATCAGTATACAATAACAAGTTGTTTCTTGTGTTCTTTCGACTCCTCACTGTGTATGTTTCTATGGTTTCCGGTTGCAATAGGTAGCCTATGTGGTATAATGTGTAGTCAGATGGCACAGCAGGCTACATGTTCACTTCCACCTGATCCATAAATAGATGTAATGGACATCTCAGACTCAGATGAACAGCTCCATTATGAGCTTAAAATTATTAAAGAATCTTACATTGACAGAAGTGGCCCATTGCAAATCCCTAAGCACTTACAGCTAATTGTCGCAAAGTGATTGCAAACATCCCACCTGTCTCAACAAATGATCTTGAACTTGAGAAAATGTATTATTGAGCTTTGGAAAAGATGGCTTCTGTATTCGCCCCCTAAAAACGACTCCTGATTTCAGAAACGACAACAGCCTGTCATTCCCCTTTTCACCCGACAAACGACTTCCGCCAGTTTTACGCTCCATTTATCTTTACAAAGAGAACAGTTTTGGCTTTGGTCCCATTTTAAGCCTTCGGTTTCAAAGAAACTTTCCCCTACTGCTGTTAAAGCTGGATGACCTCCACTGTGTTGCCAGTCAACGACAGTGACACCTACATCTGTCATCTCCCTCCATCATGTTTATCCCGGGCCTCAACCATTCATTTCAGTGAGGAGGAAGCTCTCCTTGCAGCAGATCAGAAGAACTTATTTTCGCACGGTGTCGAGAGCTCGCTCATCTTTGGAAACTGGAGCACATTTCTTTAGACGGTTTTGGCTTTTTTTCCCGCCGTTTCCAGAGACATGCCGACTGGAAGCGCTTTTGTTCCGCACCATTACTCACCACGAGGCGCCGTGCTTCCTCCCCATCTGTTGCGACGTTCACACTCCGCCGAGTCCCTTTACTCTGAGACGCCACCTGTCCTTCTACAACTGAATCAAAGTTGCTGATAAGCATGGTCGCTACCAATACCGTACTGTTGGTGTTTCTACCGGGCCTTCAGAGAGTCACCTGCCAGCTCCACCATCCGTCTCTGAGCTGTGCTTTTTCACCTCGTGTGCCTAATTGAGATCACTGACCCTTTCATCCCAAATGGCAGCGAGCATTTAGCAGAGACGTGGGATGTCTAAAATGATCATCTGTATTGTGTGGACAGCAGTACTGTTTGGTTTAATGGACCATTAAGTTCTATTTTCCAAATTATAGTTAGCTGCAGTTATGCAGCTTAATTCCATTATATGATGCTGACCTCAGTGTTACCAGTTTCCCCCTGATCTCAGGTCACCAAACTTAACTCTGGTCTGGTGCACTCCCTGCTGTAGACAGCGGTGCCTCCACGTTAGCAATTATAGTTGAGTATAATATTAACTTATAACTTCTTGCACAAACTTAAGCTCTTGTAAACATGCATCCCTCTAATATTGGGTCTCAGATGCAGAACAAACAAAAGGTCCAGCTAAACTCAATATATACCAACATGATAAACAAAAATGAAGGGCTCCTGTTTTTTTTATTTTTTATTAAAGGCTGGGGGAGGGGGCGTACTTTGATAAATGAATAACAATGAATATCAAAAATCAATAAATGAATAAATGTAAATAAATATCCATGTATCCTCAGCAACCAAAGCCCTTGATGGAAAGGAGCCAGGTTGAATTTCCTTAAGCTGATCTCCCACGCCAATTGATGGTGTGAATGTCTCTGGGAGATCCCTGCTTCCTGCGAGTACATCAAGTGCTCAAGCTATCAGACTTGCCATACTACATCTGTAGGCTACACAATGTCTTACTCCCGCAGAGACGGATGTGCGGCTGGCCAATCGCGTAGATGCATTTCAAATTCCTCCAAATGGACAATGACCCAGCTTCAGGCACTACCAACCAAGGGGCCATTTGTTATGTATTTTCTCGCCCACAAGGTAGCTTTAGATGGACTTCTGGTGAGTCAGCAGTTCACATCCCTCCTGTTCAAATTCCCCCATTTCAAGTGATCACAAAAGTAAATGAAACTCCTTGATGAACTGAACAAGATATAATATGCATTAAGCGCCACTGGGGCACACCTATGCTCATTATGAAATGTGTAAATCTACTTGTAAATCGTATCTTTTCTTTTACGTTTGCGGGGGTGTTTTTACTGTGTAATTTGGTGTTATGTAATGGCAGTATTCATTTATCGGGCTACAATGAGCTTCAAAAGACAATTGCATTGCATCGTATTCATTTCGACAAAAGTCTAAAGAGGATGCTGTGACTTCCACTGATGTGCTTTAAGCTCAAACGTTCTTGTTCTCAAACCAGAAGCCTTCAATCCTCTGCCTCCAGGGCCCACTGTCCCGTGCATTTCAGACGTTTCCCTGCTCCAACACAGCTGATTCGAATGAGCAGTCATCAAGCCTGATAACGACCGTTCATGTGAATCAGATGTGATGGATCAGGGAACTCTCTAACCCATGCAAGACCCTGCATGTCCTTGAGGCCCTGAGAAACGGGATTGAAGATGGCTGGTCTTAACCTGGGCTAACCTGGTTCTTCCTTGTGGTTCTCTCAGGGCTTCCTGAAGAGCGAGCGCGTGTCCCGGATGGTGCAGAGCGGCGGCAGCTCGGCCAGCGACTTCCGCGAAGTCTTCAAGAAGAACATTGAGCGCCGCGTGCGTAGCCTCCCCGAGATCGACGGCCTGAGCAAGGAGACTGTCCTGAGCTCCTGGATCGCCAAGTACGACGCCATCTACAGGGGCGACGAGGACCTGCGGCGCCAGCCCCAACGCGCGCACCTCAGCGCCGTGTCGGAGCTCATTCTGAGCAAGGAGCAGCTGTTCGAGATGTTCCAGCAGATCCTGGGGATCAAGAAGTTCGAACACCAGCTGCTGTACAATGCCTGCCAGGTGAGCCGTGTGTCGCACTCGCACAGCAAACGAACCATCTGAACTACATACACACCCGTGCACAGGTACACAACACACACACGAGCAACATGCTTGTGCGCACACGACAAAGCTCCACAGCAAATACACATGCATTTAATATGCAAATCTGTACCAATTAAACACACCATATATGGGCCCTCCTTAACACATACGTACAGAGACACCCACACAGTGGCACAGATTGGCCTAACAGGTCTTTCTTCCTTCTCACTGATGGGTTACCAGCTGTAGGACTGAAAGGGTGACATGGTGATAAGTCTCTATTAGAATTTGTTGTGTTGTGGCAATGTGATAGAATGTCCTGTTTGGAGTGGGTTCCTGTCTGCTTCTAATTTCTGTTTGAGTCCTCTGCCCTTTTCTTTCAAATCATCTGTGCTCAGGTGGCCCCTAAGCCAACCACAGGCTTCTTTGAAGGTGTGATTTTAAAGGTCAGGTGCTAATGGGAAATGTCTAATCAGCATTCTTTCTCTTTACCGCGACCCAGTCATCTTAGACCGCAAGAATCACTGTCATTTACCTTTCTTAAGATCTCCCTTTGTGTAAGACCTGCGTTCTCATATAATCTCTGATCATCTCAGATGTTTGTAATGATTATTTATTCAGTCTTGAACGAAACTGTTGCGTTTACGTGTTCTGGTGACATAGGGTCTTTAACATCTTCATGTTGCTGTTCATGTCAGCTCCTCAACGGCTTTGAAATATGCATGTCAAATACAGGCATACGTACGATATCCTATTCACATAATCTAGAAACTGACATTTATGTGATATTACTCAATCTGAGATACTGGAGAAATGTCAGACCCACTACTTTGGTTTTCTCCTAAATCAAACGAACATCTTTCCATTTAATGGCGATGGTTTTTTTTTCTCCATACCTTCCATTATATAATTCAATTGCAATTTGAGTTATGAGGCATACACTGGTGTCATTGTACTACACTCCACCAGTAAAAATGATGCACTTTGAAGACATCTATCAAGTATACTGCAAATCCGAAATTATCTTTCATTCCCAGCCTTTTCTTTTCCTCCTTGGTATTTGCATAATCTTTAAACAAATGTCACATCAGTGATTTTCTAAATATTAAGAATAGTTTAATTGCAAGAGACAACCCAATTTACGCAGGTGTCATCCAAAGATGGTCTCCATGGCAACCCATTTGGCCTTGGTGGAGGTTGTTCACCAATAACCTTTATTTATGTATTCCTTGTCTGGCCAAAGGACAGGCATTTCCCTCTACGAGCCGATCAGTTGGTCCGGTGAGGATGAGAGAAGGGATGAGGGATGAGCTGACCCAGCTGAGCAGGTTCAGATTCAGATTCAGAATACTTGGGGAAACTCTTTGGCAGGACATTGCCCACCGAGGCAACACGACAAAGTACATTATCGGTGCACAAGCCTTCTGTCGTTGCTCGTAGAGTTAATTTACACCCTACAAACAAGTCTCGCTCAATGTCTCTCAAATGTCTCTCAAATGTCTCTCAATGTCTCTCAATGTCTGTCACTCTTCCATTTTGTTGGTCAATACGTTCCACCGTCCCCTGCAGAGCCATCAGTCTCCCGCGATGCGCGTAAAGTCACACTTTGGCCACCAACAGCCCTGCCCATCACATCAATCAAGTGGGGCAGCTTAAAGGGGCCTTTAACGGCTGCCTCAGTTTTTATAATTTGTCGATATCCCACGGCAACGCCTAATCCAATCAGCAGAAGCCCGGCCATCATAAATACCAATATGTAGAGATCCTCAATGTCCTCGACGGAAAGTTCCGACGGGCACACGACACGCCTCTTATCCCACGCGTCCATCATGTATCCCGCTGGAGACGATCCCATGCGGGGACATGCTGGGTCCCCCCAGCCCCTAGATCAACACCTGTGGAGGGGTGCAGAGAAGGGCAGAGAAGGGAAGGATGAGCTGACCCAGCTGAGCAGGTGGAGGGGTGCAGAGAATGGCAGAGAAGGGAGGGATGAGCTGACCCAGCTGAGCAGGTGGAGGGGTGCAGCTGCTCTCTCTAAAGGTGTCAGCCTCCTGACAGAATGATGGCAGACGAATAGTTTGAGTGTATATGATGATGCGTCGATAGCTCGTCCGCCCCCGCCTCCACCATCACCACCACCACCACCATCACCACCACCATCACACAAACAACTCCCCCACCCTTTTCTCCAACCCCGCCCAATGAACCCCCTTCTCCCCATTCTCAACTCGACCACCCCCCTCCTCTCCTCCTAATGATCACATCCTGGTGTGTGAGTGGCGCTTCTACCCCTGTCGTCTCTCGTTAGCAACACGAGTCAGAGGTGAACGGAGGCTGGTGAACAGGTGTGCCAACAAGAAGGGCTAATAAATTAGCAGCCACCCCCACACTTCCATGCATCACCTCAGTCAGTCCTGAGCGGCCAGCTGTCCTTTATGTTGAGCTCTCAATATATCCCTCTCTCTCATTCACATTGTTTCTCTCTCTCTGTTTCACTCGTCTTGCTTTTGAAACACTTTCTTTTCCCCTTCTGTGTTTTATCCGTCTTTCTCTATATCTCTGGTTTCTCTGTATGGTATGTACCTTTAGGTACCTTATCCCACCTTACCCTATCGAAATCCGTCCCTCACCCAGATATGAGGAATGTGTCCAGACAGACATGGCAAGCAGAAGTAATCAAACCCAGAGTAATCTCCCAGTGCCTTACCATCATCAAAGCGCCCCCCCCCTCCTCCCACCCCCAATTAACGTAGATTTACCTGCCTTGAGATTTCAGTTCAGGGTTCAGGAAACAATGTCTGAGAGGTAATTGGCAGATCCTACCAAGGATTGGATTAGCATGAATCATGTTTACATCTCCAGGAGCAGGACTGGTGAAGGTACAAGTGTTCAGGATGTGTGCCAGGGTTCACCATCAAACAGAACAGCAGTGACCGTCCACATGGGGATATCTCTTTTCTTAGATCGATAGAACTCATTAATTCACCTCGTCATATTTGCAGACGTTTAAACGGTCCATGAACAATAAAAAGAAAAATTTACGTTTTGTCAATAAGGGATATTTGTTAGAATTGTTAGTTGCAAATAATATGTGCTGTAAGTCAGACTAGAGTAGAATCAGTCAGGGCTTTAATGTACAGGGTTGTACAGTATGTGGTTGGTTATGTTCCCATGTTATTGTAGACTACTGTGTCAGCATCATTAGTGCTTAGCTCCTTCTAACTGTTCCCTGATAGTTTTGATTATTTAGAACTGTCATATGCCTCAAAAAATGGTTGCCAAGACCATGTTAAGAAGAGGAAAGCATCATAGAAACGTCATAGAAACAGAGTAATAAGGCTATTGTTGCTAAGTTGCCGTTTTTCCTGAGTATGTACTACTACACACACTATACAAGCGTAGCAAGTAACTCACTGAAGATATTACCATAACTTACAGTTTGTGTTATATACATTTGAAAAAAAGAACTTTTCAAGGACCTTTTAATGATTCAACATATGAGAGTTTAAAGGCGGGGTGTCCAATCCTGGTCCTCAGGGTGCACTGTCCTGTATATTTTAGATGTTTTTCTGCTGCAGCACACCTGATTAAAATCAATGGTTGTTATCAGGCATCCACACAGGTTGGTAACAAACCCATTCATTTGAATCAGGGCTCCTTCAGTTGAACGTAATGCAATTTAGCTCACCCATAGCTTGTGAAAAGCAGTTCCGGAAGTCCCTTTGGTAGATTTTTGTCTGCTTATGCTCTGTGGTTATCAGACATGGACCACAACAAGTCTTGTTGAGTAATGCTACGATGGCGGACACTACGACACTACGAAAGTGTCACAGTATGATACACACTATGATGGACTAGTTTTCTTGCAGTGCAGAAATGTCTGTGATGAAACTTCTGTTCAGAATTAGATGGAACAAAGCTTTAAGACAACCGCAAGAGAGCTCTGATGGGAGACAACCAAAAACCGAAGCGACAAGTGGAACCCTCTGTGCAGATAACAAAATGAAAGACTCTGAAGAAAGAGATAAGATGCTTAAATTAGCCCTGTCACATTTTTATTCCGTATATATTCTTATTAAGATTGTTTTGCCTGAAAGACAGTTTGTACAAGTAACAGTATATGGTCCCTTGGGATGAATAAAATCAAAACTCCATCCAAGTCTTTGGAATACTTAGTCAGTGGGAATGCTTTGTTGCTATAGAAACAACTTCTGTTCAGAAACTTGACCAACGATTACTTATAGCTGTCAAAACTAGCTAATATATAACCATATAATACCAACCATATAATAATTAAAAGCTAATTTAGTGGGGAACAGAGTTCTGTTCCCTCTCAAAACAATAGACCCACAATTTGATGTTAAACCTTCTGTATTTCATTGAAAGACAAGCAAGGAATCATTTTACTGTTGTCTCACCTCACTTGTGTTTAATAGGGAGTCTGTTAGTCATCATCTTGCTGGTCATGATCTCTCTGTCTTTGAGCAAAGCCAAGAGCTATGCATTGAAGCTCTCATTTAATCATTTTCTTGTGCAGCTCTATGGGTGTGGTTGTATTTCGGTGGTAATTCACTTTTGATAGTCTTTATTCAAGTTTTCTCTCCATTACCAATGGGCATCATTCATTTAAAAAAATCCCAATGGACACAATGGACCATTGTCTTATGACAGCATTGCATCATTACGGCAAAGATTAGTCTTGTTTATATATTAATCATGTAAACATCTGTACGTATATAACATAGGACTAAGGGTTTGCACCCCACCCACATCTCTTATGATTAATTCATTTAGTCAAAAATGTACACTCTACATCACTGTTGCTAGAGGCTTATGTGTACTGGTAAATAATGCAATCAATCCTATAAAACATGATTTTCTATCTTGTATGGTGTTCCTGGGTTGTTTCCAAAAGCTGTGTGAGTAAATTAACAATGAAGGCGTCAAAGTTGCGTGTATTTCAAGATAAGAGTTTGTGACAGTGGTCATAGATCATGGACGTAATTCTTGTATAATTACTGAGGAACCACTAAGGAGTGATTTGATGCTTGAGTGCTTTATGTGTTTGTGTAGGTGTGTGGCCACAAGGGTGTGTTTGTGTGTCTGTATGCACTCCTCTGTGTCTGTGTGTGTGTGTTTGTCTTACAGGGTTTACATTGGATAAACATCCATGTCACCACATTATTCAGCCAGTGTCAGTTCATCTCATTTTAACAGATAATCCTTTTCCAATCACAAATTGCATGTCACTAGAAGCAAACAAAACCACACATTTAGCATTTTCTAGTTAATCATTATTTATGCTGTGTTGATACACAAGCCCAGTTGTTGTTTAGCTCCTGTTTCCAAACTGTTATGCCAATAAACGCTGCAAAATTAACCAATTAGTCCAACATGTTTAGAATGTTGAATTATCTGACTAAATAATTACAAATTACCAATCATTGTTTGATACTTATTTAGATATTTGTGAATGATTGCAACTTTTGCACATCAAATGTTCCAAAAAACTTTAAATTGTGTTTAGTTTAGTTTATTAGTGGTTAACATTATTTCACCTATGTCATCCAATGTCAATATATTTTATTCAGCATTTTTCACCTCAGGTCACTATCCAAGACAATATCAGGTACATGATTAAAGTAGAATTGAATCTGGAAAAAGACGTGGCAGAGGAGGACAAGTTAAAGTCTTGAAAGGTTGCCTCACGCTGTTGAGTCAAGAGCTACAGAATATCCACAAACCTTATCACAGTCACCAAAAGAACCAGCAGTATTTATTTTATTTCTCAAATGCGGAACAAATGCAATTCACATGAAAATACTTTTCCAGCAGACTGCCTTTGGGTGGCAGGCCACATCAGGGTTCTGTCTCATTCTATATTCAGTTTGTTTGATCTTGATTGGCTGCTTTTCTTTTCTTTCAACCGGCTGGCCTTAAAGATTAACGGCTCTTTTTGGCTTTCCATAGGTCGATAGGCGGCCTGCTATATTTGTATGTTACTATAGTTGTTTCTTGATTGAATGATGCAGTCCATACTCATCAGTAGACACTTATTACATGATTGGAGCTGTGCGGATTCTCCTCTTTAAAATATCCACCACTTCCTACGCTCTCCCAGGCCCTCAGGGGCATCACTGATGAGCGCTCCACTTCCTGTTTGTTTTTTCAGCTGGACAACGTGGATGAGCAGGCAGCACAGATCCGTCGGGAGCTGGATGGGAGGCTGCAGCTAGCCGAGAAGGTCGCCCGGGTAACGGCAGCTCCATCATCTTTACCTTCACAACATCCTGTTTTCAAACACACATCATGTCAAATCAGTCTGTGCAATATGACATATGTCCAACCTATAGACATCACATGTCAAACATAAACAAGTAACACATTACAAGTCAAGTTATGGTTGTTCCCAAGTTACGGGATGTTGAATACATACACATTCTATCGACCTGTTACAGTTTGTTTCAACTTTTACCCTCCAGGAGCGTCGATACCCCAAGTTTGTGTCCAGAGACATGGAGGCCATGTACATTGAGGAGCTGCGTTCATCCGTCAACCTCCTCATGGCCAACCTGGAGAGCCTGCCTGTGTCAAAGGGAGGCCCTGACTTCAAGCAGAAGCTCAAGCGCTCGTCCTTGAACAGCTCCTTCCTGGACATGGACGAGGGAGACATCCTGTCCAAGTCAGACGTGGTGCTCTCCTTCACCCTCGAGGTGTGTGCGTTGGGAGGGGGTTTGTTTGTCTGTTTGTGTTTGCTTGTTGAGAGAGGGTGTGTATGGGCGTATTGGGAGAGAATGGTCTGTGTGTGTATGTTGGGAGGGAGTGGTGTGTCTGTGTGATGAGAGGGCATGTTTGTGTGTATGCTTTTAGACCACAGGCAGTACCACATCTCACTTATCTTAACTGTAAATAAAGCAATATGTTTTCACCGAAGAAGGTTCCAGAGCTGAGCATATCGAAGTGGATCTGCCTTACTGTGTCGTATGTAATCATGCTGCTCGAGCTGTAGGTTCCCTGATAACTGGCTGAAGTCAGTGCCATTCTGTGACTCCTCAGCACCTGGTCATGTCCACTCTTATGGGAAAGCCAAGATAATTCATGTGTGTGTATATCTGACCTTGTACTTCAGATTGTGATTGTGGAGGTACAAGGACTGAAGTCTGTGGCCCCCAACCGGATTGTGTACTGCACCATGGAGGTGGAGGGCGGGGAGAAACTGCAGACCGACCAGGCTGAAGCCTCCAGACCACAGTGAGCTCGGCCTTTAAAACAATCACACTGTTGCGCACCGGCCTTTGTCACACTGTAGATATGGATCACTTTTGCGATAGTTTCTCTGGACTGATATCGATTTTGAACACAGAAGAGCTAAAATAATCAGACAGATACTTTGAGGAAGGCTGTTTCAAGAGAATTTGAGGAAAGAATATCGTTTGCCTGAATTTATTACGAGAAAAATGAACACTTTATTTCCAGACCTTCAAGATAGTGCCGGACATGTCAGGGGGATGGGGCAGGAAATGCACAGCATCAAACTCTAATCGAAGTTATAGTCAGAGCTATTCTCATACATACTATTTCATACATGTGTGTAGCAGTGAAAGCACACCCACCTTCAGACCCAATTGGATTCTTTCCCATCTCATCACGGCATCTCTTTCAAGTACGAATAAGTATGGACAATATCACACACTAACACAGCTATTGGTGCCAAAACACAGTACCCACCTGAAGCTTTGAAATGCCAGCTACTCTTTATTTAACAACACAGGCCTTGGCCTTATTGTTAAGCTGTTACAGCACAGTGTAATGTTTTATATGAATCAGGGTTCTTGGGTATCCTCGATGAACACACCAAGAATTCCATTATGTGTATCTCCTAATAAAATGAAAATATATACTTACAGTAAGCTTAAAGTAAAAGTAGCCTACACATATACTTTCATATATCAACGTTGCCAAAAAGTAGGTAAATAATAAAAAAAAAAACATTCGATACTGGCTCTATGGACAGTGAATTTCTCTAAGAAAGAAGCACTTTCACCACTGCATGGCATTGGCTCTTTGTTCATACTATGCATGGTGACTTTTAAGATCTATTCTAGGCCCTTCGCAAGTGGCAACATCAAACTTAATTTGACCAGGCGCCAGAAGAGGTCCTTGAATACATTTAATTTAATACATGGATTATGAGTCTTGCTCATTAGAATATATCCACATCCCTGCATTAGACAATCAGATAAGCATGTATGAATCAAGATATTATGCTATAAAATAAAAGTTATTTTAGCTCATTTTGTTAATGTGCTGTATTAATAATCAGTAATCAGAGTTGAGTCCAGTCTTCCCCAACGAGCACTGTCATAAGGGAAGGAGCACAGATGGTCTGCTCTCTAGGTGGGGTGTGGCTACAGGGGGAGTTTAGATTTCTGCCTCATTCAGAAGTACTTTTATCATCCTGTACTCACACACCTGAGCAGAAAAGACTTAAGACTTCCAGCAAGTCTGATTCTGTTCTGCAAGACAATCACTTAACTGAGAGCGTCTGACTGTCTGAGTTTGTGTTTAGCTTTCTGCCAGCCGAGGCTGAGATTGTCTCACTGTCACATGGATTATTAAAATGTCTTCTGTTTGTGGCTAGTTGACTTGGATTACAGCTCTTGTGCAGACTTCTCATCTGGCTGGTTTCACAGCCAGACGTCTGTGACTGTAGTGTTGACACTGTGCCCTATGTTACCTCACATTATGTACTACAATACTATTAATGAGACCAGGATGAGGTGTATTTAAAGGTTCAGTACTGGTCATAAAACTAAAGCCACTAGCCCTCAAATGCATTTGGCAGGGCAGCCATGTACTCATATGTTTTGATATCATGTTATCACATGGGCTTCTGCTAACTGGCATAATGAGCCACAATTAATATGAATGTCAGTTGAAATTACACTGTTGATCTCAGATCTCATCAAATTGGACATCAGTACCTTTGTGTAGCAAAAGCCTGTTCAGTTATTTTCCATTATTCTGTACTAAAGCCCTTTTGACATAGAACATATTATTAGTCAGGGACGTTGATTGAGGAACCCATCTTAAAATGTGTATTTATTTCAGTCATTATTCTTGGCAGATCGCATAATCATGTGATGAGATGTAATGACATTTCAGAACAAATTACGTTTTTGTTTATTTTTATAAACGAATGAACGTTATCACTTCACCAGACGATAAACTGAGACAACGAATACATTTGTCTGTCCTTCAGTAAAACATGTTTCTATTCTGTATCTTAGAAGTAGCTAAGAAAGTTCTTCAGAGGTAGCCTTGGAAACAGAGAAAATGTAATTGGGTGTGTTTCCTCTGACTTGGGTAAGAGTGGGAGTCATCACAAAACAAGTCATATACAGGTATTACAACTTCCTATGTAATAACCCACCCCTTAAACAGGAATCAGTAACTCTGACTCCTCGGCTCTCAGATCAAGCATTCTGAGAGGAGGGGGTGACATTATATCAGGTGAGAACATGGCCTAACATAATTAGCATCCCTTCTGTAAATTTTGCTAGAAAAAAGCAGGCATCTTCATGTTATCTAAGGTTGTTCATTGTGACCAAAAGAACAACAAAAATAGCACACACAATGGCAGGACAGACTATTTGCATGTTAGGGGAGGGGGTACATAAGGTGGAAAAAATGCCTGTTTTAATTTGCATCCCCTTTGTAACCTTTGCTACAAAACATTGTGTCTTGCAGGTGGGGAACGCAGGGGGACTTTACAACGACACACCCGCTTCCTGTGGTCAAGGTGAAGCTTTTTACAGAGAGCACGGGCGTCCTGGCCCTGGAAGACAAGGAGCTGGGAAGGGTGAGAGCCCTTAGAGCCCATCATGGATAGAAGTTACATTGTCAAACAACATCAACAGATCACACCCATATCACTGATATCAGTTGAACCCTCATCCATATCAACACTGGCTATTATTATTGTTATTGTGATTGCAGCCGCATTTATGGTTTCTGTCCATAACTGTGGATAGCAGGCCCCTCTGGGCATGTCAGAGCTTGTATACATCAACCTGGTTCTGCGTCAAAGGCTTTAGCATCCAAACATCCATCGCTGCTTTTAGTGTCACTGCTACAGGCCTCCCAACTCTATCACTCTCTCCATCAATCCACATCATTATAACCCACTATCTTTCATCTCTCACATTCACTCAGCTCCCTTTTTCTTTCTTTCTCTCTCTGTCCCCCCATTCTCCCTCCTCTCCTTCGTTATCTCTCCCTCTCACTAAGCAACAGATGGGGACTCCCCTTTGAGATGGACCAAACCATGAGCTGCTCCAGATCACTGTGCTTGTTAGCGTGATGCAGCACGGATGAATCTGGATCTGTTTTTAGTCGTTGCCTCTTGCTCAGACACACGCGCAACCCCCCCCCCCCCCTCACCACCACACACACACATATTAAACACCAACACACTCCATTTCCACTCACCCTTTGTTCTCATGTCACATTTCCCCCTCAAAATGTTCTAAAGGCATTTGAGTGAATCATCGGTTCTGTGTGCGTTTGTTGTACGTCCAGTTGATCTACCTTCCATCGCTTGCGTCTCCCGTTGATCACAAGCTCACGCTCTTACACGCCCACACTCACAATGCGAGCAGAGTCCTGCAGACAGACTGACTTGGAATCAGAAGATGACAGGTCTTCCAGGCACCTATTGTCTCTGGTGTCCTTCATCTGTCTGGTTTCATAACAGTCAAGCAGGAAATATGACACAATGACTGTCTGCCAGTGGCAAGCTGCACTGATGGTCTGACACCACTGTGTGTGGATTAGGGTTGATGAAGCTGTCCGTATGTTGGTGTTTAAGTGCAATCCTCTCACTGCTGCCCCCTCACTTTTCTCCTCTATATCTTTGTCCATCCCTTTCCCTCTCTCCTCCCTCCATCTCTCTCCTCTTCATCTCTTGCCCCTCCCTGTCCATCTCTTCCCCTCTGTTGTCCGGTTTCCCCCAGGTGATCCTGAACCCCACCACCAACGGACCTAAGCAGGCAGAGCTCCACAGAATGTTGGTACCCAAGAACAGCCAGGATGCTGAGCTGAAGATCAAGCTGGCCGTCCGCATGGACAAGCCCCCCAACATGAAGCACAGCGGGTGAGAACCACCGAACTACACTACCCAGAAACACTCATGTATGGCTTCTACAGGACAAACTTTGTTACCCAGAAACACTCATGTACGACTTGTACAGGACAAACTACACTCACCATTCTGCTTCTATGGGATACACAACACTACCCAGAAACAGCCCTGCTTAGCCATTTCAGGTTATCTATTACCTTAAGAGCTTATATAAAGTGTGTGTGGTGGTTTAAGAGGAACACTTCCCTAAGAAGATAACATGGATGGTTATCCATGTCCTGCAGAATTGCCAGAGTGGGATGACACGGCATAATGATTGCACACTGTTACAGTAGCTCTCGTTTTATGGCTGCCTGTGGCGACCTCTGATACAGCCATCGTAAGGTGGCCCTGTGGGGACGGGTGGTTAGCCATGATTGTGCGATGACCTGCACTAAGTTCAGGTCAGGGTCACAGGCAATATAACTTGCTGCCACAGAGCTGTGTGTGTTGTGTTTGTGTGTGTATGTGTGTACTCTACTAAGATGTCCCCAGGTGCCAAACCAGTATTTGGTGGTCATGTATGGCAGCACCAGTGCTTCAGTGGTAGGATTCTTGCCTACAATGTGCGGGGCTGGGATTTGATTTCCGGTGGGGGTTTGATTCACGCCCAATGCATTGAACATGAGAGCGCCAGCAATTTCCCTACTGTGGGATTAATAAGGGATGATTTTTCTTTATTTTCTTTCTACTAACTGCCCTCACACACTGAGACTATAAAAGTCCATCTGAAGGAGCACACAGCCCCCTAGTGGCCCTATGGTTCTTGGTCCTCGATGCAATCCTGTTTTGACTATTTGTTTTTTGTGCCAGAAGGGGGCAGCAGAGTGTTAGCTTCAGCTCTACGAGGATTTTGACACAAGTGGTAACGCTTATTAAACGGAGAGAAACAGGGAAGCTGCATTCATGGGATGTGGTGACATCTTGTTTATCTATTATCTTTCTGTTTGAAATGAGTATGTTGCTGTAAGTTGTAACTTCCATACGTACTCTACAGTGCTGCGTTCTGAGCCATCTTTTGTTATTAAAGAATATAATTGACGCCGACAACATACACACTACAGTGGAGTTCAATCACCTTTTCAGCATTTCTGCCTGTTCATGTCCTCCAGTTTAACCTCCACTTTTGTGTTCACGCTGTGAATCAAAACCAATTCAAATCAAAATGTATTTGTATAGCCCTTTTTACAAGCAATGTCACACAGGGCTTCACATATGCCCAAAGAACTGCCCCTCAACACCTGTTCCATGTCTTGGAAAGCCATTAGTAACAATGCTACAACAATCCTGCGGCGGGTTCATAGAAGGAACCTGTGGAGGGGTGAGCTGATGTAGCAGGAGGAGCTCTCAGTTTTGCCTCACCCGCACTCACCTATGGTCAGTCAGTGCTCATCAAGCTTTGCATGGACAGTGCTGCGTTGGTGGCCACAGTCCCAACAGTTCCAGTATGCAGGGCTCACTGTGATAGGTGGTGGATTTGGTGCAGCCAGATGCAACATGAGGAAAATGTTAACGTCGCGGGTTTGGTCCAGTTGTCTGTGATGGGTCAGTCTGGGAAGGGTCAGCAGAGAGGTGGAGCACACTTCTGATGGGAGGCCTGGAGAGGAGGGGGGATAGTGGGGCACACTTTCACATTCTGCTAATTGGTGAAGAGCCCCCACTACCCCCCCCCCCCCCCCCCCCCGAGTCCTGGCTGATGTGTTAGTGTGTATATGTGTGTGTGAGCACTATGTCTTTGCTGCTTCTGTGTGTATGCATGCTGTGTCTTTGGTGTGTGAGTGCAAAGTGGCTCCTCCTAATTGGCTAGTGCCTCTTCAGATGGTAATTACAGTCTCAGCTGACCCCTGTTGAGTGCCAGGGTGCAACCTAGGGCACACATACACACATGGCCCACAAACACACAGAACATAGACGGAGAATGCAGGTTACAACTCTCTCTCTCATACACACAGACACATACACACGCAAAAACACAAACTCATGAACATACACTCTCTTGTTTTATTCCACATATTTGGCAGTACATGACATACACTGTTGAGAACCACAGACAGATGTTCTCACACGTAGCTAGGAACACTTGAAATGCCAACACAAATACACACGCATACAAACACACACACACACACCAGAGAAGCAGACACACCTGAGTTCTCCCCAACCCTTTTGTGTCAAGAAGGAGAGAGAAGACCGAGAGACAGAGACTGAGACTGGGGAGGTTAGATTTTCAGGTTGAGCGCTCCCCATTAAAAGCAGCCATCTGTTGATGAAGAGCCTGGAAGCCGGAGAGGAGACACCCGAGTCTCTCTGAGCTCACTCTCAGCCTTCCCCAACACTGGGAGACTGCAATCTGCCAACCCCCAAGAGAGTAGAGAGAGAGAGTGTGAGAGTTAGTGTGAGTGTGTGCATGTCTTCTTTTTATATGTGTGTGAGAGAAAATGGAAGGGGGGGAGATGGAGATGGAGACAGAGAAGGGGGAGACATGACTGGGTTGGGAGGGGGGCAGGGGTCCAGGGTAAAAGGAAGGGGATGAGGGTTTAGAGAGAAGAGGAAGATTGGAAGAAAGAGTCTGCCAAGTAGGAAGAAGGTGAAAGAGTCAACCAGGGATGGGGGGGGGGTCTGGAACGAGTGTGTGTGTGTGTGTGAAAATGAGAGAAACACCACTGAGAAGAGGACCACACAAGCAAGCAGCTTGAGTAGACAGTCCTCTAACTCCATCACTTCCTCCACCTCTCCCTCAGTCAACAAGAGATTTGTCAGGAGAACAACAAACCGATTGTTTTTTCTGGTTCATCATCCCCCCCCAACCCCCCATCTCTGCTCATTGTATCTATCTCTTTACTCCTCTCCTGTCTACCCTCCCTGCATCCCTACGCTCTAGAAGAGGGTGCCACTGTGTGGCTTCCCTAACCTTTCATTAACAAGAAAGCGCTTTGAAATAGAAGTCACGTTTCACCTGTTGTCACAGCGTGTACTCATAATGATGCTCCATTCCAAGATACGGTTGGAGCATGTGTTAGGATTTATCAAGGTTAAGCAAAGTCCTGCCATTTTTGATGTTCTCACTTGAGGACTGTGCTTTAAGCCCTAGTTCAGACTTCACCCAAGTGCCTTTTTGAGGGATTTTAGAACAACAAACATGCAAGCTGCTCATTTCATGTGTGAGAAATTGGGTTTTATGCAGCTGGATCAATTCTGGATAAATCAACAAGTCAACAACCTCCAACAGTGACTGATTGTTATTTTAAGGGACGCATTTGAAACAGTCTACGTTTTAACTCATCTTCTTATTTTAAACAAACCAATCTCTCCTGAGCCTAGTACTCAAGTTCAATATTAATCTTTACTTTGTGGTTGTCGTGTCCCCCCCCCCCCCCCCCCCCCCCCCCCCCCCGCCCCACAGACGCACACACACTCTTGCTCTGTCCATCTGTATCTCTGTCTTTCTCCCCCATTCTCTCTGGGGGGATCCTTATGTCAGCTCAATGTACTGCTTTTACCCAGCTCTTTCTATGGTTGTTTTGTCCAACTCCTGGTGTTAAGAGCCCTCTTAAGAGGGCTGAAGGCCAACTAGGACCCCCGAGTAACAATAAAGGACTGAAGATAATTGAGTGTGTGTGTCAGGAGTGTAGCTAGAATAATGTTTTTGGATAGGCCTAGAAGAATATGGATAGGCATTGTGTTTAAAACACAATTACTGAAAAACATTTCTAAGATATTTTCATTTTAAGGTGGGGCTTCTGAGCCTAACCTGTGGCTATATGGCTGCTGCATTTATGTGTGTGTGTATGTGTGTGTGTGTGAGTGAGTGAGTGAGTGAGTGAGTGAGTGAGTGAGTGAGTGAGTGAGTGTAAGTGAGTGAGTGAGAAAGGGTAAGAGCTGCAGACTGTGTAGGGATTTGAATTTGGAATCCTGGTGTGTTTGTGTGACTACTGTGCTAAAAAGTGCGTCTGTCAGAATATCTTTTGTTTATATGAAGTTTGTTGCCCATTCTGGCGTAGTTTGAGATAGTAAGTCCCAGTAAGCTTTATTTTTGTTCAAATGTTTTTGAACAGCCCTGATTTAGTCCTTTGCAAAAACATAAGCTCCCAATTTTATCAAATGGTTATTTTATAACTACATTTCCGTGTATTCCACATTTGAATGACTACCATTAGACAGACAATATGACAAATTCTTATATGCTACTTTATAATCATCAAATACATTTTTAATTACTAATTTGGTTGAGTTAATCATCGTAATAGCCGTAGTCGCGTCATGTTTAAAGGTTCTGTAATGTAACTGTGGGTTACTTATTTTATTTGATAGTTTTTCAAAGTTAATGCCGTTTTGTAAAGTCAGTATTCTTTTGAATGTATATATATATTTTTAAATGTGGTGGCAAACGAAATCCTTTTGAAGGGATTTAGTGACTTGAAAGGTTTGGTCGAATTTAGAATGGCTTGTTCCACAACTTCAGAGAAAGGCCCAGATGTGCAGTCCAAGGCGTTCAACAGAATTCGAATTGTGATTAGTCCTGTGCATACGCTACTTATATTGTTATTTACAGCAACGTTGGCCCAAATAACAAGTGACATACCTACCCTCCAGTAGGCCATAACATTCTTTTGACAAAAATCCCCTAGCCATTTTTTGATTAAAAAGCAAAGCAAACAAAAAAACATCAGTATCATAGGGTTTTGAACATTTGATATCATATGGGAATTAATTTACAGTACAGTTAAATTACCAATTTATAGTCATGCCACACATCCTAAAATAAGGGGACTATAAGATTAACAATGTTTTTCTATTTCAGGTATCTGTACGCATTGGGCCAGCGGGTGTGGAAACGTTGGAAAAGAAGATATTTTGTTCTTGTCCAGGTAAAAAAATTCCCGTAAATTAGAGTGTGCTATGTTTCTTATTTGTGTGTATATAGTTAATGACTAAAAGTGACTAAATGTTTATATATATATATATATTTTTTTTTTAACAACAAAAAACTGCCTATACCATTATAAACCCCTAGGTGAGCCAGTACACGTTCGCCATGTGCAGCTACAGAGAGAAGAAGTCTGAGCCTCATGAACTGATGCAGTTGGAAGGTTACACTGTGGACTACTCTGACCCCCAGCCAGGTAGGACTACTCACTATTAAACACACATCATTAGGACACACATAAACAATACAAGAAACGCTCCACTAAGAAGCAGCCTAATGTGACACGCACACATGCATGACCACATCTAGCAAATAAGACCAGGTACCACACAGTCACACACAAACGCACACACACATAAGTCCAAAATGTGAATAGCTACATTTTTGTTATATTAGGAACAACATACATGGTTTCATACAGTATCACACCATATAAACATCCAATCTTTCCATCCACCCGAATTAAAAGTTCTCTCTTTGTTCATCTCCATCTCCACCCTCAGGTCTGCAAGGGGGTCGACTGTTCTTCAGTGCCGTCAAGGAGGGCGATCTGGTGTCATTTGCCAGTGATGACGAGCAAGACCGGGTACTGTGGGTGCAGGCCATGTACCGGGCCACGGGCCAGTCGTACAAGCCTGTGCCTCCTGCCCAGAACCAGAGACAGAACTGCAGAGGAGGAAACCCCCAGGCAGACGCTCCTGTCTCACTGCTCAGTAGGTGTCACTGGGTTTCTGATTGTGTTTGTTGCGAGTTTGAAGTGGAAGTTGTCGTATATTTGCTAACAAATAAGATGAATCATAGCGTTGCTGTGTTGTACGTATTTATGGTTGTCCCAGACAACAACTCAACACATAAAAAAGGAAAATCAGAAGTGTAACGGTATATTGTATATATTTTCACATAATACATATTCACATGGGGAAGTGCATTTATGCTGTAAGCAGTTGAAAGAGAACGCCATTGATTTGCTGTAATTCCGCTGGTGTGTGCTACATCTCTGGACAGTGGGGGACTAATGAAACAGGTTAGTGTGTGCTTGTTGGCTTGCTGTGTGTGTGTGGAAACACACACCCTTACCCCATCAGTCCAAATGGGAAAGTATGCATGTGTGCACACGACTGTGTGCGTTTGTATGTATGTGTCAGCATGCAATAGGTGCTTTCCTGTTTTTCCACAGATTGATTTGTAAACCATTACACACCATTGGTGGTATTTTGCCATATATACCGTGTATAGGGATTTTATGAAGGACTGTATGTATTGTTATACCGTATAAGCCAGTTTAAATGGATACTTGCTGGAATGAAACTGGAAGAGTGGTTTATTAGGATGGGAAAACTATTTTAATTTAATGGATATAGGAGGACTAGATGGAATAAAATAGCTGTGAATATACATTTCTCTTGCTTGTGCATCTCTTTTAATGTTGTCAGGCAGCTCATGTCTAGAACTGAAATCATTGGAAGAAGCAAGGTTAACCAGTTGCGTTAATGTACCCAGTTATCTTAGACGGCGATGTGCTCATGTCTTTTATTATTTATTTTTTCTCTCTTGCTGTCTTTCTTTCCCTCTCACTTTGCCAAGTCAGTGTTTGATGAAGGCCAGTTTAACCTCAAGGAGTCTATTGAGAAATGCCAGACCATTGTACTAGTAACCCTGTGTTGCATTCAGAATTTGCACTTGAACATTGGGTTGTGTATTTGAACATGGTTTTGGCCCTTCACATCACACCCCCTCATTCGTATGTGCGATGCAACACGTTTTCGTCCATGTGTTAGGAAGTGATATCTGACACAACACAGGACAGGACGTCATCTAGTACTATTATTGATTAGGTTTGAAACGGAACAAAAGATAAATCTTCACAATGCACATTAAGGACATTTTCCAATGACAAAGTGACTGAATTACATTTGGTTGTGATTACTTTTCGCTATTGCTTATTTAGACAACATTGTCTTTTTTTTAAAGGATACTTGAGGAAATTGGATAACTGTCAAAAAACACACATAATTGCACATATTATACTATCATACTATAGGTCAAATGACTGTTACCGTGGTGATTACCATGGTTAGAAATCCTCATATCGCAATTGGTTCCTCATGTTCACACTCACATCAGCCTCTCATGTCATTGTCAATCTACATATAGAAAACAGGAGGCTTGCCTTATTATCATCCAGTGGCACACTCTCTTGTCCTCGACTAACATTCCCTTATCTCAGAAGAGTTCTTGAATGTAAGATTCAGTAAAGACTTGGAGATAGCACAAGGATACTTTGGGTTCCCAATTTGAAAAGGTCTTTCTGTCAAAGCACTTTCCTCTTCTGTGTTAAGTTTAATGTATCAAAATTACGTGCTGGTCCTTGTTCTCTGCTGGTCCTTGTTTGTGGTGAAGCAGGCGGCCAGTCTGAGTGCTGCTATGCCAGTCTTAAGAAGAGATGTCCAACCCGTCTCTTCACCTTAGAACCATGTTTACTTGCATCAGCTCATGCATCTGAGAGTCTTGAACCTAAGGGTGGAGGTGGGGGGGAAGTGGGGGGAGGATTCTCTCTGTCGGTGTGCCTGTTTGTGGTTTGTGTGTACTGCTGGATTTTTTCTTCCACCCATGTCTGTCTTTCTGTTTAAAGTCAGAAGTTTCTTCGGTCTAGTTTAATCTGTTCCGCGCTGGACGCGCGTGTCTGTGTTTAACAGGAATCGTCAGGGACATAGATATCCCTGTCTGAACTAATCTTGTCTCACCTCGCCACGTCTGCGCCCGCTCGAAAGGAGCAAATCAAATCGGCCAGCAGCGGCTACCTGAGCCAGCAGAGCTCCCTGTCTCCATGGCCGCGTCAATAACCTGTCATAATCTAGCCGCCACCTCTCTGGGGGCCTGTCTCATGGATGTGACTGCGGCTGTGACACTGGTCATGGAAGCCGGAGAGATGGAGTGCCGCCCTTCCCTTCAATTCACCTAACCACCCCCTGCTCCACACACACACACACACACACACACACACACTACCCCCAAGCACACACACGGCTTACATAGCCTGTCTCCCTGTCTTAAGAAGTTGGATCATACAAGATGTTAAAATACTAAATAGGGTCCAAGTTCTCCTAGCACAAACACACACCATTGATCTGTTTAAGTTTAAAACGCAAGCAAAGTATCTCAATAGGATTTATATAATAACTATGAACTAACATCCGCAATTCATCCACACCCACATGCCCACACACACACACACACACACACACACACACACACACACACACACACACACACACACACACACACACACACATACACACGGTTACAGACAAACAGTCTCCTTCCACTCTTTCCCGCACAGACACCTTTGCCTGATTAAACCCTGTAGCTACACACAGACACACATGCACACCCATCACCAAAACTCCACATTCATGAACTCAACAAACACACATGTACACGCTCACACACTTCCTTTCAACACAGCCCCCCTTCCTCCCCGCCGTCTCATACAGATAATAGCTGGAAGTTAAAGATGGTGTGGATCAATAGGATTTCTCAGAATGACTGGATAAGTTAACGTCTCGCCTCCTCCTGCTGCCCCTCAATCAATACTCACCCTTCCTCCCTCTCTTATTTTCTTGTTTTAATCTATATCCCTTTGTCTCGTTTTCTTTGCAGTCGGCTCCTTCATGCCTTTTCTTCGTGTGCCGACGTCTGTAAATTACATTAAGAACACCCCGTGTTTTGGGGTAACGAATGTTAAATGACCTACTTCGGTATTTTTTTTGTTATACATTTTTTAAGCAAACGGGGCCAGGGGTGCCAAAGGGCAAGAGAGACAGACAAGGCGATAGAAAGAATGAAAGAACAGAGTGAGCGTCAATTCCGAGTTGATTGTGGGGATTGCACTTCTGCTGCCTTCTTGATGACAAAAGCGATGGAGGAAGGAGGGGGGCAGGGATAGAAGAGAAGGACCACAGATGTCTGTGGAAGCGCCGGCGGGGCGACGCCACCGTGCTTTTCTCCGTCCGTATAGAGGGGGTGGCGCAAAAAGTGGTAGTGGCGAGTCCAAAATGGCGGCGTTAAGAAAAAGCAATCACTAATGCGTGTCTCGGGCGCGGCGCTGCAGGCGTTGGGGGGGATGCCGGCCTTTCTCTTGGGTCCTTGGTCTTTTGTGTGTCCACATGCTAGGCTAAGAAACATCCCATCCCTAAATGTATTTTCTACAATATGGGGGAAAAGGAGAGCAGCGTTAGGCTTCTCGTGTGTTGGTTGGCTTGGAGCGGGGGGGGGGGGGGGGGGGGGGGTGCTCAACGCCAGCCATTAACAGTTGTGTTTGAAAGGACTGGAAATGAACTTGGGAACAAACCTTACACGGCTATTGCTGGCAAGTCTACAATCTCTTTCTCTTCTCTTTGCTGTCTTTTTTTCCCTCTTTTAGCTGTCTGCCCTGGCCTCCTGGCCCTCATTACAGCTTGCTGTTTTATGGTCGATGCGTTCTGTGTGTGGGTTTGTGTTGTTGAATGGAGTGTATGTGTGAACATGCTGCAGAACGTGTGTGTCTGTACGCGTATGTACGCCCGGGTGTTCTTTTCACAATTTGCTGGTCCTCTGAGATGTAGGAAAAATATTTAACCCAGCAAAGATCTAGGA
The DNA here is from genome assembly GCA_030340665.1 of Neosalanx taihuensis. Lineage (NCBI taxonomy): Eukaryota > Metazoa > Chordata > Actinopteri > Osmeriformes > Salangidae > Neosalanx > Neosalanx taihuensis. The sequence continues at coordinate 13,447,377 of CM059290.1, read as the reverse complement.
CACACACACGTCGGCCATGTCAAAGTAGCAGCGCACGCTCAGAGCTGTTAAAAGGCTCCCCTTAATGCTGTTTTCGTCCAAAGGGCTAAGAACCACCCTCTGCAGTTCATCATGACTCATCGTACTCTAAGTCTTCTATTTCCTCTGCCAACAGTAAAGCTAGGTGTCAATGAGTCCCATTCGATGGATGATCATGTCAGTGTTTGTCCTCGCATGCTCTCGCGCGTTTGATAGTGTTGCTGTCAGTTTCTTGTATTTAGAGCTGAAATGGGGGAAACTGGATTTCACAGAGTATCTCAAGCCAACAGAGGTGGGAACTATTAGCCAAAGCATAGAAAACCCACTGTGCCAATGCGAGTCAGTGGAAACGTTCCTGTCTTCCATCACAAGCCTGTTTCACGGTTGTGCTCAGGCGTGAATCGTCTGCGGAGATGTGCCGTTGTTTTGTCAGTCCAACTTTCACAGAAGTTATGTCTCTGTTTCAGAGGAAGCAAGTGGGAAAATGTGTGTCATTTGCTTTTTGATTCTAAATTGTTTACTTTAAGAGACTAACCTTCCTTTTTTCCCCTCCCTTTCTCTGTCTTTCTTTCCCTGTTTATCCTTCTGTCTTGCTCCTTCATTCTCTCCCTTTCCTTCTAAATCTCTCTTATTTGGTTCTTCTGACTTCCTCCCCAGGTCTTGATCGTACCCAGAGACAGGGAGTGGAGGAGCTCATTTCGTCTGTGCCTTGCCGGTTCGACCATGCTGCCCTTTTCACCATGCTACAGAAAGACACCCTCCAGCATCGCATGAACGACTCCTTCTCCTGCCTGGTAAGAACATAGAGGCATACACAGAGACATACTTATTTTTCGAGGCTGACAGAGAGACAGGCAGGTGGAAATCAGGCAACAAAGAAACAGACCTATAGACAAACAAATAATCTTTGGTTGATATATGTACAACAAAGCGGAAGATTTTGACACAGAAGCTAGACAGAGGGCAAGCACACAGGCCCTACTCTCCCACGGCTGGGTTAGAACCTCCATGCCCACCTACAGGCTCAGAGAGCTGTGGTCTGTCTCACACGGGACCCCTGCCCTCAGGGGATCTCACTGTCCACATGGAGGGATAAACGGTTCTAATCAATACTGTCCAAACAGGAGCTCAACCCTCACAAATGACTGCTGTGGCTGTTGAGGGGAAGGGGGGGGGTATGTAGAGAAAAGGGTGCGCGCGCATTCAGTTTATTGAAGTTGTAATCCAAACAATGGCATAACAGCATAATATAGTGCGATAAACACGATTCAGATCTATCTTTCTGAGAGAGAATTCCTGACAGCAAATTGTTACAACACTACCTGATGAGAAACAGGCAGCATATAGCCCACCGGTGGTTTTCTCACTCCGAAGAAACAAACAAAGTGAAAAGCAGCCGCTGTGACACCTGGGCCTGCCTTCCTTCCACCAGGATCCTCAGCCTTCCTTCACTCAGTCCCAGGAAGCAGCTCCAGCAGTCACTCACTTCCCAGCCTCCTCTGCTTCTGGGCCTTTGTAATTATCAAGGGCCTTTGTCTTCCACTGTAGAGATGCCCTGCTTCATTGCCTTTCAGAATGACAATGCCTCAGAAGGGAGACATATGTTGAGGTGTGAGCCTGGATTTTTCTCATTTGACACATGGGTTGATTGGGAGTTTTGGTCAGGCAAGTATGTTTTGAAGAGTTCAAGCATGCAGTTACATTGTATTTCTAGACTTCAGCGACAGCTGAAGTAGTTTTAGACCACGCAGGCTACTAAAAAGTCTGGAAGGCTGTTTTAGGATTACCTCCCTCCGCTAAAACATACTCACTCACTCTCACTCACACACACACACACACACACACACACACACACACACACACACACACACACACACACACACACACACACACACACACACACACACACACACACACACACGCCACACTCTCCAAAAGAATTGGTGAAGCAGAAAGCGTTGTGGGATTCCTAAGACTGACCACTGAACTGGACATTATCTGAAGACCAATATTTAGCAGTTCCTTGATTTTTTGGGGGACAGAAGACTGACTTTGTGACCCAGATTGGCTGTGCATGTGCGTGCACACGTCAGATGGAGAAGTAAATAAATACGAGAGAGGAAGAAATAGAGAATGTTTGAATCATTGACAGTCTTCTCTGCTGTGCCCCCTCTCCTTTGCTCAGTGCATTCACACAGCCTTTTCTACGTGCATAATGTTTTACACATTCCAACACCAAACGTGAAGGATAGTGTCATCAAATGAGTGCCTCTAATGACCCATCATGCTCTAATGTAATTGCTGAGACGCACGTGAGCTCACACTTACACACACGCACACACCTCCCCCACACAACTCAACAGAGCTCCTGACGGTAAATCCTATTAATTAGCAGCACCACTTCTCGGCTTCTGCGGCAGTCAGCATGAAATAGTTTATTGTAAATTAATACATTATCAAAATAAATGTGATGAAGATCTTAAGATAAAGGATCTTAAATGTTTTACTGGGTGTGAAAAGCCTCCCAACCTTTCTGAGTCGCCTGTCGCCAACAAATCTTAAATCTGGTCTTAATGGTCAAGGGTATTGCTTAGGACTTTATTTTAAGGAGACAAAAAATTGATTATTTGAAGTTCCAGGATGGGTTACATGTGCTGCCTTTGTTGCCATTAATTCAAACCGAAGAGCTTTTTCGTGGTGTAGGGCGTTCTCACATGTAACATGACCAAAAAGAAGAGATTTCAGTTGGTGCCTGCAAATTACCAAGCTCTTCTCTTCCTCCTCTTTATTTGTCTCCAAAATGTGACATGCCGTTAATCGTTGACTGTTTGATTCCGTGAGGGAGTCACAGGGGCCATGATTAGAAGAGCGGTGACATGGATTTAACCCAGGCTGGCCTACAAGAACCGCCTGCCTCCTCACCCCCCCCCCCCCCCCCCCCCCCCCCCCCTCGTTTCTAACATGGCAGTCGGCTCGTTAATTGCTAATTTAGCGGTCAGTGCCAAGATGTGAGTTGGCCATCTGTTTGTCACTGAGGAACATCTTGTCACATCCAGGCCGTCGGCAGGGCGCTATGGTATATTCCTTTGTAGTGTGATATTAATAGATCCAAAATGGAGAGGCAGAAGACTGAATTGATGAGGATGGGGTGACTGAGAGGGAAACCTTATAAGGAAGGGAGAGGATAGCAAGAGAGAAAGCTGGAAGGTCATTTTAGCCCTGTCGATCAGGTCATATCCAGCTCGCTTACCTTGTAGAGTCCTTTGTATTGAAAGCCCAAGGAGCCTGAGGGAGGGCAGCTGTTGTGAGGTTTGAAATCTCAGACGACTTTCTTATGGAGGGAACGTAATTGGGTTTCATAGCACTAACAGCAAATAAAATACATGCTGGTGAGCTGTCAGATATACAGGGTTGCACTGTTTCCATCCCTTTCAGTTTCAAGAGTAAACAACAAAATAATAATTAAGCGCAATAGGGGAAAAACATTATCATTAAAAGACCAATCGTGCTGGTTAAGCTAGTTTTTTTGGTCACGGCAACTCACAGGTCAGTTGTTGCTACCCAGAGAGGTTACAGAGCCAGAGAGACCTGAGGCGTAGTCATGGACGACGACCTGTGGAGGTTCTAATTTGTTAATATTCCTTCTAAGAGGCGTCTTAATTAGGTTTGTAAGATTCATGGCTAATTTAGTTATTATGTGCAGGATGACTGAACTAATGAGTGTTCCCCCGACTTCAGATCACTCTGCGCTTTCTTCTTCATGGATGACTCTTCCCAGGGAATTCATTGTTGGTGGTTAACCTTGGAGTGCTTTGTTTAATCGTTGAAAGTAGTTTGGCTTGATTTTGTTTTTCAAGGTTTTATTGCTGAGGCATCTGCCCAAGCTGTGAAGAATGCTATATTTACAGTACTGTTGGAGTAAAAACAGTGGCTTTCACTGTTTAGGGTGTGGTTCTGCATTTATTTTGAGTTTTCACTGCCCAATGCTTTGAAAAGGTAACAATCCTTAAATTTTCCTCTTTCACAAATGAAATTATCTGGTGTTTCTAATCACCTTCTGAAGGCAGAACAAGTAGTGAATTGAGATGGAAGTTTTGCTGATAGGTAGTTTTTTTCACATCCATTAAGAATCTGGATGCGTCCTCTGAGGTAGGCAATTAATTCCATACAGTTATTTTAAATTGAGTGAACAAGTGTCCTTCCTCCTTGGTGTCTAAGCAGGAGGTAGAGTGTGGACCCTGACGAAGAAAGTGTTTTGTCCATCTCTTCATAAACAGAGTGACAGTTCAGTTGAGTTCTGGATTAAATAAGTATTTAACAAACTGCAGATTGGGAGAGAAATGACCAGACCTCTGGCAACAAAATGAAGACAGTACAAAGCTTAGGTCTCAATCATGGCTCTCTCCCGGACGAAGGCAAGAGGACATTATTTTATAGGGCACAAGAATGTAAACATAGATAGTGACAGTCAGGCAGTAATGATGTTACAACAGTCTTCATAGAAAGTGTGTTCAGTAGTGATTAATATAATAATATTAATATAAGTACATAGGAAATCCAATTTCTTCCACAACCCTACAGGCTGAGTTCTACCTGGACCCTAAGTGGTCCAGGTTCCATTCTGACTCTGAACATTGCTGCATGTTATTACATCCTTCCCTCCACTATATTTCATGTTTATCTCTATCCCAATAAAACCAAACATTTTTTAAACCTGTCCTTATGTCCCCCGTGTGTGCAGGGCTGGTTCAGCCCAGGACAGGTGTTTGTCTTGGATGAATACTGCTCTCGTTACGGGGTGAGAGGATGCCATCGTCACCTCAGCTACCTTAGGGACCTGATGGAGTATTCGGAGAACAACTCTCTAGTCGACCCCACTCTTCTTCACTACAGCTACGCCTTCTGTGCCTCCCACGTCCATGGAAACAGGTAAATAAAGACATGAACGCAGCAAAAGAAAGGGGAAAACTTCACTTCCCACGCTGGCCTGAAGTCAGGCTTATATTTTTGCTAAACTTTACTCCAAGTAAGTTGTTGTAAAGTGCCCGTTTTACTTTGCAGGCTATCCTTGAAATTCCTTCTGATCCCTTCCAAAGGAGGAATTTGTATTGTATTGTGTATTTGTAGTGTGTGGCTAGATGACAGCCGACAGTTGTTATTTTTTCAATTTGTATTTGTAATGTTACGACTAACAAGCAGAACCACTCATCCATTCTTCTAGTCAATAAATTAACCTTTCTAATCCCTTTTGTTACGATGGTTGCGATGCCCTTGAGAGCCGTTTTGAGTTAATTTGATACTGTGTGAAAATGTGTATGTGAATGCAGAAGCAATATTCCAGTACTTGTTGTTTAGACTGTATTTCGCAGTAATATTGTGCACCCAACATTTTCCACTTAAATCATTATAACTATCCTTAAAGAAAAGGATTTCATCTGACGTTAAAAAATGAAAAAAAATGAAAGAAAGTAAAGCTATGAAGCACTCTGAAAGTGGGAAGAATGACTGATCAAACTGAAGGAACTTGATGAGTCTGCAGAGCGAGTGGGGTGGATCTGTCTTAGATCCTCTTTGTGGTGACCAGGCTCAGCCTCTGTCACAGCCACTGGAGGAAAACGTGCCCCACAACTCAGTAGACAAATTAGCAGTCAGCGATTAACTCTGTTATGAAGTGTAATATGATTCGAAAATAATTATAGATTCAGTCGCATCTTCTTTTTGCATTGCAATTTGATCATAGGGTTATCTTCTATTTGTCACTTCTCCCTCATTTTAGACCGTCTCCTGGTGTTTCATATTTGAACAGTTCTATGTGAAATCCTTTTGACTTTCTTAATCATGTATGGCAGGTAGGGAAAGCAGTCTGACTAGTCGTGTCATAGTCATGCAACAAAATGAACTGGCTCAAAAATGTGTCATTCAAAGTTGTAAATTACAGTACACAGGGTGCAGTATTTGGCGGGTTTTGAATGATTTGCAAAAATAGAAAGTAATAAACAAATTGGTTACAATGATTTGTTGTTATATAAAAGCATTCAGTAGCAGTGCGGTTACTGGTCTCAAAAGTAAAGTTTTTGTTGTTAAATTTTTTTTTTTTTACATTTACTGTATACCATGGTCTTGTAACGTCTTGACTTCCTAACAGTATTTCTCCCAAACTGCTGTATTACATCTATTAGTTTTTCACTTATTTTAAATCACCCCCTTCTTGACTTCCCTTGAGATAAATGCTAATATCTGTGCTTTCTCCATTTGTTGAGTCATTTAGTCAATTAGAGGCAGTAATGATTAGCCTCTCTAACTAATCACCACGTTTAAGCGGTGGATATATGTCAGTCATGGGTTTGACTTTAAGTGACAGATAAAGCACCTCCCGAGTCAGCGAACCTCCCTCGGTCGTCCAAGCAGGCTAGCGACTTGTCTGCGTAGGGCCAGGTGTGTTAGCTACTGGAGCAAGGTTAGGCCAGCCAGCGTTAAGAGAGCTGAAGGGCTGTCTGGGGGAGAGACTTTTTGGAGTAGATACTGTCTGGAGGAGAGACTGTCTGGACTGTCAGCCAGGGATAAGAGAGCCGAAGGGCACCTACCAGCTGGTTGGAGAGCGATGAGGGACGCACATCGCACGATGAGGGACGCGCCCCCCCCCCCCTTATTCCTCCCTCATCACCTGTCACTCCCTATCCCGGCCCATCTCTCCGCCACAAGATGTGACAGAAACATTTACTTCTCACACCCTGTCACTCCACCCAACTGGATGACCCCTCCTCCCCTTTTCCTCCCCTTCTCTTCCTCCTTCTCCTCCTCCTTCATAAAGCGGAGATGCTACCCATCCCAGCTTCTGTCACATTTCAGTCGTCCGTGTGTCTCGTCTCCTTGCTGATAAAGGGACTTGACACACACCCATTGCCCTGCTCCACGTTCCTCCACTGCCTCACCTTCCATGTGAGGTGCTTGTCAAAAGCTGTTTACCCAGAGAGGGTCTTCATGTATCGAATCATGACCTGGAACGTGACCCGTCCATGCGGGCAACTATAACATGCGTCTACAGTAACCTGCAGGCCCTTCCGGATTCAGTTAACCTCTCCCTGCAACTCAGGGTATACACCCCCCCCATCCTACCCACTCACACAAACTTCCCCTTCATTTAGCTGCAGTAATGCTTCTGTCGTGTCACTACTGACTCTGACGTATGCGCTGAAGCATGACTGAAAGTGTTATTAGATTAGATAGCAGTGGAACAAGCAGCCAAGTTACCAACTTGTTTGGATTGTACCATATTCATGCATATTACAGCATTGTTTTAGTCAGTCATGGACAAAGAAGGTTGCAACAGTCTTCTGACATGTTTCTCAGAAGAATGCATGCACATTTTTCCAAGGGTTCTCAAAAGTGTCAGGATATGGTACCAGGGAATATGCTTCACTCACAGGACAACACTGAGGCATATTCTTATAGCTTCAGCCACTGGAGGAAAACGTGCCCCACAACACAATAGACAAATTAGCAGTCAGTGATTAACTCTGTTATGAAGTGTAATATAATTCGAAAATAATTATAGATTCAGTCACATCTTCTTTTTGCATTGCAATTTGATCATAGGGTTATCTTCTATTTGTCACTTCTCCCTCATTTTAGACCGTCTCCTGGTGTTTCATATTTGAACAGTTCTATGTGAAATCCTTTTGACTTTCTTAATCATGTATGGCAGGTAGGGAAAGCAGTCTGACTAGTCGTGTCATAGTCATGCAACAAAATGAACTGGCTCAAACATGTGTCATTCAAAGTTGTAAATTACAGTACACAGGGTGCATTGGCAGGTTTTGAATGATTTGCAAAAATAGAAAGTAATAAACAAATCGGTTACAATGATTTGTTGTTATATAAAAGCATTCAGTAGCAGTGCAGTTACTCGTCTCAAAAGTAAAGTTTTTGTTGTTAAAATTAGATTTTTTTTACATTTACTGTATACCATGGTCTTGTAACGTCTTGACTTCCTAACAGTATTTCTCCCAAACTGCTGTATTACATCTATTAGTTTTCCACTTATTTTAAATCACCCCCTTCTTGACTTCCCTTGAGATAAATGCTAATATCTGTGCTTTCTCCATTTGTTGAGTCATTTAGTCAATTAGAGGCAGTAATGATTAGCCTCTCTAACTAATCACCACGTTTAAGCGGTGGATATTGTGGGAAGCTTTTTGTCAGTTGGAGCTCTCATTTGAATAATTGAAGCCTATTCAGTGCAGCCCAAGAAATTGTTGGTTTCAGATAGCGCTTACTTAGTAGGAGGGACAGTAGACTAGTCTTAAGATGGGGCTCAGTTAAAACAGGATGGGTCTTTGCAGAACATGTGCGTTGAGGTTTTAAGAATTTAACTGAATCAAGGAAAGACAAATACTTAAAATAAGAAAATACAGTATTAAAGTGGTTTGTAGTTATATTTTGTCATTCAGAACCATCTTGGTGCAAGGAGCACAAGAACCTATTTATTTTACTGCTCTCACTTAACAGACATAATCCAGCACCAGACCAAAATGTTGTCTCTTTTTTTTTTTTTTTTTACACAAACATGCTTGTATATAGTGAGAGGAATCCTTTGCGACGTAATGCAGTCAGGCAAGTCAGTCATGGGTTTGACTTTAAGTGACAGATAAAGCACCTCTCGAGTCAGCGAACCTCCCTCGGTCGTCCAAGCAGGCTAGCGACTTGTCTGCGTAGGGCCAGGTGTGTTAGCTACTGGAACAAGGTTAGGCCAGCCAGCGATAAGAGAGCCGAAGGGCTGTCTGGAGGAGAGACTATCTGGAGGAGATACTGTCTGGTGGAGAGACTGTCTGGACTGTCAGCCAGGGATAAGAGAGCCGAAGGGCACCTACCAGCTGGTTGGAGAGCGATGAGGGACATCCCCTTCCGGATTCAGTTAACCTCTCCTTGCAACTCAGGGTATACCCCCCCCCCCCCATCCTATACCCACTCACACAAACTTCCCCTTCATTTAGCTGCAGTAATGCTTCTGTCGTGTCACTACTGACTCTGACGTATGCGCTGAAGCATGACTGAAAGTGTTATTAGATTAGATAGCAGTGGAACAAGCAGCCACTGCAGCCAAGTTACCAACTTGTTTGGATTGTACCATATTCATGCATATTACAGCATTGTTTTAGTCAGTCATGGACAAAGAAGGTTGCAACAGTCTTCTGACATGTTTCTCAGAAGAATTCATGCAAATTTTTCCAAGGGTTCTCAAATGTGTCAGGATATTACCTCACTCACGTGCAATACTCGTGTTATATTCATATTCTGTACTGTAGTGCAATATTTCTACTTAACTTGCTTACTTTTTTGCAATACTGTAATGCCGTATCTCTCCATAACTGTCTATATGTCTATATGTCTACCTAATTTATTTTTCTATCGTACTTTTTGCAAAATACTGTAATTCTGTACAACGTCGACTTAACTTAGTTATTTCTTTTGCAATACTGTAATTCTGTAATTCTCCTCAAGTGCAATAACTGTCTATATGTCTACTCAACCTACTTATTTTTTATACTGGACTACTTAACTGGACTACTTAAATTACTTATCAGACTTTATCGTGCCCGCCTATTGCTATTGTTATGTTATTGTCATTAATGTATATTACCCTGCAACTATTAACTATTGTGTGCTATACTTTACCCTGCTGCTGTTGTGAACTGCAATTTCCACCCCCTGGAGGAAAAATAAAGGTTCATCTAATCTAATCTAATATGGTACCAGGGAATATGCTTCACTCACAGGACAACACTGAGGCATATTCTTATAGCTTCAGCAGGGGCCTAGAACCAGGACACAGCTCTCCTTCCGACACTCAGGTCTTCATCTAGACTTTTGAGGGCTTTGGTATAAGGGTGGAACAGACTAAGAAATCCACTCCCCTTCTCTTTATCATAACATGAAAGAAGGCAATTCCTCCCCTCACTTGAGTGAGCACACCCCCGCCCCAACTCTCGCCAGCACTATGCTTTTTGTGTTCCTTTGGAATTAACTGGTGCTCGTCAAAGGAGTTAGGCTGGAGGGAGAAGAGGGATAATGAATTGACAGATTGGAGGAACAACAGGGTTTACAAGTTGTGCTTACAACTTCTGTTGTAAAGAAAAGGCTGCTTTTCATCACAAAAAGGCCCTTTTAGTAACTGGATGAATAGAAGTTGATGGGAAGCCCTGATGTTCAGACACAGTGCACTATACCATTCTATTTTCACCCAGTTTCTTAAGAATCTTTTTATGGAGTCCTCCATGTCTCTCTTCGTATTCTGAATTCATATTTTGGCTAAAAAACCTTCGCATTAAATTCTTCTGAGATTACGCTTAATAACTCAATAAATAAACAAATACGCAAATTGTATTCACAGGTACGCCAACTCAAGATCTCCACTTTTATGTACCACAGTCAAGTAAACACTTTGCACCTGAACTGCAAGTTCTCTTATTGCCTCTACTGGTTCTTTTGAAATGTCAAGTCACAAGTTTTCCATTCCAGTTCCAGTTGGTTCCTTCTTTCCAGAGGCATCCCGGTCAAAGGCTCAGAGTGTAGGCTTTTATAAGAACAACTCATTAACACAGGCAACCTCCACGCTTTCTCCTCCTGGCAAATGCGAGTGCCGTTTTGAGAGAGCTCTCTTTCAGCTGCAAAAAAAAGGGGAAAGAAAACTCAGAGTCAAGGCTATCGGCTATCAAGGCTATGTGAGGATTGTGTTTTCTCTTTGCTGTTGCCCATACAAAAAGGTTTCTAGAAAAAAATGAAAAGCTTTGCAGTGACTAAACATTTCTGTTTTGTCTCCTAGGCCGGATGGGATGGGCACTGTCACAGAAGAGGAGAAAGAGCAATTTGACAATATCAGAGATCGACTCTTAAGCCTTTTGGAAAACCAGATCGTTCATTTTAGGTGCCAACTCCATTCTCTTAAAATCCTAGTGTGAAATCATGGTGTGAGGGATTTATTTTATGGGTCTAAATTACTTGGTAATGTGCGTAGCCTCATGGAACAAGTGTCACCGGAATATAACATTATGGAAGAGTGAACATGTGGTAAATATCACAGACCCCCCTCAAGCAGATGCATGTTTGGGTTCTGTCTGGTCCATCAGTTCTGCTTGCATCTGCTAGTTAGCATTCACTAACACTGTATTGTATTGTCAGGGCCGAAGACCCAGACCTAGACCTTGAATGACGGTTCAGTCAATAGACCAGTACCATTGAATTTGTTGAGCTGTGGCACTTCAAAGCACTCCATGTCTGTGAAGGACCCTCCATCTGGGCCCAAGAGTTGATAAGAGTGGGTGGTTGGGAAGGTGGGTGGGGAACTGTTGAAACCAGCAGGAGTCATTAGCAATAGCAACACCCCTCAACACGATGCTAATAGCAGTAAACAATACCCTAGACAATGTTCAAATTATGCTAATGTATATCAGACAGGAAGAAGGAAGCGCACAATTTGTTTAGGATTAATAATGACTACCGCAAACCTCCTTTAGAATGCAGAAGTAGTTTGTGAAGCTCTTGCGAGGGAGGTTTGGTGGGGGTTTGGTGGGAGAACAGGGGTGATATGCTCCTTATTTGGTAGTCAAGATCATACCAGATCTGTACCTCAGCTGCCTGATGTGCTTATACGTGAACAGTCTTTATAGCTAAGAATGGAGTTATGTCCAAGTCATTTATGTTATGGCCGTTACAAAATTTTTGAAGTAATTGGCTTTGTTAACTGTATGTGGTAAATATTGTTAATATGCCAACCAAAAGTATACAGTTATTGTGCAAGACTTACTGTCTATAGTATTGTTACTGGTTAATGGGAAAGCATGTATTTAATTCCCTGCTTCCCAGGCTATTTTCATGGAAATAATTGTTGCCGATGCCTTGTTCTCTTTCTTTTGTGTGTGCAGGTACTGTTTTCCGTTTGGACGACCAGATGGAGCACTCAAAGCCACACTCTCCCTGCTAGAGAGGGTACGTGTTGTGGGAAAGATTTCCCTCCCTGCTAGACTCCAACCATTCAGTCTCTGTTAACTGAAGTATTGTGCACGCCTTCATCTGAAATGTTGTAAAGTGGAGACATGACATTCTGAAGACAGAAAGCAATATTTTTAATATGCAATTTTTTTATTATTGTTTTCCACACTGTTGACCATTGTCTCTTTGAAAGTCCTTGTTGGTTTCTTAAACTATACAGGATATGTGGAATTTTGGTGAAGGAAGTTTATTGTTATTATAAGTATTGGCGTTTGTGAAAATAATTTGTGACTTTAGATAAAAAGCATCTTCTAAATTAATTAAATGTGATGAAATGGTACTTTTGTCAGGAAATTCACTCATAGTTAAATTCATTCCAGGTATTGATGAAGGATATTACCACACCTGTCCCTCCTGAAGAGATTAAGAAGATGGTTCAGAAATGTCTGGAGAAAGCAGCACTGATCAACTACACCCAGCTCACCGAATACGCACAGATCGAGGGTTCGTAAAAAACCCACCAACACTGTAGAAGCCTCAGCTGTGTTTTAGTAGTTAACGGGTGTGTTCATGTGAAATTATTTGGCAGATCACAGTCACATTATTTGTCGTGGTTCCTTGGTGATTCTGCAGCTTTTACTGTCTGCATAAAATATTTTGGAATTAGTGACTGCTAAATGCATAGATCATTTTTAATTAATGTTTTCCTTTCATGATGTCACAGCTGATCTTCAGTCCACACCAGAGAAGAGACTAGAGGACATGATTCGCCTGGGAGAACTGTGTATAGAGGTTCTCCAGCAGAATGATGAGCACCACTCAGAGGTAATGGTCATCAAATATGACTCTTTAAACTCCATTATGCTCAGATCAAATATTTATACTTGTTTCCAGCATACAATTTGTGTAAGTGAAAATTGTTCAGTCCGCAATGAAATGAAAACTACCTCAATCTTCATGCAAAGTGACCTTGAAACTTTTTTTGATTTTCCACTGGCCATCTTTATTTTTTTTATGTGAATAATTTTAAACCTTCATTCTCCAATCTTAACTTCTTTATAACAAGTTTTTCCTTTCTGAGAACTTACTCATAAAATAATCAGTGCTTATTATGAACAAAATGTTGTTGGATCTAAAGCTACAAATACGACAATTACGCCGATTTTTTTGCTTTCAGGTTTTTCAAGCGATCCGAGCAGTTTAACCACTATGCCAACACTATTAATTGATGCTATCACAGGTCCCTAAGTTCAAACACCCATCTCACAGCAGGTTATGTAGAGTTCTCTCTCTGTCTAACAAGGGGATATAAAAGCAGTGGGATTTCAGTCCTTCAAAATAATGCCGCAAGACATTCCAGAAGGTATTGCTTGATCATTTCATTAAGGCTCATGATCACTTATTGCGATGCTGTCCATTTCTATCTGTGTCTCCTGTCAGCTGCGTGCTGTAGTTGCTAATAGCACGTCAAGTGCCAGGGCTGTAGTAACGTCTCCGGTGAGTGTGGATGAAAACAACGCCCACAGTCCATATGTGCCCGCTCTGATGCTGGAGTGTAAACTGATCAATCATGGGTGTGAAGATGGCCGCCAATAGCAATTTGTAGTACCTAAGTGGCAGCCTTGCTTCAGACATCTGTTTCTCAGCGACCGGGAGCTTTTTATACCCAGCCATCAAATATGGCTGTCAAGATGGCAAATGAGACAAGCTCTTGCTTTGTCGATCAAACTTGGCCTTGAGGTATTCAGTTAAAGGATGGACACGGTCCCACGCACTGTCAAACGCGTAGCTTTGACGAATTACCTCGCATTTCATAATTACTGGCCATGTTTCTGTTGTGTGTAAAAAATTTGATTACTCTTTTAGTATGTGTTGAAAGATGATCTTACTTTGCTTTTCCCCCCGTCTGTCTTTCACTTTCTTATTTTTGCAAAACATGGAAAGGGAAGAGAGGTATGTCACTTGAAAGATACTTTTGTTTACTTCATAACTTAAGCTGTGTGTCTCTCATAGTTGTGTGCCATAATCTTTTTAATGTGTCTTTCTAACTTGTAATTGCATTGTTTTGCTTGTAATGTGTGAGATTTGGGTTGTGTGCATTTTGTGCGTGTTCTTTGCCACCTTTTATTTTGAATTCTATGCAATCTGTGAAGCCGGTGACACATTTCCAGAAATGAAAAATGAAGTTGTTTCGTAAAGTTGTGACCTCCCTAGCTTGACTACCATAAGACAACTGTCAATGGTTTGGGCTGTGGGCTCTCTGGAATGCTTAATTTAGCCATATATTTTATGGAACTCCTTTACTGGTCCTTTGAGTCAGACCCGACTAAAAAGCTCCTAGGTCAGTATGACCTATCCCATAATATTGACCAGAATACCCACCCTGTGTGTCCCATATGAAATGGAAGATCTAACTGGGAATAGGTGTAAGTCTAAGATGACAAATCAAGTTTAATTCATTATGAACTCCCAACATCATCTACCTAGAGACTCTATCCTCTAGCTTAAACATTATGTAAACCGGCCCTGCTCATGCTGGACCTTCAATCATGAGAAAAATTAGTTTGAAGTATTTTTATTTTATTTTATTGTCTTATCTCATTGGCTTGGACTGGTCATAAACTCAAAACATAATAAATCACACTCCAGTTAGCAATATCAATTCTTTGTCGAAAAAGAGAGAAATAAACGCAAGCGACAAAACATCCACCAAAACAAGAAGCATAGCAACCTTCATTTGGTTTTGTACGGCGATGCATTGTGCATCACCTGTTACAATGCATCTCCCTGTTCACTGTACCAGAAGCAACAAGAGAGCACGATAAAGTCCAATGCCAACTTTTGTCATTGTAAGGAAACAAGTCAAAGTGGCTGTTCAGCCTTGCCATCGCACAGCCCTTCCCCTCTTCCATATTGTCTGTTTCTCTTTACATGCTCCCTCACTAACTTGCAACTGCTTGTATTTGACACATTCTTTTGTGAAGTCAATTCCAACCATGTGCAGATGCCTGTCGGTCTGAATGAAGCTATGTGTGTGTGCGCATCTGTGCCTTTGTGTGTTTGTGTATGTGTGTGTGTGTGTGTGTGTGTGTGTGTGAGAGAGATAGAGGTGGGATGTGAGACATGTTGTATGGAGGCCCTTTTTAATGGTGTTTATGGGAAAAGCGTTCTGAAAAGACATAGTTGAAAAGGCTGATGAGAGAGGCTGTCAAGGACAAGCAGAACTGTGGTACAGAAATATTAGAAATTCTGTTTTATAGCATGTATGCAGTTAATATTCTTTTGTACGTACACTTAACTATCACAGTTGCAAAACAGTCATTTTTTTCTGCCTTATTTATGTATTTGATTAGTCCCTTGTTGTCCCTGTTCTTCATGGGGCTTTCATCTTATTGAGTCAGAAGACATTGTGATGGAATTAAGAGTGAACAAAGGTCTTCTTTAATGGTTCTGGACCATCCTGTCAGCATGTTTTGGAATGTGAAAACCATAAAATGCGCTATTTGTCTATTTGCTCATTTTAGCAAGTTTGAAAGGAAGTCAGTTGATGATACTGTATCAAAGCTAGAAGGGGGTAGACACATACAAACTTTCATACTGTCAGTATCGATAAGATATCAACATTTTCAGAGTAAAGATTAATAAAGACTTGTAACTACATAGGAGTGAAAATATGAATGGTGGTCTCAGATTAATCTTCATCACACAAAAAGATATAATAGCTGATAATGGCTTTGACAGTTTTGTATAACGTCACCTTGGAAATGTAATTGCTAAAAATTGTGCATAGTGAATAAGCGTTCAAAAAGGTCTTGGTCTACACATTTGTAAGGTAGCTTTGATGCTCCCCTCATCCCCCTTCGTTAGTGTCTTAGCCTTTATGCTCTCAAGGTCTTTTAATCCTCCTCATCACACATTTGGTGTGATGTCTATTGATTGTATTATTTATTTTATTGCTTTGACTTGCTTAGGCGATGCTCTTTGCCTCTTCACAATCCTCTTCATTCTGTCTCTCCTCTTTTGCTCTCCTCACACAGTCTTTTCTTACATCCTCCTTGCATGCTGCATCATGTTATATTATGAAAACATTAAGTTATGGATAAGATCGTGTGTCTTTTTGTGCCATTCATAGTTTATTATTTGTATTTTCGTAACATTTTATTTCTTTCACTCTTCTCAATTTTCTTTTGATATTTTTTGTAATCTTTTATGAATCTGTTGTCAGGCATTCTCATGGTGGCCTGAAAAGATGGCAGAGCATGCGGAGACCTTCTTGTCCCTCTACACTGTTGATATGGATGGCGCCCTCCAAGTCCAGCCCGTTGACTCCTGGGATAGCTTTCCCCTGTTCCAGCTGCTAAACAACTTCCTGCGAACTGATCGTAAGTGCTTCAATTGGCAATGTTGATCTCAAAGGATGCTCAGTGTTCAGGTTAACTACATGTGCACAGTTTCAGAAGAAGCAAAAGTGAAGGTGGCATAATACAGTGGCACTGATGGCAGCAATGAAAGCACATGACTCTGAATTCCTCTCCCAGCTCTGGCCATCGACCAAGTCAGTGCAACTTACATGCAGTCTGGTCTTTTTCCAAGCCAACCTCTAGGTCTGTATTTACTGTATATTAGTGGTCTACAACCCTGTTCCTGGAAAGCTACCTGCCTCTAGGATTTTGCTCCAACAACAATATAGCACAGAAGACTTTTTGGAATTAGAGGAAGCACTGAATGAACATAGTATAATATGAAACTCAGAATGTTAAAGTGCAAATTATATAGCATGCAAACAATCCAAAAAATGTGCTTTCAGGCTATCTTTTTTAATTTTTGTCTTTCATTCGATAAAACTATGTAATCGCCCCAGAGTCATGTGACTATGTGTGGGTCGTCAGCTTCTCCTAAAACTAGATCAGTTAAGGATAGTAAGTGTGATGTGACCAAACCTTGCTGTTCAACCCAGATCTACCTCCCACTCCCTGCTTTGTTAAATCCCCCATTTGTCCATCCTTGACCCTCCGATTTGTCCATCCCTATTTAAAGCACAGGCCACACCGCCTCCCTGCCCCAATCTGTCTACAGAAAAACACCCCTCACATTTCCCGCTAATTAACACCAGCGATGCCATAGAAACAAGAGGAGGTTAATGACGCCTCGTTTAGGCGACAGCAACACCTTAACAAACATGTGCCAGGAGAGGGAAGTCAGGGGGCTGGCTGACTGCAGCATGTTTACCTGTCAGAGGGACAATTGCAGGGCAATTTCATCCAGCTAACTCGCCCACCTGTCATCCTGGTTAATGCGAGAAGCCATCTCATCCAGATGAGAAAACATAATCATGGTTTAAGATGCCTGACTCGATGGATTTTCTCTCATTTAGTTTGAACTGGAATTTAGGGTTATGCTAATTTCTTTTTGACTTTGATTTTCTTATTTGCATTGTTCCCAAAATATTGTTTGGGATGGAAAATGTCTGTTAGCCTGCTAACAAGAAAACTGGGACTGGGGCTTTAATTTGTAACTGTAATAATGACCAACAGATATTAAGTGAATACCACGATCAAATATCTTGCTTAATTTAGCATGCAATAGGCTGTGATGGTCATGTTTGTAACAGTTTGCCTTTTAAGAGCCGTCAATCTAAACTTGTCCTTTTTTATATCTCTACACAAAATTCTGTTTTTCAATAAATGTGGGGCTTTGTCCCTCCAACAGCTGTGGGTAGGCTAAATCAGAAGTTTCAATCACGCAAATGAGTCTTCAAATGAGCGATTATTTGTGTGATTACCATAAACAAATATTTTTTTTCTGTCATCACTATTCTTCCTCAATTATGTAGTTATTCCAACAGTCAAATCAATGTAAGGAGGAACATAAAGGAACAAATATTATGAAAGTGTCAGAGACAGGAAAGGTCAGTTTTATTAACAGTTCAAATGAGGTGTCTTCTTCTGATGAGTGTCTAAGGTTTTTATTATTATTATTGAATCCCAAACTATGTAATTAATTTTAAAAATATCTGTAAAAAAAACTACTCAAACTGATTAGCAATGCATTTTATTCAGGAAACAAGACTACTACAGTCAACAGAATTCAAGCATATCAATAAAAAATTAAACAAAATGACAAAATATGGTAATAAAAATTCAGTTTAAATTCTCAATCATTAAGTCTGGATTTTTTTGTTGTTCTAATACCATGTTTGTTTTCTAACGTATTTTATTTAAATCACACCAGGTTTTATTAGCCTGGTGTAGTCAGGATTATTTAAATGCTCACTTCAACGCCTGCATAAGTTGTGTGAACGGAGTTGGTTTTGAGGGAAGGTCTCCTGAGAGGATGAAAAGGCTAGTGTTAATCATGAAGGAGTGAAGGAGAATTGCAGCTAATGAAGCCCTGAGAGACCCACCAGGGCATCGTCTTTCTCTCTCTCTTTCTTCGATTTCCCCCTCGCTCTCATACTTCCTTAGTCAGTATGTTTGCACCACTGCTGTATGGTATCTGCAAACATCACCAGGTATGTGTTCTTTATCTGTGGCTCTCCACCTTCCTCTCTGTCCTCCGCTCCTACATGTCCTCAACCAAACTGAAATCCCCTCACATCAGTTTCCATTTCAGGAATCAATAGGGTCCACACAGACAAGAGAAGGAAGCTCTTTCTTAAAAAGGCCTATTTTTTGTCTTCCAACCCCCATCTGGTGAATCCCTCTGATCCTCATCCCTCCACCTGCTCACCTGTTCAACAGGACTCCCGCACACCTGTGACCATCCCTCCCCCTGTTTCCTCTCTTGGGCATCCATCCCATTGATTTGTAGAAAATGAATACAGTGCATGCTGTAGGGAAAGGACATATGTTCCCGCTGCAGATGAAAAGTGACATGTGGAGAGACGTTTATAATTTTGATGACAGCTTGAGTCTGTTCCTTTCTTGGCAGAAGATTTGTGGCTAAATGAATGATGCGTATGACATGTAGCTAATCTACTGTTAGATCACTTTATCAATCTAGGTTCTGTTTAAGCAAACTAAAGTAGACCAGAATAACAACTGAAACCAAATACGACAAACTTTCTCCCGTTTCATTAACACGCAGTTTGTGATGTTTTCCCTGTGCCAAGTGACAAATGCTTGCCACCAACTAAAACTTGTTTGGCATGACTTACTGAACAACCATGACAAGAAGCGTGCAAACCTCAGATGTTTAACACCTTTGCCCCACCCTCCATCTCTGTCCTTAGCTTACCTGTGCGACGGGGCTTTCCACAAGCACCTGCAGGAACTGTTCACGCCCCTTGTCGTGCGCTACATCGACCTGATGGAGTCGTCCATCGCCCAGTCCATTCACCGAGGATTTGAGCAGGAGACCTGGCAGTCTGTCAAGTAAGCCTGCCTTCTCTTGTTCTCTAATTCTTTATTTGACTCTTTATTTTGTCTATTTTTTTGTTTTCTCTTTATCTCTCACCACAAATGTGGAAACACAAGTAGAGACTGACATTGTTTCCACAATACCAGCATCATGACCAGTTGTGGAAATCCATAATCTCCAGTATATATACCAGAAGTTATGTTTAGTGGATGCATTTTACTACTAATCACCTTCACAGAAAGTCTTGAAAAGTGCAAGTGGGAAAACAGATTAATTTCACTTCCCCCTCCGGCCCCCCCGAAAAATACAGATTTTGGTGTAAACTTCTCCCTGACAGGACGATTACCAACAACCTACCAAGCGTGCCTCTGCCCAAAGTCCCCAACCTTCCCCTCAACCTGCCGCCAATGCCCAGCTTCTCTGCGCCAGCCTGGATGGGTCCGCTGTGCGACAGCACGTGTGTATGGGTGGGCGCATGCTCGGGGTCTGACTGTGGCATGAAGAGTCTCGTAGTTGCGTGTGGTGTTTGCATATGCGGTTCCTCCTCGCCTTGCACAGCCGGTGTGGCACACACAAAAATATAATTTTCACTATGTCTTCAGTTAGAGGGCTCAGGGAAGACAGCGATGATGTAGAGATGTGTGTGTAGGAGATGTGAGGGCCAGCTTTTAATATGTGCTTGTGGTGTTTACATTCCTCCTGCTGTTTGATTTGTGACTGTCTTTAGCAGAAGCTATATGCTGGTAACAACGTCCATTTGCATGCATGACTTAGTCACATGCTTTCAGTTAACATGCTATGCAATGTGTTTTCACACCTGACAGAACTGAATCAAAGCCAATTTAGGAACAATTCCGGCAATACAATGCTTTACCAAATTTTGTGCCAGAGTATAGCATGTGAGCTGTGTGTTGTATACTTGGCATGGTGTTGTGAATGTTGTAGTCAAAGTGAGGTTTATTGTTATTGTATAATGTACACATCCATATACATTTATCTAGGGAGAGCTTTTAAACACAATATGAGATGCACGCCAGTTATGCCACATGAAGGATTTAATGCATGACATGTTTTATTTGTCTATTTATGAGACAGGATTTAGAACTAAATATTAGACAATATTAGACATTGTACAGTATCTTTCTTTATTTTATTTCAGCTTGCAAGGAATTAATTTACCCAATTTTTTGTGAGTAGGCAAAAGCGTTTTACTATTGCTTGTGAACAGACTCAGTAGTGTGTTCATCTTTATTAATCTACTGAAATTTCTTTCAACAATAATTTATTCTCTTCAACTCAAACAAACTGAGCATCACAATCACCCACCTGCTACCGAAACAATTGATTGTCAAGTCAAGTTCCCTTATTTTTGTTTGTAGATATGTGCGAGTGTTGTCGAGATGGTGTGTTGATAGGGAGAAAACGAAAGCGTCACACGATCATTGCACATTTTCAAAGCACAACCAATTTCTTAGTCATCCCCCAAGTTATACTTTTGGGAAAATAGGACTTGAAAATGTCACCATGTGTGCCTCTGAGGTGAGGTCACGGGCGAAACTGTAGCAGTCGTGGAGACTGGTCTCAGGGGAATCCTGGGTAGGGGAGACAAGGGGGGAGGGCGGCGGTGACTTGGTGTGGGTGGGTGATTCTGTTCTGAGAAAGCCTCTTAGCGCTCCACACCCACACCCCTCGCCTCATTCCCCCCTCCCTTAGGATGCATACGCCTTAGGTTGTCTCGCTCGCTCACTTGCTTGTGGAGGAAAAAAAAAAGAAATTGGCACATTGTTAACAAGCACAGACGGGCGTGTGGGATAGTCCCGTTCTCCCGGGGGAGGCAGGCTCATAGAGGAGCGCTCCTAATTAGACATGAGGGGGGAGGGAGGGGGGGGGGTTGGGTGGCGAGGGGGAGAGGCAAATGAGAGATTCTCTGCCAGGCACTTAATTGCACCACAGATTCTGCCCAAATGATTTCCTCACATGCTCCACTTGTGAAGGTAAGTCTTTTAAAGGCAACGAGAGGGAGCGAGTGTGCTTTTTTTTACCTCCACTTCCTCCACCTCCTCTCTTCTCACTCCGGTTGCTGTACACTTGATGCTGGTGATAGCGCCGGTTGCCATGTGTTGCTATGTAACCTGGGTGAGACGTCGGGGAGATGGCGACCAGGAAGTTCCATTTCTCTGGACTGAATGTTCAGTCTGCTGCAGCTGCTGGAAATGGAACTGGACTGTGTTCTCAATGCCCAGACTGATGTAGTGTCCTATCTGGCTCTGTACAGAGAGACACTGTTTGGGAATGAGCAGTATGTCACCTCGGTAGTTCTATATAGGTCTTGGTAACGCCACATTGAGACTGTACTTCCACGAGGGTTACAGGCTTGCTTTACATCCTTGCAAAGGATGCAACATCAGTCTCTGGAAGGAAGGTGTGAATGAGTTTGAGGAGAGGAGAAGCTGTGTGTGTGTGGCAGATGGCTGTCAGGTGGCTGTCAGCCATGCATATACTAATGAAAATGTGAGTGTGTGTGTTTGTGTACACGAGTGTAGTTAGGTGATTGCAAAGTCACAAAGCTTGGTATACAAAAGCATGGATAATTTTTATATCAGAAGTGGTATACTTGACATGGGGTAAACACGACAGACAGGTAAAGGAAAAACAAGAAGAAATGCCCTTCTGAACTCCAGTGATGCATATCCACAGTGTGCTCATAATTTCTTCCATTGAATGAAAGGCACACTAGATGCTGGTGTCAGAAGACATGACATGAACGTGTTTATCTCAGTATCTGCAGTTTCTATTTTCTTCAAATAAAATGACTTGTCTGTATTATTTTCACTGTCAGCATATCCTCACTTAAACACCTGATATGGACATTCACCTCCTTCCCTCATGGAGTGTTTTTTTCCACTTCTTCAGCAATGGCTCGGCCACTTCAGAAGACTTGTTCTGGAAGCTGGACGCCCTTCAGATGTTTGTTGTTGACCTGCACTGGCCCGAGCCGGAGTTTGCCAAACACCTGGAGCAGAGACTGAAGCTCATGGCCAGCGACATGATGGAGGCATGCGTCAAAAGGTCAGTAAGGTCGCAACTCAGGGCGCACATGGCTGCACTCCAGGGCTTTTCAACAGGCTTTGAACCCTCGAAAGTTTGTTATTTTCTTTTGCAACACAAGTTTGTTTCCTGATGTATTATTTATTATCTGACCATTTTGTGCCTTCACACACCTTTCCATTTAAAGATGACAGCATGTTGTGTAGTTTTTTGTTGTGTGTGAACTGCAGTCTGACTGGGTCACCTCATAGCAAGTGACACAGAGGTTGAATTTTTTTTTTTACATCCTTAGAACAAAAGCAGCTTTTGACTCCAGGATGCAGAAGGCCAGTAAATCAACTGACTTCCGGGTCTCCCTCTCTGTGTGCACCATGTTCAACGTGCTCATGGATGCCAAGAAGCAGTGCTCCAAGCTATGTGTGCTGGACACAAGTCATGAGGTTAGTGTCTTTACATTGACTTTTATTCATTTAGCAGACGCTTTTATCCAAAGCGTCTTCCAAAAGAGTGTTTTCATGTTGTGTGATGAGAACTTCAAATTCTGGAGATGTTTGTGGGAAATCATGTCAGTCCAGCGTTCCAAAAGCAAGCCGCTCACAACCCAACATCTATTTATACAGGATGTCATACAGGGTGCTAAGCTCACTGTCCTCTTGACCTTTAGCTCAACTCTCCATCAGTCTCCAGGGAGCGATGACTCATAATTTCACACAAGGAACACACACGCAGACCACACACTCCCACTCAAACAGTACATGCATACATACATAGTCATACTGTCACACATGCAAACATACTGCACCACAAACATACATATGTGCGAACATGTGCGACTGGATTGCATCTCTTCTAAATATTTCTTCTGAATGCAATATCGTCCTCCGACAGATGATGTTCTTTAAATCATAATTGAACTTAAACACTGATGATAAAATCATACTCACTAGCAAGTCAACATTAATTCAAATATTCTAGTAAGTGTACACATTTGCAAAAAGAAAGAAAAGGGTCAAAATGGCCATTGGTCACATTAAGCGTGCACATTTAGTAGTTTTTCTTGTATATATTAAGTTTGTTAAAAACTATGATCATGCTTTCATACATTTTTCCCACTTGCTAGACTTGAATTCATTGCAAGTTGAAACCATATCCCCATTTTCCAGTGCATGAAAAATTGAGTGATGGTCTGCAGTGTGCATTATGTATGAAATATGTTGACATGCTTAAATAAATCTGTATGTGATGTTGCATATGACCGTTTCAAACATACCCTAATTGCCTGAATGCAATTATATGTAAGATGTTGATTTTGCCTGTTTTTCACCTCATTCTTTTTTCCTCATTTGCATGTTTACTCTATTCATTGTTTGAATCCAAGAGTGATAAACAATGGGTAAGTGTCTCTATTCCCTCCTCTCCCACAACATTGTATATCCTTGCTCTTTTACACATGATGGTGTTTGTCTTTGCCTGCTAGCATGTCATTATCAAAATCGGCTACATATAAATTTACAAAGTCATTTATATTAAATACCTTCATTTATAAATGGCCAGTTTTCTAACCTGGAAAGTGATACTGTAATGCTTACACAAGAACATGTATTCCCACCTTGAATCTTCTCTCCATTAATAGTAATATTAAAATGTATATTCAAAGTGACCCTCAAAATTTAATGAAGGTGGTTTGAATTTCACAACATGAACGAGGGCCTGTTTTTAAAGAGATTTATGGTTCTTTTGAGTTTTGATGCACATATGGTAAAGACCAATAATCATCTATAGGTGTGGAGATCATCTCCCAAATTTTTCCTCCTCTGTCATATAAAAAATGACAAAAAAAGACAGCCATTTAAATTTATGTGACGGAAAAAAAACTACCTTAAGAACCCTGAAGAATTTCAGTTAGTGAAAGGGAACAGCCATTTTTGCGTAACAGGAGAGAAAAAAATGGGACTGGCAACGGTGACCTCCCTAGACCCTTAATTTGTCACCAATCTGCAGGCTTTGTTGATTGAAATTTTTAATTTGGCTGTTCTTTAGACACGGCGTGAAAGGGCATTGTCACCCAGAGATGAACTCCCCTGCTGCTGTGCAAGCGTCAAAGACTGCCTTTCAGCACAGCCAATAGAGACTCCCTCTACTTCTCTCTCACTCACGCTCTCCCTCTCACTCACACTCTCTCTCTCTCTCTCTCTCTCTCTCTCTCTCTCTCTCCTTTCATAAACCTCTCTCCTTTTCGGCCGTGCTGTGTTTTTTCAAGGAAAAAAGTGCCATGAATATTAGGGGTGAGACATGAAATGGCGGATTAATTGAATCTAGTGTGAGCCTTTGGTGCTCGCAGCTGGGCCGGTGCTTTGCAGAAAGCACAAGGCTGCTCTGATTGTGGACAAGCACAAAAAGTATCCTTCAAATTCCATCGCCGTCCGACGTGATCGGGAATGCAATTCAACCGCATAATGGCCCTATTAGCTGCTTAACTCAGCTTTACATGGGAAGTTTTTTTTTTTTTTTAATCTCCTAAGCGTTTTTGGAAGGGGAATATAACTCCATTGATGGGGGGGGTGGGGGGGCGATATGATGTTCAGACTGGGTGTGTATATGTAGCCTTACCTTTGCCTCAAAGTGTGTGTGTGAGTGCAATTTACTGTGACCCCCCCCCCCCCCCCCCAACCCCCATAAGTCTCTAAAATGCTTGTCCTCTTCTCCTCATCCTACTCCTCAGCAACAGTACCACTCCAAAGTCGATGTTCTGATCGATGATGCTTTTAAAGAAATGATTTCTTCTCTCGTATCAAAGGTGAGTTGTACTCAATCTAGTCAAGGCCAGGGAAGTATTCAGGGGGAATGTTTCTCACGTAGATGCCTTCAAACTGAGATGCCAATTCAGTTGTGTTTGTGTGGTTGTTGTTTTGTTACATTTTTATTGTTAGATCGCCATGTTCTTATCATATAGTATTATTTATTTTTGACTGACAAGCCTACCCAGTCACACCTGTCTTTATTTATTTGTTTGTTTATTTTTTTGATTTGCTTTTGTTTTGGTGCAGCACGTATAGAGCACACGCAGACAATAACCCTTTCATGTTTTTGGATTGTAACAAGGAAATAAAAACACAAACAAAACATTGAAATGGGCAACAGACATGAAGCCCATCCTCTTTTACAAACAGCATAATAACTGGATAATATAAGGACTTTTTGTTCCTTTGGCAGTTTGCTGTGGTTTTGGATGGCGTTCTCACCAAGCTCTCGAGATACGACGAAGGGACGTTCTTTTCTTCAATCCTCTCTTTCACGGTAAGTAGCCTCGTTTTTTTGTATGTTTTTTTTTAACCGTCCATTCACAGATGATAAAAGCAGTGTGGCATTTTGTTGAAACCAGATCTGCATAGTTGAACTTGCTTGCTTCTTCTGGGTTTTTTCCCTCCCTGCACTCGGAAGGTGAAAGCGGCTGCCAAGTATGTGGATGTCCCTGTGAGTATAAGTGTGTGTCTTCCAGCTCTGAAAGAAGCATACACATGTAAATACAAATACACCCTGATTTTGTTTATATTCAAGTAACCTATTCATTCATTTATCCAGCAATGTATTATAAACACATTTGCAGTAGAGTTGCTGTCAATCTAAGTCACATTTGTCTGGCTTGTTATCAGATGTCAATGTTGAATGTGGGTGCAAAAAATAACACATCTGAATATCAAGTGCCGTGTGGTGAGAATACAGAGGCCAATTACTGACGGCGTCAGCCGAGAACTTATTTTCAGATTCACAGAGTTGTGGGTATGCTGTAGGCTGCTGTTCATAAGCACACAGACAGCCTAATAAGAGAAATGCGCAAGACGGTGGCCAGAGACACTACTTTGACTGTTAAATAGATCATGAAAACATCTGAAAAACAACAACATTTAATTGCTGGAGAAGATCAACAACACAGTGCTTTTCCATCTCGGTTTATAGATCTTCCATGTGTAAATAACATGTTGTGTTCAGACTCTCTGCTATGACTGAAGTATTCATTTATTGTTGAGATGGTGGAGCAGTAGCACAAGGTAACAACAACATGAAAGCATGTTTATTATCCTTCAGCGTACCGGTCTTAACCCAGGCACGGAGGCCAGATAAAGAAATGGCCGGGACTACTTGTTATTTAAGGCAATGGGGATAGGTAGTTCATTTTAGGATAAGTGTTGGACGTAGCAGCGTTACCTTGAAACCACACAACTTTTCTACCTCTGAACTTGTTTGTCCTCGTCTCACCTTCCCATCCTTCCAGTCTCTCCTTCACCAGACGGTGGCCCAAATATCCGAGTACTGCGCCTCCACTCCTCCATCCCTTCTTCACTTGAAATTATAATGTAACCTCCACCTTGTGCTTTTGTGTGACGGGAACCTAAATCTTCTAAGCCCCTCTTACAGGTGGGATAAATGCATGGGGGAGTGAGTTGGTCTGTGTAGCTGTGGGCTTTAGCAGGAAGCTCTTCAAAGACCTTGTCACGAAAGTTGAGGATCTCTCCCTCCCTTCTTTGTCAGGGCTGCCGTTCAAGAGCCTAAGTGTTGGCAGGGTGCCCTTGTGGTTCTCACACACTTGAAGCAACACGACACACACGCACACAACCCAGACTCACATGCGCTAGAAACACACACACAGAAACCGGGAACACACCAGACACACACACCTGCCAGGAACAGACACACTAGAAACAAACTCACACAGATCTGAAAAAACCCCACCTCTGATAGCACACACACATTCACACAGCCGACACACACACAGCCAGACATACAGTCAGGTCCATAAATATTTGGACATTGACACAATTTTTGCTCAGCTCTTCCATGGCCAGGTGTATGTTATTCCCTCATAAAGGGAGTTCGTTATTTCATTGACAAGGAGCAGATAAAAGGTCTAGAGTTAATTTCAAGTATGGTATTTGTGTTTGGAATCTGTTGCTGTCAACTCCCAATATGAAGTCCAAAGAGCTGTCACCATCAGTGAAGCAAGCCATTGTTAGGCTGAAAAATCAAAGCTGAGCTGAGCAGCCAATTGTCCAATTACTTTTGGTCCCTTATAGGGGGGCGGCACATATAAAATGTGTTGTAATTCCTACATCGTTCACCTGATTTGGATGTAAATACCCTGAAATTAAAGCTGAAAGTCTGCACTTAAAGCACATCTTGATTGTTTTATTTAAAATCCATTGTAGTGGTATACAGAGCCAAAATGATGAAAATTATGTCAATGTCCAAATATTTATGGACCTGACTGTATGCATGCTAACTGAGACAGACTGGCAGACTGACTAAACTGGAGGCTTTTCTGGAGTCACGTATGCCTGCTGTGAACACGTACGCATGACAACACGCACAACCTGTACACATGAACATGCGTGTACAATAAACTATTACACTGTACAGGAAATGTGTACTAGATGCATCGACAACACACACACACACGTACACACACACCTACCAAACTGCACCTGGAAGAAACAGATCCGGGGCAGGAAATGAGGGCCAGCAGTGCTGTGTAATTATCAAGCATTTGTCCCTTAGTTTTCCTTTTTCGAGCTTCCCTCCTCCCAGCACTTATCCCCTTCAGGTTAACCAGTCATTAACACTGGGCATCCCCCCCTACTGTATGCCTCGCATTCAGCCAGCATGTTGGCCCTTGGCCTCTTAGGTCTCTTCCCACACCCTCTGTCTGTGCCTTCCCCCCCACTCCTACTTGTAAACATGGTTTTAATTTGTCACGCTCACAGCGCTGCGTGTTGTGGACAGACGGTCTGATGTTAGGCCACACAGGGTTCAAGGGGGGGGTGGTGGGGGGGGGGGGGGGGTGTTGGGAAATGTAATGGCAGGGAAATTAACAATTTAAACCCTTTCTAAAGAAAGAAGCGTGACTAGACTGTGTTTACCGTGCGAAGTAGCAATCTTGCACGCTGTGCCGGAGCCCTGCCCATGACGACCATCTAAGTATGGCTTGTCTGTCATGCTGCCTTTGTCACCTTGTCACTGGAGGAGCAACAGGAGGAGGAGGGTGGGAGGAGGTGAGAGGGAGAGAGAAAGAGCGATAGAGAGAGAGTGAGGGAGGGAGAAAGAGAGGTGAGTGAAAGCCCTCTCTCGGGGTAAAGGGGGGATGAACACCTTGGGACACAGTGGGGAGAGTGATATCTCGACATTCACATTAACTGTCATGCTCACACACACACACACACGTACTCCTGTTCCCGTCAGATCCACAACTGTCACTCAGCACTAATGCAGGATGTGTTAGATTTCCCGTCGCCTTCCATTGGAATGGGCCATCCTGACAGTGCTGTCAATGATCAGACCCTATCCCTTCTGACACCACATCTTAACCCCCTTAGCCCCCCACATCATCCCTGCCGCCTCAGATACAAATACACATTTACCCTAGGCCCCATACGGACACAGGCACTTATCAGCGCTAACCCTCCCAA
Organism: Neosalanx taihuensis; assembly: GCA_030340665.1. Classification (NCBI taxonomy): domain Eukaryota; kingdom Metazoa; phylum Chordata; class Actinopteri; order Osmeriformes; family Salangidae; genus Neosalanx; species Neosalanx taihuensis. Next base: position 13,418,503 of record CM059290.1, on the reverse strand, counting down.
GACACAAACCCAAATAAAACATCCCTCCCCCTGCCATCACCACCAGTTTCATTCATTCATGATGAATGAATAAATAAATTAAAGTGTTCCTTAGTTTAAGCCCCTAAATGTCAGTCAGTCAACTTTTTCCAATTGGTAAAATGTAACTGAACAGCAGATCCATCTTTTCTCATTAAGCATGCATCCCTGACATGAATCTTCTACATTTGACAGACATTGGGTAGGCAGGAGGTGGGGGTGGTGCTGGTGGTGGTGATGGGAGGTCAGCTTCCCACCTGCCTGCTTCAGTTGTCACACTGACAACTTAGGGATCACAGTCATATCTCCACCTCGCCTGGATAAACAGGGCTGAGTTTCCCTCGGCACAGGTCCCCCCCCCCCCCCCCCCATCTGCACGTTCTCCTCCACAGGGAATGTGTGTGGCGGGCTTCGCTGTGCTGTACCGACAACAAGCCCCGGAGGCGATCTGGGCCACAGAGACGCGGGTGTGAAAGATGTCAAAGCAATTACAATAAGCATTACAGTAGTAATCTCCTCCTAACGTGGGGGGTGTGAATGGGAGAGGAGCTAACCCTCTTCTCTGCCTCTGGCCTCTCTCCCCCCCCCCCGAAAAGTGATTGCTTTGACATACTCTAAACGTCCTGCCTGTAGCAACTCTACAGCTTGTTATTCCGAGGGGGAGAAAAGAGACAGGGATTTCTTTTTTTCTAATACTTGCTGAAAATTCAAGAGACTGAGCTTGTTAGCGTACTGGCTTTGGAATTTGGCATTTGAATGGACCTCTTATTCAAGTACCTTTCAATACCTTGGAGCCTGGTGTTTTGAATAGATGGTAGGAGTTGAAGGTTTGAATTAGGAGAACCAAAGGAACAGTAGATTAGTGGCCTTGCTCTCGGACAAGAAATAGTCCTCATCCAGACTGCCATTTCACTGGCACTGACACAGATGCCTCATCTAAGGCTAGTTTACTACATGAATGTTACACAACTTTTTTTTTTTTTACATGATTCTGATTGGTCAGTTACAACATGTCTACAGTCTGTTGTGTCTGAATAGCATATTGCTGCTATGCACAATATACTTACTAATAGGTCTTGCTATGGACGCAATTCTGTATCTAATGGACAGTTATTTTGACAGAAGTAAACAATATTTTGTGCCAAATGATTGTGTTTTTTGTAGCCATCTACTCAGCAGGATTATGTAAATCAAGCCAAGTTGTCACAATAATGACCTTGCTCTCCATAATCCTTTACCTAATTTATCGTAGAATTGTAATTTTGTTTACCTTCCATCTTTTAATCTTTCCATCATCATTCATTGTAAACTTCACTTTGAATGTTTAATAAAAAAAAAAGAAACTTGCCCTTTTCCCCTAAAATAATAAACCATAAATACATTTGTGGGCATTGTTGAACATAACAGCAGGCAAACCAAGCACATTTTGATGACAAGGCCAAATGCAATTAGAAAGTTGGAAATTACTATTCTTCCTGCCAGACAAGCAAAAAAGGTTTTGCTATTGTTCTAAATTATCTCCATTATCAATTAGTTGTTCTTCATTATCTCACTGTACTCCCATACTGCTCTTACAGAAGCCAGGGATGGACTTGGCCGACACCTACATCACCTTTGTGCGTCAGAACCAGGACATCCTTCGAGACCGCGTCAATGATGAGATGTACACAGAGAAAGTGTTTGACGTGAGTTCCCTTTCACCGACACATTCGTAAATATTGTGTGTTTTGCGGGTAGACTTCAATGGCTTTCTTCACGACATTGTGTCTATTGTTTGTTTTCTTGCGCTCAAACCTGAAAGTTTGGGCAGAAACACAGACGCATGCCTAGGAGTTCTCCTCACATCTCTGTCTTTTATCTCACTATCTGCTCCAACTTTCCCACTGGTTTCATTTTACCCCCATGTGCGTTTTCCGACTTGATTTCCTCCCTTATGTTCTGGGTATTCGAGTGCTTTTACCTCTGATCTAATATTCTGTCTCTCCTTCCTCTCTTGCCTTAACCCCCCCCCCCCCCCCGCCCCAGCCCCTCTTTCTGTCGAAGATGACCCCCTTCCTCTTTCCATCTTATCTTTCCTTCTTCAATATATGACAAGCTGGCGCCGTCTCAATTTCTGTCTTTCTCTTTTCCCTCTGTCCCACCTTATTTAATCCCACCACACTGCACCGTGATGGGGGACTTGGGTAAACGAACCAGGGAGTGACAAGCCCTCTTACACCGCCAAAGAAACCCTTCTCGAACCATTGTGATTAGTTTCACCCCCTAGAGTTTCAGTGGACCAGTTTACCACGCAGACCGGTGTCGTGACTCTCCATGTGGTCCGCACTCCTCCGCTCCTCCGTCCGGGCCCCCCCATCTTGAGCCCACCGCCCACCTCTAACCCCTCCCCTCGTTCGCAAGCTTGCAGAGGCATTACGGGAGAGATGCAAACTCATAGTGAGAGACATTAAAACAAATATAAAACACCGCCACCTGAATGAATCCAGACGCACACACGCACGCACGCAATGCACATAAATAGATGCCTATCATCCCACCCTGCCCGTTGTTTGTTCCTTGCAGTATCAGGTTGGTAAACAGGAGGTGAAGAAGTAGATTGGAGTGATGCTGTGTTGTTAGTCCTCAGTCAGGATGGTGGGGGAGGGGGTTGTAGGGGTGTGGGGAGGCTTTGTCCTAATGGTCCTCACACACAAACAGTCATGTGCCAAGAGGGAGAGGTCTCTTCGTGTCACCACACACACACAGTCTGTATTATTGACTGAGATTTTCAGTGCATGTGCATTAACTATATTGCGCTAGCTATGAGAGGTGGGGGTGTATGTTTGATTTTGAACTGAAGTACCATAAGAGCATCTTCATATATTGATCTGTTGATACAGCTCTCCACGTCATAGTGTAGTGTCTGTGTGCATGCTAGTCAATAGAAGTCAATGCAAATGTGCAGTATGCGTCTTTCTCCCTCTGTGGTTATGAAAATAAACTTAAGACATAAACATAAATGTGTTTTAGTTAGCAGGTGCATGCTCTCATGCACATGTGTGGATGGATGTGCATGTGTGCGCTACAGGGACAATAATCTGGCAGACATGAAACACTAATCGAACTCCTCCGGTTCTACCTTCCTCACATTAGAGGCCAAATCGCCCTGATTAAAGCCACCAATGGAGTCTTTCTGTGGGTGGAAGCCTTGGACCAGGCTAACCAAGCTAACCAAGTCAGCCCTGCGACACTTAAGGGTGTCATTACCACCACGTCCTCAAAAAACAGCCTTAAATATGTGCCTCCACTCGGCCGCCACGTAAACAATATTCCTGAATGACTAATGACAACAAACACTTCAACCTCCCACCCCCACCCGGCGACTCCGTCTTCACTTGTCTATTTAACGCCCCCCCCCCCCCCCCCCCACCCCACTCCCGCCTCCGCCCCCCATGGATGCACACACACAGACGAACCCCTACACACACGTTCCTTTTTCCTTTCCATCTGTCTTCCCTCCTCGTTCGCTAATTGGCTCAATTAGAGAGCTTCTCCATTTTCAATTTCCACGCTCGCCTCGTTAAGTTTGCCGTTGAGCTTATTATCACAAAGATTTGCTCCTGTAGTCTGGTATTAATGTTTATATTTGTAGAGCCAGAAACCAGGTATATATGAAGTGATGAAATGGAATCTGTTGAACGGGGAACTGAAATTATCTTACCAGACAGGCTGTCTGATGCGGTACCACTCACTTAGGACTGGTTGTGGTTTATCAGTCGAGTAGAGTGACAGGTGTCCTCTCTTGAGAGCAGATTGATGGAAACAGGAACATCAGAGTTCTTCAATATCCGGCCCACTGAGTTCTTCACTGTTGGCTGAACAGTAAAGGATGTTGTGTTAAGCACAGAACTTAACGTCATTATATGAATTCACATGTATCATGTATCAGACATGCAAACACAATTTTTTTTTTTTCAATGCTCAACAACAATATGTACTCTGACTTAATCTATGAGATATTTTCAGTGTGTGCATTTTCTAAGTTGATGAAGAGATATCAAATGGTATTTGCTATTTGATTTGGATTTTTTTTTCAAACATTCAATAATACATCCATGTTCCTTTCAACAAATTAAATCATACAAACACATCAAACAGAAGATTGTACAACACACCTGACATATATTTTCCTATATCAACATACCATTTGATGCTGTAAAATGTTCCTGTTAAAATAACATCAGTTCATTAAAGGTTAAGAATGTATATTCCATTCCATATGTCAGTCATAAAAGCCTAGTTAATTGACAGTAATCATGGTTTAGTCAGTACAAATTGGCCACCTCTGCCGTCTAATAAAAATATATTATTTTTATTTAGATTATATATTTTGAAGGCAAACAGCAAACCCTCTGACTTTCTGGTGCTATGACGCTTTCACATGACAAAGATATTTCCCACATTAAACATTGAAAGTTTAAAAAAAGTAAAAACCTTTTCCGGCTTTCAGGCTTTTGTAATTATCTTATTTGAGTTTGAAATGGAAACATGAATCCTGCTGAAATCACGTATTATAACCTTGTGCAGTATTTGGAGAGGAACCTAGCAATCGGAAAAGTTCCATCTCCCATACAGAAAAGTAACTGGCCCTGAGAACTAAAGAAAAGTCATAAAAGTATTTGTGAAAGAAACGAGTAAAATACACTTTTTATTGAAGCATTGAACCACCAATTCTGACAGTCTTGGAACATGTAGTACTAAACCTTTGAGTGTTATGGCAATGCTTTTTATATATACGTAACATCTAATTGAAGTGATTCATTGCAAGTTTCAGGGCATTTTTTATTGATTTTTTATCGTAAATTACATTTACATGTATTCATTTAGCAGACGCTTTTATGCAAAGTGACTTATAGCAAGTAAAGGGACATTGTCCCTGAAGTCCCTGCAAGTATAGGGTGAAGTGCCTTGCCCAAGGACACAACCTCATGTTTCCATAGCCGGGAATCCAACTCACAACCTTCCGTTCATGAGCCCAACACCTTAACTGCTGAGCCACCTGACTCAACCTGTTCAACCTGTTCTCAACTAAAAGGTGTTCATTTGTGTGTGTGGGTGTCATTCGCAATTTTCTTAATAACGTGTTAGAATGTGGTCACCAACAAATGTGTATGCTATGCCTAGATTGTATATGTCTGTTAGGGGTGTCAGGTGGATGAGCAGTTAGGGAATTGGCCTAGTAATCAGAAGGTTGCCGGTTTGATTCCCGGCCATGCCTGATGACGTGTCCTTGGGCAAGGCACTTCACCCTACTTGCCTCGGGGGAATGTCCTTGTACTTGCAGTAAGCTGCTGTGGATAAGAGCGTCTGCTAAATGACTAAATCTAAATGCAGTTGTATACAAATGTAAACCAGTTCTTTAATTCAATTATAGACACAAACTTGCTATTTTATCATGAACCTGTGTGATATAAACCTGCTGTTTGACTGGTCATTCTGTCTGTTGTGTGTCAATGTGTGTTCACAGCAATGGTACACAAGCACCATGAAGGCTGTCTGTGTGTGGCTTACAGACAGACTGGACCTGCAGCTCCACATGTACCAGTTGAAGACACTCATCAAGATCGTCAAGGTAACAGGGTGGACCACATGGTCTGGAAATTGAGTTTAGAAGCCAAGTGGTCTTGTGTGAGAATCGTTACAGCTTATTTGTAGTGACTGAAAAAAATTTTTGGGGGGGTAAGCTGCACATAATGATACTTGGCCTGTCGAATACTCTTAATTTAAAAACAAATATGGAACGCTTCTTTCAAGCGATAATATTACAAATGATGAATTAATTCCAGTGAACAGCATTCAAAATGGCAACCATGTCTTTCACAAACTGGCAGTGGTTCCAATGCTGGTAATGAAGACGGGTGTTTCATAAAAACAATAGCAGACTTCATAAATAATACAAGTAGATTCCATATATCTTATAAATGTAGCATACGTTAAAATCACCCTAAAAAGGTTGTGAACTGTTTTCAGATTTTAATAAAAACTGCAAAACAATGCCCAAACCTCAGACATTCCAAGATCTGATCAGTCAGACCAAGATGACTAACCGCAGCTTGAACCACTTTTTTATCTGCCCAATCACAACGCAGCTTGATGGCCTTGAGCCTCCATCCCTCGCCTTTGTGTGGACCATGAAAGGGGACAGCTCCTCTCCCGTCACCCCTCCATTCACACGCAGTCCTATTCCCCCATGTGTTAATCCACTTCTTTTGTCTCCTGCTTTGTACCGACAGAAGACATACCGGGACTTCCGTCTCCAAGGGGTTCTGGACGGCACGCTGAACAACAAGAGCTACGAGAACGTGTACAACCGCCTGACGGTGGAGGAGGCTACGGTGGTGGTGAAGGCTGGCGACGGCCTACAGGGAATCACTATGAGAGACAGCGATGAGGAAGAGGGCTGAGGAATCTTCGTCATAGCGCACTCACTCTCACACCTCCAGATAGAAGAACAGCAGGCCTGGGCTTTTTTTGTGTTCTCTGAGGTTGAAATGGATGGGAAATCCTTATGTGTGTGTGTGTATTTGTGTGCACTTATGTGTTTGTGCGTGTGTGTGTGTGTCCACATGCATCCACGCTCTTGTGTTCACATGCACTAAAGTTTGTGTTTACAGCTGCATTTGTGTAGATGTTTGTTTGTGTAACAAACACATAGAAAATGTGGGAGGGAGAAAGTAGACAACATGCACACACACATGCCCACTAACAACGAGGAACATTCACATTATTGTCACCAGTCACCCAGGTGGGTACACCTTTCTAGTCATGCTGACATAATGTCACTTTGTATGGTGTTGCTCAGTGGTTGCCTATAATCGCCTTCTGCTATACCCATGGGTCATCCAATTTGTTTCTTAGATTGTATTTTATTTCAGTGGTGATATAGACCAAGAAAATAAATATGATATCTTCATATGGGTAGGTTCATAAATTTGGGAGTCACAACAAAGAAATCAATTTGTTAACAGGTCAAAATGTAATAGGATTGTTTTTAATAGTCTCTGAATGATTGCTTCAAATCACAAATTCTTGCTTGATGTGCTGAGAACAAACAATGACGTCCTTGTGTGGATGCACATAGGCTATGAGTTCTATATTGTAATTTAATTGTGAAGTCTGTTTGCTTGAGTTTGTGTTCACAAGAATGCATAGTAATTCAGATTTGTGTTCAATAGGCTACTAAGCCCTTGTGCATCATGTTTATAATCTGAGTTGGCATTTTAAATATGGTATACAGTACTTCAATGAATTTGTGTCAGTGGAGTTTAAAAGCAAAAACAAATTGGCTACAATTTAACATATGAGATATATTTATATTGTCTTTCTGTGCACCTGTTTTTGTTCAGGTGTGTCTTAATTGTGAAAATTAAAGTGTTTTTAAAGCAGTTTGATTCCAGTTAGTTTTTGTTTTAAAAACCTAAAATGTCATGGTGTCCTCACGAACATATGTCACCAATGTACAAGCACAAACATATGTCAACGGTACACATTTTATAGCCTTGTTGTATTTTGTTAGTCAGTTGTTTCCCATGATAATATAGTATTTATATATATAAATATATATATATATATATAATTTTTTGCCATTAGTCCAATAGTCCATGGAATTGAATTCAAATATGTTGAGACTGTAATGGAAACTTATTTATTAATCTTATTTTCAGACACACATTCCAATGCTGAGGCAGCGTGGCAGTGGCCAATAGAGCTGGATTGAGTCCTGAGGTAGGCCAAGCAATAAGGGCGCATTCACATGATAAACCCATTTTGGGAGACTGAAAGTAAAGGGAAAAAACAGTGACTAGAAATACATGAAAGACTCAGAATTGAACATCAGGCATATTTTAAAGGTCTGTGAATCTGTGGCACGCATATAGGCTTGTTTTCACGTTTAATCATCCACTCATGTTATCTTCAATTGATCATACCGGGAAATGACTGATTTGAAAAAAATCTGAATTAAATCCCTTGAACCGAATTTAAGCCTTGTAGCATTTCCGATTTCACAATGTTTTTCATTTTCATTTGTTTTCATCGATGTATATAAAACGGCATTGGGCAGATATGCAAGGCTTTTCCTGTAGCCTCGGAAACAAAAAACTTCTCTAGAATTGTAATTAACATGCTGTTATGAGACCTCTTTTAATCGCCAAGAACATGAATGGTGTGAAATTAGGACATTTAAGACAGGCTATTTTTCACACCATTCATGTTCTTGGCAATTAATATATATAATTATTAATTGCCAACATATATATATATATATTAATTGCCAACTCAAAAAAATTATATATATATATGCTACATTTATTGACCCCTTACTATTATTATCATGGCTAATATTGTTACTTGTGCTAGTGTTGCAGGAATATGACCTAACTTAACATGATTTAACCTATAGGTTTATTACGTGAAGGCTATTAGCCTAGTGTATATCAAAGTGACCAAAGCATGCTGCATTAAACCCATTATATTTATAGTTTTTATTATTATTATTCCACTATTCAAAAACCTTGCCGCCTGTGAGTGAACTGAGAAAAGTCTTAAATCCCTGAAATGAAGATCAGCCGTCTATTGGAAAGAAAACATAAGGGATTGGTACTACCGTGCATCCGGACCTGTGCCAGATTTAATCGTTAATCAAATGATTTAGAATGATGTGAAAGATGATAAGGTTTAAATCTGTATGAACGCATTAATGGCCAAGCAAGCCATGTAGCCTATGATTTTCCATCAGGTCCACAACGTGTTAAACTGAAAGAAATGTGAGCAGCGCATTACGGCACCCCACTGATTTACAAAAGATTCAGATTAGAGGATATTTGACACCGATCTGAAGTCTAACGACCAATTTGAGTCGATTTACTGTAACGACCAAAACACTCTACAATATCCGCAATAAGAATGAAAAAAAATAAGAAAAGTGTATTGAGAATTATTTTTATTGTTTGGAGAAAAAAAACGTAATTAGCCTATTATTTTTACTAGATTATAGGCCCGTCTAGCCAACATATTTTATTTATTTTACGATCAACAGTCAGGGACAACGTGATGCAACATTTTTATTCAACCATATTTTTTCCAAATCACATTAGCCTATCAGCTTAGAATTGAAAATGAATAGGATGTTGGGATGTTATTTTCGATGCAGAAAAGCGCAACTAATTGTTATTTTACGTGTATATTTCGCCTACCGTGGTCATTGTCATGGTTTAACTTCAATTCCGTCTTGCTTGGTCCAGATGAGAAATTCTGTCCAAAGGTTGTTTGTACTTTGAATAGCCGAGCAATGGATAGGAGCAGTTTAAGGCTATAGCATATATAGGCTATATAAATAACTATAGTTATGTGCTAGAAACGTTGCTGCGTGGATGCAAGTCCCTCTATAAGAAAGCTTACTGATATGGACAGCACTTTAGGAGCTCTCCAGTGTTCACAAGTGGCTCCAATCCCGTGGGTTTTTCACGGTGATGAAATCCAAATTCGTTCTTCAAGGCAAGTTGCCTTTCGAGTAAGATATGTCGTTACTCCCAGCGCTTTGGCTAGTGTATTTCATTAGGCCGTTCATCTTACCAGGTTTTAGATTTAAATATTTAGAGAAATAAGGACAACGTTGACTAAAATCACTAATTTATTTAATAGCCTTATATAATAATATATTGTAGTTTATAGTATTAAACCCCAACAATCATGATTAAGATACATTAGAAAAAATATATATCAGGCCTATATGAAAAAATGCGTGTAAAACGGCATTTAATGCTCACACATATTAGAGCAGTTAAAGGATGAGCGAGCTGCTTTTCAGTAAACCTTGTCGCATAGATTATAAAGCCATGCGTGAAAGGATCGTAAAGATCTACAACCAAACTCTGACATCCACTGACCCTCCGTCTGTCATCTTGAGCGAATCAAAATGATGTCACGGAAAAGCCACAAGGGGTGGATCAAGTTGATCAAGACTCTTTGCCCACTTAAGAACAACCCCATTCGTATCGCGGACAGGAACACACGCACCCATAGCAGTTGTTGGACGTGGAGAACTGATGGAGGAGAATTGAGCAATTATCTACTTAGTTTATTCTTGTTTGGACGGTAACGATTGGCGAGGTTTTCGCCAAGTTATTGACTCAACACGACATATTGTGCAGTCCTGCTAAGACGTTACGTGCTGATTGCCGACCACCAAAGCAAGCAAGAGTGAGGGTGCTCAAGTCAACCCGGAGTGCCGCCGAATGATGTCCTTTCTGGCGGACCAGTGAGAAGGAATCAAAGGTATCTACAAAAGGAGCACCTGTACGCTGGCCCTGGAAACGGATCCGCTTTGAAAAGTCATGGATAGAACACTCTATCACTCAGCGGGAGGATTCGGCTCCCCGTCAGCTTCTGAAAACTTGACTGTTGGCGGCAACATGATCACCACCACCAAGCCTCTCGCTTTTTCGATCGAACGGATTATGGCCAGGACGCCTGAACCCAAGTCGATACCTCTACCTAACTTGTTCCACCATACTCCTCCCGTGGTTAAAGCGGATCCAAAGTTCAACATGAGCCCATCGTCACTGCATTGCATGATACCCTTCGTGCCGCTGGCATATGAGCCGGGACACAAACTCAATATAAACGGATTAGAACCAAATCATTCGGACGCTTCCGCATATAACTCAAATGAGTTGATGGGCATCGGATTGAATTATAAAAATGAACAAGAAGTTAGCCCGTCCGTTGGACAATACAAACTCTTTCGACCTCGGGTGGTAAACCAGTCCTCCTTTCACACCATGGGGGCTGTCTGCTACCTGAATTGCGGCGAGAGCACGTGCCCGCCCCCGGCCAGCCTCGTGAACCTCCACCCCATGGCCTCCTACTTTCTCAACTCACCGCTGCAGCACGCGCGTCAGAAAGCGTTTCTGGCAGAGAAAAATAAAGTGGGGAACTGCGTGGAGAGATACCCCAGTGGACTGGCTTTCAAAGACCTGTCTCATACTCAGCTCCACCATTACATAAAAGAGAGTGCTCAGATTCTGTCTGACAAACTCATTAAGGGCTCCTCCAAACTGAGCGGTGCCTGTCCAAATGGGAAGCCTAAAGTATTCACCTGCGAAGTTTGCGGAAAGGTACGCAATTGACATGCCCTGTATGTAGCCTGTAAGGATGATAAAGATAGTATAAGCATTTTAGAATGGGGTCTCTCGTTTAATAACTGATTCATGTTTCTCTTCACAGGTTTTCAATGCCCACTACAATTTAACACGCCATATGCCCGTGCACACCGGCGCGAGACCATTCATCTGCAAAGTGTGCGGGAAAGGATTTCGCCAGGCTAGCACTCTTTGTCGTCATAAAATCATTCATACTCAGGTAGAAAAAAACATACAGGTTTACATTATTGTAATGCATGAACCATAACAATGTACTCATGTACTTAGGCCAATTTGTAGATTTGCAAAATAACTGAAGGCTAAATTGTATTCATATAACCCTAGCCTAACATATTTAATTAACCTTGTTTTTATTTTACAGTATCTAACATACATTTCTATGATAAAACATTATTAGAACATGTATTCAAATGTCTATCTGTTTTTAATTCAAAGGAAAAACCTCACAAGTGCAATCAGTGTGGAAAAGCGTTTAATAGAAGTTCAACTCTCAATACACACACGAGAATTCACGCCGGTTACAAGCCCTTCGTGTGCGAGTTCTGTGGCAAAGGATTTCATCAAAAGGGTGAGTAGCCTATAAGAGTCACTCATATTTATTTTGTTGTGTTTCATCACATAAAAAGTGTATTACTGTAGGTCTATAATGTTTGATGTTTTGCGTTATTGTGCTATCGTGGCCTTATGGAATTGGGCATAATAATCTTCTTATCGGAAAAAGTATAGCCTAGAGGCCTATGATAAAAGTAGACATGACACAGGGTACTGCTTTGAAATGTAATCGATAGCATCGGCCTGTTTGTGTTATTCATCCACTTTCTTTTCTATTGTCAAGGAAACTACAAGAACCACAAACTGACACACAGCGGCGAGAAGCAGTTTAAGTGCAAAATATGCAACAAGGCCTTCCACCAAGTATACAACCTGACCTTCCACATGCACACGCATAATGACAAGAAGCCCTTCACGTGCCCGACCTGCGACAAAGGATTCTGCCGGAACTTTGACCTGAAGAAGCACATCCGGAAGTTGCATGATCCTTCGGGATCCCAGTCCCCAGTGACTCTCGGCTCAAGATAATCGCACTAGAGTTCTGGCACAAAGATAACAACGAATAACCTACCATGACCCATATGACGAACAAAGCATAGACCTACAACACGACATGTCACTTTTTTGCTGTTTTGTTTCCTAGTAGTACATACTAATACACCACATACTAATACACTTAATAGTGATACCACATACTGGGACGTTGCTAGGATTGAAAGAAAGGGGGGCTTAGCCCCTGGTATTTTCTGTCGACGTGAGTCCACTGTAGTCCGATGCGAGCTAGCCAGCGATTCCCAAAGACGTCCGTTTTTTACTCGTTTTTCTCGTTTTACTCGTTTTTTCTCGTTTTAGTCGTTTTCGTTTTTTTCGGGTTACATTTTTGACGCTCAAGTGACCGACATTTAACCGAGAGCATCCGGTAATTTTTTTTAATAAAATATTGTTATTAATTATCGTATTTCTTCCGGTATTTCTTTCTTCTGCCCGATAATAATCCCGATAATTATTTAGGGGGGCTGAAGAACATTTTAGGGGGGCTTCAGCCCCCCTAAAACAGGGCTAACGACGCCCCTACTAATACACATACTAATACACTAATACAACATAATTATCTCAGGATTACTGTAAACGACTACTCAATGCTGACAACTCAAATGTCAACGCTGTCTGGAAAGTTTTATTATACTATATAAAATGTAACTGTGATGATGCCTGTGGTAAACCCGTCCCAATTTTAAATGATGCCAGTCCTTGATGACACTGTTAATTTGCCAATTATTGTGAATATGCAAAGACTTGCTATCTCGTCAAGACACGTTATTTATGGAAAATAATATCAATAGGGTATCCGAAAATAAAAAAAATGAAACGTAAATCTGTGTTTATATTGATGTTATTGGGTCTATTTTTATAGTTATAGGTATAGGTCTAGTAGCCTAACCCTAAACCCTATTTTCTGCAATTATTCTCTTATCATAGCCTACTTTTAGTCCACATTTGCAATACCTCTTTATTTTTCGTAAATTACCCAAACCATAGGTGCATAAACAAAAATGCCTAACCATTTAAATTGTTTAATAGGTCTAGTTCGTTTATTCTTGATTGTTGATAATTAGCCTAGAGTATGCTATTTTAAACTCCACAAAGTGGTTAATTAAAAGCTAGTTGTACACTATTTGAAAGCGTAGGCCTATGAACTTGTAGTCTTTTTTTATCCAATTTAGAAATCCCTTAAATAGGATAAACTGCCCCCTCTTGTGGAGTGATTAACAAAAAAGAAAAAGACAAACAAATCGGTAGGTGTAGCCTAAGCAAGCAAATAGACGAGGCATTCAGTTACAAAGATTACATGACATTTACTGCATTTATTCATTTAGCAGGCACTTTTACTCAAAGCGACTTCCGATGAATGGCATTTCACTGTTTACTGTGATAAAATCATACCGGATGCCTGTGTCCGAAAAATAAAGGAACGTGACTAATTTAATGTTTGGAGGCTACATGGCCAGCCTTGGGTTTTTATCAATGTCGTGAAATACCGTACTCAATATCGACGTAGGTTGGACCTATTGTGTATACGTAATGACTATCATGTGCATCTTCTCACTTTTTCAAAGATAATCGAGTCATTTCTGGGCTCTAATGACACTACTAAACGTCATCTACTAAACTATCAAAATGTAGGCTACATTTCCGAAACACTGTTGCCCGAACTCAAGGAGTATTTAAACATGCTTTACACATCATTATGCAATTTGTGACGTGTTTTTTCTGTCAGGAAGTTTTATTAAAGTTAGGACGCAAACATCATCTCATCTCATTTTTAATGTTTTATTTTTATCAGAATCAGTTCAGTTCAGTTTAAGTTTATTGTCCCCCAAAGGAGGAAACTTGACTTGCAGCAGGTAAAAAAAAATAAACATACAGATAGCACAACAGTTAAAACAGTTGAAAAGGCACATCCACATACACATAACACAGACTAGTTAAAAACACTGTTACACTAAAATTCATCTAAAACTTCAAGAATTGTGCAAATTTAATAACCTGATTGCAGTTGGTACAAAAGAGTTCTTTGTCCTGTTGGACTTAAAACAAGGAACTCTGAATCTCCTGCCTGAGGGGAGAACCTCAAAAGAGCAATGAAGGGGGTGATTTACACATTCCAAAATGGCATGTGGCAATACCTGCCTCTCATAGATATATGTTAAGGAAGACTGTGGACAGCCTATTAGCTTGCCAGCCACCTTCACAATATGGCTGAGGTTATTTTTCTCCTTCAGGCTGGTACCCCCATACCAAGCAATAAAAGCAAAAGTAAGGACAGATTCAATAAAAGATTTATAAAACAAAGACAGAATAACCTTATCAACATTAAAAGACTTGAGCTTCCTTAGGGTAAACATAACAAATCTGCAGATAGTAGTAAAACATCAATTAATTGGACGCAAACTCCTTGACCGAAACACGTTTGTATGCGCTGTCTGTCTGTCAGTCTGTCTGCATGTCAGTCAGTCAGTCAGTCAGTCAGTCTGTCTGTCTGTCTGTCTGTCTGTCTGTCTGTCTGTCTGTCTGTCCATAGATATCATAATGTCTGTCTGTCTGTCTGTCTGTCTGTCTGTCTTTCTGGTAGTCATAACACTGCGACAGCAACGTCAAGGACAAGGAAAGAAGGCCGATCCTTCGCTCTGGAATAGGATTGGTTGAAGCAGTCGGCTCGACTCAAATTACCCCACACTAAATGTAAATCCCCTCGCGACTCAAACGGCTGAGCGAATTCACTAACTGGTAAGCAAAATAACTCACTAAGTGACTCACTAAGTGACTCACTTTGGATACAAAGGCCATGCTAAGTGATGAATGATATGTTTTAAGATGTTTAAATCACGCAGTTTGACAGCGTTCTCAACGTCATATTCAAAAGAGGCTAACCTCAATGTCTGAACGCCACCCCCACCTTGGGTGCTTGACGTTAGCTTTAAGACGAACGACGCCACATTGCTTTGGAATTTGTTCTGAATTTGTCTGTTTGGTAGATATTGTGGGTGAGGATGTCACTTGAAAGTACCATGTTCGAACTCAATTGCCAGTCTATGCTAAAGTTATGTCGCTTCAATCCTACAAGTGTTTTTTTTTTGGTCAAATTTAGCCTTGCACTGTCTGTAGCTGCCAGTATGCAACCTTGTGTTACGTTAGCTATGCTGGCACATTTCACATTAAATGCCGATGTGTGTTTGTGTGAGTGTATCAGTGCTATAAAAGTGTGGTGTACTGTGTGCTATAGATGACAGCTATTCACTCATCCATGAGTAAACAACTTGAGGAAACTTGAAACGATAGCTTCTGACTAGGGCACCATACTGTGAGGCTGCGAAAGTGTTCATGGCGTGTCCTGCGATTTGAAATGGGTATTTTTCCTGACGCTGGCTTGAATTAATAATGTATTTGTATTCATGATTATAGTTAAGGTCCTTATCTATGTAAGTTGTCTCATGTCAGTGTAATGATTATGTCAGTATCGCATAATTATGTGCAGTCAATATCAAATGATTCTTATGATGTCTTATCCATGTCACTTAAATTGTTTTTGACATTAACTTGTGTGTTAGGCCTCTCATGGTGTGGGTCCCATGTTGTTGCACAATTCTCCCCAAGCAAACTAAACCCATTGCCAAAACCTGATCAATATCTTTCAAAACGAGTTCAACATTGATAAGAGAAAACATTACCACACACGCCAAGGACAGCCTTCAATTATCCACAAAACAGAAGTTCTGTAGTCCTTCTTTACTCACACATTTGTCCAAAAGCAGGGAGGGGGAAGCCATGTTCCGACTCCTCAGACACCGGCAGGGCAGAGGCACGCCAAGCTGCCTGTGCAGCCAGAGACGCTATGAGCACCACAAGAGTGTCATGGCTATCAGGCGGGAGGACATTAACGTTTGGGAGAGACGGGCACCCCTCGCGCCGCGACACGTCAGAGAGATTACTGCCGCTGGACACAAGGTTCTGGTCCAGCCATCCAACAGAAGAGCTATCCACGAGAAGGTGAGCTAAGAGTATTATTTGATATTGAAATGTCACTGGATATTAACCTTTGAAATGCGGAATGGACAAAGTGTCCTGAACATGTCATGTTTATCATTTCAGTATTATGAGAAAGTAGGGGCCATCATTGAGGAGGATATTTCTGAGGCCTCGCTCATCATTGGTGTCAAGAGGCCTCCTGAATCCAAGATCTATCCCAGGAAAACCTATGCTTTCTTCTCTCACACTATAAAAGCACAAGAGGCTAATATGGGGCTGCTTGATGACATGCTCAAAAAGGTGAGTAGCTGACAAAAAGATTGGTGTTGTTACCACTGTCAACTAAAGCAGACTGATATATATATATATTTTATAATCCTACATGTTGCAATTTAAAATTCAAACCAGCATTATTTATCACTTGGCTATCACGAGAGAAAACACAAAATTATCTGACTTTCTAGCTGTAGAGGATGTCACGAACTGTACCCTTACAATGAGTAAACCAGGCTTGTTTTAGTAAGTTAGTCATTATACATTTTTTCTAGGAAGCTCGTCTCATTGACTACGAGAAGATGGTGGATACAAACGGGTTTCGCATAGTGGCGTTCGGCCAGTGGGCAGGTGTGGCAGGTAAACTAGAACCTACAGAACCAGAAGAATAGGAGTTGGAAGTAAGTTTTTTGGCGTTAAGCAAAATCTAAAACCACATTTGCATTATTTCACTCTGCAGGAATGATTAATATTTTACATGGGTTGGGTCTACGTTATCTTGCGCTTGGTCACCATACTCCATTCATGGTGAGAGATTTAAACGCGTAATTAAACTGTTTACAAATGAGCCCTACTTTGAAGTTTCGGTTTCTAAAATCATTTCCTGTTTTGGGATATCCACAGCACATCGGCATGGCCCACAACTATAGGAATGTGAGCCAGGCCATTCAAGCTGTGAGGGATTGTGGGTATGAGATCTCTATGGGCCTCATGCCAAAGTCGATTGGCCCAGTGACATTTGTGTTCACCGGCACAGGCAACGTCTCCAAGGTAAATTGGTTTGCGCTGTGCAAAATAATATGCAACCAATCATCAGAATAGATTTCAAATGACCTCTTTTGAATTTTCTGTTCTTATTTGTTGCAGGGAGCACAGGATATCATTAACGAGCTACCCTGTGAGTTTGTGGAGCCCCACGAGCTAAAAGAAGTCTCTCAAAGTGGAGGTACTCTGTTTGCTTCTACAAAGTTCGCCTGTTTGCCGCGTTTACTTTGTGTTCCTGGTCCTTTGTTTGTCGATGTGTGATTTATCTGATTGCGTGTCGCTGCAGACATGAGCCGTGTGTACGCCACCGTCCTGAGTCGACACCACCACCTCATGAGGAAAAGCGATGGGGTCTACGACCCTCTGGAGTACGAGGCCCACCCGGAACTCTATACCTCTCATTTTAGGACCAGCGTGAGTTTGTACCCACAGTCCTTCTTGCCCCCTCCCTACCAGCTAACAGGTCACCTGTTACTGCTGCTCAGGTCTACGCCTGCGCCTGAGGCTTGTCCTGTTTGGAACAATCCCTCCCCCACCCCCACCCCCTTCTCGGCAAGGGTGGGGGTCAGATGAGGCCACAGTATATTCCTGTTTTAAAACACACTGTAGTCTGAGAATTCCTGAATGTGCGAAAATCCTGACCATGAAATGGAGGCTTGTGTGGCATATAACATATGCTCCCTGTCTGTTATTATGTAATGTTAGATGTACTCTAAGGATATGATAGATAAAGCAATGTGAGTGACTTGACAGAACCTAGACTATATAAGAAATTATATGTCAATTTTTCCTTTTGAAGAATTGAGGAGACATCATCTCCTAAGGAAAATGGTGACCTGAAATGCAACCTTGGGTGTAACAATGGATTTTATTTCCAGACATTTATGTGGGCAACAGTTAAGTTGTTACTTACAGTATTTCTGTACCTGAATGTGATTATTATGTGTCGCCTAGTGTTCTTCCCAAGAGTAAAACCAGCCGTTTAGCCAACTACTACAGGCTTTCAGTCCACAGAATTGGCAAGCATGCCATGTAAGTTGGTAGATTTACATTTAGTCATTTAGCAGTCGCTCTTATCCAGAGCGACCTACAGGGACATTCCCCCTGAGGCAAGTAATGTAAAGTTTTGCCCAAGGACACAACGTCATGTTGCCTTAGCCGGGAATCAAACTTGTGACCTTCCGATCACTAGTCCGACGCTCTAACCACTCAGCCACCAGACTCCCTTTGCTTGATATACTGTCAGCTTGTCTGTACTTTGAGACCTCATCTGCTGTGCATGTGCTCCTGACCCAGGTGGCACCCTACACCACATGCCTCATCAATGGGATCTACTGGGACCCTCACACTCCCAGACTACTGCGGAGGCTGGATGCCCAGAAGCTGCTGAGGCCCATTAAACCATCCGCTGCTGCTACTGAAGGATGGCCTGAGCTTCCCCACAAGTAGGACTGCTGCATCTGCACCTGAGTCTGTGTATGCATGCACACACAGCCCCAAATGTGGCATTTCAGATACACAGAACAGGTTATTTAGTCTAATAATAATAGTCTTGTAATAATTTGTTAATATTGTAAAGGTAATCATTTTGTTTTTGCTCGAGCATTTGGAGTTGATTGAGGTGTTTTATGGGCTTTGCTTGTTAAAAGAGCTATATAAATCAAATGTTGTATTTTCTTGTGCAAAATCTGAAGTGTATTTTCAGAATCTGTTTGCAGAGGGATCTCTGGTATTGTGCATAACTTACTGCGAGATTGTGGTTCAGTTTGTAGAAGTATTGCAATGCAGCTATCAGTAAAGTGAGGTCAAGTGTCAAAGCTTATCTCGAACAATGTTTACGTTACACGGTAGCTCTCCGAGTTGTGATAACTGATCCTGACCTTAAACAGGAAAACTGTTGCCTCTTCTTCCAGCTATTCTTTCACTTTCCTCCAATACTCCAAATGAAGTTCAATTTCTCTTTATGTGTTCTGAATTGCTTTTGGTGACATTTTTGTATGTTTATGTTGTGTTCTTCTCAGACTCCTGGCTATCTGTGACATATCTGCTGATGCAGGGGGCTCTATAGAGTTCATGACTGAGTGCACCACCATCGATAAGCCTTTCTGTATGTATGATGCCGACCAGCACATTGATCATGACAGGTACAAATGCACGACTGCCACCTGTAAAGACCTCTGCTCCTGCCTCACCATGTCCTTCTGAAAATGTATGCTATTGTGCATTTTCATTGTGACGTCCGATTGTTGTTACTGTGTCCATGTGTGCTTTTGTCGGCTCCTCGTTTGAGTCCTGGGCATCACGCTGCTAGACTCATATGATTCAGCCTTTCTCCTACTTCCTGTACCATATGTCATTTTAGTGACATTTCTATTAAGCATTTCATGCATATGTATATTCTATTGTCTTGAAATATTTCACATTGTTTTCTGTCTAGGGTCTGTCTCTGTCTGGTTTCATGCTTCTTTCATGTCACTCCATGCAGTTTGAATATTTGAGTTGAACTTATTGTTGTGTTTCCTCCTAGCGTGGAGGGCAATGGAATCCTCATGTGTTCCATTGATAACCTGCCTGCCCAGCTCCCCATTGAGGCTACAGAGTATTTTGGAGACCGCCTCTTCCCTTACATTTGGGAGATGGTAAGGTTTGGTGTGCAGGGGTAAGGTGCACAGAATGACTGCTGTTCACTATATCCTGGTCTCTTTTTGTGCTCAGTGATTCACAGGGTTCTTGGTTTAGTTTGCTTTCGGGGGAGTGTTTAAACTATGTGGGAAACCCACCATTTCAAGCCCATAGCCGTGCGTCAGGCCTCTGTTTAGCCACTCTGACTTGCAGCAGATGCAGGCGACATAAAGAAGGGCTGTTAAGTTTCCATTGTTAATTCTTTTGTTGTTGTTTTTTGTTTTGTTGGGTGGACCTTAGCTCCCGTCAGACGCTACCAGGCCGCTAGAAGAGGAAGACTTCTCTCCTCAAGTCAGAGATGTAGGTGTCAAATCTCAGGCTTTCCTCTTGATCAGTGTTTTCATATGGATAGATGATGATGATGATGATGAGAGGAGTTGAGCATTAAGATTATTTTCTAGATATCCATGTGTATTTCTCAGTAATGATTAATTATGAAAACATATCAAATACACTTTTATCATGTACATTAATGCCATATTAGAATATAGTTTTGCTTTTAATAAAACATAATAAATTAATATGAAATTCATTTTAGCTGTTTCGGTAATGGGAAGGCTTGCCAACAATAAACCCTAATAAGATGTTCTTTTTTTTAATGAAGGCTGTAATTATTTCGAATGGGAAACTTACCCCAAAGTTTGAATACATTGAAAGACTTCGTGAAAGAAGGTAAGATGTGACATCTCAACTACATGTAATTTGAGAATGGCTTTCTCTTATACTAAGCAAAACTGCTTTAAAAGGTGTCATGTATGCTTTATTAATGCAATTATAATGGTTGTAAGGATTTTACTGTGTGTTTTAACATGTTTTGTGTTACATGTTGGAGTGAGGGTGTTAAAGGATATACTGTAGGTAGTTCATGTTCCCAGTTTTATTTTAATGAAAAAAAACAAAAATAATGTAATTCCCTTGGCTAAAATGTTTGTCGCATCGTTGAGGAAATGCATCCATTCTAAGGAAGAATCTTTTAAAGATCCCGTGAAAGGTAAAACGCTGCATTCACTTGTGCATTTGGTCTACTGGTGAAGCTGCAGTACTGTATGGAGTGAATAGCTTGTGAATGCCACCAACAGTAGTTATCATCTAGAATGCCTTGCAGAGTGCTCTCAGACATCTAGCGTTCATAGCCTTAGCAAAAAGTGCTGTCATGTACTTACTTATTTCCTCACTCGAGACCCCCTTTTAATATCCAGTCGAGCGCCGGCTGTTTTTTAGGCATTTTAACGAAATTACAATGTTTCATTTCATCCAGCCAGCAGGGGGAGCACTCTTTGACTCTACTCTAGAGGCAGTTCACAACAGTTCATCAGAGTGCTGACTAACCCTGGTGTTGTTCCGTCCCCTGGACAGTACGTTGACGTTGGCGGTGTTCTGGTGTGTGTCAGCCTGCCCCCTGCCTTAACACCTTGCATGGCTAGTGTGTCACCGCTGCTGCGCCCCCCCCTGCTGAGGCTCCGGAGGTTCCCCTCACGGTGGGGGGGTTCCAGCTTGGGAAAATCTTTACAA
The DNA here is from genome assembly GCA_030340665.1 of Neosalanx taihuensis. NCBI lineage: Eukaryota > Metazoa > Chordata > Actinopteri > Osmeriformes > Salangidae > Neosalanx > Neosalanx taihuensis. The sequence continues at coordinate 13,396,973 of CM059290.1, read as the reverse complement.
CTCTCAAAACATGACTATCACTTTCCATCTTTTCTTGTCTGTTCCTTTTGCCCATTTGTTCCATAAAATGAGGATATTGTCACCTGTTTCTTTCACATCATCAAGAAATGCATCTCGAACATTGTCAATACTTTTGCACTAATTTTCTCTTCATGATTAATTTCCTTCTTAAATGTTTTCTACTTTCTACTCTCACTTTTCTACACCCAATAATTGCCGACTTCTCTCTTTCTAAGTTGATATGTCTTCCGGAAAAAAACAAACCCTGAATGATTTATTTTTCTGAGTTGTGTTGTGCAGTGATAACATTGCTGCGGTTCGTTTGACATTGACAGTTTGTGTTGATTGTCAATGGGATGTATTCCTCCAGTGTATCAGCCTCACCAGCTTAATCTGCTCAGAACAGGTTTCTGCCCTGATGATACAAAGCCTGTTGAAGCCCTCTTTAAATAGGATCAATCCTAAAGTGTGGAGCTTTAGATGGCATAGAATCAGTCATTGTTACTTGGACCAAGCTCCTGTAGCACCGCTTAGCTGTGCTTTGTGTCATTTGTTTTCTAATCATCCTTCCTGCTTCACCCCTCAAGACAAGCTTGTATCTGTGTCGTCAAATCCCTGCGACTGTGTGTGAGCTGTTTATGTAGGTTCTGTAAACTTAGGGGGGGTAAATGTCCTTTCTTAGAGGGGTATTACTTCCCCTTATCTTTGTTTTCAATTAAGTGAACAGCCCCTTTGTGAGTGGACTCCCTGCTGGAAGTTACGCCAGTCTGAGTACGCTTGTTCTCGTGTACAATGTCATAACCAATCATGCTCTGGCTCCGATGATTGGGTGCCTCCAACTCCCAGGGGATTTGGAGGGGGGATGAGGATATTGCTGAGCACTTTGGGGGATGGGGAAGGAGAAAACATGAATACATAAAGTAGCAGACAGATAGGGGCAAACATTGGAGATTTTTAACAAGCTATATTGTGTGGATATTATAACAGTGTGACTGTGGCTGTGGCAGAAAAGAAGTCCAGAAAGCAGCTTTTACCAGTTACCTTGAGGGCCTGTCACTTTACAGCAGACTTTAGACAGTTTAACCTAAAATATCTCAGTGACCTTTTACATGCTCATGTCACTGGCAGGGGCCTAACCCTTGGGAAATGTGGTGTTCGGTCTCCTTTTAACCAGGCATTTAACCATACCTCTACCTTCCAATCACCCATTTAGCCCACAATGCTGACTAATACTGCATAACTGCTACAATTAAATGTGGGCACATTATTTGATTGTTTGTGCATATTACCATTTGTTGCTGTACAGTATTATTGGCCTTAAAACTTAAAGCACAAATGACCCGGCACACTAGTCATAATCATAATACTAATTTTAATTAGATTTTCCTTTCAATCATGAAATATTCTATGTTTTTCATAAGGTGTATGGTTTGAAAAGATGGTGCTTTTTTCATCAGAATAATGTGCAAGGTCATTTGGAAATCAGTGTTGTACATTTGTGGTGAACGACACCCTGTATTCAGGTTAATAATAATTAAAAGAAAAGTCAGAATCAGTCAAATTCAGATTTGTATAATTTTCACCATCAAATCACACTCTTACTACACAGATTATTTTGCTGCTTTCGAAATGTACTGTATGTTACATGTTGAAAATTGGTGATTTACTGTTCTAATTCTAATGGTTTGTGTGTGTGTGTGTGTGGTGTCATCATCAGGGAACAGTCCCAGATCATGAGGAAGACTGGAATGAAGCGAGTTCTGCTGCTCGGCTCAGGCTATGTGTCAGGCCCGGTCATCGAGTACCTGACCCGTGATCCTGGAACACAAGTCACTGTTGGTACGGAAATATAGACAACAAACTGTTAAAGTTTTGTGAGGTTATGTCGGCAGCCTTTCTCTAGTTGTTTTTCAGAATCTTAAAACAGCACAGATGATTATTTCTCTCTCAGCCCTCTGATGAGATTGTAGCGGTCCCTTATTGAAATTATCCCTTATTAGTCCCCTAATGGGGAAATTTCAGAGGCGCACACATTTATTCAATGCATTGGCCGGGATTCGAACCCCCGCCGGGAATGAAACCCATGCTTTCTGCACGTGGTAGGCAAGAATCCTACAACTGAACCACCGGTGCAGCCGGTGTTACTTAATTTTAGTAATACAATGTATTTCTCTTGTTTTTCTTTTAGCGTCTGTGTTGCTGCAGCAAGCGGAAGAGCTGGCAGCCAAATATCCGAATACAATTCCTGTCATGCTGGATGTCACAAGTCAAGAAGGACATCTGGAGTCTCTTATAAAGGACCATGAGCTGGTTATCAGGTACGGCACCATGCATACACATTTGTAATGTCTGTGCGTGTATCACATTTTTGTACCATTTACTATTTTTTTTTGTTTGGTTCTTTTTCCCTTCAGCTTGCTACCTTATGGGTACCACCCAGTGGTAGCCAAGCAGTGCATCAAAACCAAAGTTAACATGGTGACAGCCAGCTACCTCAGTCCTGCCATGAAGGAGCTGGAACAGAGGTAAGAAGGGAAGATAGGACAAAAACAGAATGGAATGATTCAAACAAGATGTGTGCTGACACTGTAAGAATATCATGAAACATTTGGAAGACATGTTGAATATGGAACAAAAACGCCTTTTATTTTATTATATGCAATATCTATTTCCCCAGCTTAAGTTTATGAATCACTATGTCACATGCGAGAGTGTTAGGTTGTCTCAGTGTGTGGATATCTTTCTAGTGCGGAGGAAGCGGGCATCACCATCGTGAATGAGATGGGTCTGGACCCTGGCATTGACCACATGTTGGCCATGGAGTGTATCGACCAAGCCAAGGCTGACGGCTGCACTGTGAGTGAGATGCGTGTGTTTGCGTCCGTAATGATTGTTTGAACGTATGTCAGCAGGATGAGCGATGGTCTGTCTGTTTCCTTGGCAGCAGTAAAGATTGCGGGCCCAACAGATTGACACACCATGTGTGTCCAATTTGTCCTTTTCTTTCCGTCCGTTATGAGAAAACGGCTGACATCAATGGTTTGCTGCAGAATGAATTAACACGCAATCTAAAAATACCTTGCAAGCTTTGCTTTGGAGTGTGCATAAATTACTCATTTCAAATATGCCTGATTTCATTTCAAACTCTTACACAAGCATGTCTCTTTAGGTGGAGTCCTACAGTTCTTTCTGTGGTGGGTTGCCAGCGCCAGAGTGCTCAGACAACCCCCTGCGCTACAAGTTCAGCTGGAGCCCTTATGGAGTCCTCCTCAACACCATCAGCCCAGCCATCTTTCTGAAGGACAACAAGGTACGGTCACCTGCATTAACCACCCGTGTGCGTTTAGTAAAGCTATTCAGACGAAGGTCCAGTATCCGGTAGTGAAAGTAATTGCATGTAAAGGACTACGGTTTCCCCCCCTCCCCATCCCTCCCCTCCCCATCTCACACACTGCCAAGGTCATAAGTATCCCTGCGGGTGGAACGCTGATGGACTCCACCTCTCCCATGGATTTTCTGCCTGGCTTCAACCTGGAAGGCTTCCCCAACCGAGACAGCACCAAGTACGCTGAACCCTACGGCATCGAGTCAGCGCATACTCTCATCAGAGGAACGCTCCGCTTTAAGGTGGGCCAAAATAAATGCCTGTGTTTGTTTTAGCAGGCAAGTTGAAAGTAAACCTGTCCAGATTTTGTCATGACTAGATTCATTTAAAAACACATTTGCTTCTAAACTTAGATTGACTTGGCTTTAGAGATTGGTTTGAGGATGAGCTGTATTGTCAGCAACTTGGAATGTACCACTTTGAGGCATGTGTGTCCATGATATTGCTAATGCACGTAGTTGATGGTAGGATTGTTGGTGTCCAAAAGTAATTTGTATTTATTTTTTCCTCTGAAGGGTTTTTCCAAGGCAATGAGTGGCTTTGTAAGGCTGGGCTTGATCAATACAGAGCCGTGCTCAATGCTGCATCACACCTCACCTCCAGTCTCTTGGGTAAGTACAGAAATGATGGGAATGCATTGCGTAGGCATTATTACCTTAACATTACAACAGAATTGTTAGTTAAAATATAAAGTTCTTAAGCTATGGAACAAGACTAAGTATAAGCATAGAATCTTGCATTAACAGTCACCATTAGTGCATTTGTCTTCACACTGCTGTCTGTGCAACACAGAAAGAGCTCCTTTGCAAGCTGATTGGTGTGTCTCCTGCCATCTCCAATGCGGCCTTTGAGGAAAATGTCTACGAGCACATCGGCAAGGATGATTTCAGGATGGAGACCCTCAAATGGTATTTGTTGCTAGATTGCACCATGTAGGCCTTTCCTATTGGGCATGGCTGTCGTATAATGTCCTGAATAAGGTTTGGTGAGTCACCCACCCTAAAATCAGATGAGTCGCCCTCCCTCCCCAAATAAACCAAAATGTCAGAGAATAGCCCTTATACAGAGCAGACTGTATCTTACCTTCTTAATAAATATATAGTTGAAGAAATATGTGGAGATTTAAGATTTGTTTGAATCTGTACTCATCTTGATGTGTATATATACGTGCCAGTATTTCTATAGATGAGCTGAAATGACCTTTGCCCTGTGTACTGTATTACGGCATGCACTCTCACAATAAAGCTTGAGAGGGCATGTAGTAGAGTGGAGTGATAGGTTAACAAGGCAGAGACTTTGGATACCTCATCCATCACGAAGCTTCTGCAGCACCTCAGCAGTCATTGTTAGATTCAAGGTTGTTAGCGGCACACTTTGACTTCCGCTTTGTTCTAGTCGACTGAAAAGTTGGTAGGTTTGTGCGACATAGAAATGGCTTGGTACTGACGATGAATGGCTGGAAGTCTTTTTGCTGCTGTGAAAGAGAAACACAGACAACCTATGCACACTTGATGTTCACTTATGCCATTTCAGTGTCCATTTTCCCAGACTGCAGGGACACTCTCAACCATTGTGATGAGATGGTTGTTTTGTTGTCTTGTCCGTATTGTCAGGTTTGGGATGCTGTCCGAAGACGTTGTTCCCCATGCGGAGACGGTGCTGGCTGCCCTTGCTAAACACCTAGAGGCCCGACTCTCCTTCAGTAAGACCAATATTTTACTGCTTAAATGCTACAACTGCATGTCAGAATCATACTATAGTGCATGTGTTCGTGTAGAAATCTAGGATGTCCATGTCCATTTACTTGTCCCCATCCTGTGCTCTCTGTTTTTTAGAGAAAGATGAGCGGGACATGATCATCATGAGGAACGATGTTGGTTTGCGTCACCCCACTGGCGAGCTGGAGACGAAGCACATCAGCCTGGTGGTGTACGGGGATCCCAATGGCTATTCTGCCATGGCCAAAACTGTGGGCTACCCAGCTGCCATCGCTGCACGCATGGTGCTTGATGGTTAGTAATGCTTTTGGCTATGCTGCAGTATTCACAGTAATTATGAATTATGTGAAGTTAAATGTTAAAGACAGCTTTTAATCTAATTATTAATTGGATCGTTAACATTTAAGCCATTTAGTGAAGATTTAATCAAAATGAACTGTCTTCAAAACAGGTGAAATTAGTAAGAAAGGATTGGTGGTGCCAATGACCAAGGACATCTACGGCCCAGCACTGAAAAGACTTCAAGATGAAGGCCTGCTGTTCAGCTCCAAGAGCACCCTCCAGGAGCAGTAGTAGGCTCTGATGACTCTCCATGTTTTAGTGAATGTCTCTAAAAAGCACACAAAAATGCTTTTTTCATGCATCGGCTCAGTATGTCAAGTACTTGACAGGGGTTTTCAGTAGTTAATCTGCCCTATCGCTTAGAGAAACAACGGGACAAAGACCGTTTTTTTTCCCCCACTGGTCATCAGACCTGGGGCAAATACTTTCAGACATTTTGGAGTATACTTGATACTTGTACAATCAAATGTTGATGCAAATCAAACATATCCACCAATTTACTTTCAAGCAACTGATCCATGTGATGAAGCTAGGATGTATGGCTACACACCAACCAACTTGAGACAGGACATTGACATGGGGTCATTGAACTTACAGTAATTAAAAACAATAACTAGTATTAAAATGCATACTCCCTGCTAGTTTGTGGTTCATCACATTAAAACTTAGCAATTCAAATACAATGCCTTTTCACGAGAGTGAGAAAACAATGCTTTATTTAAAACCTTTTACCACTGGAGACAATACTTTGAAAACAATCAGACATACTATACTATGGCCCGCACACTGTAGATATGTTGCAATAAGTCAGATGTTTATAATATTCTAAACAGATCCACAGTCCAGTGTAAAATGTGATGAATACTTACTTGATCATGTCCCATCCTTCATACTGTTAGACATTTTTAAACCTTTGCTAACCATTTTTTTTATCTAAAAGATGGGGAAAAAACCATTGGATCCTACCTTGGAACAAACAGTGCCTGTACAAGTGACATACTATTCAAATTACTGTAGAGTTGCAGAATCTGGAAGAACTCTTAAGATGTGGGAATCTAGAGCTTCTGTAGGGTTTTGACTGTATGACCTATGTTTAGCTTTATTTTTTACACAGTGATTCAACACACTAGATCTGAATCTCATCAGTGAAGCTTATGTCTGCCAAACTGCTGTATTTTGTGTATAGCTCTTATAAAATACCGTCCAGATGTATTTAAGAGCAAAAGCTGCTAGTTACATTAACTCTTAAGACTACAAACAAAATTGCTCAAAATATCTTGAACATTTTAATTGTATTTATTTTCTAGGTAACAAAATTGTAATTAACTGAAAACTCACAGCCTAAATACATTTCCCTACATTAGTAATTGTGATCTGGGTATTTACAGTATATGTATTGGAAGACTGCTTTGAAATGTTACATGTTCCAACAGACTATTAAATTATTATATGGCTTTTTTTCTTTCAAGGACTCAGCTGCTGTTTAGCTTTTTTTTAATTTGAAATCAAAAATTGTGTCCAACAAACTCATGATCCCTGATGTTTCCTTGCAAGGGATATTTCTTGCAGAGAAATAGATTCAGATGCATACAAATGTCTTCCAAACCATTAAGAGTTTTGAATTTGTTTAATATTACAGTACATATTTCCAATTAAGTTTCTACTTATAGGCATGGTGTTCAAGATTCTACAAAATAAAATACACAATACAAACTAATGTTTTATTAAAGAATACTTCCCCCCCTGTCTCAAGTAGAGCCCATTCATGCAAACTGGGCCACCAAGCAGGGGATAATTGGTCATGTAATTAAAAGTCAAAAATGCAAATGTAAGGAGGGATATAGTGGCTGGTCAAGGCAGTGTCTGGACACTTGACCTATTTTCCCCAGAGAAGACGCATTTCTTGGGGAGTCTTAGACCAGATTAGAATTAATTGGAATAACCAATTCTTTTTAGGGATTATAACATAATGCCATGAGTCGCATCGCTGTTTCTGGAACTACAGGATTATCTTTTCTTGAAGCCTTGCTTATTTGTTTTTCCGTCTTTGTACCTATGATCATAACATTTATTGGGATACTTCAGAAAAAGTATTTATATTGGAAAGCGTTAATCCTTCATTGAGTCATGGGGGAAGGGAGACAAGCTGTTTGAGGTAACTTGCATATGGCAACTGGTAGTTTTAGAATATTCACATGGAGAGTCATGTACAGTGTCTGAAATACCAACAGGTGAATACAATTTTTTTTTTTTTACTTATTTCTGTTCAAAGTACATTGTAAACAACCAGATTTAATTATTCTTTGGTCATTGTTTATAATTCTGTTTGGTGTACACTGAGATTAGAAGTATCCTTATACTACCTATATCTATATATTGATATAGATAAAAGTATACTTATGTAATCAACAGTTACGATTTTTTTTAAACATGACAATATAAAACATTCAAGAATACGTGAATTTCCTCAGTGGAATAAACCCCATCAGTACATATCTGTGATTAGATCGTTTTTGACTTCCAAAAACAAGTTATGTTTCAATAACCCATGCGTCCTAATATTACAAAACACTAATGAGAACATAGAAAATGTACTTTAACTATATTAGAACAGTCATTCATTGACTAGAAAACGGTAGTAAAATAAAAATCTAGAAGTATAAATAGAAATTTGGTCCATTTACTTGGTTATATTATTTACATTTGATTGCTATTACGTGCCCTTTATTATTTTCGAATTGAAAGCACACCACTGCTAAAGGTAAGGTAAAGGTAATAGTACTTACAATGTACAACTGGAAGATGAGTGGCTTGAAACTTCCCAAAAATTATAATGTATTTTAACACAAAGTTGCATTTCCCTTCTTAAGCTACCAGCCAATAAATATGCAAAACATTTATTCAAGAAAACATCAGGTGGTTAGACTGTCTTCGCCAGATCGATTTACAAATGCATGAGTCTGGAACCGCTCAGGTCATTTTTGATTTCCAAGGAGCATCATCAACAAACACAGACCAAAATGTCTCTGGACAATATAACTGGATAAAACCATTTAGAGCAACTAAACATAATCTTGGTTGTTTACAAAAATGTCTCAACAGCGGTGCTGTTCTGTACAGTCGGCATATCAAACCTGCCCCATACTAGGTTAATGGTTGTGATTGTCCCAGCACTTAAGGCCAGGTAAACAGTTTGTATCAAAATATTTTTTTTAAGTGTAAGATTAATATACAAAGGCACACATTACAGGATCGTACAGGGGTTGGGGACTGGGGGTTCTGCCAAAGCAAAAACTGGAAATAGTCCCTTTATGATGAGTGTTAGGAGTTCTTACTGTGGTTAAACCAGCGATTCCAGGCTCTCTGCAGCACTAGGGCTGGTCAGGCTAGTACCATTATCGGACAATTGAAGCATTCTCGCATCTTCCTGCGTACTCACCAGACTCAGAATCGCATTGTACAAAAACTGGTACTGGTCCTGAATGGGACAAAGGGCCACCGAAGATGAGTGTCAACCGTTTCACAAACAAAATGATCATGCTTCAGGAACACTTGGAAATGGCTAAATGTGATTTGATATAATGTCACAGTCCAGTATATACTCACAATGTCAGTGAAGATTCCAGGTCTCATTAAGTTGGTCATTCTAGCCACTTGGAACACATCCACAGAGCTCTCTGCATCCAGCTGATGAGACAGAGTCAACAGGGCACAGAAGGTTCCGGCTGTAACGCCCCCAACACTGCAGAACACAATTGAAAGTTACCAATGCCATCTCTTACTGGTAATACAAGATGACAGTAACATACCTGATCAAGATCAAGAATTAAAAGAATGAATAACAATAGGTTTCCTCCTGACGGAGGAATCCTAATGATCAACAAACAGATCCTAAGAGATCTTACTCGTCGTGAACCACCATGGGGCCCTCCATGGAGATGGTCTCCTTCCTGACCAGGGTGAGTAGCTCAAAGGTGTTGCTGATGGGGCTGTCTGGGTTGGGCCAGCGTGGAGCGCGGTAGTGCCTCACTTCCAGAACATAGTCATCCTGTCAACCAGGGAGAGAATGATAGTTACTGTTACAACCTAGGTAGATATCAAGATAAATACATAGACTTAGATTTAATGGAACCTGTCTCAAATCGTAACCTATGTTGTGGAAATAGAACCCTAAATGGGTTAAACGTGATTGGTTGTCAACTGTAATGCAAATGCAAATTACTATAAAACCCAAGTTATCATAATACCATTAAATACCATTTTATTGAAACCAGTAAAATTATCTAGATTGCAGACAAATGTATTTTAAGAGGCCAATCTTCAAGAACATTTTGCGTTTGGCTAAGCCTCCAAAAATATATTGCCTGGCCCCCCAAAACAGTTAATTTCCTATTGGAAATGTTTAACATCTTACTATCAAGGGGTAAAAAGTCCTTATGTGAATCAAGCTCATTGGGTGTTGTACCTGCATAGCCTCAAGGACATAGTCTTGAACTACCAGCATCTCTTCGTTGGACAGGCACAGGCGGTTTTCACTTCTGAAGCTCACGGAGAACATGCCACAGCTGACTGGTGGCTGGTCCTTGTGGGGCCAGTAGGCAGTAGGCTCCTCAACATCTGTCTAAAAAACAAATTAATCTCACAGGTTTTACTCTGCCACACACACACTTTTAGGCATGCCAGAACCCAACAACCCCAGAGTCCTAACCAAGTCTTCATGGGTCAGCAAAGGGTTAACCCACTTCAGATTGATAAACCTCTGGTTCTTGGTGTGAAAGGGGATTTTAGATCTAACATCCACTGAGAGTTTGAATTTCTTGCAAAACGAACAGTAACACTCACTAGGCAGGGGGTTCCTGATGTAGCCTGGGTTCCTGGCAGAGACACGATGACCTGAGCATTGTGTTCCCAGATCATTCTCCAGAAGTCCTTAATAGTGCTAGGTAGTGGATTCTGGGTCACAATAAATTCACTTCTATGCCGGTATCCCTGTGGAAACAAACATTTTAGAGCCATCACCAGGAGTGTAGTAGAACATGTATCTCCTCTGTAACTACAGCTAATCTGCATACTTGATATACACTGTGTGGTGGAAAATTATTTGACAATTGTCTATCAACTTACATAGTTATTATTATTTTCATTGAATCTGCATATAATTTAGTCATTGTTTCAAATTGTATAGCTACTTTTTAATCTACTGTGCCTGTGACTTGAAGTTTGTTGTTCCTATAGTATTATCTAGCCACTGGTGCCTAATACAGTCCTTGTCTTTATGTAGTTATGAGTGTGAGCTCTTACAGTAATGTATGATGCATTGATGTAGTCTGACGTTTCACCAGCCACAGTAGACAAGCACACTCGCGACCTTTCAACTGAAAATAAAGAAATGTAATCATTATACTTCAAATTACATGTTTCATGTCCTCCACATCCAGGGCATATGAACATACCTTTTGGTTTGCTTTGACCCTTACAAATGTGAATCTTATTTTTGAGACGCTGACTACTTCCATAATTTTTGTTTATGAACATGACATGGTCCTATTGTAGCAGAGCAAAACATTTCTGAAAAGCTTCTGTTCCATTGTTCCAATGTTCCTGTTCCGTTGTTCCAATGTTTCCAAGGTGAGCTGGCGGGCTTTTGTTGCTCCCTTTCACAGTAAACATGTCTGAAACTCACCGGGTACCAAAGAGCAGTTTCTGTTCTTGTCTCTATTGCACTCTTTCAGGGCTGCAGAGTTGTCACATAGCTTGGCATTGGCCTGTGATATCAACTGGGAATGACATTGGCACCAGAACAAATGTTAGTATCTGCAATTGTCCTTTTTTGTAAAGCAATAATAATTCTTGTCCATTGTAAAACCATTTATTGTAGCCTGGCTCCCTCGTAATTTAATGCATTCATTTAAGGAATGTAGAGTGCAGACAAATAGTAAGGCATGGCTTGACATATCTCTCTAAAGTGTTGGAAGGTTTTATTGGTGATTCAAAAACATGCACTCATCAGAAACGTTTACTTTTAAGATGTTTACTATGGTGCATTTCTTCAATTCTCTGAAAACAGTCATAGTCTGACTGAGTTTACCTTGAACTGCTTCTCCAGATGGGTCCTGCCAGAGGGCCCAGGGGTCAGGAGGTCATTGACGTAGCTATGGATGTGGCTGGATGCTACCTCTGTCTCCTTGCTCAAAATGGCTTCCACTAGGGCATCGTGAATGAAGATGTATTGTTCCTGAATGATTCAAGTAAACAGAAAACCAGAATGAAATAACTGTTCCTGGTTCAGTTATTTTCCTGCCTGCGTAGTCACAGTTACAGACAGGTGTTTGTCGTTGGCTAGAATAAGTTATGAATCTACCACAAAAATAAAAAAGCAGTGGAAATTACACAGACAATATATCTTGAAAATATTGTAGAGTTTGTTTCCTACATTTAGGATGAAGTGCCTTGCCCAAGGACACAACGTCATGTTGCCATAGCCGGGAATCTAACTCACAAACTTCTGATCTCTAGCCTAGTGCCTTAACCGCTTGTCCACCTGACTCCCCTGAAAACTTTCTTGATAAGGGTTAAGGTCTAGAGTGGTAATGCTTATCTTCTGTCCAGTTTTTACACTTCTCACCTCTGTCTGAACCAGGTAGTTTCTTTGCGTGCGGATGTGTTTGAGGAAGCCCATGATGTTGACACTGTTTTCTTCTTTGATCTGCTTCAGCATGCTGTCCAACACAATGTAAGTGCCTGTTCTGCCAACACCAGCACTGCAAGACCACATGCAAGAGAACAGTCCAGTCTTCACTTGTACTTTTAGAAAACACTTTTATCCAAAGCGACAAAGAAAGAGCTTTACAAAAAGTGCATAGGTCAAAGATTATAAACTAAATGCTGGGAATGAAAAAACATTGTGAAAAGCAAACAAGTGCCAATGGGTAGAACCAGAAGAGCATGTAGTTAAACAAATTACAATTAAAACATCTTAGCGGTAGCATGTCTCTCTTCAAACAGTAAAATACATTTGGTATAGTACGAGTATACAATATCTATGATGTGAGTACAATAATAAGCATGTCATCGTTTTCTAGAAAGATGTCCCTTTCAAACACCTTTAAGGCTAGTAGTGAATAAGACCATCCTATGAAGAGCATGTATGAAAACAGTACCTTCTGCAGCAACTCACCTGCAGTGCACGACAATAGGTCCCATGTCAACCGTCTGGGACTTGGAGGACTTATGGACAAAAGTGAGGACAGGGAGGGCATAACCTGGCACCCCCATGTCAGGCCACTGGGTGTAGTGATACTGGGTCACTATTCGTTCGTTGCTCCGTCCCTTCTGAGATCCCTGCCAGACAAATAATAGGAAGTTAAATCGACCGCGATAAGACATGTTTTATTCTGCTAACATGTCATTGAAACTCATCATGTGTCCAGATGGAGAGGTTTGAAGGAAGATGACAAGTGTGATTACAAGGCTGCTTGGAAATACTGAGGGCAGAAGGGGACAAGAAACTCCCTTTAACCTTTTTGACACAGGTGTTCCTGAGGGTGAAGGTCCTCTGGGTGTAGTAGGCCAGGACCTTGGTGCTTCGCACAGTAACCAGGAAACTGCCGTACTCCTCCTGGCTGTCCAACGGCCAGTACTGATCACACTTCCTCTGGGGAAGGGTAGGGGGAAACATACACCATCATACAACTGCAAAAACAATAACAGAAATAGGCCTGCTTGTACTCTATTTCAGTCCTTATTAGCCATCCAGATGGCGGTTTCTTGGCATTGCCCTGCTGATGTGGTAGCTTGTGAAGAGCATGGAGGAGCGTCAGTCTCTCACCCTGCCCTTCTCCACTAGGTTGGTGATCATGACGATGACCCCAACGTTCTGCTCCCACACCATCCTCCAGAAGTCCTCAGTGCTGGACTTCAGAGGCCCTTGGGCTGCAATGTAGGCCCTGGACTTGTTAAAACCCTGGAGAGAAGAGGCCATAAGGGGTAGCAGAAACCAATGAGTCATTCCACATTTTTGGGGATCATATAAATACTAGATGCTAATGTTACATATCTTTTTTACGTGCAATAAGAATGCCCCTACATCTTTGGTATCTGTTTGAAAAGGCTCATCTAAAGTGGAAAGAAGATTTCTTACATTCACGTAGTTGGCATTAATGTAATCTCCACTCTTCCCGTCTTTGTCAGTCTGGCTTGAAAGTCGTACACGGCTATGATCATCTAGCGACAGAGACAGATCCAAGAACTCAAAGACCAAATAGGAACCAACAAAGACCAATGTGAACTCGATAAAAGAGTGATGTGAAATATGAATGTGTTGGTTATACGCGCCAGACACATACATGCCAAGATGTTGATGTATCGATTCTTGTTCTTGTTGTCTGGATGGTTGGAGCCATCTGTGGTGGTGCTCATGTCTACTGTACACGCCTGCACCTCCTAAAACACAACAGTTGTTAGTAACATCTCTCCTGCAATCACAGCAACACACACATACAAAAACATTGGCTGTTTTTAGCACAACATGCATCTACACACAAAAAATGTTACAATGCTACATGCTACATGGCTAAAACAGTTGGGGACATGTGACTCACCTCATAAGACTCTTTCAATATCTAATGGTGGGAGTGTGAATGGAGAAAGCACAGCGATGATGTTCCATGACACACAGTGAATAAGAGAAGTGCAAAAATATAACATATTACAAGACACACAAGACGCTACACCGGTAGATTTAAAATCGACATACATGCTTCAAAATGGACTATCGGAAGCTGAGCCAAGGAATTAAGCTTGGGGTCGGAATGACCCCATGGCCGTGTTGTCCATAGGACATGTCAAGCTGCCATTGCCGACCTAACCGGTATGTACATAGGTATTGCTTTGAAGTTACATGGTAGATAATGCAACCTCGAACCTTGATATGAAGCGTTGCAGAAGAGCTGAGAATGTATTTTGTTGTGTAGACAACACACTTCTGTCAACAATCGACAAACTTTTCAGCCTGCATAAATAATCTCTCCTCTACCCCTCCTTCCTAGGCCAAACAACCAGTCTTTTCCTAAGTAAGTGTTTTTATAGGAAACAGGCACATGTGCACTGACGTGTGTAAGGACATAAGCCATGTCATGCTGGGCCCATCGACGTGCGCTGCGCAGTAATATGACAATGACACAGAAAGAGAGAGAGTAAATTTGTAACACAGCATGCATTACATTAACCTTTCACATTCCGACTAGGAAATACAACACAGCCATCAACATTCCAAACGATGACCATTTAACAAAATGGAGGCAAAAATAAAAGTATTGAACAAACCACTAGAATTTCTACTTTGTTGTCATAGTGGATTATTGTGAAGGGCAAAGGCATAATATGCCATACTTCTACAGCAGGTAACAAAACAATTACATGAAAATAGCCGTAGAATAGTCATCGTTTTGTCGTTGTCACGGCACAGGTTTTCATTTTCAGTCTCTCGCCAGAACAAGACATCTGTTCTATCACAGCACCGAGTAAAGCAATTATTGCCAAACTCATCCTATTCTTTTCAGTAAAGAAAATGTGTGTGTGTGGGGGGTGGGGTGGAGGTGTCAAAGGTTCAAGGAATTCAACAATGCAACGGATTATGTTTTTTGAGGGACCAATGGACAGTGAGTAGTGACTGTGTGACTGTGCACCTCAAACTCTTGGGAGAATGCATTGGTGTCATGAAGTTTGGCGACGTGCTTGACAAACTGCTTCACTGGGAGGGCTTCATGCTCATCTAAAACACAAAGACACCAGACGGTAAAAGAAGGAAATGATACACAGCAAACACAGTCCCCAATCAAATCATTTTGATTGAGTTATTTTGAGATTTATT
Source organism: Neosalanx taihuensis (assembly GCA_030340665.1). Classification (NCBI taxonomy): domain Eukaryota; kingdom Metazoa; phylum Chordata; class Actinopteri; order Osmeriformes; family Salangidae; genus Neosalanx; species Neosalanx taihuensis. The sequence continues at coordinate 13,381,657 of CM059290.1, read as the reverse complement.
TTTGGAACAAGTATACTTGTTATTGCATCTAGTATTTATTATGTGTGTCTGATCGCTTTGTTAAATTTAAGGTTTCGATTTAATGCCAAGTATAAAGATTGAATAATACGAGTGCGTTACCTGCTGGTGTAAGCATAGGAGACACTGGTATCACTTTAGGTGATGCGTTATCTTCAATGTAGAAATGGGCTGTTTGGAAGCATTTCCTGTGCAAAATGAGTAAACGCAGTATATTGAGTAAATTGCAGTATATTTTATACGTTAATTGGACATTTTATTTCAGAAAACACACAAAAAAATGATTGCATATTGCTACGTGTTTGTGTATACATATTTTTGCTTAGGACGAAACAGTATCTGTTCATTAATACAGTGATATAAGCCTGTGTCAACCTTGTTATCTGCTTGTGTAAAACCTAATGAAAAATAGAAATCCTGAATAAAAAAAAAATGTGGGTCCTTGAGGCTTCGATGAAGACTGCATAATGAAAGGCTTGAAATTGTCTTTGTCGTTTTGTTTTGGAAGATGAAAAAGGCACACCACAGATGTTGGCCCTTAAAGGGTAATCTTTCCCTAACACAAGGAAAAAAAATGTTCCATCTAATCCTTGACAGGTTTTTAACAGGATGAACTCTGTCAGTCTTTCTGGTAAATTTGGGTTGTGTTGGCCAAAAAATTGACATCCCAGGATGGATTAGCCCTCACCGAAACACCCCTGTAAGATTAAATGGGTTGGTTTCAAAGACGTTCTCAACAACACAAAACCACAGTTCGGGATGGAGTTGGCATCTTCAAAGATACTACGTAAAAAAAAGGAGGCCTACATAAAAAAAATCATACACATTGTAGTTTTCCTGCTATTGTGTTTTTACAAAATGGAATATCAATTCACCTCAAGGGTTCAAGTCAAAATACTGTAATCTACATGACTAATCCAATACCTTGCACAGACTGCTCGCTTGACCCCAAATGGACAGCTGTGAGGTGGCCAAATGCGCACCATGTCACCAAGGGACTTACTGAGACGCAACATGCATAGGATTAGTACCACTGGGCTTGTGCCACACGTTTTACAAGACGCTAAACACAATTCCACATGTTGAACATAATCAAGCCAAGGCTCTTTCTCCCCACCCCCGACGCACGTGCCAAACACTGGCACACCCTCAACTTGATGTTTACTGAGGTAGGAACATTTTTATCTGAGATTTAATCACACAACACAAAGATTACTAGAGGCTTACCACTCAACTGTATAGTACAATACCAAGCACAGGTAAAGTGTGAAATGTAAGTGTGAAACCGGTATTCAAATACAACGTGGACCCTATCTTCCAGCACAGTGAATGAGGGTGCACGCATGAGTGCCATTTTTCTCTCAAAGATTGATCATGTCTGGGGAGATTACCCGGACAGCTATGGCTTAACAAAACAGACCCTCAACACATCCCCTCCACCGACCCCCAAACCACCCCCACAACCCCCCAAAGTCTTGTCCAGAAAGCGCGTGGCAGATTAACCCTAACAACATGTCAAGTATCAGCCTCACAGTCCCTAAGGGAAGACCATAACCATATAAATGGTGAAAAGAAGACATTAGTAGAATCTTAAGCCTTTAAGATTATATGCTGTGGCATCAAGGAGATGGCTGGTGGCCATGGAGGTTAGGGAGAGGTCAACACTTCTGTTTTACTGGCACACTGTCAGTAAGTATTTGTTGACGTTTTGACAATTTTACTCTGAGCCTCTACTGAAGATGCCTATATTTTAATATTTCTTAAGATGCCTATAAGTTATCAGGTTCTTAACCAAAATTCAACCAAAACATGTTGGCATTCAACTTCCTCCGTTATTTCCACTATAACCCACTTCAAATGCACCATGAGCAAGGCCATCATCAGAACAGAGTTTCCTGTCTTGGTCCTACTGTACCTCCAGTAGATCAGGATCCCCACCAGGATGAACAGGCCCAGGAAGGTGAGTGTGGACACCACAGCCAGGGGCACTACAGCCTTTTGCTCCTTCTCCCTGGGTGAGCCCACCCTGGAACCATGGCTGCTGTTACTGGCTTCTGTGTAAAGGTGGAGGCAAGGGTCAGGGGTTCACGATGAAAGCAATACTATTGTGTGGTCCCAGTCATGCACATGCAGTGTCTCACACAGCTTTTACACATCTAACACATAATTACAGTGTATATACACACACACACACACACACACACACACACACACAAAAGCACACAATGAGGGGAAAAAATTAACAAATCACTCAGTCATCTACCACTACTTGCATGCAAAAGCAAGGGTCTAACATGCAGTAAGCATACGTAATGCATCCTGAATGAAAGCCATAAAACATGCAGGCAGAATCTGTGCCAGATTGGGTTCCTTGGTGTCCTCCTGACTATCATTTGCAAACCAGTGAGGAAAGTGCTCCTACCATGGATATAAACACATCAAACCTACCTTTGTGTTTGAGCGCAAGATGAGTGTTGAATATATAAACTTTGCATTCCTAACATACTACATCATCGGTCTAGTGTCCTCGTTCATTCATACACAATGATGTTGATCGATTGGATTTTGGTTTCTGCTGTACGTAGAGATGTACTAAAGGACTGTCCAAGACTGGAACACAATATCTGAACATGTGTAATTATGTAATTCAGGAAGCCATGGTAAGTTTTCCCCAAAGAGATAGTTGAGGTATAGAACCTTTAAGAATGTATACAAATAGCAAAATTCAATTTTTCTTTCCTAAGGTGGTTCAAATTGAACACCTCGGGTCAACCCGTGCTGAAATGCTTGTTGCCTTGACATTTGTAGGTAGTCTGTGCGGAGACAAAGATAAAGGCTGCCACCTGCTGATTATGAAGCGCTACTGCAGGCGGAATTTCTAACGATTGAAATGTTCTGACCTTTTCACAGTTGTTTCTGTATTGTGTCTACTGGTAGTTTATATTTTATAAATTGTTTAAAATTTTTGTCTTGGAGCATGATGCTAGCGTGGTATCAAATATTTGTGCATACGAAAAGGTAAGTTGCTGAAACACACAAAGGACAAAAAAGGATGACAAACGGTGAGAAAGCAGTAGGTTATTAGATGGCACTATAAGGTAAAAATGATGTGGTTAAGATGAGTTATGGTGAGGTTCTCTCGAGGCCCCGTCAAAACGTACCATTGACCGTCAATGCACACTCTCAGACACACACACTTAAATAATGAAATTTTAGTTTTTCGCAGACAGATGGGTAGGTTAGTCAACTCTGGGTGAATCCTCAAGTTTTCCCCTTTTTCCTTGCATCATGGAAGTAGTCGTTTTCCTGCCACTTCACTCTGCCCCCTGCAGGTTGCGCAGAGAAAATGCCGCCCTCCAATGGGAGAGCCCTTTACCTTCCACAGGATCCTCCTCAGAGTCTCTCTCTGTGCGCTCCGATATACTGAAGTCCGAAGATGTCTCGTTGTCGTACGGGTTCTCGCCCTGCCCTGAGCCGCTCTCTTCCTCCCCACCCAGTGACCAAGGTGTGGCCGAGGTTACCATGGAAACGCTCACCGCGGTTCCGCCCCTCTCTGTGGCCGAGGTACTGCCGGTCTCCATGGCAATGGCGCTGCCACTTTCGCTGTCGAAATAGAACGCGGAAGAGTGCTCGTCACCGTCATCAGGGGTGACTGGGGACGTCTCTGTGGTGTGTGAGGGGATGGAAACGGCTGGCTCAACCCCAGTCGAGTACAGGAGTGCGTCTTCACCAGACGCTGAACTAAGACCTCTGTCCCATTCCTGATCTAGTAGGCTCTCCTGAGACTCGCCAAACAAGGCCGAGCCTGAGGCGCTAGTGCTGTCTGTAGTCGAGCCATCGAGGGTGAGGTTGGGAGTGGGGGTGGAGGTAGGGGAGGAGGCCGAGGGTGTTGAGGGGGTGAGGGTTTGGGTGTTCCGAGACGTGTCAGTTGTGGAGAATCTGACGTCCTTGGACTCAGATGTCGTGGCTGCAACAAAAACGGGCACGTAACTACGGGAGCCATAGAGAGGGGGGTGGGAAAGGGAGGAGGAAGGAGGAGGAGAGACACCGCTATGAGAGGAGAAGAGAGGCTGCTCTACAGACAGGCCGTCGGACGAAGAGCCGGCCACAGGCGGAGAGAGGAGGTCATCTAAGTAGCTACTGGAGCCCAAGGTAAGCCTACTGTTAGAGTAGATCTCTAGGCTAGCCGTGCCCCGGGCAGACGAGGGCAACGGGAAGTGAGAGGCATGCAACCACGATGACGACGTTGAAGGTTCCAGAGAGCAAGTGCACATGTCCTCCACGCCACTAGCTAGATACCCGTCACCACTGGCCCCAGAGAGAAACGAGTCGACCGCGCCCCCCGTCGCATAAGGGTAATCCTCGAGCCCACCGGAGAGAGTATCCCTGAGGCCAGGGGTGGCTCCGGAGAGGGACAGGTCACTAGACAAAAGAGCTGAAGGCTGGAGGGTGGGGTCGAGGACGGACAGAGAGGCCGCTGTAGAGACAGGTCTAGAAAGATCGGAAGGGTCCCAAACGGATTCAGATGACATGACGGTGGATGAGACGGGCTCGGGCAGGGTGCGGAGGGGAGGGGTATCGGTAAACATAGGGGGGTCACCCAATGAGGCCACTGACGAGGAACCAGACAATACATCACCATCACCACTACCACCATTTTCATCAAACCCAACAACACCAACAAGGACCTTGTGGATCTTCCAACCAGACAAGGGGTGAGGGAGGGCAGGAGGGATAAGGGTGTTGGAGGGGAACTTGAGGGTGGGAGCAGCCAGGGAGTGGTCTCCATTAGACGACAGCGCGTTAGCGGCATGCGGGGGGTCCCGAACAGGAGAGGGCACAGAAGACACAGATCTAGACGAGGGGGGAGGGGCATGCAGGCAGGCAGCGGGGGCTTTGCCGGGATCACTGGGGTCCATGGTGCCACACACGAGGGAGGAGGATGGGACAACAGAGGGATGCTCACCGCTGAACACCGGCTGAGTGGTCTGCAACAGAATGCCACCAAAGGGCGAGGCAGTGGTGGTGGGTGAAACAAAAGGCATGCTGGGACGTATAGGCCTCAGCAGGACTCCCTGAGAGAAAGAGGAGGCGGAGGTTGCTGCCGGCAGGCTTTCCGCGAGAGGTGTCGTATCTGTGGCCTCACTGCTAGTGTCTTCGGCGACGGTAACAGGTCCTGCCGCTGCTCTGGCCTCGTCCACTCTGGATGGGGAAGTCAGGGTAGGAACGGCCCGAGAAGTACCTGTTGTATTGGTTGTTCTGTACATGGGAGTAGTGCTGCTGAAGCTCCCTCTGCTAGAGGGAGGAACTGTGCTGCCCACGCCTCTCCTGCCAGAGCCAGGTGGAGTGGTGCCTCTGTTTGGCTCTCTTGAGGTGGTCCAATGTTTTACACTTGGTTCTTTGGAGGTCCGGTGATCAGGATTGTGGGGTTTGAAGTTAGATTCTGGTTCTGTAGTCTTCTTGAAGGATTCTGTTGTGTTTGTGAAACCAGGAAAGATGCGGTTTGGTGGACGCGTAGCAGGACTAGTTGTCGTGGGGGTGGTGGTGGTCAAGTCCAAGTCATTGTCTTGGTTACTTCCTGGTTCAGGGTTTGACCAACTATCATTCTGTTAAGGAATACATTTAATTGTTTTAAATCATGAGCAAAAAGTTGGTTTAAACCTCATGGTTTAAAAAGAATGCATTTATGGATGAACTGACTGTGTTGCTCAGTGTGTCTGACAATAAGACATGAACTTGAATTGACTACGGTCCTTACCTCTTCAAATTCAGTTGAATCTAGGTTTGGGTATGCCTCTGAAAATAAAGAGTTAGAAAAAATTTGAGAGACTTTGCTAACAAAATAAGAGTACAATAATACACAAAAGCACAATTTTACCGAACTGATATGGAATACAGCATCTGGTGCTACCATAGGTGAAAATGAACCATCAAGAACAGAACCTTTTTATGTTATTTGCTGAATTTCCCAGTGCCATTATTTCAATGACAATGGGTCATAGAAAATACAGAAAAAAAACACAGGGAAAGGTGCCTGAGAATCTGGCAACTGAAACATGAAAACCATTCTGTGTGTATAAGACCTTGATTGCATTGTTTTGAGCAACTGAGTGCATACTATTTACATCACAGACTGGTCTTTCGGAAAGGCCTTTTGACAAGCCCTCCTGGAGCTTGATATCCACAAAGGTTCTCAGTTGATTGACATTATTTGCATAAAAACTTGCAGAATATTCTGAACAAAGAGAACCCAAGAGAATATCTGAATATTATTGCCATTGCTGGTGTAACAAGGTGAGAGAACAGATGAGAAAGAACAGGTGAGTAGTACTTTGAGTCTTTCAATCTGTTTGGGTCAAAAACACACAATGAAGCACTTGTGATGAGCGTGAACACATTAACATGCACACACACACATGGTAGTATCGCTTTTGGGATGTTAGAAGTCCCCCCATGCACCTGGTAGATTCTCTACATACAAGCATCACAAATACAAGGGTTGCGACACAACGGGGCGTCTTACCTGAATGGAGCTAAGTTACACATCATGGAGGCCAGATCAGACTGGTTTGTGAAGCATGAGGTGAGTTTTTAAAAAGTTTAATGGAGGGAATGGGTGAATTAACATAAAACCAGGGTCCACAAATGATCTGATGGTAGTTGTATGGTTGCTACACCGACTTTGCCACAGTACAAGTTTGTTGCTATCACAACTTGTTCAGTCACAACTGTCAAATCATTTCAGAGCAAAAGTGCATTCATGCATACTGACATATGATGCCGAGCATTTTTAGCGAGTCACATTAGTTTATTATCTTAGTCAGCAAATACAGATACCAACATTACCATTCTAGTGCATGTCATAAATGCTGCACACATGCAAACATTCTCTTACTATGATAGCTGGAGTTGTGCAAAAACAAAGACGGCGGCTTTGTCTTTTGTGTGAAATGGGGACACAGGAAATTACCTCAAACCAAACATGTTCTTTCCACATCTCAGGAACATAGAAAAATCACATTTAAGAGGAATACACAGAGTAAAGCACATGGACACAGTTTGGCTGTACATGAGAGTAGAACACATAGTATGTTATACACGTGCATTTAACGCTGAAAAGACCAGCAAGGAGAACATGAAAGGAGAGGAAATAGACAGAGATTGGGGCCCTAAAATGGCAAATTTATATTCATCATAGGAAGGACGTTGGCGTAAAACCTACACCAATCATGATTCAGTCTGTATGTCATCCAAGATGGTTCCATTGGCATGCCAACAGTTTACAAAGTTTGTGAGAGGACAATGATTGCCTAAGCTTAGACGTTTGAATGGTTTGAAAGAGTTCTCTTATTTGGAAGATTCATGATTTCAAAGACAAACCTGATAAATATTTGAGTGACTATATCAAAGAGGTCTCTGGGGATTATAGAGTTAACACACAGTAACAAGATGCCAACCCATCCAACGAGCTAATTTTGTAGCTAGCTCTGAGTTTGATGTTTCCTGAACACGTAGTTATATTTTTTGAAAAACACAGAAATAGACACAGGTAACTGGTTTGCAAAAGATTAGCCTTACTGAGCTAGATATTAGGTATGGGAACTCTGGGGTATCTTTTAGACATGGGACGAACGGGCACGGTTGCTCTTACCGGGATCGTCGATGGGCATGTTGACCGTCAGCTGATCACTCACACGGCCGTACAGACCGTTGGTGCATACCGCTACCACCTGGACCACGTAGCTGGTGTTGGCCAGCAGGTCCTGGAGGATCGCACCCTAGAGGACAGTGGAAGGAAAAGAGATTCAGGAGAGGAAAAAGAGTGAAGAAGAAGCCCTGAGGTCATCTTAGTCTTGGTCTTATTGATTTGTTGTGTGTATCCTGCCATCTGTCTGGTTACCACCACAACCAGAGAGTATTATGGTGCTATGAGTAATGATGGTTTTATGAAAAATTCTGAACATGAAACAATGTGTGTAACTGCAGAAGGGAACCATCTTCAAATTCAACTTGATCTCTGACCCACCTTCCAACCCACAGTACCTATTCTAAACCCCCTCCCTCCACAACCCCAACGAACTGCCACCACCTCCCCCTCACCACATCCTGGTCCCCATCAGTCAGATACTGGAAGGCGGGTGTGTCCTCCCCAAGGGCCAACCGGTAGGTGACAGAGTATTTCTCGATCCCAGCGTCGTATACAGCCCGCGGCCGCTCCCACATCACCAGCAGGCTGGTGTAGTTGTGTGGAACCGCCTCCACGTTCTCAGGCTCGGAGCTGCAGACTAAGAAAGAAGGGAGCGAAGTCAAAGTGGGAGAGGTGAGAGGTGGGTTGAGGAAAGGCCAGCATCTGAGAGACCAGATGGACACGATAAGCCCATTAAGTGAGATGTGAGAGAAATATGAACAGAAGGTCAGAATGGTGAGGCACTGTTGTCAACGTACAACCTCAAATTCAGGTACATTACTCTAAAATACTCCCTTACCTCAAAAAAAAAATACTGAAAACAATCAAACAACCATCAACAGGATGTTTAATACTCTAGTTCCTTGTGACCTATAATTGTGAGTGTTTAAAGTTCACTATCCCTGATTAGTGATCCAGAGATAATGGAGACACTGTGGGACACTGTGGGATTAACTCAGATTAAGGGGGACACTGAGCCCTCAAATAGAAATTTGACGTGAAACAATTGTCAGTGAATGGCATCTAACCACTGACACACAACCTCCTGGGCTACGCCGCACACTTACAAATCCCTTACCGATTTATCCTCTTAAAGCCTGACACAGAGTCAAGGGTTCAGAGAGCTTGATGTCGGGTAGAGAAAGAGTTCAGGCTTTGCCAAATAATCAACAATCACTGAATTTGATTTACCACGTCATCTGCATTGAAAGGGTTCATGTCAAAGACGTTGAAGAAATCAAGCTTGAAAAACTACCACTTTTCCAACACAAGAGGGCAGAGATGGACAGCAAGATCATTTTAGTTGAATATTCCTCCAATTCCAATTCTCAGGTTTAACAAGCTCTGCATGCTCTCTTCGTAAGTGCTGATTATACTAAACAATGACAAAAACAATTGATTAATTATTTGTACAAATACGATGTAATCCTAGTATGATGAGTATAAAGGACATTTATACTCTTTGACATTCAAAGACATTCTTTGTAGTTTTTGATGGTCTAATTCCCATCACAAATTTACAACAAAAAGAATACAGCACAGTATGGTAGTGCACAATGAAGCATTGCCTTTTTGCTAAATTCCCTGAACTGTAACAAATATGTTGACTACCAAAAGTCACATGACCAGCCACACAACATTGTTAATGTTATTATACTTCAAGAATATTGTCCAGCAACTGTCGGCACAGCTGTTGAAGACCTGATGAAGAATGATGTCTATCCAGTTAACCTGTCAAACCATCCCCACTTAAATGGAGCCCCAAAGAATGAGTTACACAGCCATACATGTGAAGAATGGCAGGATGTACTATGTCTGCAGCAGAGTGTGTGTGTGTCATGCACAATTATTGACCCAGCTGACCTTTGTGTGATAAGCAGCGTCAGAGCTGCCCCCAGCCAAAGGGTTCCAAAAATAGAGCATCACTGTTGGCATGATAGCAGTCTAATTCACAGATGGGTTACCAGGGCAGCGCTGTCCCCTTGAGTTCATGCAGTTCCCCCATAGGACAATTGTATAGGTCAGTAAAGATATTTATGTAAGCTTACAATCAAAGATTTCCCTACACTTTAACTGAACGTTGAAGTAGTGTACTGTTTCATTGTTGTGTGCACTATTGCAGTGCACACAACTGTTACTATTAGACTAATCATTATCAAATCATTCTTTCTATATTTATGTCAGTGGACTATGCTGGGTAACATTTGAGCTAGGTAATGTGTTAGCCATGAAATTGACCAGGCGACTGTAGCTAACATTCTCCTGGTCGGCAGTAAGGTAGGGATTCGGTACATACTGGGTGTGAGGACCTCCTCTGTGCCAGTGTAGGAGGAGAACACCTGTCCCATGAAGTCCTGCTGCTGCTCGCGGTAGTTATTCTGCAGGTAGTCCATCAGCATCACGTAGCCAGCCTGCTGCATGGTCATCACCTCACAGAACATCTCCAGCTGAAGGAACACAGGGAGAGAGTTAGAACCTGCAGGAGGTCCTGTCCAGCATATTAGAACATCCAGCACTGGAGATCGAGATACTTTTAAGCACGTTTTTAAAAGTCATTTTAGCAGCTTAGAAGAAGGTAAAAATGTTGGGCCACCTTAACTCATTTCATTCATTTCATTTCATGGATGTGTTACTGGAAGACTGATCGTTTTGCTGAAGGAAACTTTAGTGATAAATGAGGTTGTATATGAACAATCGGCTAATAGCGCCGCTTAATCAGTGAGGAGACATCCTCACTCTAGAAAAACAAACCGTCCCCCTCACAGACATACATTCACACACACTGGCAGTAAACAACATCAGCTGCCACTAACACAAATACACCTGGACCTGTTAAGATTGTTCCTATAATTCACTTGGTTGTGTGTCCTGTGCACTGTATAGTGCATAGCTTATCCTATGACTCACAGCTCGTAGACAACAACCACATCTTCACAATAACATTAAAAACATGAACATAATTTGACATAAATACACCTGAGGCCAGTATGGAATGCTAGGCTGTGCATGTTGTGACAGAACTAGCTTCTCTGCCAAATTATGACACCAAAGGTTACACCAAAGAGATGCAAATGTGTACGCTAATCTAGTTTATTGTAGGACTTGCTAGTGATCAGCTTGTTCATCTTATCTTGATGTTCTTCTGATCAGTCTTTGAGATATTTATGTATGCAAGATAAATCCCATTCTTTAATCATCCATTAAATAACCATAGCACAGAAAAAGAAAAAAACATTTGGCAACAAAAACACCCATTTAGCAACGATATGAAGATGATTTCCCATTCATACCGTGAGTGGTACTACAGACTTCCAGGAGACAATAATTCTACAGAAAAGCCAAACTCATTAACAAATGCTCAAGTCTATTAGTCTTGTAAAAGTTTTTTTTTTTACCTACCCACAAAGAAAGGACGTTAAACACAATGCTTTTCTAAATGGAAACAGGTTTGTGAGGCAAGCTGTAAAATGATTTGTGTTCGCCCAGAGGGTACATTTGATTGACAGATATCTAGAAGCTGTTGCTGAATATCCGCGATTAAACAGCTGTAAAACACCTTGACTCTGGCTAACCTGAACCAAATGGTATTTCTGCATGCCATCACTCTCAGTTTCTCATTATCACGATCTTCATCTCTCTTTCTCACAAACATCAAAAGAAAAACGTTGTGTTCTCATTCTCTGTTACGCACGCACACAGACTAACTCATATGCACATAATAGCCTAGGCTTGCTCAGACATGTACAAACCAACTCTATGCAAAAGGGCTGTATCCTATGTGAGCTGGACCATAAATTAACGCCCAAACCCTTTCCAACCACACTGAAAGACAAGCTGTCAAGCCCCTGTTCCAGATGAATAGGAAGACAGGGAGGGCCCCTGTGCACACAGTGCTTAATTGTCTTCTCTCACACACACACACACACACACACACACACACACACACACACACACACACACACACACACGCCTACCAATAATTCCCAAACATGTCTGTACTATACACAATTGCAAACAGCAATAACCATCACCTGTGTGTCAGAGATGGCCACAGTATTCTTGAAGACAATCCACTCCACAGTCTCGGTGCACGGCGGGGTGGTGAGGGAACCGTTATAGGTGAAGTACTTGGCTGTGGAGTTGGGAAGCAGGCCTTGGAGGACAAAGGGGTCAACTGGTCCACTCTTACCTAGAGGAGAGCAAGAGAAAGAAGGGGGAAGAGGAATGTAAAGGGGGAAACTGTACAAGTACAATGGTTGATGCCAAAAACAGAAGGAATATATTGCATAGAGATATTTGGTAGCGGGGTGAGCCAATGTTTAGACTTTAGAAGGAAGTATTTGAAGATGCAGAGATCTCAAATATTGTTATCCTTTTAATGCATTTGTTTTGGTTATATATAGCCAGATTTATGGCAATTCTATGAAAAACGTTTCTTGGTTGAATTGTGGATCCAATATGGTAAACAAATGTACCGTAACGGCTAACAGTATTGACTCCATCGATGATGGCCATGTAGTTCTCATTGTCCTCTATGCTGGTCTGTCAGAAGAGAAAGAAGGCATGTTAGAAACACTATGGGATTTCCCATGACAAAATCTAGATTTGACAAATGCTTTACTGGGAGTGTATTGTAGCAAGGGTAGTTTATGACTATTTTCCCAAATGTATCTGTTTGTATATGGAAGAGAGGGAGAGGGAAGAGCAAGCAAGAGAGAGTGTGCGTGTGTGTGTAAATAAACGGAGACCAAAAGGGAGCATTTAAGAAGAGTAGGCACCATGTAATGATGGGTGGGCTTACTATGTGTGTGCTGCAGGTTTTCATTTGGCTTTTCTGACAGCCAACACACACATACACTAACGAGAGAGGTGGGTGGCATCTCTGACAGCGCAAACACACCAAGCTATTATGGAATAAATAAAAATCTGCTATGTGATACAGATGGTGGTCACACTGAACAAAATGACTTGACATGATGAATACAAGTCTTTTCAGACATGCAGTCTCCATTAATAGCAGAGCCATTTGACTGGGTTGTCAAAACAAGTTACCGGAGCTTTAAAACATCGTCAACATTCCCTATCATTCGTTCTGCTAGACAGTTGGTAAATTCACAGTGACATACACACACCAAACAAATGGCTTTGGCAATGTCAGTGTTATATGATGTGTTGAACCTAGTTATAATAATATTAATATAGAATGGCATGGCGTCTATTTTCTTGTTTATCTGTTTTTGTCCATAATGTAGGCCTACTACATTATGAGGCCTTCTTCAGCCTGTCAGACATAAAAACACTACCTCTTATGAACAGCGTTATGACCCAGAGCTCTGCAGACCATGTCTAACTCCTCTGTAATCTCTCCTGAAACGGGTGCTGGTGGTAATCTGGTTGCCCATCCTGTCTCCCCTGATTTGGGGGCTGGGCGGAGGAGGTTTGCCCAACCTCACGTGGGATAATCTCTTCCCCTCAGTCTCACACATTGCCGTACCCACAGGCATATGCGCACGCACACACTCTTTTCAATGGCAGAACTCACATACACAAACCTCTGTTTGAATGAAGCAACGGGAGGTTAGTCTTGGGTTTAAACAATGTGGAATTTGTTCAGATGGGCCGTGTCCACCACCCTACAGGGTCAACCTTGCCTCACCAGTCTCTCTTCTCCCCATCCTTCTTCTTTTCTCACTGCTTTTATTTATTCCTGCATCCGTTTCTCACTGTCTATCTCAATGTCTCTCTCTCTCTCTCTCTCTCTCTCTCTCTCTCTCTCTCTGTGTCTGTCTCTCCCTGTCCCTCTCTCTCCCCTTGCACGTTAAAAAGACACTTCACTTACCTCAGTTCCTGTCATACCTGTCTGACAGATGCCTTCATGATGCCTATCCCAACCATGTGCACACAGCCCTAGGCTATCAACAGCCTACTACTGAGGTTTACATCTTCATACCCTGTGTGTCAGGTTTACGCACGGCCGCAGCCAACCCCATCAAATAGATCTACAAGAGCTTGCATCAAACACGCAAGGACACACTCACAAACACCTTGCAAATGCATCCTGACAGAGCTGGTTCTTGGCCCTAATCCAGGGAGAACCCGAAGCACTCTCTGTTTGCGATAATGAAGAGAGAGGGAAGTGTACCTCAAACAGCACAGCGAGGGCTGTGAGCCTCCCACCCTCCTTGATGGCCTGGTCGATGGACTCAAAGCGAGGCGCTTCGTAACAGTAGATCTGCATCTGCAACAAACCATGAAGTAAGGCTGTTACGAGTCTGTCTACTCTGTCGTCTATATGGTTCCCATAATATTACACAGAATACAAGCTGGGCGGGACATGTTAGTTAGTCTGAAAAGAGAACAAGATCATCCTTATGATCTTTTTATTTTTTACCAAACGTTGTCTTGATGATTGAATATGACTGTCAATTGACTTAAGCCTGACATTATGACATACACTTGTACTCGAAGGAGACAGAAAAGAGATGAAAATCCATCCAGAATAGGGAAGGCGCCTTAACCTGTACTGCAACAGTTAATAATGAATGGTAATTGGTCTGGAGGTTGTGAAGGTCCCGGCTTAAAAAGATCCCAGCATCTTACCTCCAAGGGGTATCTGACCCCTCCGAGGCCGTGTTCAGAGCCTTCGGACGAGGCGTTGCAGCGGCCCCAGTGGAAGGTGATCCGGCCCACCTTGAACCTAGACCGCAGCCCCCCTCCGCTGATGTAAAACTCCCCGTCTACATTGACCGCCACTGCAGGGAGACACACCCAACAGGGAGGCAAGTCCACGCAATATCAGTCCCAAGGAAGGCATATTCATTTCTCACACATGCACTAAAAATGACAAATCTACGACGCTTTTAGACACACACAATAATCAGTGGCAGACAAGATCAAACAGTCTGACTCAGTCAGCACTTGGAGGCACACTGACAATGAGGCTTAGATTACAGTGAACAATTACCATGAGCGTATAATGAGCATAAAGGGGTGTTACATTTCATAGCACTTAAGGAAAGAGAAGATAAAAGACCTTGTACCTTCTCCAACCAGAAACTGGTAATTGTATCCCAACCCCCAAATGACTATGTGTACAAATTAGGGAAATGTGTGAGTCAGCACCTCATCTGGTGTCTAATATTCCACCAAATTGAATGTAACCACAGAACAAAGAAAAGGGAGGGAAGGGGGGGCGGGGAGATACATGAGTACAAGGAAGGACTGTTTGCTGTATCCAGCCATAGGCACACAGGTCACAGACACAGCATGGACAGTTGGTCTGTGTTGGACAGTGTACATCGATGTTAACGTCTACGTCAATGTTAACTAGTTTTTCTCACCGGTCTTCCCGTCGTTCTGGATGATGGTCTTGTCGGTGGTCTCCCTCTCCCAGCCCTCAAAGTTCAGCTTTTGGAACTCCAGTTTGACCTGTGCCAGCTCTTCCTCCACGTTGATGGGTGACTGCTTGGCGTTGTTGCATGATGGATACTTCTTGGCCCAGTTGTTTTGGTTGAGAGTTCCTGACATAGTGAGAGAGAGAGAGAGAGAGAGAGAGAGAGAGAGAGAGAGAGAGAGAGAGAGAGAGAGAGAGAGAGAGAGAGAGAGAAAAAAGGGAGAGAAGGTTACACGTAAATGATCATGGATAGGTTTATAGCCAATACATGGTGAACTATTAAGAGCTCTTGCAATGAGTAATTCTATATGTTTTAATTAATAAATAGAAGCTGTTTCTTTTAAAAACATTTTTGCTGTTGTTTTTTTTTCTCTCCACACAACAGAGTAACACCTTCTGCATCAAGCATACCTAAAGCCTACATTTCAAAACATGCTGAAAAATGTGGAAACTCTTGTCTAGGTGCAGCACTAGTTGGGCCATTTGGACAGAAAACTACTCCCATCCTCCTCTTGTTCCTTAATTAGGTGCTGACCAGTTGCAGGTGTGCAGCTGTGATATGGCTATGAACTAACCACCTCCAGGTGTGACTGCTGGCCTTAATAATGCAGTAAAACCTTTCCAAATGTAAGTACTGAAGGGTCAATATGTTATCCATTGAAATTGGCTCCATAAGTCCTTATTTCTTAAGGACTCAAGATTTATTTAGTAAATGTCAGAAGTCAGTTAGCCTAATGTTCATATCCAAGTGAATACAGTGACACTTTTGTTGCAGGGTCATAACATAATGACCTTAACGTTTTCAAGTCAAAGGAAGATAAAAAGTCATGGAAAGTCCATATATATTTACCAAGACAACAAAAAACAAAGGACTAACGTGAAGCTTTGCTATCAAAATGAACATTTGGATACCATGCTGGCTAACATCCCCTACCCATCATGCTTAGCCTACTCGTATTTCATGTTGTAAAAGTAAATATGTTATGACTACAGACTATGTGGGCATAAGGATCTAGTATCTCCAGTTCAGCATCTGCTCATGGTTATACTTTGAATAGTGAAGCTCTGTTTGGTGTTCACTACTAAAGCACAAGCTGCAAGAAAAACTTTTTGCCATTTAATCCAAAAGCCATGTTTTACAGGCTACAATACATGGCAATGGTTTTCCTATAACAGAATATGTTGATATGTTGACTTCAGTGGTCAAGTTGGTTGTTCTTTCACCCACTTCCACCTATTTTACAATAACATAATTGGTGACATTTTTTGCAATTTACACCATCTGGTTTTGAGATGAACTACAGTACCTCTCATTAGCGTGTAAACACACACATACACAGGTATAGATGCATGAATGTCAGTGTCTGGTCAACATATGGGAAGCATTGGGAGACAATGGTCCTAAAACAGATTTGCAATTGGGTCAGAGCAATTAGCATATCAATGCTGCCTCCCTCTCCCAGTGGATGTGATGCCTCCACACTGTTAGTCAACTGGGACAGCAACTCAGACTCAACTACAGCAGAGATGTTATCGTATCTTGTAAAAAGTATGGTATGAGTGTATAAGCCTGTTATCCTGAAAGGGGAGAGGTCTGCAATTAGAAACGTATACGGTGCAACAACAATACACAGAGGTCATGCTTCTCTCTTTCACTCCCCTGGATGACTAGAAGCAACCCCTCATTGAGCACAGTAAAAACATCCCAGAACAAACAAGAACAACTTTACATATTCTTTACTGCATTCCCTTAGACAAGTTTAGACTCACACTTGTTGCTGGTACTGTTATATACCTTTACTAAGCCCATTACCTACAGGGCACATTTTGCACTCAAAATCATATGGTTAGATTTGACACAAAGCATGATTCTTTTTTACGACACTGTAACGCCACAGGGGGCTATGGCTTACAGTGCAGACAGAATGATCAGTCTAAGCTGCTGATCTTCAGGGTATAAAAGGGAATCTATTCATGTTGGCTGTCATGATGAGGTGTTTACAGTGTTCCTGGTTGCTTTAACTGCCCATGTCTAGCTTCAGAAAAAGGAAAAAGACCATCAAACGGAGGGAGAAATAAAACCAGAGAGAGAGAGAGGTGGAGAGCAAAGGAGAGAGACAGAGAGAGGGGGATTGTGTCTCGCATGGCCTATTGTGATTTGAGAATGAGAGGAAGCATGAGATAAAGGGAAACACCAGTGACAGCAGACATCCAGGGAACACTCAGAACACACACACACACACACAGCCAAGCCTTATCATACTCCCACACATATCCATGGCTACATTATGACACAAGTGTAAGCCTATGCGCACAAATACTGTATACAAGCACACACACACAAAGGATACACTGAATGGGCTGTTAGTCCAGCCAAATATTGTGCAAAGGCAGATTCAGACAGGTTCTCTTTGGTACGCATGTGTGCATGCATCTTTGAATTGTGCACTTCGACGTGTTCTTTCACAAATATCAACTTTCTCCAAGCCTATTGCATGACACACTTGAAGATCCCCCCCCAGAACACGTCTGTGTTCCAGACGGTGAAGCTGAGGGGAACCACGCTGCAGGGGGCTGGTTGGGCTTTCATTGGAGCTCTGTCTTGTGCAACAAACAAAAATGTCCAAAAATTTGTTTGGACCTGCTCCAAGTACGCATCCCAGACAAACGCCCCACTAGTTGAACAAACTCAACAAAAACTTTTATGACTGAAAAAGCGCTTAAAGTAAGAACCCCAAAATGAAATCAACTGGTGGTCACATTTTGCTGTAAACCAACAACATGTTGGTCAAATGTGTCACAGGGGGTTTGGATCAACACCCGTATGTCCGCGGGGGATGTTTGTTATGCAATAAGAACGGCAAGTGGTTTGGGGGGGTTACAGGCATTCTTGGGGATGAGGCGGGGAGTGGGGGGGTTATAGGGCACAGGGGTATCATTCGGGGGGTATTAGCAGTGGGTAATCGGGCCAGTGAAAAACAATTTCCCCTGTCTGGCTGCCTGTTTCCGCTCGTCCTCTGTAGAATGGCCTTATTGTTGTCCCAGCCTCCCACCGTGTCACCCACTTTCAGTTAGTTGTGACGCCAACCAGGGGTGACAGAGAGGAAGAGTGGAGGGTAGAGGGTGAGAAAGAGGGGAAGGGGGGGAGTAAGAGAGATAAAGAGTGTGTGTGTGGGGGGGGGGTCGAGGGCAGCAACATGAGAGATGGAGAGGGAGAAAAAACAACAGAAGTAGGAAAATAGAAAAGGGGTGATGGATTCAGGTGGGTGTGAGGCAGAGAAGAGGTGAGAGCGTGGCTGCCAAGGAAAGATGAAACACATCGAATGAAGAAAACCACAGAAGAATAACAAGGGAGTCTGGAGTCTCGTTTTCCTCCTCTGCCAGGCAGAGACTAGGGGATGGATTTGGATCAAAAATCACTGCCTGTGGCTGTATGTTAATATTCAAAGAGAATGTTCATGCCAAAATTTGTATCTCTTTGGTTGGTTCATTTTGTCGCACCGCAAAACTGTTTTGGCAACATGATTGTTGAAATAATCTCCATGCCAATAAACTATTTCAAGCCTAAATTCAAGAGTAGTGTTTTTGTTAGGTACCCTATTCCACCAATGCCAAAACAGACACTGAATTACAAATTTGGCCTACTTAAAAAAACTTCAGTAACACTTAAAAACAAGACACGCCAAAAATGTTCCCCCAATGCACAATGCTTTTTTATTAGTGAGTAGAGTAACATTCCAAGGCAAAATGTCCTAACCTGAAACAAGTCTGTTTGGCATACAGCCAAAGAGATGAAATACCGGTAGGCAGATGGAGTAAAGGTCAGATGGTTTTGAGGTGGCACACCTTTGTGGTTCATTATGAATGAATGAAGTATTTACCAACTTATTTCTTCACATTTTACTGTCAAAGCATGCTACTGTGTCTAAGTAAACCCAGTAATGCTTGGTAAATTAATTTATAGCTATGTTGTTCAGAAGAAAAGACACTAGTATTATTACAAGGCCACTTGTGGTATTAAGCCACCAAGCACTACCACAAACCTTACAAAATCCAGAAGAACAAAGGATTCTCAGAGGAAGAACATTTTGAAATGCAAATCCTGAAAAGGGAGGATTGTAGAGGGATCAGATAATCGTCTCCTCCGGGAGATGAGTAAGACACGAGAATGTTTGCAAATCATATTTTCAGATAAAATTATACAAACATTGCTTTTATACACCCCTTACACACATAGCTATAAGGGATGTTCCCTAAAAAGGAGAAGAAGGAAGGAAGTACAACTCTGTTGTCCCTCTTTTTTGAAAAGCATGGGTAGAGCTTTTCTGACTTGGGGTTATTTTTCAACACAGAAGACGTTACGATGTAACTCCCACCAAAGGCAAGACCAGTCATGTCTACTAGGCTTGCTGAAGGCCTAAGGTCTGTGTCAGAGTCATGCTGATAGAGGGAGAACTAATCTGTTCTCATGTGCAGACATGACTTCCTAAAGTATCTGTTGATAGTGGTCCAACACACACATGTATGACAAACAAGGACTACAGTTGATTGAGGTTATGATGACATCCCACTGCACTAAAAACACTACAAATAATGCATCTCTATTCTGAGCAGGGAGAACCAACATATCCAGCAGCTGGTGAGAGACAGGTGAGTTTATGGTATACTGGGTCAAATAAGACTGAAAAGTCATAACTTTAAACAGCCAACATCAAGCACTTGTTTTACCTTTCTACCTTTAAAACACACACACATACACACACATGGATTATTTTATTTTGCTTTGAGGTCACCAAGTGACTGTCCACGACACATCAAAGTGGCACCTCCATTAAAGTTCCACTTCAGTCCACCAGTGGGTTTTTTGAAACAGAAGGGCAATCCAATACGCAGAGAAAAACATCAACAAGCCCCATCGATGAGCCACAGTTCAAATCCTTTGAAGATGACTTGAATCTGAATCTTTACACATGATGGACCACACTAAAATATCTTCTTTATCTACTGTAGATCTATCATCCAACGTTCTAGGCTCAGCTCTAAAATGAATCGGATTGGGGGTGCATTCGAGTTGGAGGGGTGGGAGAGGGGTGGGTATAGAAGATTCTCTTAGTGCAAGAGTGCAATATGAATGCTAAATCCAAACTAGATTACTCACCTGCGTAGGACCAGTCAATGTCTTCAGAGAATTTGCGCTGGTTTCTGTAGCCGTAGCCTTTAACCACATCAGCTGCAATGGAGACAGAGGCAAAATATCAAAACATGTTATGTTGAGTTCCAAAGATCAAAATTTGTCCATTTTAGGATTAACAATATCACGCAAAAACATCACGCAAGGCCAATCTGGTTGTTGTACTCTTTTTAACCAACACCAGTAAATTCCCAACCAGATCATTTTTTTTACCACCACAAATCCTTAATGGTGTGGATCTAGTCTCATTAAAATGAGACTCAATTGGGGCTGGAACCCTCAAGGAAACAGCTCATTAAGGAACCGCTACCATCAGGACCAAAAATGACTCATTAGTCTAACTAGTACAGTATAGCAAAAACCCTATTACTGTAGCTATATTGTGTCACACCAAACTCTACAGAAAGCCTTAGGCCTACATGGGAAGAGTGGGACAACTTTACCCCTTTGTAGGACCCAACAGCACCTTGATATCCACTACCAAACCTATGTTTCTCCTTCCATCACCTTGATCCAAGCATTTGCTCTCGCAGTACAGTGTGCTGTGATTGATGGCGTGTGTTCTGGTTAAGAGAGAAAGGTGACTGTTAAACTAACCTTAATCTTTGCAGATGTAAATGGGAACGAGTTTCAACAATGGCTTTGGCATGAAACACCTGCATCGAATAAGATTCTATTACACTGTTCTACTGTTTCTACAGTGTGTGTGCGGGTGAGTGTGTGTGTATGTGTGTCTATGCAGTAAGCAAAGGGCACCACCTCTGTGCTTAGTATCAACAGCAGATTATCATCCGAGATCTATTTACTTCAGCTTTGTCTACTTAATGTAGCAAATGAATCACCTTACAGTTCCACTTTCAGGATTAGTTGGCACTTGGGACTGAAAGGGGCCAGGTAAGCTAACAAATAGAAAATACCTGGTATGTAAAATGCTTTAGTTTCGGGTGGAAGTTTGCCAACAATAAAAATTATACATTGTGTTTGCTGTCTCTTTCCCGGTTCAACCACTTTTTTATGACCTTAGACTCACCAAACATTTAAATGGTAAAAAAAGTGTTTTGGCTCCGTGAAAACATGGGCCATACAGCAGCAGATGTCGGTGGCATATTTAATGCACATTATTTTAAAGACTGGCAGTTTTTCAGATTTCAACAATTAAACTGTGGATACAAGTTTCTTCTTTTTCCTTTCTCCATTTAGAAACCAACCCAGATTCATACTGTCTTACGGTCTCATAACACCAAACTTCCACTAAGTTCAAAACAAGAGAAAAGTTTGAAATGTTGCAGTACCTACATGTAAGACAGTCTGTACGTCTTGCAGACTGCCACCTTAAGTAACTGAGAGCAAACAGCTCTCCAGGAGAGTGTCCTGACTGCTTGACAGTTCCTCAAAGTGACATCTCACAGACAACGTCCCCCTGATTGCCTGTCTGTAACACGGCCTCTTAAGTTTCGCTTTAATCAGCGAAGGCTTTTCTGCACCGCTTCCAGTCCATGCCAGGGCCACGGTTAATGTTTCATGTCTATGGCGTTTACCTTTTTTGTTTGTCGAGGCAGACAAACAAAGCACAAAGCACATACATGTGGAGATGAAAGGGGTTTGTAGGCTTCTGTTACAGCCAACCTTGGTCATCACAAAGAAGACACAAGAAAAGACTGGGTCGGCTATTATGACAATGACAACAAAAGACCACACCTGCTCACAGGAGTAGACCCATGTTTTAAGTTAAATATTAAAGCAGGTTAGAAACTTTATCAACAAAAATAAGTCAACTACCATGACCACTTCATCACCTGTTCTACTGTATCTTCACTTTCATTCAGAGACCATAATTAATACCAAAATACATTCAATATACATAAAAAATGAATATGTATCTTAACATTGTTAAGGTAGGTAGTGCAGCTACGCATAATTCAAAGTTGGCCACTGGTTTTGTGTTGGTGAAACAGCTGACAGTCTCATTGTACAGGGGTCATGAATAACCAAAGGGTTTACTTTGAACTAGTAGCCAGACCAGCTCTGAAACTACAAGCCTTTAAACCACAATGTACCTGCAATCACTTAATTAAATTGCAACTCCCTTCTTCTTGAAACAGATCTCTGGATCATGTTTAATTGATGGCTGCACAACCACAGCATTGACAAACCCTGGGAAACATTCTGAAACACTAAGTATTAAGTTCACATGGGCGAAAGGTAGTGAATTCATACAAGAGGCTTTTAAAGACCACTTGCTGGAAACCCTCTACACAGTATTTATACCAAACGTACACTAACAGACTAAGGAGTCAAACCCCTCTCTGCAGCATGTTAGACAGAGCAAGGCCCCTGCCACTACCACACCAGTGTTTATCATTCGCCGATCGGGCAGACTCGTCTGTGTATACATATTTAAGAGGGGTTCTGGACCTGCAAGTCTTCCAGTTATCCAGTCACCCAGTCGTTTGGTGAGTAAGAGGATTAACTGAGCCCTGAGAGAGACTGGGTAGGCAATCCCTGATGCCAGGAAGAGGGTGTGTCTGAGGGGTATAGCTAGGAACAGTGCCCACTTCTCAGAGGGTGAGCTAACGCTGCCCTGGCTCCTGAAGGCTCAGACTGCATGGTTGGACCCCGACAAAAGTCTGGCTTCTTTCAAGGTTTCATCTTTGTTCCTTTACTTCCCTTCACCTAAGATTAAGTCTGGTCCCTAAAAGGCATTATCTTATACAAGTGAAATTAGTTGCATTAGTTGTTGGTAAGAGGACATTTTCAAAGAAGTATAATGTTGGGAAAGGCCAGATAATATACTGTACTGTATCCTGTATAACAGACTTTTATTCTGAACCTGGAAACAAACAAAAAAAGGGGAAAATCCCCTATGGAGCGATGCCACCCAGACCAAACAATGGCCGGCAATAACTCAAAAGGGATTACCAACAACTGAGAAACACAATGTGGCATTTTACTTTATTGAGGAAAAAGCATGAATGATGGTCCCTCAAAGTTAGTTTGTGTATGTGTCCATCTGCTGATCCGAGATCTGTGATGTGCCACAGTTATTAGCCGTGTGAATGACTTTGTCCACAGCTAAGCTGTTCTTGTGGATGAACAGCTGGATCACTGCAGATTTTCAGAGACTGATCACAAGGCTGCGCATCCTGAAGGGAACAGAAGATCTTCCACATCAAAATCTTCCTATAGCCTAACCACTAGAGATATACTATATAATACAAGCATAAACCATTGTGTTTTATATCTCATAATTTACATTAATGTTTGCCAACGATATCACAAGCACATAAGTTGTACACATGCTTTACATGTTGCTAAGTATTTACATATTTAATCATTCAACAACAATTTTGACTCAAGAGGAATCAACCACCCATAAAATAATAAAATTGTTGTGACGAAGCAATCTAATCTTAATTGACTGTGACGGTTTTTCTATTATTAAATATATTATGGGAAGCCCAACTGCTAAATTGACCAAAGCTATTGGTCTATGTAACGGGAGCATTTATAGCATAAAGCGAGACTGCTTGTCTTTGAGGTTGTGGTCGACGACGTGTGGAAATATCACCCAGTCTCGTCACCCATGAGTTGGGTCAGTTGCTTTTGTGCGTCTTTGTTGGCGCATGTTGTGAGACTGGCAGACTGGCACCCCATGGAGGTTGGCACTCTCTCTGATTGTGCCAGGTTCGAGTGGGCCTGAAGAGTGTCCGGGTGGCATGAGGACACCACACCGCCTGTGTGCCAACGATGCAGAAGGGAGAGGAGATGTGTGAAATGAGAGCGGGAGGGAGCTATGATGTGAGTTCTCACTTTTAATTGTGTTTTGAGTCGTTTTCCTCCACCAGGTCCCATCTATCATGGTGCTAAGAGGCTCAATGTGCGTGTGATCATGTCGATGTGCGAGAGAGGGAGTTTGTGTGTTCATTTAATGTAATTTTGGTAAAGAGATAATACAGGAAGACAACACTGTAATTGTGGGTGAGTGCTGCATGTGTAGACACGTGTTCATTACTCGATTCAACATAATGATCAACCCATGGAGAGAGCATCCCTGATTGAGGATGTGTAATGTATCTGGCCGTTTAAGGTTTCCATCCCCACCCTCCTGGACTCGGACCAAACATGCAGCCAGACGGACAGGCCATGTTTGTTTAGACGGTCCCTCTGATGAGTCATTTCAACGTTTTTAAAACGGAACTGGATGACAACGAGAAGAGGTAGAGCCCAGAACACAGGCTGGTCATTCCCACTATAGCAGCTCTCATGGTTAGAATCAGCATGCAAGAAACGTGGCTTCAAAGTCCCAAGAAAACAAGAGGAACCCCATACGGCCACCAGCCAAAGTGACTTGCCCCAGACGCTGACAACATTGCCATGGTCACAGATTTAGTGTTTCCTTTTCCAGCCGGTCTAAGAGAAACCAGCTCTGATTGCCCTGTGTACCAGTTTACTCCTCTTGTCCCAAAGTGTGCACACACGCTAC
The DNA here is from genome assembly GCA_030340665.1 of Neosalanx taihuensis. Lineage (NCBI taxonomy): Eukaryota > Metazoa > Chordata > Actinopteri > Osmeriformes > Salangidae > Neosalanx > Neosalanx taihuensis. Next base: position 13,356,885 of record CM059290.1, on the reverse strand, counting down.
CTTTCGGTTGTCCCATTTCGAACAGCTACCACTCAGACCATCTTATAGCAACGTTGGTGGGGGCTTCTTGCCAAGGATGGAAAAGTCTGTTTCTTTCACTTTTTTTGTAATGACTTTGGTCAGTGATTCCTCTGCCAAGCATCTCTAAACATTTACAGTGGGACTTTTAAACAAGATGCTTGTACTGATCTAGTCGTTTACAGGAAGAGAAGGGTTGAGCAGGATCAAAAGAAGGATTTTTTTTTTTACGATTTAGGGATTTTTTTTTTTTTACCCAACCACTCACTTTGTAACCCACTCACACTCTCAACAAACACACCTACAGAGGATGAAACAGAACATATAAATCGATGTACAGAGTCTGGTTCATGGGCAAATACATTTAAAAGCACTCACAAATAGCTTTAGTGTGTTTGGCTTTACAATATGAACAACACTATTCTTCCCTGAGGATGTAAATAAAAAGGACCACATAGGTTTTTTCCATACCAAATCCACAGTAAATCTTATGTGAGGTACACAAAATGTCTTCCTAATGCAAACTACCTCCACAAAGAACAAATCCAGATAGACACAGTGTTGTTCCTCTCTACCTCGACTCTGCCTACTTATTTCGTTTTTCTGTCATTTAAATAGAGCGTATCAAGTAATGATAGAGGGTGAACCAATTATTCATCATGATGACATCATGACGAGTTGGAATATGTATTTATTTATTTATAATATAAATTTATTTTATTTATATATTTTATTTCTCGGTGTACACAAGAGTACACAGATTTATTCATTGATGGCATCTAAATGCTAAGCGGGGCTTGAACATAATAGTACTCAATATTCTAATTTAGAAAACCTGATCTGTCCGTGTGCGTGAAAACTGAGACAGTCCCTGTCCTGACATTCTGAAGGGTTAGACGGTAACCCGATTAAAATGATAAAAGTAATAATCTTAATCTCTTTTGATGTGTTTAGGTTGGAAAACATCTTATTGAGTGGTTACATAAGATGTAAACTTTACTTACTTACACGCACAACCTGCTCACATGCTGCAGACACAGAGGGAGGTCTAGCAGGATGCTGCCTGCCTCAGCCAAGGGTAACTGTGTTCCACTTTCCAGCAACACCCCCTCCCAGGGTCCCCCTTCCCCCCACTTGACATGGGCTGACACAGGTGACCAGTGATGCAAGCAGGGCCGTCGTGTTCTGCTTGTCCCTCCAAGCTTTTGATCTGCTAGCTCTTTCATAGTCCCTCTCTGGCCCTTCCTATACAGTTTGTCTTCTTTCTTTCATCATTCTTGTCTCTCAGGGTTGATAATAACTGATGGTACACTGATAGCCTGCTAATTCAGTACTCCCTTGACCTCTGTATCATCCCTTGTGAAATTAAAGGATACTCAGGCGATCTTAAAACATTAGCCTGAAGGTTGTCAGCAGGGGTACTATTCCACAGGCTTCTGGGTGGAATTTAAGGCTAATTGGTTTTTCACCTGCGTTTATCTACTCTGGATGTCCCATATAAGCCCATCCAGGTGTATGCTGAAAAAATTAGCTGAGACTCATTAATAATCAGACATTACATTGTAATATTGCCTCAGGGAGGAAGTCTATTTTAAGAAATAACCTAATTGAAAATGAATGGGATCTGGGAATGGGTGGGGGCTTGGAAACCGATGGAAGGGGTATAGGTGGTTCTGGTTCCACAGGAGAGCATTGTTCTTGACTAACCTTGACACACTTCTCGGGGAACTGATATGAAGCTCTCATACTTAATTGATTCAGTCTGTCTGAAGTTGACATGTCTGAGGGTCTTATTTTGCAGAAGAAAAAAAAATTGATGACAAGACGGAACAGTAAGTAAACCTCATGCTGACTGAACAATACACACTTTCTGGATTTGCAGGGTCAAAAACATCTTTGACATTCTTGGCTATCTATCGTGACTAGATGAGACTAGTCGAATGGTTTAAAGGCTGCTCCAGATGCACCCAAGCATGGCGCTGGACCCCTGGGGGTGCATTAGCACTAGACTCCCGCTGCCTGGGACCCCCACCAGTGGAGACCAGCTGCCACTATCCACTCTTGTCCTGTGCCAGTCGGCCAATGGGCAAAGAATGGGCATTCTGAATGGGGAAATGTATTGTGAGATTCCAGGGTGCATGTCTCATGAACGCAGTACCAAGCTAAATGCCCATCAATAAGAGAAGACATGGTACAAACAAGGGTCTAATGAGTGTTAAGTTGGTGTTTTCAGGAACATGCCCATTGTTGGCAATGCATAAGATGTACAAAGTAGAGAGGGAAATTATATTCCTGTTTTTTCCCCCATTTTGTATTAAAAAAGGATTAAAAGTTGATTTCTAGGAAACCTATTGGTCAGGGGAAATGTTTTATGGCTAGGATAGGGCATTAATGGTCAGACTAGACTGTAAAATTGAGATATTTCACCTCTACCAGACGCTTGAGAATTGTATCAGAAGATGAGCGATGAAAGGAGGAAAAGAAGTGGGAAGTGCTCTCAAAATCCAAGAAGAAAAAAGCTCCTTTACCAGTTGCAATCCTCACACAAGCTCACTAGGCCTTTTCCTTTGTCACTTCGAGTTTTTGGATTCAATGTCCACAGACAAGGGCCATCGATATTGAGCACAGTTAAGAGACCACACACTAACAGGCAGCTGAAAAGAGAGAGAGAGACAGAGCGAGAGAAAGAGAGGAAGACAGAAAGGGGGGGGGGACTGCAAATCGTGTAGCTCTCAACCAGACACTCTAGGGAAATCTTGTGCTCTTCAATAGCCTCACGGTGTGAGCAACCCTTTATCAAGGGGCATGATGGGCCACCCGGATCTGCTCCATCCTCCAACACAGCAGTCCAGACTGGGGAACAGGTCCAGGCTGGCAGCATGCCAGGCAAGAAAACCAGCAGTGCCTGGTTGTCACGCCAGACGAGAAGGTTGGCTAACCAAGGAAGACCCCACCCCTTCTAAACAGAGAGACAAATGAGGAGAAGAAGAAAAGGTAGAGGGGTAGAGATTGAAGTTGGAGGAAGACAAGATGAGCAGAAATTCTTAAAGACAAGACTGACGAGGAGAAGGAGAACAATTAAAAGTTTGATTATGAATGAGATATGTGGGTAGGGACAGTGGGCAGTTGAGCAGTTAAAAAACTGTTGGAACTGTAAAAATAGAAATAAAGACTTTGTGAATGAAAAAAAAAGGGGGGGGGGGGGTAGGAGAGAGACTGACACAAGACTAATGACAGAAGTGCTGCTCAAACTCTCTCCGTAACTCTTTTAGTGGTTTGCTGTGGGTGGGGTGGATGCAGAGGGGTCAGGGGGTGGCCAGCAGCCAGTCCACTAGTGTGTTGCTGTGACAGTTTCATGCTGGTCCTGACTCTCTCGCTCTGGCACTTCCCCTCCAGACGCAGCATGACAGCATCCTGCTCCACCACCAGGCTATCCCAGCTACAAACCAACTCTATGTTGGATGTCACGCACACAATCACTCCTCCCCCTTGTTTCTGCGTACTCAAAAACCCTTACTTTGCTGCAATCCACACACTCCTCAGTAACACCACCCACCAACACACATCAATCCCACTCTCACACACTCACAAATCTTCTTTTTGACAGCATAATTCACAGAGGGCAGCCTAGGGGTGGAGGACAAGGGAAAAGAGCTGTAGCCCCAGGTGTTAGCTGTGTGTCTCCCCATGTCAGCCCAGCCTTATTCAGCTGCTATGGCTGTAGAAAGAGAACAGACTTGGAGGATTCAGTGTGGCCCCTGTGCATGCTTGAATAAAAGCCGTTGAGCCTAATGCCGACTAATCTGGTCATCAAATACTCCCGCTGCCACAGTTTGGAAATCTGCTCTGCTTTTTACCAGCAACCAGGGGGTGGCTAAGAAGGTCTATGCCAAGCCGGTCCGGCTTGTGGGTCATACGGCTCCCTTATATACAGAGGGGGGGGATTTGACGGGGGAGGGGATTTGACAGAAAAGGAGAGGTGCAAAGAGAGACGGAGATAATAAGGGAGAGAGAAAAAAGGAGAGTGGGAGTGAGACAGGGCTAGAGAAAGAGACTTGGTCAATATAGAAGAAGAGGACACAGGAGGAAAGAAGACATGCATTTAGAGGAAGAGATAGGAAGCACAACACAGATGGGGGACATAAAACAAAAGGATAAAAATGTCATGCCTCAGCAAAACCATGTGTACTGTTGGTCACAGAGGCAACCATGTTGTGCAAATAAGTCATTCTCAAACTAAAGCTAGTTTAAACCATTAACTGCAATTATTTCCACTAAATTATGCAAATAAACTTGTTAAGCAAAATGTGATGTGCGGCCTCAGAGTATCAAAGCGTCACTAAGCAGACAAACTACCAGGATATGCTGTAAATCTGAGAAGATTGTTTTGGGGATGTACTGGTTCCGCTAGTTTATGACTGGTGGTTGTGCCAGAATGTAACACCCTCCAATCACAGGTGGATGTCACAAGAGGGAAGGGGAGTGTCCCGTAGAACCCCTACCACCAACTCCGCCCCTGACTGACAAAGTATGACGACCATCTGTCACAAACCTCCATGCTCCACAACAACAGGACTAGGGACTCCCTCTGCACACAGAGACAGAGGAGGGCAAGGCTGGCGATGGCCATTGAAAAATGCCCTGTCTTGTGAGGACAGATGGCAACGGAGACTGCGTAGTATTCACTTCACTGCATGTCCCCCCCCCCCCCCCCCCCCCAAAACCATCCATTCCTCTGCTGCCCTATCCATCTCCAGAAAATGGGCACATCCTTTGTGCTCCTTGTTTCATCAAAGCTTCATTTAAAGACCCTAGCTGAAAGGGAGGGCAAAAAAAAGAAGGAATGGGAGGAGAGTAAGGGAAGTGGTGTTGGCGGGGAAGGTGGGGGTGGCAAGGGTACATGTGGTGAAGCATTGAGCAGGTACCAACCCATTTATTTCCCAGTTCACAAGCCCAGTTACAAAAGACACTTCCCGTCTTTTTAAGCAAACTGGCTTTCGCCAGCTTTCTTTGTCTTGCAACTTTCCCAAAAGATTAAACCAAGCATATCCTTGGTCTCCTCCTTGGTACTTTCACACAGTAAAAGCTGCATTAAAGCAGATGAGCAGGCCAACTGGAGGAATAAAAAGCAGAAACTTTTTTTCCACTTAGTACTGACAGAATATACATGAATTGTTCGTTAAAGCTTTTAGCTATAATGTCCTCTACCCATGTGGTACAGCAGCATACTGATAACCTAGTCCAGTTTCTGCAGCCAATCATTTGAATGACAATACAAACAAAACAAAAATATTGTGTGAAACGTGAGTGTGAGATCAAGACATTAAGACCTTTTAGGTGTCCTAAGACTACAGGAGACAATAAAAGATGTTGTACATACAGTAGACACCATGTTTTACAACAAAACCTAGTCTCAACTGGTAGTTTCCAAACATTTTGAGGCGGCCAAACTATTCATAAAAGTAGCACCATTCAACTAAACACTGCAAGGTCCCTTGCCAAAAAAGAGCGCTTGATTTCCTAATAACAGTCAGACTACCGTGGCGAAACAATCTTTTCATGCTTGACAGGTTCAGTTGGACGTGACGGACCAACCGAATCTCGACTGATAAATACATTTTAATTTCAAGACAAAGATCACGTTGCAAGCTTCACAATTGGACTTTGCCTATTGGAATCCAGAACTGATAGACCAAAAACATGATGTAGTTACTGTAAATCCCTAAGTTAGTTCAGATAGCAGGGCTCTCTGTAGACCAAGCGCATTTAGCTCGGAAAGAAGACAATTCGTGAAATTAGTGGATCACAATGAACATAATGCAAGTCTAACCCGTCCCAGCAAAAATATGTATGAAATGGAAGCTTAAAAAAAAAATATTCTAGCGCACTGCCACAGCTACACAGCTAATTATCAGAGCTGTGTTAACTGATTGAGCGATAGCGTATAACAAAACGGTACACGAAAACACGGTCAAAGCACATTTTGTCATTAATTAAATAAAAAAGTAGGTGTCTTTACCTAATTGACAGACGAGTAGAAGTGCGAGTAAAATGAGGCGTCTTGAAGTAAACGTTTCCATGTTTTTGTTTAGTTTTTAAACTTGTAAAAAATTACAATATCATAATATATTATGATCCAAAACTTAAAGACCGTGGTTGTTGGGAAAGGTACTCCCGATAGGTCTTAGGGTTTCACATTGGATTCATTCTGGTTGAATAGCCATCGCCCATGTATTTGTTTCTCCCCACGCATCTATTTCAAGGTATCTCCGGTGAGGCTGGTGCTTCTCAGAGAGTGACGGGCGGTCGGTGAGTGAGAGGGACGATGTTCGAGGAGATCGTGCGCCTCCCACAGACCATAAAATCCTACGAGATTAGGAGAGAAAAAAAGCTTCACTAATAAATTAAAGGCTACTTTAAATTCAGTCGCTGTCAAGGTTACTTTTACAAGTTAAGGAATGTTTTCATGTTAAGAACATGAATGTGATACCTGGGAGTGCTTGCATTTTTCCGATAACAGCAGAGCTGGTGGAATTATTTTAATGCGTGAAAACATTTATAAAATAATATTGATTCGTAGGTAGCCCACAACCTACAACATTCTGTGAAGGGAAGAAGAGAGGAGCTATATGGTGACATTATATAGCATAATTGGGGACGATTTGGGGGAAGGACGACTTCTAGTGAGAAGGGGGGGTTTAAACTAATGACCTTTTGACTTCGAGGAGTGGGTTAAACTGGTCAAATGAAGACAAGCACATCACCAGTGACCCTGAAAGCACAATTCAGTTAGGGAATGTGGGACAAGTGCATGATGTGTGTGTGTGTGTGTGTGTGTGTGTGTGTGTGTGTGTGTGTGTGTGTGTGTGTGTGCGTGCGTGCGTGCGTGTGTGTGTGTATGGTAGTTGAGATATGGGAACATTAGTTAAAGTGGAGGGGGGTATCATTTAACGATTGTGTGTCACAACAAAATGGCTAAGAATTTATTAAGGATTGGAAGGGGTGGGGTGTTGACTGCGTCATTCACGACTGACACTGAACTGAATTATTAAGTAAAGCTATAGGACTTTACCTACTCAATTGCTGGTCAGCCCTCATAGACTATACACAACACATCAGAGCTGAAAGGCCACATCAAATAAGGTAAAACCAAAACCCTTTTTGGAAATTCTATATTTTTTTCTTCTCCCCCTGAAAAAACAAGAACATGTCCCAAGCAAGTGTGCACTTGATTTGAGTGTTCACACCATTGCACTATTTTCAAGTTCAATAACGTACTACCATAACCCCCCCCCACACACAGACACACCCAAACCCCCATACCCCTGAGAATGCATTTGCATAATTTGTTCAGGATTATCTTTAATTAATGCAGAAGCATCTTCACACTTGTTCCTCACATGTGTCCAGAGGGTCTAATAAAAGTACTTTTATAGCCATAGAGCTGCCATTGTGTGTGTATGTGTGTGTGCGTGTGTGCGTGTGTGTGTGTGTGGTGTATGTGTGTGTGTGTGTGTTTGTTTTTCTCAAGAAGCTCCCATAATACTTAGGGACACTCTGAGTACTACACAACTTCTGAAGGAGTTTAATTAAAACTTCATGTCTGCCATGACCCTTCTGAGAAATACAGAGCATGAAGAGACACAAGATTTTCTTTCTCTCTCTCTCTCTCTCTCTCTCTCTCTCCTCAGAATAATTTCAAGCAATACAAGGCACCTGGCACTTGATATTATATAAACTCTTCACGTAAACTCAGAGAGTGAGGGTACTATGTGCTTTGTCATATGTATTCTTACTCGCACTGTGCTGGTAAACAAGTATAATGGATAAATAATGTATGTGTACCATACTCCACACATACTCTATACTTTTTATACTTGTACTTTTTATGCTATTTTTATGCTATTGCCCACTTTGCTCCATCCTAGAAAGTTAACTTTCTATTTTGAAGTTCCTCCCATGGATGTTACATGGGAAATTGTAATGGGGCCTTCAAACAAATCAATAAAAAAAAACATTCCTCTCGGGAATCCCGGGACAGTAGATAAACTAGATAAAATGTCATTTATGGAAATTAGATTGTCTAATAAATCTGTGCCTTCAATAATTTAAAATCTTGAGTAGTGGATAGGGCATCAATGATTAAGTAGGCACACAAAAATAACATCCAACATTTTCCATACCAAATTAATATGTAAATTTAACATAGTAAATATATCTATTTGTTTAATTCAAATGTACCGTATTTGTATTCATTTAAAAACTGAATGAGAATGAGAGAAATTGAGAATGGCTGTAAACTCAAGGGACACAGGGCAGAGATGAAAGGAACATATTGGGTGGGTGGTGGGGGCCATTTTAAGGACCTGGCCAGATCCAGTATCCTCATGCCCCAGATTTAGTTATCTAATAGGAAATTGTATGTTCTGTGTTCCTGCCAAGATTTCTATGTATAGTCCAATCAGATCACCAGATGCGCTACAGCAACCAATTAACTATCAAACCACGTAACTACACAGTGTGTTAGTAAATTATACTACAATGGTGATTCCTCTACCTTTGTACATGCTATAGATACACAGGTCTCTGTATGTGTTATTGCCTGCTTCCTAATGTAGCCTATGTGGGGATTAAGGTAATGAGGTCACATCGCAAATTACAGAGAGGGTTTAACATCTACTCTCCCTGCCCCCCTGTTTTACAAGCACACACACATATGCGCCCCCCCCCCCCCCCCCCACACACACACACACACACGCATTCACACACATACACACATGCTCATACATACACACATGCAGCCACATATAATTTGACCTACACAGATGGTACATCAGAAGCAAAGAGTGACACCAGTATCATTATTGACAACACACTCAAGCGCCAATAACCCACAACACCAACCAGTAACACCATAAATCAATGACTTGTCATTGTTGATTGCAGTTAGCCTTGATTGTGACTGGGGATTGTGGTTGCTGGTGACCATATTATAGGCCACCTCGGACATACAGGAAGCTACTGCATCTCAATTGCTCAGTCTTTCAAGCCAAACGTCAGTTGCTAAGGGCAAGCATGTGGAAGTAGAATTGTTCACTTTCTGCATGTAAACCATCATTATCTCCTGGTACAAAAGAGAAGTTTTAAGTCTTACATAGGTTACCACTATGGATTATGATAACTACTATTATGTACTGATCATTCAGTTATCCAGCAACACACCAATCATTTGGATACGGTTGCCATGGTAGTGGACTAGAGTAGTAGTGGTAGATTGTTTTAGGATTTTTTTAATGAGATTTCTTGTAATTGTCTTCCCCTTTTCACCCCAGGCTAAACATGTAGGCCAATATTAAGCAATTAAGGTCTCAATAGTGGGCCCTGAGTAATAATACATGTTTCCTCATGAGTCATAAATTATTCGCAGCAATTTGCTTCTTGATGCTTTCTCATATAGCGATAACAAAATATTTGCATATTTCCTTTCTAACTGACCTTTAAATAACAATTTCTTGACATAGCAAACATAAAGCCCATATTCATCATTCGCTTTTTCTTCGGCATGCCAGGCCCAAATAAGTTAGCCACGGTAACGGTTGAGTCTTTATGAAGATTAACAGTTTTTATGGAGGTCTTTGTGTGATTTGTGAGTTCCTCCGTTCTGCTCACCAAGTTCAGGGCCTGGGAGTGGAGGCCACAGTGGTGGAGAGCTTTCTGCATACCACACCAGAACAAAATGCTCCTTCAGCCACTCCAATGGAGGGCTTTAAATCAAAAGGGACTCAGAATGACATCAGGGTCTATGGGTCTCTGCCTCGCATAACCACACACACACACACACACACACACACACACACACACACACACACACACACACACACTTTAGGATACTCAATACCCCCTGCTGCTGCACGGACACACACATACACACAAATTTACTTTAGAAAATGCACACAGTCACTCGAAAACACACACGCCCAGGTTCCCCAAGTCCACAGACAAGAGAAGAGAGGGTAAGTAAGCAGTCTCTCAACTGGACCTCATTGACATGGCTCTTTCCCTAATGTCCCCTCTCTTGTCTGTGCCACTCTAGGCGCCTGTTCAGGGACAGACGCTGTGCTAAAAAACATTTGCACACACACACCCCCACACACATACACACAGAGAAGATTTACAAATAGAAGTGTTTTCAGGACACGCAAGGTCTTGTTGCCGATTGCGTTCATGGAATTTGTTGAGTCCCTGCAATTTAATTGAGTGTTCAGGTTTGGTCCCACACAAAACTGTCTGCTCGTATTGCTCACACACTCACACAACATTTGCCGTCTTTCATTCACACACTCAATCACTCTCTAATGAGCTGCCATTCATGCTCACGCTCACTTCTATTTGAAACATATGTGCCTTTATACTATAATACAACACACAGAATACTCTTGCAACACAAACTGTCAAAGGAAAAGGAAAAAGAAAAGGAAATTAGCACAATATGTTATCATCATAGACTTTCTTTTCAAATTGATAGTGTGCTTTCTTTCTGCTTCTCTGTCTGATGCACAGTAGACTTGATATCTGCTTCAATCTAATGAGAGTGGAGAAAATGGTATTTAAACTTATTGCTTTGGTTAAAGATGATTGCAGTGGTGCTTCAACATTTTACTGGATTGGAAGATGGGTAATTGTTGACTAGATTGAGAACATGAACAGAAATAGAGTTCCTGACACGAATATGTGTCAGAACCCACATTGTTCTTCTCATGTACTAATAAAAAGTGCTTGTAGCCCTAATCATGTTCATTGCAGACACCTCAGGCATAACGACTGCTGCTAATTAGGGAATATTGATTGATGCTAGTTTTGCTGTTTGGAGCCTAGATAATGACAATGGTATCTGGGCCATATTCAGGATGATCCTAACCATTCCCCCCCTCCAATCTATCAGGGACTGGGTTGAGACAGGGTAGTGTTTTAGACCTAGCTGATGCCCCTCCAAGTATGACAGATTAGAAAGCCCTCCCAATGAAGGAAACAGGGAAAGACTTAGAGGTGGCCCCATTAAACTGTCTTCTACTGTGGGGTGGATGGAACAGGGTCTTGAACGTACAAAACAGAGCAGGTGTTTGATGTTTAGTGTCACATTTTCCTGTGAAGTGGTTGGATACAGATTAAGCTGGGAGCAGAGAGGTTGTCCTTGGTTCTAAATAGTCAGATCTACTTTGTTTGGGTGAAAGTACTACCTAACGATCCTTAAAACTGTGTCAGGGGAGTTTATTGACTTTTTTGTAGTTGGTTTCTCTCAGTAAACAGGTTTAAATGCAACTCATTCACTCATAAAGCTAGCAGGAGCATACTATAAGGAAAAATACAGATGTCCTAATGAGATTGATTATCTAATTCAACCACTGTGTAGACTGGTTTCTCTTAAACTTTCACATCAGACACATTCAAAGAAATGTTTGCTTGCTACTTAGAGCACAACAGGGCCACCAGGACACTGCCAGCGACCAAAAAATCCACACTGACTCCAAACTGCTTACACAGTGTTAAGAAAGCTGGTCGGCTTTCATGTACACTGTCTACAATTGCCCAAAAGAGGAGCCAGGCAAGTCCAGGGAGAAACACTAAGCAGTCACTAAGAGTATCCTAGCAACCCAGTAAGTGAGAGAGATGGTCCAAGAGGAGAGTGAGGCCCAAGAGTTCGGAGTTTGCTAGACTAATGATGAGAGAGTAAAGGAGGCGTGTCTTGAAGTGCAAAGTCATTAGCTACTTTTTACTATGCAAATGAAGCCTTGTTATATATGCTCTTTACATTCACACTGACAGCATGCACACATACACACACACATGCACGTGAGGCCCCATAGATCCAATTCCCATGGATACGTAAAAAAAAAAAACATGCACACACGTTTAGGATGGATTTACATAAACTAAAGTTCTGCATATGGCACCTATTCGTCCCTTCTCTTGTTATACTGTAGCTATCCTCTCTCCTTACAACATGTTGAATAGAAAGAAGGAGAAGAAAAAACGTCGCACAATTCTCCCAAACGACCCTCCCAAACACCAAAACAAAAGCATGAATGCATAATTAATACAGTGAAGCTGTATTTTTAATTGTTGTTCGTCTTCAAAGTTGCCCACTTGCATTGTCCACAGGTTGGGTTGGCTGCTTCCGATAGAATTCACTCATTCAGAGAGCTCCTGAGTAGAAGCATGGAGGACACAACAGCCCCAAACTCCCTCTTTCTCAGGGTGTCTGCTCTCACAATAGATTTCCTTAACCCCTGATACAAAAGAGCCAGGCGCATAAAAAAACTGCCAAATTCAATGGCATTCCTTCCCACAATGCACTGGCTGGAATATGCACTTTTTCCTCTCTCTTTTGAACCCTCTTCCACTGTGTATAATCTGGAGTTTAGGGAGTTGAGTGAGAGTGTAAGTTGCAAAGAAGTAAACACAACAGCGTCTGTGTATGGTGAGATTCAACAACTGCAAGCAAGGTCAAGGTGACGAATCCCTCAAAACAGGGTGTACATCTCTGTCACCCCCCCCCCCCCCCCACCCCCCCGCTGCCTTGTGCACACCCACCTTCCATTGTTGCCCTCAGCGCCCCCTCCACCACAACCACCACCAAACTAACAACAACCAGCTCCCCTATCATATCCTCTGTCTGGCCTTAAGGAGAAGGTGGTGTTGGATTCGGGAGGTGGGGATGTGGGGGAGAAGAGCGTAGAAAAGGCTGAGGGGGTGCCAGAGCATTGTCACGGTGTACAACGGGCCCCATTGGCGAAGCCGGCAGCTTACCACCCTTAGGCTGTCCGGCCACAATGGTGGCGGGGGGAGCTGTTGGAGAAGGGTAAAAAGAAGAGATCGCTGTACGTGACACACACCCAAGGCCTAATCCTTTCGCTCCTCATACATCTGCGCTGGGCGGTTTTGCGTCGCGAATCAAAAGCCAGACCCCTCTTTTTTTGTGGGAGGGGGCAGACCCCCCCCCTTTTCTGTCTCTCTCTCTTTCACTGTTATTCCTCACCAGAGAAAGGACAGCCTTTTGTCAAGTTCCAAGGCCTGTAGTGTAACGAAGCTGGGAGATGCAGGCAGCCAGTCACTAAATGGATGCCTTGCTTTCAGAAGGCTTACTTTGCTCATGTTAAGTTGGAAGTGGGCTTTCATTTAAGAGTCTGTGGCTGTTTTTTTCTTTTGATTGAACAAGTAAAAGGACTTGAGACAAGACATGAAAGCTGCCTCTTCAAATGAATACTTTTGACTTTGAAAGCAGGCTTTTCTGTGCTTTCAGGCATGTTTGTGAGGGTCCCAGTATTGTATTTGTTTGCAGATCTAAAGGATTTTTCAACACTTCTGATTTCAAAAGTTAAACGGGATACCAAAAAATATACTTTCCCAATGTTTTATTATATCTCAGGGTGCTTGGCTTATAAATGAGGTAGGAGTTAGTTGAACGTTTCTCGAAACCAGTTCACTCTGTCTTGCTTACTGGCATCATTGGTTTCTCAGAGGATCCTCACCTTGAGAGTTACTCTTACTGTTCAAACTAAAATGACTGGTACACCAGGTGGTGTTTAAAAATGCATTACTTTGTGACATTAAACTCCTGCATTATTTAATACTTTTGGCTGAGGGATACTGCAAAGAAATGGTTTGTAAAGTAGTGTATTTGCACTGTTTTTGTGTGATTTGACGTACATCTGTGCAAGGAAATAATTGCACAGTTATGACAAAGTTCAATATTAAATTGTTAAAAACATCCAGTCAACGCAGCTACAGCCAAAATTACGTGATAGTACACCTCAATTGACAGTTTTTCTTCAGATTTGTGTTGACAACCCCCAATTACATCTATGACAAATATAAGACAATAAACATTTATAAATCAGAATCAGAATTTGTTCTCCATGAAAGTTGCACAAACACTGAGTCTACTGTGGCAGGATGGAGCTAACAAATAACATATATGCAACTTAACATAAATAAATAAAATCAAGTAGTCAATAACTATACATAAGGATAGAATATGGATATATATATATACAAAATATAACAATTATATGGGTGTGACCATATACTAGGGGGGTGGGGGGGGTGGAATGTACACAGTAGTGCAATAGGATCGACGTGATCAAAATATATGTGTATTTTCATGCATGCAGACAAAAGCTTTAGCAAAAATGTTTATGAACAAAAGCATAAAATCAGCATGAGAATGTGATGAATACTAAAATCTGTACTTTTGTGTATTCAATTCTTCCGTGGCGCAGTATTGACATTTCAGTTTAATTTTCATTTTGGTTATGATTGTATGTAGTTTTAGATAAGATAATTGATTTCTTATCTTAGATGCTAAAGGTTTTTCATGCCACCAACTGAAACTGCATTAAAAAAATTCAGTTGAGCAACACGCCCTATTCTGGAGTCTTCAGGTAAAGAAGCACATTGTTTTAGCTTTGACAGATCACAGCAGCTTACAATGGACTATCAACAACAGGTGAGCATTAGAACCCTGACAAATCACCCTTTTGGGGGGGCTTTTCTATTTCACGTTGAAGAATTAATATATTTGCCAACATATAGCCTATTACAGGTATGCTAGAGGTTAAAATAAAGTAGTCAGGACATTCACACACCTCAGTATGGTTCAACTAAGAGCATGGTAAGATTAGCCTCAGTAGAATTATAACCAAGCATTTTCAAAATATCAAGGACCACTTTGTATAGTTTTAGTTAGGATATGGTAATTAAAATATTGATTGCTTCAACTTTGATTGCTTCAACTTTACAACTTTTTCTTTTTGCAAAATGTTATTAACCAGCCAGTATCGTGATATTTTCACTTTTGCTGTATCTCAGTGGCGGCTGGCAGTCTGTCAAACAGGGGAGGCTGGTCAGTAACAACATTTTCAGATTACCAAAAAAAAAGGAGAGGGGGGGGGGGGTAGAAACAATTCAATTTTGACACACCCTTAGCAACAAATTGGAAAATTGAAGATGTCACCCCTATATTTATATGCCTATTTGTAAGAAAATTCTGCCCTTCTTTCTTTTTAAGTCAATATTAGGCTTTGGTCTGCCCTCATCCTTAATTTTAATTTTCTCCTCATAAGGAAGACTAGAAAATGGCTTAGCCAAAATGTAATCGACAATGCTAGGCATTTTGCACAGTTTACTTGCAAGCTAGCCCCCTCAAAAGTATCTAAAATTAACGTTTTTTAATGGGAAGATAAAACAGATAACGAATATGACAACACTTTAGACTTTATTAACAGCAATATATTTACAAGAATATGTACACACAAAATAGGAATATACCGTATGGAACAGCTCTCTCATTACGTGACTTGCCAGATCAGAAATCCGCATGGGACTAACAAGAAAGTTTTGCCGCTGCCTTGCAAAGCGAAAAATGTCCAACCCCTTTCACCGTTTAACAAATCACAAGCCTCCTCAGCCAGCTCTCTCCCGCCCAGGGAAATCATTGTCATAAAAAAATGACCATTGACTCCCAGTGAGGCTCGGCCTCAGAATTATAATATTTCCTCGGCATTAACCAATGCGCTTCAAGCATTTTTCCATTGAACAACACATACACACACATACGCCATTAAAGTACGGTGAGGCCCGACTAGTTCACGTTGTCAGGAGGGGGAGAAACCGAATTTCTGAATCGTATCACTCAATCATTTAATGTCTGCGCTGCCGCTGAGCATGTCCTTTTCTGTGGTGCTATATCTGAAATAATAGCAATGTTATAAAGTCAGCTAAAACATTGCACAATACAGTGCAGTTTGTAAACTATATTCTCCGTGATTTGTACAGGAGGCTGAGCCTCCCTTGTTGTCTTAAAGGAACCGCTACTGCTGTATCTTGTCAAACCTGCTTTAAAAACAGGACTAGTGGATTTATCCAGGGTGGAGAATGGAATGCATTGTTTGTTGTTCTGTGTACACAGGTTGATGAAATTGTATCCACTGCTCAATTTGGAGATTTGATAGAATTTGCATACCCTATTGGATACTCACATTGGGGTGTCTATGACGGAGATGGATATGTGATCCACTTTTCGGTAGCAGGTGAGGAACCTAGAAGCGAGGCAACATATATGTCTGTCTCAAGCTCACACGTTCAAATGTGCTTTGGCTTGTGTGTTAGTGGTTGTGGGAGAAACCTGTGAGAAATAATTAGCGGTATATTTAATTGCATATGCTTGTCTTTATCAATTGTCGAAAATACTGTCAACACAATAAACTAAATATATGAAAGTTTTACAAGATGACATGTTGACGTGAATTTGTTGTAGGCTACATTGTTGTTAAGACTAAAATACATTACATATACTTTTTTCCCCCATGATTACATAGATCAGAGCCAGTTGATGAGTAACATCCGCAATTACCTGCAAACAGCCTTTCCAGTGTGTGGTGACCTACTTCTGGGGGAGACCCAAATCCGAAGGCAGCTCCTTGCTGAGGTTAATGTTCCTAAAGGAGCACGTATCATTATCAATAACAGCCGCCACATTGACAATGTATCAACTGAAAAAGAAATGAGAAGTCGGCATGATGCTCTGCTCAACAAGGTGTTACCCTACCGAATATTCACCCTGAACTGTGAACATTTTGCATCATATGTACGATATGGACAGGCTGTGTGCAACCAGGTCAGTTCAACCCAGTTTCTGATGTTGCAGAGTTGTGTCTGTGCCTTGATTATCTTGAGGATAGGGCACTCCGCGAGTTTAAAATTCAGCAGATGTAATGGTCAGGACCCAAGGATTGAACAGTCATATGTAAAGTTGTTTGGCTAAGCACTTTTCGAGGCGATAGACATGCTGATTGACACTTTTTGTACAAATATAGTTCAATCTGGATTAGGAGATCCATTTGTTTCCCAAATTGACTGTTTTTTATTCTGTTGATCCATTTAGATTCCTGCAAGAGCCAAGAACAAGGAGTGTGAGGAAGCAACAGAGGTGTTCCAAGATATTGTGTCCTCATACAATATTTCCAAGGCATTGTGGTGTACAAAATGAACCTCATAATACTTCCAAAACCTTACTATAAAATATAAATGGTACAAGCCTACCCCCAAAAAATGAATGTGTGTGTAATATAGGAACGATATGTAAAAGTAAAATAAAACAAATGGGGAACTGTCAGAGCAGCGACTATTTTAAGACATGTAAGCCTACTGTATTTATGGTGTTCAATATTTCCATATACAAATTTATGTTGGGTAGTTTGTTTCTTGTGACTCGTGTTAAATAGGCTTATAAACGCCTGCTGTAAAAAACTATAGAAGAAAAATGCTTCAGAGATTGGCAACTATTCAAGGGGTTACTAATCGTGGTTTCCGAACCAAAACTACCGATACCATGGCGAGAGGATATTTTTCTTTTCTTTTTTTACTGATTTTTTTATCCTACTTTTTCTGTATACTAGGGACAATTATGTTGTCACAATGTCCAATTAACCTACCACTTGCATGTCTTTAACGGTGGGAGGAAGCCTGAGTGCCCGGAGAGAACCCACGGTAACACGGGGAGGACATGCAGATCATTGATCTATTATGCAGATCCATGGCGAGAAGCTAGAATCAATTCACGTACTGTCCTCTAGTGGTCATTTTGACAAAGTACAATGAAAGGTCTTTTAAGGACACCATCAGCCTGTTCTGTAATATGCAGTTCTTGATTTTAAAGCGGTTTGAACAAAACTAAGCTAAGCTTCTTCTAATGTATTTATATATAGGAAAAAGTAACTTAAAGTCCATGTGAAAGTTGTAACTAATTGCCTACTTTTACAATTATTTAAGTGATGTAACCTAGTGGTACATTTAACACATTACACCCGGCTTAACTGAGGCCATAACATGGCCAGAAGCTCATTAACAAACGTTCATTCATTCATTATTCCCGCTTATTTCCGTTAGGGGACACGGGTGACTGGAGCCAATCCCAGTTACTTCCGGGCCGTACAAATAAGGTTTCTTTATATATATATTCAAGGTTTCTTTATATATATATTCAAGTTTTCTGTATATATATATTATATATATATTCAAGGTTTCTTTATCTATATTCAAAGTTTCTGTATATATATTCAAGGTTTCTTTATATATATTCAAGGTTTCTGTATATATATTCAAGGTTTCTGTATATATATATTCAAAGGATTAGTTTCCTGAACGGCATGCAATACGTAGCCTATATATATACCTATATAAATAATGTGTCTATGTCTAGTCTATGTCCATGGACCTATAATATTAGGCAACTTAGAAATGAGTCTTACATCATCGAGATGCGACATAGTTTGCGTTTCCTGGGTTGCTAATGCGCGTGCGCAATGCAGAGAGTCCTTGGATGATCCGCTTGCTGTAGGTTACGCGGCTTGTAAAGGGACACAGAACAAAATGCAGAGTTGGAATCAGTTATATCGCACACTGGCAACGGTAAGGGACGAACACGGCATCACTATCACCAGTCAAAAGTTGTCGGAAATGGACATGGATGGTTAACATGGTTTACAAAGTATATTTTCAGCGCCGGGATTTCCCTTGTTGCAGTTCCACCCAGGCCTTAGCTAGCAAGATGATAGCTGATTTAGCTAAGCTAACTACCTCAAACACCTAGCATGCACAAGCAACTACCCAACACTTACTCAAGATAGCCGGCGGTAAAGGTAGATATTGACTAGACACCATTAACTCTGACTTACCTTAACATGCAGACTGGCAGCCTGTGTTAACTAGACTTGTGTAACTTAGCTGACATGCTAAACCGGCTAGCAACGGACTGTCAAGCACGCGATCTTGTTTACTTGGACGTTAAATCTATTTTGGTCTTCACCAGTGGTTTGATAAATTAATCAAGAGTTAATCTATTGCAGTTTACATGCACCCTTTAGTTAGAATGGCGGTTTAACCGGTTACCTTGGTCACCGTACCTGGGTAGAGCTGTCCTTCAAGTTAACAACAGTTGTCAACAGCTGTGATTGTTTCCTAATATCTGTTTCTGTCTTTGAAACTGAAGCGAGGCCAGCACCTTCCCTGCAAACTGCATGCAGCGTCGGTCCTCTCCGTCAGAACATACGCCGACAAAGCACAAAGTAAGCCACCGTTCATCACGCCAGGGTCCAATGAACTCATCAGCAAGTGATAGGAGTGAACACGACAGCAATCTGATGGCTAGTTACCTTTCTACAGAGGAAAGGATTTTGACATGTGAGCTCTTCAGTCCATGTTGAACAGGTAGTCAGAGCGCCCAGGGCACGCTCATTCCCTCAAATGATCATATGTTTGGGGACTATCACGTTTCTATGATCAGTGACCAATGCTCTTTTGTAAAGCATTCTCTTGGAAGTCAGATAAAAGCAAACTTTGGCTCTAAATAAATGTATTGGAGAGAACGGAATAGCAAGGTGATACAGCTCATTTGTGTTATTATGTCAGACTAATGCAGGTGGTTTTATTCCCTTTCAGTTGATGCTGATGTCACAGTGGTGGGGTCTGGTCCTGGTGGATATGTAGCTGCTATTAAATCTGCCCAGCTGGGTTTCAAGGTAACATTGGGCATGGGTGTAAGATCAGCTCAGTCGTAGAGCACTTAATTGTAGGTTCTACTCGATCTCTCCAACACCCCCCTCCCCCATGCAAAGATTTGTCAATTAGATTTCATAGTCCAGTAATCAACATGATTTCCTCTCGTTTCCACAGACAGTCTGTGTGGAGAAGAATGAGACTCTCGGTGGCACATGCTTGAATGTCGGCTGCATCCCGTCGAAGGTAGCCATTCTTTCAACCCCAGATATATTTGGACATGATCCTTGTTGTAAAGTATTATATTTAAATACTTTATTATTTCCAGGCTCTTCTGAACAACTCCTACCTGTACCATCAGGCCATAGGGAAAGACTTTGAAAATCGGGGCATTGAAAGTAAGGGACACTAATTGTATTTTTAGCTGAAAGTAAAGAGTACAATTTCCCCTCTGTGTCCATAACCCATATATTAATAAAGTATTTACATTGGAGAGTAAAGCATAGGTCATTCGTTTCACAACAGTGGCAAGATTTTGTGACTGTAGCAATGAACACTTTCTTGTTCTTGTTTGAATAGTCACAGGTATCACGTTAAACCTGGAGAAGATGATGTCACAGAAGAGTGGAGCTGTCAAAGCACTGACAGGAGGCATTGCACATTTATTCAAACAGAATAAGGTGAGGTCACCGTAACCCATTAGATGCAAGGATGAATACTCTTCCTGCTTGTTTTTGTTGTTGATAAATGATAAACTAAATGTTTCTTTTTTTGAACTATCCAACTCAGGTGACTCATGTTAACGGCTTTGGCAAGATCACAGGCAAGAACCAGGTGACTGCCATGGCGGCCGACGGCAGCGAGCAGATTATCAACACCAAGAACATTCTCATCGCCACAGGCTCTGAAGTCACACCATTCCCTGGCATTGAGGTACGCACTGTAAAACTCGGAGTTAGAACATTCCTCTCTGCGTTTTCTGGTGGGGATGAATGCAGCTCAGCGGAAGAGAACTTCGACATACCCACACCCCTTTGGGGAAAATGTCCGCTAAATGAAAACGTGATGTATTGAATACATTTCTGCTGGATGTCACTCCCATCTTGGGTTCAATGTTCCGTTCTCCTGACACCTTCCCCAGATTGACGAGGTGTCTGTGGTGTCTTCTACTGGGGCCCTGTCTCTGAGTAAGGTTCCAGAAAGTCTCATTGTCATCGGAGCTGGAGTCATCGGAGTGGAGCTGGTGAGTGGTTCATCCATATACACGCATAGTAAACCTATGCATTTTCATGCTCCAACGTCAACCATTTCCCCTGTCTAGGGGTCAGTGTGGCACCGTCTGGGCTCCCATGTGACGGCGGTGGAGTTCCTGGGCCACGTCGGTGGGATGGGCATCGACATGGAGATCGCCAAGAACTTCCAGCGCATCCTGCAGAAGCAGGGCATGAAGTTCAAGCTAAGCACCAAGGTGATGGCAGCCACCAGGAGGCCTGATGGCAAAATTGATGTGATGTAAGTATGCGGTCAATGATTAGGGAGGAAGAGGAAGCGTGTGTGTGCAGATACGCATCTATTGCCTGTGTAAAACTGGGCTAGGTCTTTCCTAGTTAGGATTCCTCAAGGTCATTATACAGATGTACTAATTTTAGGAAAGGCAGATAGGAGCACATCTCATTGTTCTGACCAAATTGTACTCTGGTTCTAACTGCTTCTAACTTTTTCCAGGGTGGAAGCAGCGGCCGGCGGGAAGAACGAGACCCTGACGTGTGATGTGCTGCTGGTGTGCGTCGGCAGACGACCCTTCACACAGAACCTAGGCCTGGAGAACGTGGGAATCGAACTAGATAACAGAGGCCGCATCCCCATCAACAACCGCTTCCAGACCAAAGTACCCAGGTAATCCACTACCTTTCATAGTCTGATAAGTGCCCCCTCAATGCAATACACTACCACCCTCCTCATTCCTCAGCCTTTTCCCATCACACGCTCTCTCTCTTTAATTATCCATTTTTTTTTCTTTTTCAACCCGCTTAAACGAACCCCTCTCTTCTGTCTCCAGCATCTACGCCATCGGTGACGTAGTGGCCGGGCCCATGCTGGCCCACAAGGCCGAGGATGAGGGCATCATCTGCGTGGAGGGCATGGCCGGAGGCGCCGTGCACATCGACTACAACTGTGTCCCCTCCGTCATCTACACACACCCTGAGGTGGCCTGGGTGGGCAAGACAGAGGAGCAGCTAAAAGAAGAGGTGTGTGTGTGTTTAAAGTCCCAGACGCATAGCTACTACTACAGGGTGGTTTATTCCAGCAGAAAAAAGCCTAATGTGGTTTGAAAGCAGAAAACTGCTCAACGGCTTCCCCCTCTTCCTCCCAGGGTATCCCATACAAGGTGGGCAAGTTCCCCTTAGCTGCCAACAGCAGAGCGAAAACCAACGCTGACACAGACGGCCTGGTGAAGATTCTGGGACACAAGGAGACGGACAGAATGCTGGGAGCTCACATTGTTGGCAGCGTGAGTCTCTCTCCCCCTGAACCCCCCTCTACCCCTGCTCTCTCTCCCCTTGCCTCTCTCTCACCCTGCTTCTATCTCTCCCTGTCCTTATGGGCAGGATCATGATGTTTAGCTCTGCTTTTTTGACAGTTTTTGGTTTTTCCTCTAGGGAGCGGGAGAAATAATCAACGAGGCTGCGCTGGCCATGGAGTACGGAGCATCCTGCGAGGATATCGCCAGAGTGTGTCACGCCCATCCTGTGAGTGTCGCACCACACACAGTTGCTGTACACACACCAATTCGGGCACACAGTAATATATATTTGGACACACACACTCACAGGCGTATTTGTAAGTGCATGGGATGGGTATAGGGCAGTGGTACAACATGAAGATCAAGAAGAATCTGGTGTACATCCCCATCCCCTTTAATGTGTGTCTGGATGAGCATATGCTAATGAAACCATATATTACATTACATTATCTGATTCCCCCCCATCTTTTTCCAGACTGTTTCGGAGGCCTTCAGAGAAGCCAACCTTGCCGCCTCCTTCGGCAAAGCCATCAACTTCTAACGCTCTGGATTCACACACCCTGTGTACATAACCGTTTTGTCCACGACCCGGAACCTTCTGTCTGTCTGTCAGTCCGCACATTCTATGGAACTTGGTGTGAAGCTCAAGGGTTTCACCTGGCTCCTTTAGCTCCTATGGGGGCTTCTCTGTATACATACAACCAAGTATGAGAAAACCTTGTACCACATTTAGTATGTTATTTAAATGATCTGAATGAATAAAAAGGGGACTGGGGTGGTAAAATAAACTGACTGGAGATCAGTATTTTACTTCATTCATGGAAATAAATGCATTTACTTTTAATGTTTGTCTTGAGTTCTACACTCAGGTTGTTCAAATTTGCTGCTATAATATACACATATATATATATATATATATACAGTAGATAAATACACTGAGTTAATACAAGTGAAATTATCTATACTTTTTCCCTGCCCAGTGTCAGAATAGTAACTTTCAGCAGCCTATTACATGCATCAATACCTCTTCCCAGAGAATACCACATCATATTCCTTACTAGGTCTGAGTGAGCGTTGTGTCATGTTGAGAGCAAGGTCTGTATTTCTAGTAGAATGTGTTAAAACTTGAGTAAAGTATCACAACGTAGATGAGGTCGACAGGTATGCCAAAGGAGCACTAACAACTTGCTTTACTGGAGTTGCTTTACTTAAATTCCCAAACTGGCGTGTTCTGTCCCATTTGTGTGGTGTATACATTCTTGCTTAATCCAAGCAGTACAATACTAAATAAATGCAGTTCATATCACACAATGTAGTGGTTTGTGACTGAGGATGGAGGTGGTAGTGGGGTGACACCAGCCAGTTACCAGATGGTGGAGAGCTCATAGTACTAGAGTTGTCATTTCAGATCCACTGTAAGTAGGTTCAGGGTGACCATTTAAGGACCGAAAGTGCTGGAAGCAAAGGTTGAGAGAGGACAAGGATGCACTTTGATGGGATTTCAAGGGGGTATGTTGTTTATTTATCAATCCAACTGTGTGGTCCAAAATGTTGTTTAAAAAAAAAAAAGGTTTGCTCATATTTCATGATTCATAAAAAAGTATAAAATGGATCAAACTGAGTGTGGGTTAAATACATCTTTGCAGTCTTATGATTATAAGTTGGTTTAACCTTTACATTCACTCTTTCCGCCGGTACAAACGTAGGACACAGAATAAAACATGACAACATAATGGGTCTTTCATCATCAACATATTTAGAATGTAAAATGGCAGCCATTCCACTGCTTTTTTTTCATAGCGGGATTCTTTTCATGTTTAATTTGTTTAGGTTGCCTTCTCATGTCCTTCAAACAGTTCCAAATAAAACCATACAAGGCACTTACCACAGCTAGGCCTGGTTCTTGTCCACTGTGTGTGTGCATGTGGACAATGGTAGTAGGCTGGTTTACATTTTGAAAATTATACAAATTCGTTGTTACGAACCGTGTACACTACACTCTAATCATTGTTTGAAAGAGGCCCAAGTTATTTAACATTCTATGACACCAGGAAGTAAATATTTTAACATTCGATGATCATTCCTAGGGGTTGGAAAGCGTCTTGTCGGAGGTGCTGATCTCCATGGTAGCAGCCTCTGTTTAGAACAGACAGGTGCTGTAGACGGTGACTTTGTGGCTGATCTCCTGGAGGAGGTCTCTCACAGCCTTCTCCAGGTCCACCAGCTGGCTGGCCTTTTCCTCCATAGTCTTCTGGTTCTCATCGTAGGTCTTCTCCAAATCTGCAGAGACATAAGTAAGTTTGACCTCAAGGGTTTGCTGTTGTTGCTGGATTCATTCAAGTAAATGTGAACGTAGAGAGGACCTGTTGATTCAAAGATAACAGGGCTGTATGTGTTGGACTTTGTGCCTTGTTACAACTTGGCAACACAGTAACTTACAGTACAGTGACCAGGGGGGGGGGAGCTGTAAGCATCAATATGCTTTTTTTGTCATAAAAACTCCTTGGTTTGGAGTTTATGTAAAGGCCTGGATTAGAACTAGTCCCTGTATGATAAAAACTCGAAAGAAATTCCAGAGTCCAAATGCAGCATCATCCATGCAGTTCATGATACATGTCTGTGAATTTTCCTTGTCTGTGGGTCTGTACCTTTCAGTAGCTGCAGCTTGTCGCTGGCCTGAAGCAACAGATCTTTAGCTTCCTGTTGGAGCTGCTCTGCCCTCTTCTTGGCATCCGACACGCCCCCAGCCTTCTCTGTGATCAGGTTGTCCACTGTGCTGTACTTGTCTTTCAGCTCAGTGTCCAAGTCCTGTCCGCATACACACACAAACATCAGGTCACACTCGTCATATAAATGTATAAGTAACAGTAGAAAAAAATGGCGAATGAAAACAGAACCTCTACAAATGTCAAAATGAGTCCACACACACACACACACACACACACACAAACACAAACCCTGGCGCTCACCTTTTTTTTTTTTTTTATAAGTATGTTTATTGAGCATCGACGATACAAAATGAGGACATAAAAGAGATACTGTACAATGCTCACATTTTTCCCAATTTTACAGTAACCCCCCCCCACACACCCACCCACACCTCATACCCCTGTAGAGGTCCCAACCCTACCTGTCTCTAGGTGAAGAAAAAAGAAAAGAGAAAAGAGAAGAGAAGAAAAATAAATAAATACAAATAAAAATAAAAAACCAAAAGAGAATAAACTAAAGAAAAACTAACATTTTGGGAATGTAAGTTTTAGTAGTACGTCAGCATAACTCAGATATCTGACTCCTCAGGTGTAATATCTAATGAGTCTATAATTAACAACAAGGGGTTCCAGATTTTGTCAAATTTCCTCAGGGAGCCCTTGAGGGAAAACCTTAATCTCTCCAACTTTAAGTTGTGTAGAACTTCCTTAACCCATCGAGTATAGGATGGTGGCAAGTTGTGCTTCCAGTTCAACAAAATTAAGCGCCTAGCCAACAGAGTGCAAAAGGCCATAGAATGTCGTGCCTCAGCCGTTAAGATGTTGTTGTTTGGGATACCAAAGAGTGCAGAGAGGGGATGGGGGTCAGCCACAAAATGGTAAGCAATTTGAAGGGTATCGAATATTTTGGACCAGAAGTCTGTAAGCTTTGGACATGACCAAAACATGTGTATGAGATCAGCAGGGGATTGGTTGCATCTATTACAAGAGTCAGCTACATTGGGATAGAATTTAGACAGTCTATGATTGGTGTAGTAAGTCCTGTGTATCAGTTTGCATTGAATCAGCCCGTGTCGGGCACAGAGAGAGGAGTTGTGGACCGACTCAAGGATATTGTCCCACTGATCTTCTTCAAAATTGAGCCCTAGATCCTGTTCCCACAAATGTTTTGTATGTTGTGGGAAAACTGAAGTGATGACGTCCATTGCATTAAAAATATGGGCAATATTCCCTTTCTGATTGGGGTTTATTCTGAGAAGGGTGTCTAACAGAGTCTGAGGGGGAGTGTTTGGGAAGTCAGGGTAGTTTTTCTGGGCAAAATGTCTAATTTGAAAAAAACGGAAAAGGTGAGATGAGGGGAGATTAAATTTAGACGATAGGTCACTGAAAGACATGAATGTACCATTATCATAGAGGTCATTGATAGATGCTACACCTCTCTCCGACCACAACTGAAATGCAGAGTCCATAATGGACGGTTTAAAACTGTGATTATGGGATACTGGGGCATGAATAGAGGAACCTTGCAAGCCAAAATGCTTCCTGAATTGCAACCATATCTTAAATGACTGCTTAACTACTGGATTATCACTGGCTTCAGTGGCTGACACAGGAAGTGGAGAACACAGCCATGACCGCAGTGAGACCTGGGATGATGACATTTCAATATGGACCCAGGCAGGCTGGTCGGTGGTATGTTTGTCAGTCCAGTACAAAAGCTTGTGAATATTAGCTGCCCAATAGTAATATACAAAGTTGGGAAGAGCAAGGCCCCCTGTGCTCTTAGGAAGCTGCAATAACTTTTTCTGCATACGCACAGGTTTACCTGCCCAGAGAAATGTTGATATTGCCTTATCCAGTTTAGCAAAAAACTTTTTTGAAATAAGTACAGGAATATGCTGGAAAAGGTAAAGGAATTTGGGCAGAACTGTCATTTTGATGAGGTTCACCCTACCGGCCAGTGATAGAGGCAAGGTAGACCATCTATGAAAGTCCTCCTCAACTCTGCCAAGCAAGGGGACAAAATTTTTATTGAAAGTATCTGATAGAGACCTTGTTATAAGTATACCCAAATATTTAAAACCGTTATCCACTCTTTTAAAAGGAGCTATGTCGTCTGGTAAATCACCAACTAAATTATTAATTGCAAATAACTCACTCTTTCCAAAGTTGAGTTTGTAGCCAGAGAGTTGACCAAATTGCTTTAGGATGTCTAAAACTATCGGGAGAGATGTAGATGGATTTGATACATAGAGAAGTAAATCATCAGCGTAAAGTGACAGCTTGTGTACTGAGCCTTGGCGGGAAATGCCCTCAAATCCATTCTCAGATCTCAGCCAGATGGCCAGGGGCTCGATGGCTATGGCAAATAATAAAGGGGATAGTGGACACCCTTGCCTTGTGCCGCGGTGGAGCTGGAAGGGGGGTGATACTGTGTTGTTTGTTAGCACAGAAGCTACTGGTGTGGAGTATAGCAATTTCACCCATGAGATAAAACCTGAACCCAGACCAAATTTCTCCATCACATCAAATAGAAAGTCCCACTCCACCCTATCAAAAGCTTTTTCAGCGTCCAGCGACACCACTACCATAATATAAATGACCACTACCGTCATATAAATGTATAAGTAACAGTAGAAAAAAATGGCGAATGAAAACAGAACCTCTACAAATGTCAAAATGAGTCCACACACACACACACACACACACACAAACACAAACCCTGGCGCTCACCTTTTTGACCTCTGCCGCTACTTTCTTGATGTCTTCTGAGTCCGTCTCTGTTTGTGCGGCGCTCAGCGATGTGTTCTGGGCTTTCTCTCTCAGCAGCGTCACGTCTCGTTCCAACGCAAGCAGCCTCTGGGTGGCGTTGTTGAGATGAAACTCAGAGTCGGCCGTCTCTGACTCGACCTGGATCCAGAGGAGAGAGAGGGTGACTTCACTTAATATATGTTTCCATGGTGATGCTTCATCAACGGTTAGCAAGTAGGAGGCACCGGTCCAAAAAACATCTAGAGCATTAGGAATATTTACAAAATGCCCACACTGGGGATTGTTTATGTTCCAGTAAGGTCCCTGTCACTCAGACATGTCTAGTGAGTTTAGTTCTAGTAGGAAGTGGACTCACTGAGGTCAGCAGGTCATTGGTTCCTCTGATGTCGGTGGTGGCCTGTTTGATGGCCTCTGCTGCTGCCATCTGGGCACGCTCAGCTTCTTCCAGAGCCTGCTTCACCATCACTGCTGTGTCCCTCACACCTGTCGCCTCTTTACTGAGGGTCACACACAGAGAATATATCCTCTGGATAAGAATGCTAGAAAAACCAGTATTTGATAACATATGTGTACCTGATGTATGTGTGGGTCTGTGGTAGGTGTGTGTGTGCTTGAACTGTGTCTGAGGCGGGGTGTGAGCTCTCCCATAGCCACATCCAAGCGGGCTGGCGCTACTCGTACCTGGCCCTCCGTGCCTGCTCCAGCAGGCTCTCGGCTCTCTGGATGTCGTCGGCGCTCTGGTTCAGGATGGTCTCCACGTAGCTCAGGTCTCCCACCCTCTCCCGGATCTCATTGGTCAGGTTCTGCAGCTGGGCCGGGGTGGTGGGCATCTGCATGGCCAAAACCTCATTGGCCACCGCCTCAATGCTCTCCAGGTCGGCCGCATCTTCTAGGGGGCGACAGAGGAGAATGTTCATCTAAATCACTTAACATTCAAATATGATTATCTGGTTCTTTGGTGTGGTTCATTTAGTCTTCGACGGCTTGCCGAGTTTTTCACAAGGAATATAGAAATAGTCCGATTCTACACTACACTGAGCGGCTAACGTACGTGTGAGGAAGTCTCGTATCTGTCGGATGAGGCTACGTAGCTCCTCGTTGCTCTTGTCCACACGCTGCTTGGTCTCGTTGGTCTTCAGAAGGACAACCTGGGCACTCAGCTTCGCCTCGTCTGCCTTTACTTTAGCTTCAGACACCTGGAGGACAGAACACGCAGGTCAGCAAAGATAGAGCGGTTCAGCGTCATGTTGTGTTAAGGCCCTAAGATCCAGATCAAACCCCATATTGTCGCTGTGTGGGAACGCCAAACATGAGCATCACTAGATAAAAACACAATCCTGAAAATACCTTTTGACCATTAGACTGATCTGTGGTACAAATCCCATCTCCTCACCATCTTGGAGAGCTTGTCCACCTCCTCCATGGCGGTGACAATGTCCTGGTCAAAGTCCTTGGCCTTCTTCCAGGCGTTGTCCGCCAGGGTGACCAGCCCACTGCAGCCTTCCCCACCACACTTCCTCTGGCCGTCCGCATCCACACAACTCAGGCCACCACACGGAGAGTCGGAGCAGGCCTCGGACCCTGAGGGGCTGCCGCATGTCTGAAGAGATCAGAGAGATGAGCTTGTAACGTGTTTGTTACTCAAGGTGTGGTACAAAATGGCAGCTATGGAAGTACTCATTATTGTGTGATCTACATTTTATTTATTCCTATCTTGACTGATGTGAAGATCTGACACTGGGCCATGCTGTTATTTTACTCAAGTTGCCTTTGTTTGATTGTAGGATCTACTTATATATATAAAAATAAAGTCATTGTTGTGCCTTCGATTCCATTGTGCTACCTTTTCACTGAGCTCTGAGAGGTCCAGAGTCTCCATCTGTCCCGCCAGGTCATCCAATCTCTTGGCATGTTCATCATGTCTCCGGAGGAACTCCTCTTTGGTCTGGTTCAGTTTGTCCTCGGTGGCTTGCCGTAGGGTAGCTGAGTTATTGACAGGGTTGCCAGGACCACTGCTGGAGGCGTTGGCACGAGCCTCGGCCGCCAAGGACTGCAGGTGATATTTGGTGATGCTGTCTGATGCCCCTGAAATTGCACAAAGAATATCAGAATATCATATTATGGGATACATTTCCTATGTAGAACCACAGAAAACATGTTTTGAATTACAAGCGTCTGCGAAATGAGTGAATGTACACATTTCGTATTCTTTCTCATCCTATTGTAAGAGCTTCAGGTTTTTTCACCTCGAATGTCTGAGTTCTTGATGAACTCCACCTGCTCCATCAGCTCCTTGACGGTACGTTCTAGTTTCTGGGCATCCTCTTTGAGGGAGTCCAGTTTGGTGTCAGTGCTGTTGTCTTCTGCCGTTATCTGGGCCAGAGTCTCTTCTGTTTCATTCAGCTTCCTGCTCATCTCTCCCATCAGATCACTACAGAACACATACATGTTCATGTATACATGTAAAAAATATTACTTTCGGAACCTCTGTAGTCTAACTTTGACCTGCCCTTTGACACTCACGTAGCCTGCTCCAACAGCTGCTGGATCTCCGAAAGAGGCTGTGTGGCCGGGTTCTGGGCTAGAAGCGTTCTTATGGCATCGGCGCTTTTCTCCACATTGTCAATGGTCTGTTTGTAGGGTCCTGTGATGCCACTGGCCTTGATGGTGTTCACCTTGTTGACCAATCGGTGCGTCTGGTTGGTCAGCTGACCCACGATGACGTCCCATTCGGCGAAGCACTGGTGACAGCGTTGGCAGTCGGGGAACTGGCCGGAGTAGCCCCGAGAGCAGACGTCACAGCGTGGCCCGGAGACCCCCTCCACACACACACAATGACCGCTGGCTTTGTCACACTGCTGCTCAGAGATGCCTCTGGGGTCACAGTCACATGCTGGAAGGGAAACATGGTCTTAGTGAGAACCAACACTGACAAGGAATTATGGAAGAAAATGAGGAGGAGTTGACAATTTAAGTAAATAGGGGGAGTCAGGTGACTGAGCGGTAAGGGAATCATGCTAGTAATCAGGTAGAAAGAAGTGAAAGACAGCAGATGATCGGACATCAGCTTGTGATTCCAAAATTAAAACTGTTAGTATTTCATGTCAGGATTTTCATTTCAGGATTCTCATTAGAGATCCTGAATAGAGCTGACATTTCAGCCTAGCGACACCCTTAAACTTTGCCTCCACAGCTGCCCGACAGGGTACGGGGGCAGTTTCCTTCCCCCTCTCACGCTGATCTGCTTGAAGCTAGCTCTGCTGAGGTCAGACCACAGACCTCATGCAGGCTGTTGGGATCAGCCTAGCCTCGCATCAAAGAGGCGGAAGAACCCGGAAAGGAGCTCCTGTGGTTTTATGGGATCTTGTGTCAATGGCTTTTGTATCGCATGCTTGTGCGAAATACACAAACTACTCATTGTAGAGTTGTGTGTTCAGAGACAAAATGTTTATTTGTACAATTTGATTTCCTTTTTAAGCTATTTTCATGAAATCTTCTTCTTAATCTTATCTTAATCTAAATAAAATCTTAATCTTATTTAGAGTGGCTCGCCATTCTTAGTGGGTCTGGGAGGTTCAACTAACTTGGCATGGAGGCAAACCAAAAAGACAATAAGGCTGGTCTGGATGGCTGATGAGGAGGAGTGGAACAGGAGGAGCAGAAACAAAGAAAGAGAAGGATGTTTGCCCACTTCAAAGCTTAAGCGAAGAACATGTGTGGAGTGTGTGATGGACAATAGGGCCCTTGTGGCCCCCTGCGGTCCCAGCAAACAGACCCTCGGGGAGCCTTGATGACGGGCACATACATTACTATAGGTCCCTCCTGTGTTACCCACATGCACACACAGTCAAACACAGACACAAATTCTTGCGATGGAGCCACTAACCTACAGAAATGTGTGCTAAATCACTCCATTCCTCCCTCTTTGAAACTTCTTTCAGCTGCTTTCAGTCACCTCAGGGTGCTGGGTGTGAACAATAGCTGAGGGGAAATGGGTCTTAGTCCTGCAGTAATCCTGGTTTTGTACACCAGACAGGGAGAGAGGCTGGAGTGAGAGGTCGGGGATAAGGGGCCTCATATAGGGGCACTGCTGAGGGGGAGACCCCTGTGGAACTATGCTGGGAATGTGACCTCTAAGAGCCTGTCGTGCGGTCCTGTCCTTTTGTCTCCTTCAGGGTGTTACCCAGCAGAGTGGAGACTCACTCGCCAACACACCCCCCACCCCTCCACCTGAATGTCCCCCCTAGGAAAACAGGCGCTCCCCCACCACACATGAAAGCTCAGCTTCATGTTTGCTCTAGGGGAGAGCTTTCGACACAACATCACCTTGTCCAGGTGCGATGGTGGGGGAAGTAGTCAATATTTATATTTCACCACTCCTGACAATATCAACAATGCCCTGAGAGTAGACTCAACACTGAGGCAAAACAAGCACTTTAAATACTAACTAAACTGTCCAATTTTAAACCAATGCATTCTCCTGTGGCATATTCAGAATACATCGGTTGTGCTTCCTCTAGCAGAAAGCTGCACCAAAGCCTCAATGAAGCCAATCCTTTCCCACCTCGGCCTCCGATAATGTTCTGTACTGGGTGACACAGGCAAGCCTGTTCCCACCCTCCCTCCCTCCCAGCATCTGTAGCACATTACAGCACAGATAAGATTATAGCGACCGGACAACGCAGGAAAAATTCCTGCAGTCTTTGCTACATTGGTTACCCATCTGGCTTCAATTGGTGTGTGTGGATGGCAGGGGGTGAGAGAGTGTAGACAGCTCACAGAGATCCTACATACTGAATGGTGAGCAGCTGGTGCTGTTTTTAGCCATTCCCCCAAACAAGGAATAGGCCTTGATTTAAGAAACTCAAGGTTATCATCTTGCCTGTGAAGGCCAACGGTTATCAGTGTTCCAGAAAGTGTGCGGTGTTCACAAGGGTCAAAGCAGAAAACTTCAGTTAAACATCTACTGGATGTGTCTGAGAATGCTAATCGGTGCCCTCAAAACACTGTACACCAAACTAATCCCCCCCCCCAAAAAATATAGAAGAACTATTGGGAGAGATGGTGGGGGGGTTATTTGAAATTTGGAATCCACTTCCTGCTTTGACTGGCTTTCACAAACAATCCGTGGACTTCTGTCAACTCATCCCTTTACTCTCTCTCTAACAACACAACGCTTTCCGGAATATAACACTCCCCACAGGGATAGTCAAAGCACAGGCTGGAGAAAACCAAATACAGGAAATGACCGGGCTGTTTCAGAGACTGACAGGTCTTCTTAAGTATAATATGGAACAGTGAGTCAAGTGATGATACTAGGGTTCTGGACATTTCGGTTCTGGCTTTTCTTAAGGTCCTGATCCAGGACCAGATACATGCAGCTATGCTAGTCAAGAGTTAGAGATCGCTAACAGAGTCCCCAGTTGCTCAAATCCCAGTCACGGCATAAAGACGTCAAGTGAAATACCTTCTGCAGTATTTACCAGTCATCAACGCTTGACAAAACGGACAATCGATCATGAGAGAATGTTACGCTTCAACGCAGAGTATGCGGTGACATTAGAACACACAATCGAAAGGTCTGTCAAGTCAAGTAAAAAGCTCTACACATACAGCACAACCTCTCTTTAGGAATGTCTTCTTTCAGTCAAGTAGACGCAACCACCACAGAGACCCCTTCATACAGCAACTGTATGCTCAGTAATCTGGAGGCATTTCTGCTGCAGTACTCTAATCCGTTAATAATACTGATAATTTGGCTACAGCTGCACCACTACTCTTGATAGCCTAGAACACAAAGGGCCCCTTCTGTCAGTGGGCTAGGCACTACGCTGGACACCCGTCTTTCCAAGAGGACGCCCATCATAAACAAAGGTGCATTGTGGGGGATGAGGGTATATTGGGAGGCTTGGACAGATCCCCGGGCCCTGCTCTCCCCCATTTGCTATGGCAACATCGCCGGTGGGTGAGTGAGCACATCTGGCACTGACATTGCTTTGCAAGGAGATGCAGGGATTCCTACCTAAGCCGGAACTCCTACTCGTTCCCACGATAATGGGTTAGTGGGGTGGTTTTGTGTGGTTAATTGGAGCCCTCCCACCACCTCTAGACACACACACACATCCATAAACACCAGGAAAAAACATTTTGAACTCCCCCAAGCACAGAGAATTGTTCGTCCGCTGACAGGAGGCCGTTTGAAGGGAACCTACCTCTGCATTTGATCTTGGGGTCGCCCCAGAACAGCTCCCTGCACTCCCGGCAGGTTTTACCTCCAAAGCCTGGCTTGCAGGAGCACTGGCCACTCAGCTGGGAGAGACAATGAACAGATACTTAAGGCATGTCTCAAACACACACACACACGCAAACGCATATTCTATAATACCTTCAGACACGCGTACACACAATGCTGACAACCTTACCTCATTGCAGGAGGACCCAAAGGAGTGATCAGGGTCACAATCGCAGGGCTCACAGCCCCTGCCGCTGGCCATGTTCCAGGTGTCGGGGGCACACTGGTTACAGTGCTGGCCCACCACGTTGGCCAGACACTGGCACTGCCCGCTGACCAGGTCACAGTGGCAGTCACCCTCAGAGGGGCAAGTGGCCTGGTTGGTGCCAAGGCGGTTGCACACGCACTCTGAGGTGTGGGAAGAATCTTGTGTCATTAGCATGTTGATAACTTTCTGTAACTTTAAGTAAACGTAGCACGTAAAAAAAAGAAACTGGACAAAAGTCTTAACCCACTCCTGCAATTCTGCGTGAGAGCATCTCCGTAGTAACCCAGACTGCAGCTGTGGCAGGCCTGGCCCTCCGTGTGGTACAGGCATTTGAGACAGACACCCGTGTTGGCATCACAGGACCCTGGGTCCTGCATGTCAATGTTGTTGTTGCACTGGCAAGGCTGGCACTGCCCGCCGTTCTCCTGGGGGTTACCATAGTAACCTGGGGCACACTCATCACACCTGGCACCTGTATTGGAAGAGATGAGGGAGGGAGAGACAAATACATAACATGAAATAGAGTACAACATAAATGGAGAGAGAGAGGGGCGGTATGAGGTAAGTCAAGAGACATACTGCAAAGAGAGGAAGTTCTTCTTAACCCCTCAACCTGATCCAACAGGTCACAACACAATGACACCCCTAATCCTCCACCCATCCAATAAAAAATAAGTACCACTTCGACATGTCCCTTGGTAATTACATCCGCCCTGTCACATCAAACCATCAATCTCTCATCCCTCCTTCCCTGACTTTACACCTCACAGACAACCCAAAATGCCCTTCTGCACTGCCCCACCCCTCCCAACGACCCTAACTTCCTGGGAGGCAAGTTTCAACACATCCCCCTCTGTGTTATCAGTCATTCTCATTCAGATTAGGGGGGTGTGGAGCTGGTAGTTATGTGGATTACCTCTGTACCCCAGGGAGCACATGCAGAACACCTGGTTTGAGTCTTGACGGTGGTAGCATCCGTCGCCGAACTGGCGCCCGCTGCCTGGCCCGTCTGGGCACATGCACGCACGACAGTGGTCGCCGGAACCCAGCTCGGGGTCACCATAGTAACCATCCAGGCACCTGTGAGGATGGAGGTGAGTTTAGTTGATTGGTGCTTGACTGGGTGGCTGAGGTCTGAGCACGGAACCACTCACATTTGGGAAATTATTAAGAAATTATTTAGTAAAGGTTTGGATTTGAACCCCATCCAGGACTGACCTGCCCATCAAGTACTGATCACCCCACCAAAACCAGAAACCATGACTCCTACCCCAGGACTGACCCTCAGCCCCAGGACTGACCCCACCCTCTTCCCCCTGCCCTCAGACAGACCTTTCACAGCTGTGTCCAGTGGTGTGCCCGCGGCAGGCCAAACACTGTCCAGAGAAGGGGTCGCAGTCCTCCGCGTGGCCGTTGCAGGAACAGGGCCGGCAGGAGGGGAAGCCCCAGTGACCTGGCAGGCAGCGGTCACACTGCCGGCCATACGCTCCAGAGACACAAGGGCACTGGCCTGTGGCCTCGTGGCAGAAGGAGTGCTCCGAGCCCTGGGGGTTGCAGTCACAGGCTGGATGGGAAGAGGAAGGAGGGATTTATATCATAGTTATATCATATTGGGGAAAAAAAACATTTCAAAATCCAAGCTATGAAGTTAACTGTTTAAGTGTAGGTGTTTGGATTGATTATTTTCACAAAATAATGTAATAATAATATAAATTAAATTTATAGTATATGAAAAGTTCAATACAACTCACGTCTGCAGCCGCTGGGGCCGAAAAGGTAGGTAGAGGGGGCACATTTATCACAGTTTCTGCCGACCACATTGGGCCGACACTGGCACTGCCCGCCATTGGGGTCGCACACGGTGCTGAGAGAGCCCTGAGGGTCACACTGGCATGCTGGGAAATGGAGATGATGAGAGGAGGGGAATTGAAGACGTTGTTAAAGGAAAAATATTCACAGCCAGATTACATAAATTGACATTTTGTGTTTAAGAAAGATATTTCACACATAAAAGTATGAAGTTCATCCTATTCTCAAATGCAGTCACAAAGTAATTTACTGGCAACCTACACATTCTACATCCATCTAAATTTGTTGTCATAAGTGGGCTTGTTGCTTCACAGTGTCAACTTCTTGCATATCTATCACTCTGACAGAAACACAATGTCCTTGTCAGGAGAGGAGCGGAAAGAGATATGAGAAGGAGGAGAAGAGGGGGGTCCAGACATTCCACAGAGTGCACATGGTCCATGTAGAACACAGTCATGAGGTGATATTGGGTCATGTGAGTATGTAGGACAGAGGACTGCAGTGATTTTAACTGGGTCATGTCAAGTCATGGAGTTTATGGCATCAGTCAGTCAGAAAGTGGACCATCAGTGGAAAGTGTCCATTGGTGCAAATGTAAATCTGTGTTTCCATGCCTGAGTGTGCGTGTCAGTGGGTTTTCATGCATGTATCCCTAACAGAAAAAAAGAGAGAGGGAGAGTGTCCCCTCGGGTGCTTCCTGCAGTGCGGGTGCCGACATGTTTCCAGCCTCCTTCTGCCCGCAGGCTCTCCTACCAACACCACGCTGAATCTTCCATCCTGTCATCGTAAATCACCAAACCCTAAACCCTTCTGACGCTCTTCCACACCACCACAGCTCGGTGAGGAAACCACAGCTATGAGGGAACCGTCTGATCTGAGGTCCACACACGCACCAGCAGAATCATATCCTTTCTGAAGGCTGGTTTTTAACTAGAGGTTGCAGGACGGTGTTCATTGTGACCGTGCTAATGACTTGGATTAGGTCACTGAGTTACTCTGGGGAGCAGTCAAAATTACTGAACCAGAGAGTTGCAAAGAACTCTGACAAGAGCCGAGAAGAAACATGATGCCGAGTGCATATTTTCAGGAAAGCCTCCCTGAAACAGCCTCTAATGAACAGCTAGGACAATGAACCATCCATCACCCTGAGAAGTTAGACTAGTGTTCACTGTTGAGGAATGCTGAGAACACAAGTCCTATCCATTATAGTCATTTCATGCTTCTAATTTCAATTTGACACCTTCATATTATGCAATGTAACCACATATTCATGCTTTAGTTGAAATAAATTAAATGGTGTAATCTAACCATAACATATGGAATGCATTCAATGAATAATATATGGTTATATTGAACATGACGTTTGCCGCTTGTCTGTTTCAATGTGTTCATCACGTTTTATCAAGCAAAAGACAATTTTCAAAGTTCTTCATACAGTATGTAAACTACTCTAATCACCAACCAGCAAAACCACCAATGTGAATGCATCGAGATCTGGCTGCAGCAGATCCTTACTACAACAAAGAAAGAGCACAATTCTGATATCTGTCTATGAGAGACAAGAGATTTACGAGTGAAGCAGTCTGAGAAAGTTCCTCTGTGGGGATTTCAGCATCAGGGCCCTATAATCACATTGGGCCCTCGGGGACCAGCTTCATGTCCAAACATGTGTGTGTCTGTGGAGGTGTGTGTTTGTGTATGTGTGGAGGGGAGTACTGAAACATGAGGCATAACGTAAGTGTTGACATCAGTCGGGAGAATGAAGACAAGACTGGTGTGTTGGAGACCTAGGAAGCAGGCTGTTACTGCTGACATAATGACTGACAGCAACAGGGAACATAAAGACATGGAAATGTGTGAAAGACAGACAAAGGACATGTAGAAATGTTGAGGAGGAAAGAAAGAGAGATGGTGATAGCCATGACTGACATCGCAGGTGATGGGGTCAACATGGGAAGGAAATTCACTCATGTCCCAAAAATGTTGTCAGGAGTCAGTCAAGTTCCACCTTCAGTGACAGAAGAAATAGTACACCTTGTAGGAAAACAAAGGCAAACACTGACCACAAAAAAGTTGGTCAGTGTTCAAAAGTTGATGTAGGTAGTAACTGTATGATGAGGTGATCAGAGGGTTGGGGAAAGTGAAGGGACTCAAACACAGAACCTACCTTTGGCTCCTTGGTGCAACAGGGCTGAGATGCTGAAGATGAAGTTGTGGCAGATGTCAGTGGAGGGGGTCTTGACTACGTTTTGGCTGTTCTCCAGACAGCGGTAGCGCTGGAACGTGTCCCAGGCATTGCTGCTGCCACCATGGCCTGATTCTGAGAAGATGTCCAGGTTTTTACAGTGGGGCATGAGAACAATCTGGAAGAAAGAGAAGGAAGAGGAGGACAGGGATTCAGTTGGCAGGCTGCGTCACTGATAATCTAAAGGAGCAAAAAGACGGAGAACCAATCAGACTTCAAGTGCATTCACACGACTTTACATAGCAAAGATCTGTGAAAACTATTTTCAAACGACATCTGGCTAATGAGATTAGCTGTAGAATGGTTGAAATACTGGTGGAAATAAATGGTTCCCTTGACAGAGAGGTACTGACAATGTGTGCACCAGTTGGAACAACTTTCATATCTTGGCAACAACTCAAGGAACAGTTTTTATTGTTTGTGTGTGGGGGGATGGGGGGCTTACCGAGTCAATGAGCGTGTAAGGAGACTGTACGTCACTCAGAGCAGAGTACAGAGGAAGGCTCAGTCTTACAGTGTAGTTCAGCCCGGTTTCAAAACACACTGGTCTGGGGAGAACCACATAGCTAGGACACAGAGGGAGAGAGACAAGCATGTAAGAAGATAAAGACAAGCACAAATCAGAATCAGAATAATTGGCCCTGTGTTTACCGTGAGCCAGGGTGGAGGGAGATCATCTGGTTGTCGTCGTCCGGCATGGTGTTGGCACAGCGACTATCTGCTGTGATCACCCCTGGCCTCATGACTGTCATCAACACCTCCTCCCACTGGTCTGGTAGCTACACACACATAACACAATGCAAACAGAATGCATAGTTACGTTATGCACTTTTTAAATACATATGGCATGTTATTATAGAGTTATGGTTATAGGTTAAACATGTTATGATTACAGGGTATACTGTTCATGTTGATTAGACAATTAGACAATTAGATTTATGATTATGTTAGTTTGTCCAATTATTTTTAAAATGTGTTGTAATTCCTACACCGTTCACCTGATTTGGATGTAAATACCCTGAAATTAAAGCTGAAAGTCTGCACTTAAAGCACATCTTGATTGTTTCATTTCAAATCCATTGTGGTGGTATACAGAGCCAAAATTATGAAAATTGTGTCAATGTCCAAATATTTATGGACCTGACTGTATGTGTGTTTGGTGAGGGAGGCTGCAGGTGTGTCCTGAACCCACCTGGGGCTCGTAGCGGATGAGGATGTCGTACTCCATGGAGTGAGGGACGTTGTCGATGGAGAACTCCAGGAATGCCCCCTCGGGCACGTTGACGAACCCTACGCCCGTCCAGGTGGGGCTGCGGTCCTGGGGGTGTGGCCTCTGGACCACCGTCACCCCCTGTAGAGGTGGAGAGAAGGGAAGGAGAGAGGGCATTATAGAGGGGGTGGAAGGAGTGATTGACATCAATCACAGTCACACAGTGGAAAGGTCAGAGGTCACTCACGGGTCCGAACTTGGCATCCTCTGCTTCGTAGGTGTAGTGGTCCAGGGCTATGAAGTAGAAGCCGGACTCCACCTGGTCACAACGGCGGCCGAACATGTGGTCTCTGCACACACACTGACCGCTTTCCTGGGAACACCTAGAGAAGAGAGGGAGTCAAAATGTTGGATGTTCAATCCTTTCGTATTTCAAAAATTTAAACGACTCAAGTTGGAATTCTGTTCTGAAACATTAACATTTTAAGGTTCAAAATCAAAGTATAATTGAATCAAAATGATCTGTACTTGAGAATTAAAAGTTTTATCTTCATATAAAAAGTGAATCAATGTGTGAGGGCCGGTTCTGATAAGAGGAAGGACTTACACCATGGGCGTCGTTAGCCCTGTTTTAGGGGGGCTGAAGCCCCCCCTAAATGTTCTTCAGCCAACCCAAATTATTATCGGGATTATTATCGGGCCGCCGAAGAAACACGATAATTAATAACAATATTTTATTTCGAAAAATTACCGGATGCTCTCGGTTAAATGTCGGTCACTTGAGCGTCAAAAATGTAACCCACAAGTTCGAAAAACTAGTGAAAAACGGATGTCTTTAGGAATCGCT
The DNA here is from genome assembly GCA_030340665.1 of Neosalanx taihuensis. NCBI lineage: Eukaryota > Metazoa > Chordata > Actinopteri > Osmeriformes > Salangidae > Neosalanx > Neosalanx taihuensis. The sequence continues at coordinate 13,316,698 of CM059290.1, read as the reverse complement.
GGCTGGCTCACATCGGTCTGCGGTACGACTACCCCCCCCCCCCCCCCCCCCCGTCGACAGAAAATGCCAGGGGCTAAGCCCCCCCTTTCTTTCAATCCTAGAAACGTCCCTGACTTACACGTTATCGACGGCTCCGCCCAGGTCACAGTCACATGGCCTGCAGCCGTCCATGTCGTTACTGAGCCCCCAGTGCTCTGGCTGGGGAACACACACAGTCACACACAGTGTTAAAACAGAAAACAGTTTTTTTTACGGCCATGTTGTTAGAGACCTCCCACAGTGTTCTTCAGCTGTGCTGGGAGTTAGCCTGTCACATACTGCTGGCTGTTTGATGGCCAGAACATTTAGGACTTAAGTGGGACTGAAGTCATCTGAGCCAGAAAACCTCTATTTGCACTTGCAGACAGCCAAACCATATAATCCGGATTTGTATGTGTGTTCCTCTGTTTAATAGGGTGTGTTGGGTTTGAAAGACCACCACAGCAGCTGTGTTTCATTTCTGTTTGTCGTTTGTGTTTTGTCTTGTATCTTCAAATATGTCTGGTGTGTGTGGGCATGCATGTGTGTGTATGAATTAGTGTATTTGTGTATGCATGTATGGGGGTGTGTGTGTGTGCCCCTCACCAAGCACTGGTTGCAGTCTCTCCCAGTGACCAGGCGTTTGCAGAAACAGTCTCCAGAGTCTGTGTCACAGGGGCTTCCTCCAGGGACAGTGCCCAGGGCGTTACAGGTGCAGGCTGGGTCACACGCAGAGAGCAGATACACAACAATCAGTGAGAATGTGTAGGCGTACTACATTATCCATGTCCGTCGCACATACACTTCATTAAACACTATCCTGGGGTTATATATGGTGTTGTAAGCTCTTTGTGTGTGTATCTTACTGTGTGTGTTTGTTTTGGGAGGGGGGGTGGTTATTTACTAGTGTGTATGTGCATGTCTATCTGTGTATGCACCCCAGAGTGTGTGTGTTGAGACATCCCGCCTTCCCAGCACCAGAACGAGGGGCCCTAGTCGCCTCACAGACGTCATAGGCATCAGTGGTTCCCCCTCTGGCTGTCACAGTGTGTGCCCTTACCCAGGCAGCCCAGCGGGTGGTCCCCCAATCCGTAGTGTGACTGTTTGCACTGGTCACAGCGCTCCCCCTCCACGTTGGGTTTGCAGCGACATTGGCCAGCAATCAAACCATAGTGGACATCAGTGCTTTTGTCACAGATGCCTCCATTCAGTGAGCCCACTGGGTCACAGTTACATGCTAGACAGTGAGAGAGAGACAGATGGGACGGTAAGAAAGGAGAAATACAAAGAGAATTAAATACGAGGCTTTGTGCACTGGAAAAGACATACATTTTACCTCAGGAGACCAATAATCATCATCTGATCAGTTGAATGCAGTACACTATGATCCACAAGACAGGAACTTTGACATTTAGTGAGGAATGCAGAGGAAAAGAGTCTACTTGACTGATTAAAGAGGAATTTAGGAAACAAAAATACGTCGAGCATTTCTCTGTAGAATGGAATAATAAGAGAACATGTTGAAGGTCAAACAAGAACAGTTGACATTTTCACAGAGTTCTAGGAAGAAAATATTTCATAGCCTCCTACGGATTTAGTATGTTATCAGATAAAAAATACAAAATATAATTTTGTTTGGAATTAATGTTCTTTCACATTATCACTGGGAGGGAGGAGGTGCATTGTGGGTAGGGATGAAGCCATGTAAGAGGGGGTCATGCTTGGTATCAGCTTGTTGCAAGTGGAGAATGTCTCACCACTCAGACACATGAAGCAACAACAGGCTTCAAAGCCCAGGTGTTCCTTCTAAACTCCATCGGAGATGGGATGAAAGACGCAGGTGATAGGAAACAAACACACTCACACAGACACACACACAGATGCGCACACAGACGACCGCACACAAAGCAGACATTCATGGTGTCATTGGAGGGTAATGACACCCTCTTTTCATCTTTTATGATAAACATAACCAATGCGACAGAGAAGAGAATGGTGTGATGTATAGTGAGGGTTGACATAGACTGAACTGAACAGGTGATATGAGCAGAAGGTCAGGTCAAGTAAAAGTTTTAAATCACTGTCCCAACTGTCCTAGAGGTTGTTTTTAAATCCGGGTGGGACAGCTTTTTAAAATAACTGACAATGCGTCTGTTAAATATCAATTTGTCTGCGTGGGGGGGATTTGCTGTTATCATGTCCCACACTCTTTTGAATGAAACCTGCGGTCCTGGTTCATAGGACACAAAGTCAAGTAGGGGTTGGTCAGAGGAACCCTGTGATAAGGCGCTCCATGTCAGGGCCGCTTACGTTCGCAGATGTTGGGGTCCCGGACGTCCTTCTCGGGGTGCTGGTAGAAGAAGGGCTTGCACTGTTCACACTGGTGACCCATGGTGTTGTGTTGACAGTCGTCACACACCCCCCCGCTCACGCTCCCCGTGGACAAGTACACGGCCATGTCAAAGTGGCATGAGTTAGAGTGCTCGTTGCAGTTACACACTGGAGAGAGAAAAAAGGGGAGGGGGAGGAGAGGGAGTGAGGGAAATAGGGAGAGACACCACAGAGCGGGGGCGATGTCACATTCATAAAAAATATTTATTCAATACACAGCTATTCAGTTTGCTAAATAAATATAACACCTGGATAATATACATCTGGATTTAGTCAAATTGTATTTTTTTATATGTTTTGGAGACACAAAGTGTTATCACTTGTTATCACTTGTGTTTTTTTTAATCACTCAATGTTCCTAAACATCTCAACCTCCCTGCCATATGGTTGGGGTCTTACTTTTGCAGGCGTGGGTGTTGCGTCCCTCAGCTGGTCTCCAGGGAAGGTCGTGATAAAAGTCCTGACACTTCTCACAGTTCAGACCCATGGTGTTGTGGTTGCACATGCAATGGCCGTGGACCTGGGAAGCAGACATTGACAAATACAATTTAGTGTGTTGGTTCTCAAGGCCGCAGGTCAAGCTTCATGCACAATCAACTGGAGAGCAGAAGGAAAAACAGAGTTGAATTGTAGAGTAGACACAATGGGGAAGCACGGACAGCGCCAGGCAGAAACTAGGCTGAGTCTTCCTCAATTTCCCTTCCAGGGTCTCCAATGCACTCAGGTTGAGTGATAAAGACATGTTTGAAACCGCTGTCACAAAACCGTGATGCAGTTTTTGACACCATTATTAAATATTAAGGAGACTTCAACTATCGTTGATTCAGAAGACACTGGGGTGCTAAGCTCTATAGTGAGACTCCTGTAAGGAATGCCAAGTTGTAACAGACAACTGGTGAGAAGCTGCAGTTCTCTCTTCTCTGGCTTCGTCCTCCCAGTATCCCAGCTCCAGATGGCCACAGGGACTGTTTACACTCTGCAGGACCTGTCATCTGGTCTGTGTTACACCAAAGGACACCAGCGTCAACACATGGGTAGAGATGAGTTGTCATCTCATGTCTGAGGCATGTCTGAATTCAATCAAACAGCCGAGTAAAAAAGTCCCTTATGGTGGTAAGGGAATACTTTGTCACCTTGTCACCGATATTTAAAATGTTGGTGTCTTTATGTGTTGTGACAGTATGAAGTCTTCTTTAAGTCAGGTTCAGCTCATGATTGAGTTTTAGGGAGACTGATATATTTTGATGGCCAACCTTCCTCTTTCGCAGACAAAAAGAGTGGAAATCAAAACAGCAAAGGAAATCAGACTAACAGTAAACAGCGCAGAACAGAGACTTAACAGGAAATGCATTGTTGAACTCATCATTAAGACACATAAATGACCTGCAAACATCTCTTACCTCTACCTTGACACACACACAGACACACAAACTAACTTGAATTCACGGTATATCTCTCACACAAACAATCAGGGAACACACATACAGTACATACTAACTGTTCCCTTCACAGGCATGGAACAGACATAAAACCTTTGAAGTCAGCAGCCTTTCATGGAACTTTCACAGACAAACCACTACGCACATGCTCTAAAGAGGCACACTGAAACAAACACATTTTTGAAGGAGAAAGACAGCAAAGCCTGATGATGTTGTAATTGGAACCATGTTAACACTTGGCATGTGTGCAGTTCCCTCCATGCATGGCCCATGGTGCAGTCATAGAGACTAACAGACATAAAAGCAACCACAGTTCACTCTCATAAGCCAGTACAGAAGTTTGCCCCAGAATCGCTGTCTGTTGGAATCCCTAAAAATTCAAATCAATCTTCTAAAAAACATACATTTATCAATAATGGAATTTGATGAGCTCACCATGCCCTCTACTTCCCCTCCCTCCCCTTTCACAGGGGCACACTCGGAGGCGTGGCCATAGCAGAAGCAGTTGCCACGGACGATCATGTCATAAATGGCGTAGTAGTATTTCTCCTTGATCTCCACGCGAGAGTCCAGCAGGTTGTCTCCCAGCGTGTGCAGCTTAGTGAACTTCACCCTCAGGTTGGTGATCTTCAGCATGTCTACAGGGTGGAGATGCATTTTGTTAGCACGTAGCTAGCTTGAGGAAATGCTGTTGTAGTTGGACACTGGTGTCAATGCAATTGGTTTAAAAAGTGACCTTGGCTATGGGCAATCTTTCTGGAGAAATACTTCTAGTATTTACATATGATATTTAAATATATAGAAAATATATATTTTATACTTAAGAACTGTGTGAGGTGTGCATGACCAAACCTGATTGGCTCTCAACACTTACTTTGTATTCTGGGACTGTAAGGATCTTCGATTCTGAACGCAGGGTCCAACACTCTGAAGATGACCTACATCAAACAGATAGTAGGGCTTAAAGGGGGTATACTCTAGTTGTGACATTTAAATTTGGTCATTTGCCAGACGTTTTTTCTCCAGACCGACATACACATAGGGCAAATACTCATTAGAAGTGCAAAAATCCAACAGTATTTTAAAGTGGTGACAAGTGGTGAGGCATTTTTGCATGTTACCGACAAACCGATTCTACCAGAATCAACTAAATCTAAACATATTGATTGACATTGTAGGTTAAACTCTCGAATGTTGTTCATCTTTACCACACCTGATCTAGAAGACAGAAAGAAGAGCGTACCTCTCCCTCGGTCGACGGCTCGATGTCAGAGTAGCGGGAGTCGCAGATGACGTCGTCCACCTTGTGCATAGGCCCGTGAGACACAAAGGGGAAGGATGCCTCGCAGTCGTACGCAAAGTACCGGTACACCTGCCATGTCTTTCCAAAGTCAGCTGACCGCTCAATCACCATGGCTGCAGGCCGGAAAGTCTATACAGGTGGGAAAAAAACTGTCCTTTAACGCTGAGGTCATTAGACACACACACACACACAGACATACTTACAAATACAAATGCACTCACTCATAAAACTTTGGATTCACCTTTTACTGCTCAATAATAACACACAAGAGCATACACATACACACACAGTCTGATGAGACAACTAGTAATCTATCTGCAAGCACACCTGGAAACTCTCCCACTTTTCCTGAACTAATCTTACATAACCTGATGTAATCCCAGATTTACGGTTTTAATACAGATGCAATCTGGCAACATTCTGTACTAGCAAAAGATATGAGACCAAATTTGCTTTATCAGTTATAGTTTGACAGTATCATACAGGGACATGATTAATGTTACTACATAATGCTAATACACACTTTTTGTAATGAACACCCCAGATAGGCTGAGGTATTAGCAGTTAACCCTAATCAATCATTTAGGTATACCAACGTAACTTCTATAGTCTGTCTCTACTGTAAAGACTTCTAGTGTCTGTTACTGAAGAATTCAGGTTCTGCAGTAGAGACCCCTGCTGTTGACGTATTTCTCTACAATGGGCAGTCTGCTACAACATTCCTCGGACTGTTTGAGTGTCTGTGTGTGTGAGAAAGAGACCTCCCACAAGGCCCAGTCTACAGCTAATCTGCAAACGGTCCGAGCATCGCCTTACACTACCCACGCTCCCCCACAGTGAGCCCCCAGATGCGCTCCCTATTGGCTACCTTAAAGGTCATGATGAGGTGGGTAAAGTGGAACTCCGCCTCCAAGTTCAGCTGGATGGTCACATTCTGAACGCCTGTGCAGAAAGAAAAAAAAAGGGGGGGGGGTGTAAGAGAGAGGGATTTTGGACAGAAGGGAGACACATGGATAAGAGAGGGAAGAGGAAGTAGGAGAGAGTGAGGGAGAGAATGGAGTAGAGGGGAGAGAACAGTAAAGGGGGGTAATGGAGGATAGGAACAGATTGAGTTACAGAAGAGGGCCGAAAAGTCAGAGAGGGTGAAACGGATAGAGAGGAAGAAAGAAGGGGGAAAACACGACTCTGAGAAAGCTGAGGTTTCAATAAGCCAAGCAAAACAAACGCTGGAGTGGTTAACTCTACATGCTCCACTTTTCTAAGAGAATCCTGTTAGCATAGAAAACATACAATCCATAATCGTATCACTTTGCAACACCTCTCTGCTCATTTCCTATGCTCATCTCATTCTTCTTTGATGAAATCCTGGTTTGAGAGTTTTATGAAACACTTGAGAGTGATGAAGCGGACAACGGTGAAGCAGTTAAAAGCTCAATTTAAAATCTCTCTTTCATTTCAGTGATCTAGAGTCTCAGAGCTGCTTTCAGCTCATTTAGCTAACCAACGCATATTACGACACGCTAATGTCTATCTCATTAACTGTAATGACATGGTCTTCCTGGGGCTATGACCAGCGCCACATCCCAGAGTCACCTGAGCAATGATTCCCAGGAGGTTAATCCTGTCATTCTAGAGTTTACAGACAGGTCATCGTTCTAACTAGTCAGCCATTACTGGGTCGTTCTGTTTGAAGACCTCCCTTCAACGCTGATTACAGGGAGTTTACCATGAATAGAGGATAAGAAAAGAAAAGAAGAGGGAGCGGTTGTTGGGGTGAGAAAAAAAAGAGACTCACCTTTGATAGAACTAGTCTACCTAGACGTGTGTGTTTGTGTGTGTGTGTGTGTGTGTGTGTGTGTGTGGATGGGGGGGGGGGGTGGGGGTGGGGGACTCACCATTTTCTGACTGCCACCAGGTTTTGAGGCGGTAGGGGGCAAACGTGGTAACAACGTTCTGGACATGGTGTCCATTAGTTTGGTTGGATTGTTCCACGTAGCTCCCGGTGGAGTCACAAACAAAGCACTTCTTCTCCTCCTGAGGATGGCATGGGGGGAAAGGGAGGAGAGAGAGGGGGGAGACAATGAGAGAGAGCAGAGACAGAAAGAGAGAGAGAGAGCAAGAGAGAGGGAGAGAGAGAAAATGAGACAGACCGAAGGGTAGTTAAGGACAGAAAAGAGGGGGAGAGAAAGGGGGGGGGGTAAATAAAGAACAAGAGAATGGGTTAGAGAGAAAAAGAGAGGGGGGAACATGTCAGACGAATTCTTGGGATACCACACTGAATCATCCCAATCAAAGGAAAGATAAGGAGGTCTTTGAAGACCCCTATTCAAGACCCCTATTCAAGTTGTTGAAATTGGGTCTTTCATCACGTTGTGTACCGACTGTGCTGATGAGGCTGATGGAGATGTATGAGACCTTAAGGACTTTTAAATGGAAGGCCTGCGTTCATCAGGCCAGACTTATTTGGGGTTGATGGGAATGAATTCATTTGGCTACCAGACGTGTTTGTTTCTGTGTATTTCTGTGTGTGTGTCAAACAATTGAGGTATTTGGAGGAAGATTAGGACACAGGGAATTTATACAGGCAACAGTGCACCATCACCTATTGATAAACAAATGGAGCTAAATTAATTACACTTCAGTGTTTTCTGAGGGTTCATGAGGTTCAGATTAGCAGACTGGGTATGTGTTTTTGCCACAGGAGTCCCTGGAGTCATGTTTTAGAGTCTAAATGATCTCCAGCCATTACATGCCAGCCCACGCCAGTACAATAAGCCCCCATCGACACAAACTGCTGGCCCAGCAACTTTCAATTCATTTGAAGACCTTCCAGATGTCTTTTGTTAGTCTCAAAGTCAACAATGCTTGAAGGGGGATTTCTTCCTCTGAGTCAGGAAGTTGTCTAGACATCTCAGGAAGTTATATGATTCTGAAACCTGTCCTCCCATGATGAGCATCTTCAAAACTGTGTGCCCCTACACCCTGATCCCCTGCAACACAATCTGGGGTTTAAAAAAACATTTTGTCACAAAGGAATTCCTTGTATTGAAAATAAAAGGCAGTCGGAACAGTTCAAATATGTCCCACGAACAACTTCCAGGCAAAAGCTTGCCTGTAAAGCGGTAGTAATAAAAATTCATTTTTAAACTGGAACGCGAGGGCTTCAATCTTAATCAAACAGAAAAATTGAAAGAAGAATTGAAAAAAAACACATAATTTAACAAATAACTCACTTAAACGTTAACCACACATAGGCTATCAAAATCTCAGCTCTCAAAATATAATGGGAATTTAGACTGAGATTTCGTGTGCTTTAGGCTACTATTACGCCCCAGTATAATTCTTCCCAGGCTCCGAGATTCATGTCCTCGGGGTTGCAATTCAATACAGACACTATTCGAGTAGAGTTCTTATCTCTTAGGCTACTCTTAAGAAGTTCCTGAAACAGACCGAAGGCACAACACACCTTAAAATCGGACCAACGCACAGTGAGCTACTAAGCTCAAAGACTGGGAACTTTGTGCATAGTCTAATTCGGTGTATCACTGGTCTCTCAGCGGTCAGACAGTCTACCTGTAAGTGACTGACGATACAGAACGGTTCGGGTCGCTGACGCCCGCATGTTGAAGTGGCAGACAGCTGGTGGGCTCTGCCGATGAGGAGATCCCCAGTCGCAGGGTAGCAGCTCCCCTCCGTACAAACATCACTGAAGTCTGGTACCTGGGCAAGGACGCACGTCCCTGCGACTAAAAAAAAAACAATGCAATCATTTTCAGACCAGTAGAATGTTTCCATTTACATCATGAAATATAATGAAACTTTTTTTGAGAGAGAGAGAGAGAGAGAGAGAGAGAGAGAGAGAGAGAGTGGTAGAGACTAACAAAAGACTAAATCATAAAATCTATTGCAATGTTCAAAAAAAAGAGAAAAAAGTGTAATTTACGTTATCCATTGGTTACTGTAAAACTGTGTTGTATGTCAACTGCGATTGGCTTATTTTTAAACAAGAACTATATGAGTCACAAACAGTATTCTGTAGGTTGCTTGGTAGTAGTTGAGAATGGTTTTGATCACACTGGGGGAAGAAAATACAGCTTATTTCTACGGGTTTTCAACTATACATAATTCTGAAAATAAGTCAAACTTACATAGCAGGGGCGCAATGTGAAAAATCAACATTTCCTGCGATAATGTGTCTCTTGGATGGTGCGTCCTCTTCTTGTGGTGCGTGTTGGTCCTTAGGTGAGGGTTAAGTCTGCATCCCACATCAGTCGTCAAAGCAAAGGGAGAACGCAGCAAACTTTATCTCACTCCTTCTTTGTGAAGCATGCGCATAGACTATGTCGCTGGCCCTCCCCCAAATCCCCCCATTAAAAAAAAAAAAAACTAAAAAACGACACAGCAGCGCCGACCACCTGGGTCAATCATGTACTTCTCAGCAATCAAACAGGCCTACATTAGAGTCAAGTTACACAAACCATCCACAACTGTATGTCAGAATATATGTCACAAACTCAGGAATCTCACAGAGAAAGTTCAGGCACACAATCACTTCTCTGGGGAGAATGCAAAAGGTACTTGAGCAGGATACCAACCCCCACCTCTTATTTTCTAGAACAAAGAACATTCCAATAAAGTCAGGAAGCTTCCTCGTGCCCCAGGCACAGGTGAAACCTAGCTACGGTATGTGTTAATAGGGGAATATTTACTGGTTCTGTAGTTCAATCAAGTAAAAAAAGAGCAGTGGATTTCCACCTCTGCAAACAGGAATTCAAAAATTAATGTCCTGTGACTTTAACCCTGCCCTGTTATTGAGACAATTAAAGCATTTTTGTGCTGTTTTCTTGTACGCTACTAATGATAGGTTCACTGCATCAAAGACTAAACTGGAAAGTATGCAGAATAAATGGTGTGTGTGTTGTGAATTGAGCAGCAGATGGTGAACCCACACCACTCAAAAAGGGTGGAGGTCCTAATTTAATTATCTATGAGGGGGACAGAACCTCTGCTCTGTGAAAGCTGATTCAATTGGCTTCTTGAGTCAACGGAAACTACAGTGTACTAGTCATTGTGATCAATGCAAACAACCTCAAACTTATCTCAATGAGGTTGATTCATGTAATCCTCTTTACTGTAAAATACAGTTCAGACACAACATTTCAACCACATGGAAGAAGAATTAAGTGTTTTAAGAAACATCTTGAAAAGCATAATAGTTTTCACATACCAAATTGACATCAATTGTGTATCCCTGCCCAGCCAATCAGAGAAGGGTTCTTGAATCACATTTGATCCTCCATCCAGAGGACCAGTGACTTTCAAACCGACATCCAGACATACCTGTGGATTCTTTTCCCACAGGTGAGTGTGAAACGTTTCCAGGGGCAGGGTGTGAGTCCTGAACCCCGGATGGAGTCACATTTTCGTGATTAAATGTTAGGATCATCCATGTGTACAGGATCACCCAGCCAAGGCTCTGTTTTAGTTCTTTAGCCATTTAAAAGATCCAATCAAAATGGCAAATTAAATAAAAATTAAACCTCTTAATCATATAACTTCCGAACTACAGTTTGTTTGTTATAGTGCCATTGTTTGTGGGACTACACAAGCTTTGTTGATAGCAAAATGCTATTGAGTTTGTGGAATTACTGGAGGGCAAAAACCTGTACAAACAGAGGAGTGGAACATACTTCATCATGAAAGTAGTTACCATATTTTTCGGACTATAGGGCGCATTTAAAAGCCTTTAATTTTCTCAAAATAAAAACGACAGTGCGCTTTATAATCCGAAGCGTTTTATATATGGATTAATTCTGGTTTTACATTTTACATTTCATTTAGCAGACGCTTTTATCCAAAGCGACTTGGTTTTGCTCACTGACCCCAGTATTACGGCTACCGTAGCCAGGTGCGTCGCGGATTAATACATACTGTGTTTCACCATAATATTACAGTGTGTGTATAAGGATCCCAAAGTGGCACCTGTCAAAAGACACGCTTACGACGTGGATTTATCTGACTGTTTTTTTCCCGCTTAATGCGCCTTATAGTCCGGTGCGTTTTATATATGAAACAAGATCGAAAATAGACCCTTCATTGACAGTGCGCCTTATAATCCAGTGCGCCCTATAATGCAAAAAGTACGGTATTTTGCACAAAGCATCAGAAAGACAAGGTGTGTCCGAAACAGCTTTTTTGTTTGATTGCAGAATGTGTGTGCAGGTGTCTGAACACACGAGGAACATGCAGGTAACCACATATCCATTACACACTGCCTCAAACAAAAAATACTTTTAAGTGTCAACAAATTAGTGACCACAGCTTAATACTGTGGTCTAGTTTACCTTGACACAGTGGAGGATTTTTGTTAATTATCTTTAACAAAAAAGTGTGGACTGACAAAAAAATAAATAATTATAGAGAAAAGGTACATCTCATTTACTTGATTAGGCCTGCTGTACATTATTGGTCATAGATTACACTCTTGTGGTCATAGAGAGAACTGCATATTGATATTTTTCAGCGTGTTGAAAGAAACAACTTTACTTTAATCCTTTGCCCGCACACACTTTGTATATTTCTTTTAAATATCTGAGCGATACCACCTGACATTATTTACAGTGGTCACAGGCTCTTATGTACAGAACCAGTTCTTGTGTTTGCAAATGTGCTAGTGCCACATTCCTTAAAGGCCAAAAACATATTAGAATTTGTAGTGAAAGTGAAGAATCACAAATATCACAAGATGTGTATTTTTTTATGTATTTTTCTTAATCATGTTTTACATGTTTAAGTTTGTACATTTAAAATGATTGCATGGATATAAAAAACGGTTCTTTTTGATAGTCAAAGATCCATTTTAGATATTATAATAATACAACAAATGGATGAGGAATGAACACTTATGTAACAAAGGCACTATTATGTTGAAGTTACAGTCAAAATTATATTGCCAATATATTAAACGTCAAGCTGTTGGCCTAGGGTATATCAAGTTGTCTACGTAGCTATGCATCATAACCTTATAAACAGGTGATGTAGTTGTCTATCCGACTGGCTATCGCTTTGCGCAGGGATTCCACCATCTCCAGCAACATAGAAACCTCATTGGCTTTGTCATCTTTGCTCTTGATAAAGTTTAGAATTTTTTTTTCCAATTCTGGAAAGTGACAAAAAGCATAACTCAGTTATACTGTGAAATCTGACAATTTTCAAAATAAGTTTTGTTATGAAAAAAGCTTTTGAATGGTTAAAGAATACTACACCTTCAATGTTTTGTACTTTATCTGCAACATCTTTTTTCAGTTTCTCTGCTTCCATTGTAATATTCTTCAGGCGTGTATTGGCTGTATTCTCAAGGTCCTTGTTTTCGTTTTTCTCCTTCAGGTCATTAAACAAGTCTTCCACTTCTTGAACTTCCTGTTGAACCACCAGGAAAAGGGAAAAACAGACAAACCAAATGTTAAAATCATTTTGCAGCATATGATTAGAATTGGTTGATTGCCACAAATCCTGTTTTGTCATAATTGGAAATAAAATGAGGGCAATACGTACAGTTTCAGCATCGTTGGCATCAGCAAGAGCATTGTCAGTAGCATTTTTGGCCTCTTTTGCCTGCTCGCGGTTCATTTCAATTTTTTTCTTCAGTGCTTCAATCTCCTCTGGCAATTCCTCAAGTCGAGTGGTATTTAAATTATCCAGTGTCTCATTCAGCGTTGTCTCAATCTGTTGACCACAATGAACACATAGTGCATTGACGTCCAGATTCAGAATACTTTATCAAGAGCTGACTGGAATCCTTCATTGGGTGAATGGATATACACAATAATGAACGGACAGACGGTTTGATGCAAGGCTGGATGGATCTAATTACCTCGTTGATCTGAGTCAGAGTCATGTTCTTGCTGTCCTTGGCATCCTCCAGATCTGTGGCAGCCTTGTCCTGGGCTTTCTCTGCATCATATATCGCTTCCTTAATGTCATTCACGTCAATATCATTTGTTCTGTTCCTGGAAAACCCATCAACAATCCCTTTTTATAATATTCTTATGGTTGGTGACATTCAGAAAATCATATTACAGTTAATACATTCAGTATTGATACATATTACTAAATTTTAGTGTAGAAGGAAAAATCACAGCTAAAGTGTCAACAAAAGTAAGCTGTGTGAAAAAAAATGAAAAAACCCTAGTAGTTTAGCGCTAGAGCATGATAGAATGCAGTGAAATTATAAATTATACTCTATAAGCTAACTTTATTTCCAAGGCTTTCTCCAACAGTTCTTTGGCAGTTTTGGCTTGATTCTCCAGCTCTGTCAGATTCCCCTGGAAGTTAATGACATTGGAAAGCTTGTCCTGGATGTTTTGGATCATGTCACGGATCTCTTCTGGGGAGCCTGGCAGCTGAATGGCCAGCACTGCCTCAGCTAAGTTCTCAATGTCTTCTGGTGCTACCATGTCATCTGTTGGTGAGAAAAGTCCCTTAAAGTTCATTAAAGGTCATTTAATGATATGCTAGTTTTAACTACAATGCCAGTGTTAGCCGTACAAGCACTATTAAATCTGACCTAAGGTGGTCATTGGCTACATCAGTTTATTTATATCAGTAACTTTTCAGGTAGTCCCCCGATTCCAAGATGGTCAAAATGGCTGCCACACTAACCTGTCAGGTAGTCCTTGACACGTTTAATAAGGTCTTTAGTGTCGTTCTTCTCTTTCTCAAACTTATTCTTGGTGTCACTGATCTTTTTCTTCAGTTTCTCCGTCTGATCCTGGGTGTCTTGAGTCATCATTTTAGCTAAGTTGAGCTGATAAAACATCGACACAGACTTAAAGATGTAAGCAACTGATTTATAAACAAACAGAAAGAAAGTAAATGTGTCCTTTATCGTAAATAGGAACTTTTGACAAAAAAACAACAACATTGATTTCATTTTCATATTTCACTTGAGATAATAATCAGACTTCAAAAATTACATGCATTCCCTAGCCTAGAAAATACCAATGGGTACTTTATTTTATATTTCATGGGTCGTTGATCTTGCCTTTGATTTGGAGTCACGCAGTTTGTTGAGGAGGGTTACGATGTCGTTCTCTACTTGCTCGGCCATTTCAGTGGCGTTGGCGCTCACTGGGACACTTCCCTTGCAGGTGGGACCTCCACATTCCCGGAGCCCCAGGGCATCTCGACACAGAGCACCTCCACACTCTGATTTGGAACATTCCATGTCGCCGGGTTCGCCACAGATCTATGCAGAACATCCACAAGATCAAACAAACTTCTTCTAGCAACGTTTATAACAAACAAAAGCGCCTAAACGAGGAACCGAATGAACAACCATCGTACACCTGGGAAGCTTGGTAGCCTCTGGTGGTGTCTCTCGTAGTAACGAAGCACTCAGAACCACAATGAACCAAAGCATTGTCACTGATAAATCAGGGATATAACATTGTACCAAATTATATTGTGGCCTCCATATTCATATATTGTGGTCTCAACATGTGGAAACTGTATAAACACACTTAGAAGAATCAATAGAGCACTCACCTTTGCATTGAGCCTTGCCACACTGAGGGCTTTGACTTTGTTCTCCAGAAGCCCCATGTCTCCAGTGCTGCTGCAGCTGGACAGTTTGTCCTTGACCTTCAGCCGTGTGTCCATGGAGTCTTCCAGGGCCTTGTCAGCATCCTTCAGCCTTTTCTCGTCAGCCATGTAGACCTTATGGAGTTTCTTGATCTCATCAAGGGCCTCTGGGTCCATATAAATTAAAGGTCCCAAATGTAAGTAATGATTTATCAAACTTAATTTAGAAAGTATTATTAAGAGGCTTTTTAAACACCCAGTAAACACTGACTGAACCAGTCAACACTTTGACTGTGTAAGCTGCATATCAATTACCTTACTGGGGATAAATACAGTTGTCTGATTTGAACTGAACAACAACAGGACAACAAATTACCTTCCAATTCCTCTGGATTAATTTCTGGGTCAGTGGCAACCTTGTCCCTCAAGAGGTCCATCAGCTTGTTGAACTCGTGGTAGATGTTGTTGATCTGGGTATCCAACAGTCTGGTTGGGTCAATGATGATGGCGTTGGGGTCAATGGTGTCTTTCAGCTTCCTGTGATGACAGAACAAGAAGTACAGAAGATTACCCACATTTCTTTAAGAAGGTTTCCTTATTTTCATCTAAACATCCCTGAAGACAAAATCAACAACTTGACAATACAACATTAAAAATAAGAATGAAACTCTCAGCTGTTTCTGGTTGAACATTATACCTAGAATATGTAGATGGATGACTAGAACATAAATATCTATTGTAATAAAAACCCAAACTGTAGGAATAGTTTCCTCACATGATCATCTGAAGCAGCTTCTCCACCTTCGGCACCTGTGGCACGGCTCGAGCCGTCTGGTTCCTCAGCCACTGCAGCGAGGAGTGCATCTGCAGCAAGCGCTTGGTCACCGCCGGCTGCTCCTGCTGCTCTCTCGGGCGAGGGATCAACGTACGCATCCGCTGGGCGGCCCGATGGACATCTGTAACATTGTCTTGCCAGAGTGCGGCGCAGGGGTGGCATGGGGCACAGGAGGGGAACTCGGAGTCGTACCCAGGCGCACACTCCTCGCAGAAGATTCCAGTAACGCCGATGCGGCACAGGCACTCCCCCGTGAAGGAGTCGCAGGCCGGACGCTCGGTGCCCTCCATGTTACAGT
The DNA here is from genome assembly GCA_030340665.1 of Neosalanx taihuensis. Taxonomy (NCBI): domain Eukaryota; kingdom Metazoa; phylum Chordata; class Actinopteri; order Osmeriformes; family Salangidae; genus Neosalanx; species Neosalanx taihuensis. Next base: position 13,300,832 of record CM059290.1, on the reverse strand, counting down.
CACAGGCTTCGTTAAGGACAGGAGACACACAGCAACGCCATATCAGTAACGAGCACTGACACTATTATCCAGAGGTGTACCACAGTTGTCTCCCAGTGTTTGTTGTTACTTACAGATGCATTGGAGGTCAGGGTTCCCAAAGTGATTCTCCCCACACTCGTCACACTGTTGTCCTCCAAACTCAGGACGACACTGACACTGACCGGTCACCTACAGAGTTCCAACAGAGGAGGTTTGAAAGAGGGTGGTCTTGAGAGTAGTGTGGAATGATTGACAGCTATGCAGAATGCCCAATCCTTGCCTTATCACATATGTTGTTGAGAGAGTTTCCAGGGTCGCATTTGCAAGGTTGGCACCCTGATGACCCCTGGATGTTCCAGTAGCCGTCGTCACACTCGTTACACAGCTCGCCCACCGCTCCAGTCCGGCACGGACACTGTCCTGTCTCCGAGTCACAGAAACAGGGGCTTCCCAGAGGGCACTGGGTCACCTCGGTACCCCGCGGGTCACAGGAACACTCTGAACGCACACACACAAACATGTGGAATACAATATGCATTTTGACACCAATTTTATAATTACAAATAAGTTGTGTTTTTGGTTTAAGACTGAAATGTAAATGTCTCTCAACTGTACCTTTGCAGTCTTGGTCCACAGCGCTGCCATAGTAGCCAGGCTTACAGCTCTGACAATGAGGTCCCTGGGTGTTATGGAGACAACGTATGCACTCCCCTGTCACAGAGTCGCACGCACTGCTGTCCTCTAGGTCGATGTTGTTGTTACACGGACACTCTTGGCAGGAAGAGTTAAGTTTTTCCAGGTCACCATAGAAACCAGGGATGCAGGAGTCACAACGTGAACCTGGGGGGGAAAGGGGTCATCAATTTCTTTGGCTATTTCTTTCATTATCATGGATAGTAGATGCTGAACATGTGTGCACACACCACACCCCCCTACACACACGCACACACACTCCTACCTGTGTGCCCAGGTAGGCAGTTGCAGGTCAGACCTCTGGATTCTGGGTTTGTGGAACAAGAGCTGGCAAAGTGTCGCCCACTGGCCTGAGTGTCGGGACACAGACAAGGCTCACACGGCTCCCTGGAGACCGGGTCACCATAGTAACCCTCCACACACCTGAAACATATATTTCATATTTAATATAATTATATTGATATCTATATATAGATAAAACTTCTATATAGACAAATCTTTCCTTCTAATTCCCTCCGTACCTTTCACAGTTGTCTCCAGTGGTTTGTTCCCTACAGTCCAGACAGGCCCCAGTGTCTGGGTCACACAGCTCTGCCATGCCGTTACACTCACAGGGCCGACACAGAGGAAAGCCGTAGTACCCCGGCTGGCAACGGTCACAGCGGCGCCCTGACACCTCCCGCCGACAAGGGCACTGACCTCTGACCTGGTCACACAGCTCCGAGACGGAGCCCTGGCTGTCGCAATCACATGCTGTGTGTGTGTGTGTGTGAGTTCATGGGAGGGAGGAAAACACAGATTTCTTTTTTCAATCTATTTTGAATAAGCATAAATTGGCAGAAATGGCAACTAAAAACACATGTATCACAGTCACTCTGTACAGAAAAAGCTAGCCATTGTTGTGAAAACATACGTGTGCAGCCCTCTGGTCCAAAGCCAAAAGTCAAGGGGGCGCAGGAGTCACAGCAGCGTCCAATCACATTGGGCTTACAGTCGCACACCCCACCAAATTTGCTGCAGTAGGGGCTTAACGACCCCTGTTGGTTACACCTGCAAACTGCAGATACAGATCCTCATTACACATTTTACACTGAATCAGTAAATAACCCCACTATACTGAAATGTAGTAAAACCATAATCATACTGAAAATATCTTATGTTCAAGCAATATTTCACCAGTTCAGTTAACCAGTCAGAGTTGTTGTTCAATCAGATAATCAGAGGTAGATCAGCTAAGCTAATCACAAACCAATCCAATGAGCAGGAAGAGTATGTGCCCATGGGGACGATACGTAACTTGATCAGGTACTTAGAATCAAAGATGACTGGAAGGGTTTGTAACTCGTCCGTTTTAACTGTATCATCATCTGCCCTCTTACCCATGGCCCCGTTGTGGATGCGGGCAGACAAGCTTCCTATGAGGCCCTCGCACACTTCAGGCAGCGTCTGCTGCTCCACCCCTGCTGACAGCTCCACGCAGCGGAGACGGCTGAAGGAGATCAGGTCACTCTGGGAACAGAAGTCCTGCACAGACGCCATCTTGGGGACCAGGCCCATCTGGAACAGGGAAGAGGCGTGGTTGAGTTGAGTTTGGTGTGACGGTTAGGTGCAGGACCAACTATTCTGATGTGTCTATCCTCGAATTTGGAAATGCAATGCAGTCAACAGATATGAACTCACACTATGTAGTTTTGGTAATGTCAGCTTTAACAAGTTATACAGAGAAACTCATTTATTCTAATTGTTTCTCATTTATGATATTGATGAAGTTACCATGTTAACAAGAAATCAGCAAATACTACATATATACTTACTGAGTCGATAAGTATGTGTGAGCTTGACTGAGGATTGGAGTCAGGAGGCTTGGTAAAGGTGATGTCGATGTAGTATCTTCCTCCATTGTTCAAACACACCGGTGTGTCTATAAACACAACTCTAGAAGGACAAACACTTGTGTGAGTGAAAGCAAATGGCTGAGGGTAGTTAACTGGTAATGACTTGCTAACAAAGTATTGCAGATTTTTCACTGGCAACATTTGCTGGTGAGGTGGTAATATTTGTATCAAACCTGGCAACCCCGGGTAGTGAGACTGTTTTGGTTCCTGTGGGGTCAGTGGTGCAGCCACTGTCTCCAGGTGACAGGGGGATGATATTGACTGAAGCTACCCAGTCATCCATAGACTAAAAAAAGTGACAGATGGTAAAAAAAATAAAAATAAAAAAAAGAATCAGAAAATACGTCTTTAAACGAACAAAACAATGCAATAACTTTTATTTGATTTGATTTCAAGGCGAATATATTTCTTTTTTAACCTCTGGCTCATAGCGAATTACTAGCTGGTAATCAAGTGAGGCTGGGAGGTTGTCAACAGTAAACCTAAGACCGGCCCCATCCAGAACCCTGACGAATCCCAGGCCAGTCCATGTTATTGGTGCATCAGCCATCCTCTGTCGGGGCACAATCTGCAGAGCTGAGCCCGGGTCAAGAGGAATGGACCTCTGATGAAGCAAAACCAGAAAAAAACATAGATCAAAGATCAAAGGTCATGGGTGAGGTTTCAAATACTTCACAATTGCTATCTCAGTAACTGTCTAAGTAACTGTAATGTACAAAACTTTCACCTTAGTCCACCAATGGACTCAATACCAAACAAAGCAACATCTTACATATATATATTTTAAAGTAGTCCTCCACGAGACAGCAGAGGCATTGGGATGTTCTTTGTGGGGGTTCTGCCGGGAGCAGCTCACGTTCCTACCTGTTCTTGTCGTCTCCTGCGTGCTCCTCTCCTGGTTCTCCTCACCAGGACGATCCTACCGTTGCTGATTTTGAAGTCATAGCCCTGCTCCCTGTAATACTCCTCACACCTGGGCAGGCCTGTAGGGTTCAACTGGGGGAAGGACCACTCTCATGTTTACATACGGAAACACACAAACAAAAAACACTCATGGATGTGTTGATAACACTTACATTGAACACTATTAGGGCTATTTTTATGTCACATCCGGGTAACTGACCAGAGAAGAGGACGTCTGACCCTCCAGTGGAGCAGCATTCTCAGCCTCATACAGGAAGTAGTCCAGAGGAGCAAGGAAGTGACCCGGGGCAGGGTCACTGCAGCTCTGTCCCACCATGTTGGGTAAGCACTGGCACTGACCATCCACTGATGAACAACTGTGCACACGTAGGTAGTATGACAAAGGGGAATTAAGTTCACACAAACATATCATAACATTGTCTGACAAACAATAGTAATTATTGAGCAATGTCATGACGTCTCATCTCAGTTATTGTCTTGTTGTATGACGTACATGCTGCTGTAGGCTCCTCCTATGTCACAGTTACAAGGCGTGCAGCTGTGTACAGTGTTTCCCAGACCCCAGTAACCTGACTGGAGAGAAATAGGGTCAGAACATTCATTACCTACAATCAATGTTATAACAAACAAGATAAGGTTAAATTCAGTACAATCTCAGACATCAACTATGACATAGTGTCTTACCACACACTGATCACACAGAGGTCCAACAGCGTGCTGTTGACACACACACTGCCCCGTTGTCTGGTCACAAAGGTGTGGTGTCACAACACTACCTAGTAAATTGCACTGGCACCCTGGTGACGGATAAGCAGAAATTGTGGGGAAGATTTGGAATTTAGATTCCCAGTGTTTTGGGAATGCAAAAAGTTAATGAGATTTCTTATAGATAAAGATTTTGCCATGTGAATCAATGGTTTCAATCCCTGTTATCCTTTAAAACACTCTAGATAAGGTTAAGGAAAATGAACACATAAAAGCGGCAACAAATAATATTAAAAGTATCTTTCTATCATCAGCACATTTCACTTGTGGTAGAGAGGTTATGTTTTTTCTTACTCTGGCAGCCAGATGGGTCTTCCTGATTCAGGCCGTAGAAGCCATATTTACATTGGTCACAGCGGTCCCCATTCACATTCTCCTTACAGACACAACTTCCCGATACGGGGTCACACAGTCCGCCGTCCAGGGAGCCGGCTGGGTCACAGTTGCAAGCTGCAGAAGAGAAAAACCAATGTGACAAGATTGAACCAATGTGATATTAGAGATTCTAACCCACATTACAGAGTGCCACTCTTGAAAAGAGCGGACATGGCTTTGTGTGTGTGTGCTGGTGTGTTTGTATCGACTGAGTGTGTTTGTTTTCATGCGTGCCTGGTTGCGTCTGACTCACGGATGCACCCCTGAGGGTCTTCTATGGAGCGTTCTGGGTCCTGGTACAGGTACGGTCTGCACTTCTCACACTGGGCTCCTACACGGTCATTGCGACAGTCTTGACACACGCCTCCACTAACCCCTCCAGTGGCCTGGTAGCGGACCGCGTCAAAGTAGCACGACTCGGAGTGACCATGACAGTTACACTCTATAGAGGGAGACACGGGCAGTAATAGGCAAACAATGTTATATAGTATAGTATGCAATGTAAAGATTCAAGATTCAGTTTTTTACCTTCTGATTTTGATAGAGGATATGTACTATCATTGAAATACACTGGATTAAGGATCTCTCATTTATTATAATGCAGAGCAAGTGCACTGATAAATAGTAGCCATCTAGGTAGATTTTTTAAAGAGTTGATGATTAAGTGAGGAGTATGAAGTGAGGAGATTACTTTGACAGACGTTTGGGTTATTATGGCCACCTGGCCTCCAGGGGGCGTCATTGTGGAAGTCTTGACATCTCTCACAATTTGTGCCTACTGTGCTGTGCTGGCATACACATCGACCGTGAACCTGGTAGAAAACAAGCACGACCAATGTAACGGTCTTAACAAAATACCATACAAATAAAAACGTTTTTTTCCTGGAACAGGGAAAGTATGCATCTAATGAAGACACTGAACATTGAACCGCTATCTAATGTCAAACTTGAACTCTCTATCCCCCTCCACCAAGGTTCAATCTCGGTTTGAGACATAGAAACAGTGCTCACAGTCATAACACAGCATTTGTGTAGTCAGTGCCAAAAGGAACAGACTGTATTACCTAAGAGCGACATCCTTCATCCTGTGCCACCTTCCACACCCCACCTTTCACCATTCAACTTTCCCCTCGCCTGCCTGCCTGCCACCTCACCATGCCAGGCTCGTTGAAGACATCGCCCCGGGTGCTGTCGACAGGCATACACTGGCTGGCGTGGCCGTTGCAGAAGCAGCTGCCTCGCACCACCATGTCATAGAGGGCGTAGTAGTACTTTGCCTGGGGGTTCCTGCGCTTGCGTCCCAGCAGCGTGTCTCCCAGCGTGAACAGCCGGGTGAAGTTCACCCGCAGGTTAGTTATGGTTATCAGCTCTGAGGAGGGATGGGACATGCAGTTTACTGAAGCCACTTGGTTGCACACAACTGCACATGCATATTTGCAAGTAAATATGACAAACCTTGGATATGGGGAGCGTAGGGATCCTTTATATTAAAACTAGGATCCAACGCCTTGAGCACAACCTGTTATGGAAGTAATGTTTATGAAAAAGTTAGCTATTGAGTGTATAAGAACTGTGTGTATGACTGTGAGTGACACGCAAGTCGCAGTTTGTGCACCAATTGCTTGAGAATATATGTGTGTGTGTATGTATTCGTGGCAGGTGCACATGAAGGAATGTGTGTGTGTGTGTGTGCTGCTGGAATTTATGTACAGTACGTGCATGAATATATGTACTGTACGTGTAAACACTTGCGAGGATATTTGTGTGTCGATCAGCTGTTGTCTGTGTACTCATTGTTACCTCGCCATCAGTGGAAGGTTGCGGGTCGGAGTAGCGTCCATCACAGACCACATCGTCCACACTGTCGGGCAGCTCAGCAGACACCCAAGGGAAGCTGGCAGCACAGTCCTCCGCAAAGTAGCGGAAAACCTTCCAGGTATGCCCGAAGTCCTTTGACCTTTCAACCAACATGGCGACAGGGCGGAAACTCTGGAGAACAGCAAAGGGGTTTGAACACTTCAAATCCACATGCTTGTAATTAGCATTAGATAACAGGCACCAAGGTTTTACTAAGTTAGTAAGTCTTGTTACCATGTTAATACGCCCTCAAAATTATGCATGTAGCAGGAAAATACAGCAGATCATCGAGTATTTAACTGCTCTAACAGTATCATTTGAATCATATGTATTGCTCTAAATATTGGGACTGATACCCAGGTTGGATGTGAGTGTTGGCTGTGTGGTTACCTTGAACGTCAGGACAAGGTGGCTAAACTGAAAAATGGTCTCCAGGTTCAGCTGAATACTGACTTCATTAACACCTGTGAATGGGGAGTCATTGTGTTCTGATTATATTCAAATTTTGGCGGTTACTTTAGTTTCTTAGTACCATTCAAGTGGATTTCAAAGGGGTTAATATTGCGACAGTATACTGCTAGAAGGTTCTCCAGGATTTTCCATTTCACCACAATATCAATCAACAGACATGCATCTGTTTTTTGAATCTCTGTCTCAGGTCATGTTTAAACTCGATACAAAAACATGCACTGCATGAAGACCTCTCTAAAAAAATGCGTGGATTCTTTTTCTGAGAGGACACACCATTCTCCGACTGCCACCACTTCATCCTGCGCTGGGGCTCAAAAGTGGTGATGACGTTCTCTATCTGGTGGCTGTTGGGGTTGGTGTTAAGGCTGTAAGGCCAGCGGGAGTCACATATAAAGCACTTCTGCTCCTCCTGAGAGACAAGATATACACAAAAAGAAGTCTTATGTCTGGTTCCCACCCACACATGCATCATGGTTTTAATGGTCTGTCCACCCTTGGTCCTGTAGTTCAAAGGTCACAGGTAGTTTATTGTTATTGCCTCTAGCACATTTCTCCTTGACCGAAGAATGTGACCTTGGAACATCAATACTTTGACAGTGATGTAGATGGAGCTAATGTTTTTCTCAGTTTGCAAGGAGATGATTTAAACATGGGTTTGAGTCACATTCTGATCAAACAGTTAGTTCTCAAAAACCCAAAACAATGGTTCTGGATGTCAGAATGAGAATCTTGGTCGCTGCCATTATAGGCATAAATCACATAGAGGCATTCATCACATGAATGTGATGGCGTGTGAGGACTTGTGTTCCCCAACTAAGTAAATCCCATTAAAATAGTTCAACAGACAAAATGAGCTGCTTAGTATGCGGTCCTATGGGATTTCCCACGGAACTTTTATTTTGAATATCGTGAATAAAAAAACACAGCAAAATGAATATGCAGAATACATTTTTGTCGTTAAACTCTTTCAGTTCAAATGTTGGACACACCCACTTCTCACCTGCAAGGGGGAGGAGAGGAGGGTAGTGAGGGTGGATGGCAAAAAAAAGAGTGGGAGAGCAAGAAAGCTGAGACAGAGTGAAAGCAAGTAAATCAATTAAGAAAGAGAAACTTGAGGCAGTACTGGAGGCAGGAAAGCAGAGGTTAACCATGGAGGCCCAGCGCACAGAACGTAGTGTGGGTGAGAGTTGAGAAGGAAAACCAAGGCAATGACCATATAAATGTGGCAGATCAAGACTTGTTTCCAGTATGAAGCTTTTTCAAGGTGAGCCAGGGAGCTGTCATTCACTACGTTTACATCCCCAGAGTACGTTTTCCCAAAGGAATGTGTGTCCTGTGCTGTGTTGACCCTGGCTGGAAAATCAGTGTCAAGTTGTAGGAGTGCTGTGATTTTAAGAATGTGTAACAATGTCATTGATTTAAAGCATTATACAGGCATGCCTGGTTCAGAGTGATTAAAGTTAAAGTTAAATTAGTTAGACACACAATCCTTTATAATATCTAAACGAAGTTAGAGAATAAACAGAATTACCTCACTAAAATATATTGTCTAAGTACAAACATTCGCTCATCGGGGGCATTTACTGAGGATTTTAAAAGCAAGTACTCTAACCTCCAGGTATCCAATTATGCAATATGGCTGAGGGCCACCCAGGCCGCAGGTGGAGGAGGCCGACAACTGAGCGGCCCGGCCCACCATCAGGTCCCCCAGCTGAGGATTACAGGTGCTGCCCTCACACTCTCCCCGAGTCAGGGCCACACACACCACCACTGGATAAGGAGGAGAGCAGAGGGAGGAAGATGGAGGGGCGAGAGGGAGGGTGAGATGAGACAGCTTGAAGAGGGATGAAGAGAACCACCATATTATTACATTCCTCCTCATCAACCAATTTTCCTTCACTGTGGTATTTCATCTTGAGCAACTCAAGGATAAAAAAAAAACTATTAACAGGCATTGCAGATGTTTATGTATCTATTGTGTCAGTAATGGATTGGACTTAATGGACTTAATGGACTTTCCAGAGCTCAATGTGTAGCACAGAGTGAGAAATAATAGGAGATCAGTGATTTACAGTAGATCATACAGTACATCCTGTACTTGTTGTGCAGTATCAACATAGGAGCTTATCAGCCTGATAATATCAGGTGTGTACTAGGGTTCTGCATCTAGTGCTGTTAGTCTTAGAAGGAGTCCCAACATCACAGATAACAGGAAGATTGCGCTGACTGTAGAACAAACGAAAGCATGCTTCCAACACCCACACATGCCACTTACCTAGCGCATAACACTCCATAATTATGTGTGCATTATAGGTCAGCACTAAACATGTTTGATGACTGCCCAGACAAACAACACTTTGGTTCCTTTTACTTTCTAAATTAGCCGTTTAAGGAAATTATAGGTGTCTGCACTACTGAAACTATACGGTAAGCTTTGTTGACACCTTTCATTAAGGGAAATTAGCCTTTTAATTAAGTAATACTAATGTAAATGGTTAGATATGTATACATACATTCTATATATATAACCATTTACATTATTACTTTATATATATTAAATATATAATATAAATAAATATATATAATATAATGTATATACATATATGTGTAAAAAATATTTACATTAGAAACCACGTCCAAGACATGAAAAATGACATAGTCCACACAAACAATTCATCCTTATTTTAGGATAATAGGGAAAATTTGCAAATAGCCTAAGGTCTTTTGCTGAGTGCAGAGAGCGAGTGCTAGCATGTGGAAATATTCTCCATCATCAGTGCTCAGCAAGTGATCACATGTCAGATGGGAGAAGAGGCTTCTGGGATTGGTAATGTCAACCGAGCTCTGCTTTCTGCCAAGAACAAGACAATTCAATCCTGCCCTTGTTGAAACAGAAAGCTTGTGTGGATCTGTCTTTGTGTTTTGGGGTGTTAACCTAGGAAGTGGCAAGGGTGTGAAGGGTACCAAGGGTGGGGGAACTTACACACTAACAGGAAGAGAATTCTCTGCCCCATGTCGACGGTCATCTGCTGCGAGGTCCACATGGTCACAGAGAGAGAGAGAGAAAGAAAAAACAAAGAGAAAGCATGATGAGATGATCAGAGTTGACTGTATGTATGTGGGTGTGCTTGGTATTATAAAGTGGTTGCTTGGACTAGTGGTAGGCTACTCTGCAACAGACCGTAAGGGCCGTAATTGCTTAGTCACCATACAAATAAGATACATTACTTTGAATGGTTTCTCTATTGGTAACTTCCTAACTTCATGTTGGAGGACAAGGAGTGGACAAGTTATGGTTAATATGAACACGTTTAGGCAATCGAGACATAAATACAGCACTGCTCTAGGGTGCTGGAAGGCAAAAAGTTGGCCACTGTGCATCAACAAAGACACGTCAGAAAGTCCTATTACTGGAAGGTTCCAAATGGAACTTTTGATGTCAGATCACCTTCAGTAACGTGAGAAAACACTGAAACCTGATCGCTGTGGCTATATAGCTTTGCATACTTCTATGGGTCAGCTTTTGGTCCCCTGTCACCCTATTTCCATTGTGTTTCCACTAAGATGTACAGAGGTAAAGACAGAATAATATGCCCATGGGAGTGGTCTGGAATGCACAGTACTGTATAACACCCTGCTAAAAACATTTAGCCCCAAGGCACTGATGAACTTCCATAGAAAGGCATGTGCCCCTTGAGATAATTGTGCAGGGATTTACCATAGGTTTAGACTTGCTGTATGAACTGAACGTTGCAACTGTAAAAATGCCAGAGTGGGCCGTGCAGTACTTTGACAAAATAACCAAGAAGAATATGTTGATCATGTTGATATAATATGTTGATCTGATCATATGACGTAGTGCTACACATTTTGGCGAACAAGTAAAACGTTTACTGGACATCAATGAGTCAGCAATACTGGAGAGGTGTTTATGCTGTAGACAGTGTTCATCTTGAATAAGATGTAACTTGAGAAACTCAGACAACATGTATTCCATGCAACACAATCTGGTTACTCCTTCTGTTTCTCATGTTGCAATGTGCAGCTTCACACCTGTTGGGAGGGAAATGCTCTGTTCATTTCCCCTGTTTTCATCTTCCAAAAACAAACTTCAATCGACTGGTAGCATTCGGAACTCATTAGAGAATAGCATAACCAGATCTCTTTCATCAGACAATCAATGTTGCACTTACTCCAAATAGCAGTAGCAGCAGTCAAATAGTTATATCTGAAGAATCTCAGATCCAAGAAATAATTGTAGTTGCACTATACCTCAGATAACTGCTATGATATCCAATATCCAATCCAAAGGTCAGACCAACAGTCTGTCCAACCATCCAATGCAAGCAGTATTAAAAGCAATCCATGTTTAGCATCCACGTTTCCCTTTCATTTCACTTGTGCTTATCATCACAACTTGTGTGACATTAAAACTATTTTCCTTCGCAAACTGTATTTGTATTGCAGAATTAAAACAATAAATATAATCAAAGCAGGTTAGGCAAATCATACAGTTAGTACTCACTGGATGACAGTGTCTGACCGTGGTTGAAGGTGGATTCAGACTCCAGTGAAAGACTCTCAGCATGTGGAGGCACACCTGAGCTCTATGGAGAGAGTGGAACAAATGTAGCCTCTGGGTGTGTATGTGTCTGAGAGAGGGAGAGAGAGAGACAGACAGAGACAGATGGAGAGAGAGACAGAGAGAAGGAAGGAAGGAAATAAGAAAGGAAAGAAAGAAGGAAAGAAGGAAAGAGCAAATTAGATTTCATTCAAAGCTGATGCTAGGAGCTGGGATACAGTTATATATGTCAAGGCAAGGGAGGGATTTACTTTGACAAAGACATGGAATGTACAGCTGTAGAAGTAGACTCACCTGGTGTGTGTGTGTCACTTCCCTTATTCACATCAGCAAACAGGCTAAGTACAGCACCGAAAATTTGCATTTTTCATGTCCTGCACCTGCCCTCTACAGGGTTGTGGACAAAATTAAATAAAGAAGATAACACTAGATTTAGGAGAAAACACCATTAAGGAGCTGCCCTCTAGTGTTTGTGAAGTGCCACAAGACAATACACGACTATGTGTAGAATGAATAGGAGACGAAGAATATTTGAAATTATATTAAATACGAACAGTAAACTGGAAGTTTGGGAGCAGCAACAGCAGCTCATGGACCTACAGACCTACCACGAATCTAGATTCGGCGTTAAATAGATTCAACCCAATACAGAAACCCCAGGTGTGCAGCATCAGTTTGTGACTTACTTCTAAAAGTGGAATTAACATGAGTCTTCGCGAAAAAAAATAAATAAAAGCCATAATACGTAGCAAGATAAATAAATCATATGTAATGGTCCTATATATATGCTTATAGAGACAGAAAATAGACACTGCAAAAAAAATGTATGTAGGCCTTTGTTCAATTAACGTCCAATTCGATGCAGCTATGATGACACATAACTACGAGTAACTCCAACCCGTCGTAATATAGCCCATGTCGATGTAACTGTATAGCTTATTGTCTATTTAACATAAACAATATTTTAAAAGATTTGTTTCATTTATGATAACAAGCTGTGCGTCTTAACAAACCGCCAAATTAAAACGTGTTGACGTAGGCCTATCCAACTGATGTTGGCCATCAGAATCAGAATCAAACATAGATGACAATACCAATGATGATCCCTGACGAGATTTTGTTTGTCAAAAGAACAACAACGTTAGATTTATAGCATGCAAGTGCCCTAATGTGCCTGAAATAATATCCTTTCCTCACAGAACATGTATCTTATTGCGCATTCCTCCCGTTCACTTCGTGGCAATAACTCACTATTTGCAAGGTATTTGAAGTTATACAGACAAATGATAGTCTAACAGTTCAGGTTTAAAGTAGAGTCTGTTTAGCAAGTGCAATTCACTTACTAAATGTATAGTCTGGCAGCTCAAACACACCATTCACTAATTTTTATGAAAACAAATATGTAGGCTACGATTTTTAATTCTCTTGAAAAGGTCAAATATGTCGGCAACACAGCACTTTAAGAAAAGCTGCTGCAGTTAGGCTTTACTCTATGTCAGAGATTAAAGTTGACATAGCTGAAGGGACCACAAGAGTGAGCTATTTCCCTTGATCTAAATAGGTGCTTTCAATCTCGGGTGAATACAGGAAGATCATTTCAAAATGCGGTGTGATCATAGATTTCACAATGTGGTAGTAGAACTCACCTGCAGAGATTACCACTGAGTAAATCCTCTCAGCCTGCGGTATTTTGCCATTTGAGTCGGCACAGGGGACCACATTGCCCTGGCAGCTTATGTTTGACACTGTCAACATGTTGTCAGCATCTTGGTTTTCATGGCATCCAGGCAGACCTTGGGTGTTCCCAGCATGGCCCTGACTGTAGCAGATGAGCCCCGACGCAGGGCCCGTCTGGTGAGGGGATACTGGGGCTGCAGGGGGCCCGTTTCCTGAGGGCAGGTGCCATTATGGACCCTTGGTTCACAGCAGGGATGATGGTGAACACAAGGTGTAAAACATTGACGGTGGCCATCACTGAGGGAAGTGGGGGTAGGGGGGGTTTAGGTTCCCTCTGGGAGCTGAAACTTTAGAGACTGCTTAAAGGGATCACCACCGCCACAGAACAACAAACGCACACCTGTACGTACTAATTGAGCTTACCTTTAATCATTTTAATTTCTGTCTCTGGTCTGTCTGTGTCTAGCTGTTTGATGAAGCTGTTCAAGTGGCCACTGCAGTCATAAAGCTTTACACCAATGTTTAAACATATTCACTTTTAATTTATTTGGCAACATACAAGAGCCCTGATATATGTGTTTGAATACCCCCAGGATATCATGAGCTTTATTCCCAAACCTTCTGGACTAATGCCCAGTGATGGTGTGATGACAATGCCAGGGAGCTACTGAGGCAGATGAACCTGACAGAGCCGCAGTGAAACACACTGCAAGGCCACCCTGCCGTGCAGCATTCAACACAGAGGGTCACTAGAGGTATGACAACAAGCAACCATCTGCCAACTAGTCTCTCCCTCATGCAAAAATAACATGGCAAATGCAGAAGGAAAATGGAACATTAAACCACGATAATTCTCTTCTTGTGTTTGTTTTGTCATTTGCACATTGATCTTGTTCTGGTTCTATTGGGGTTTATGAGGTAAAGGAGGAGAAGACGTTTTCTTTTTTTTTCTCCAAATTCACTTGGAGATGGCTCTTAATTTTCTACAGTTGCATTTTCATAAATAATGTTTTTAACGCCATTTGTTTATCAGAGCTCGGCTCGTTGAAACCCTTCTCTGACAGTAGATGGTGATAGATTCAAGGATATAAGACTGGAAGCATCCCTCACAAATTAAGAAGATTTCTGTGAACTTTGGCTCGGAGATGTTTTCTGTTTTCTACAGTATTCTGAAACCCTCTGTGAGAGCTGCAAAAGTCCAAATCACTGCTTTTAATTTGAGTATAGGTCCATCATGTTTTTATCTATTTTGATTCACAAACCATTGTTTTGAGACTGCACTGGAACCTTGTTTTCTCCCACGGATCACAGTGATGCGACCGAATAGGTTTTGTGTGTGCAGGTGAAGATGTGTATGTTTTTGTGTGTGCACTTCTAATTAGCTTGAGATGGCCACCAGCTGTTAAAAGAGATCCTGGAGGCAGTGAGGGAAGGGGGAGAGGGCACAGGAAGTGTGAGGCAGGGGGTGAGGTTGTACACTTGCCCAACATCTGGCTGAGCCCTCAGGGTTATCCTTGGGCAGATCACTGACTGTGGAGTGACATGACTAACCATGCCTCACAACATATGCATTATAGGTCTGAAGTCACATACAGTATGAGGCCCTGGTGGTAAAGCGCTGGGTTGTCTGTATGTGCGTAGGGGGGTGTCTGTTGGGATGTGTGTGGTTGCAAATATGCATTTATTGAATTTCAAGCATTGTTTTACTTTTCAGTGGAACAGCTGATTGCAATGTGAAACCTAATGTTGAAAATGTTTCCTTTTCTTTTTTTTATCACACATTATTTCTAATATATTGCTTTTGTATCTCTACCACTGCCACATCCACTAACAAGGACTTCATTTCTCAACCTGATATAGCAGAGCTTTCTTCTGGACACTCAGATATCACATAAGTGCACACAAACTAAATTCTACTCCTTAATGGTTTAGATATTTTTACATAGAGTGGCAGGTGTCTCCTGTTGTTATTTTTCCCATTTACGAATTTTGGAAGATAATCCCACCTCAGCTACAGTTTACCAAATGTTTCCAATAGTAGGGGTCAATATTTTCAAGCCATTCAATGTATTCAAAAATATTCAATCTGCTTTTAACATGGCCACTGACTGAGCATACTTTTATAATGGCTGAAATGTTTTCTGTTTATGGAGAAAAAAAGTTAGTGTGGGATTGTAAATGCTGGGGCCATGTTTTCATTTCATGGTACAATTACTTGTAATATATAAGTGTTACATAAAATGCTTTATATTGTCACGTTAGTGGTTTTACAACTGGCTGACAACCCAAACATGGATTTAAAAACTTAAAAGTGAAAGAGATTAAAAACCCATTGAAGTGCTGTAGAGAGCAAAGCTTAGAACACCAGCTTTCCACTTCCTGGCATGTTTGATGTTGTTAGTCGCTGCAAACAGTCCCTCCAAAAATTGAACAAAAGCTAATATTGTGTTCTGAAAGAAACAAACTAGAACTGAGTTCATACAATTAATATACTGGTGATAGCCTCGGATATTGTGTAAGCCTCTTTGGTGTGGATATTGTGAAGCGTCCTATTTGACACCGTTTTACTGACTTTTGACTATTTCGTGCTGTGAGATAATTTAAATCCTATCCGCTTACATAGGCCTATATCGGTGGTCTTCCATTTCTACGAAGATACTAAATTACATGGATGATATTTGCATTTTTACCGAGTTTAAACGAATACTAAGAGCACTTGCAAGCTAGATGTGGTTCTTTACTGTGGTTCTTTACTGGAAATACATTCTGAACGAATATGGGAAAAGATACAGTTTGGAATAGCAGTTCTCAGTTGTCCATTATAAAACTATCTTTAATGAATCCTTCTTCACAGCGCTTCAGCTTCAGCAGACTAACCGAAGAGCACAGCATCCTCGGAAAATACAAAGCCTATAATGATTGAATAGCATTTTCAAATTCCTAAATAACTGATATTTACCTGTGTATAACAAAGCTATTCCTTATAAATGTTTCGTTTGACATTCAAAACTAAACAGGACCCATAATCACCAATAGTTTTGTTGTCATAAATAGATAGTCTATTTATCTTACCAGATGTACTTTCATCTTAAATATTTGCCATACCTTTCTTTAGTTCGTATGTGAAATCTTTACAGATATCAAAGTGAGTTTGACTCCTGACTTTACTTTCTCTCGCTATAGCCTCTGCTCTCTGTAACATGGTTTGATGTAGTCCGTGTAACTGCGTTGCAGTGGGGGCGGTTTGTCCGGGGTCACTGTGGAGGTGTCCAAAACCACCATAGTTCGAGTAACCCCTAAAGAGCCCCGGGGACGTATAATAAACGTGTCTAGAGAGCGCCGCACTGTGAGGAAAAGCCCGCGACGGTGAGGCAGCACGCACTGTGATGTCAGCGCCATGTCCGATCCCCACTGTCTGGGAAGAGTCGCTCATTCCTTTACATTTGTCCGACGAAGTTGCAATCTCAGCGAGAGACCACAATTTGGGTTTGGGGGCAGAAGGGGGTGTATGGATGACCGAGGCTGCATTGCTCGGGATAGGGTCAAAGGTGACCTGCCTCGGTGACTGACTGGCAGCGCTGAGTGACTCTGATATCCTCTCCATTCCCAGTTGCACAGTCTGGGGGGACTCTGACACGGACCCCAGTCTTTCAGACTGCTTCCCTTCACCATGGTCTTTTAAATCCGAATCTTTTGCCGCCACGTGGTCCGTGTTACTGTCCTCCTGGTGTTTCTCAGAAGCGATTTGCCCCGGATTTGGGTGGTGTCCAACTACAAGGAAAAAGATAAGGTCATGTCAGGATTATACTAATGCGATACGTAATTGCAAAAAGATGGCACAGTTAAAACATAGTATAACTGAATTACACATATCTTATCACCATACTTGGCCTTAAGATTTGCAATAATTTATGTCTAAAAATAGTATAACTGAATTACACATATCTTATCACCATACTTGGCCTTAAGGTTTCCAACAATTTATGTTTATTTATTTAGACATAAATAGTATTAGGTTAAATATATGTGTTCATGTCTTTCCTATATGTGCATTATAATTTTTGAACATAATTTGAACAACATCCAAACTAGTTTTTACGCACCTGTTTCTTTAGACTCAGTTTCCTCAGGCTGTTTGAGCGGTTCTTCATCCTCATCGTTTCTTTCCAGGTCAATGTTGTCATCCTCCTCCTCATCCTCACTTCTATTCCTGGGGGTCCATGTCATTTTATTCTCCTTCTTTAACCGCCTCCTGGCGTTTGCGAACCAGGTGGACACTTGGGTCAGAGTCATTTTAGTGATGATGGCCAGCATGATCTTCTCGCCCTTGGTTGGGTACGGGTTCTTGCGGTGTTCGTTGAGCCATGCTTTGAGAGTGGCCGTCGCGTCTCTTGTGGCATTTTTACGGTATGCTGGGTCTCCATATGCAT
Organism: Neosalanx taihuensis; assembly: GCA_030340665.1. Lineage (NCBI taxonomy): Eukaryota > Metazoa > Chordata > Actinopteri > Osmeriformes > Salangidae > Neosalanx > Neosalanx taihuensis. The sequence goes on along the minus strand of CM059290.1, from coordinate 13,283,142 downwards.
AAGGGCCCAGGGCCCCACCAAAAGGGTGATATTCTAAAGAACCGCTGATTCCTGATGACGGATCATATGCAGAACCCTTAAAAAAGTGAGAGAATTACGTTTTTTGAAGTTTTTTTTTAAAGTTTCCCGTCATCATAGTAGTGTGGATGTTTAAGTTAAGACAAATTTCACTTTGCAGTCACCAAGAAAAGATATGATGTAGCCAAGAAAAATATAAAAATAATTGGATAGCGTTCAAAACTTTTCAAAACTTTTTTGCCTACTTTTTCGTAGCATTTTAGACATCTTACAATCCGAACAAAGTTAACATTTGCATTTGGCATGAAGTCATATAAAATTATGCCATACACAACTGCCAACACTTTAAAAAAAAAAAAAAAAAAAAAAACTTTAACGACGATGTCACATACTTGTCTGCGTGTTTGAGTTTTTAAATGTACTTTTACGCACCACTCAGATATGGTTTCCACGTATTTTACGGCATGCAGACCCATTACAGCATTTTTTACATGACTGTTTTCCCATAACTTTAGAATACCACGAATAATGTATTCAAACACTCACCACAAACGAATTCAAAGCCGCTGCAGTTCTGGGCTCTCCGCTGTACTGAAGGTGGGAGTTGAAACCAGGCGAAGAACTATTGAACCCAGCAGATCCGGCGTACGGCGCAAAAGCGGATCCTGTAGACGATCGTCCAAGTTCCTCTGTCCTTGGTCCTAATAACATCCTCGGGGTAAATGTTGGGCATGAATGCAGAGCCAGCGAAACCGACGGCTGGAACAGAAAGCCCTGAGGATATGCCATGGTGACTTCCAAAAGTTAGCCACTCCGGACTAGTGCGCTTTCTGACGCGCACACTGACGAGATAGGCATTAAGAAGAACACATCTAAAGATGAGATTGTCCCTCAATGTGCAGGTTTAAGTGTGACAATCATCTAAGTACCATTTCAAACTTTGTCTATTAGTGAGTGTTTTTGGAGCTGCCAGATGGGTGGGGTTAGTCGTCAGCAGCATGCGAGTAAATGTCACCCTGCCGGATTCTAGAAACGGAGAATTGTGAACCGAATGCACTCCTCCTGGAAGGGGAGTCTGTGAAAGAGGAGCAACCTCATTGTATTACTGTCAGCTCCACCCCCCGTCAACACACGCGGGGCACACACGCACTGCTAGTGCGTATTTCAGGAGACTGATATATCATATGATCATATTAATAGTGTCCATGAATGCGATGACTCGGTGTCATATGTAATTGACTCAGGCCATATGCCAATAGTTTTCTTTCAACTATTGATCACCCAATTTTAGCCCGCTAAACGAGAGGGTTCGCAGTAGCAGGCTATATAATATAGTATACAGGCTTCGTTTTTGAGCAAATTAATTTAGTTAAAATAGTTAAATGATCAGACAATAGATTATATCAAGCCAATGTAAGCCCTCGCCATGATAGGCACGTTAGTAGTAATAGTTGCCATCGTTCCTTAGCTTACTCACCGGTCTGGACCAGCTGAAATACCGACTGAACTTCCGGATACATTAATCACAGATCTGTAAGCAATGTGACGCCCTCAGAGAAGATTTTCTGACGATGATAATCCTTATCCTTACACTTTAACGATCTCTAAAGATCTGTGAAACTGTTACAGCAAAACTTGCTGGCAATCTTTTCCTCAAAAACAGCCTTTGAAAACCACAAAAATGAAACTAGTTTACATATATTTATATGAACAACTCAACAATCTACGTAGTTATGAATCTAAAGAGTTGGCCTTATTTTAATTACACAATGACATATTAGGTACAATATGGCAGCAACTAGTAGAGTAGATAGTCTACTAATGATGTAGTGATATTGTGGTGTCTTCATCTGTAACCATACTAGATAACAACTCTGTAGACATGCGAGCACCTGGGTTAAGCTTCTTTGTAGTTACTATTATTAGAGTGTTACTTAACGACTGACATTCAGTCTGCCTGTTGCACGGAAATCTGTGGTCAGTCATCAAATAAACCATCTTTACTCACACATTAACTTTTTGGAAATGGATCATAGATTCTAAGTGAATATCTTTTAATAATTCCTATTAGCCATCCTGTGCTCTCGTTTGGATCGCAGATAAGTTTCCAGGTAAGCCTTCCTTTGCACTATACATCTACAAGATAGTCTCATATCATAACTGGTGTTAATGGTAGGCGAACATGAAAATGTGCTTTACCAAGGAATAATAGGATTTTAAGAATGGTTCCCTTCAATATAATGCCATTATAATGATACCATGAATACCTGCACCTGATAGATTTGAATAATTTTCAGTTTACTGTTGGTTTAAACAATATGGGAAAGGCAGATCTTGCAGGGTACTGACATTTTTCGACTGCTTACGACTGCAAAAGGCTTTATATAATATAAACTAAGCAAAAACGATGCATTATTGGAGCGGTGTTAAGGAGCTGTACAGAAGGGAGTAGGTTACCTTGATTTGAGAAGGAGTCAATAACCTCGGCCACTAAACGAATATTGATTGGGCATAATGAAGCTTGAGTAATGTGAAGACGCTCCCCTTAAGGAGTCTCTCTAAGCGCATCACAAGCATGACTGCCCTCCCTACCGCTGCCGGGTGAAATGGCGCAGGTGACGAGCAGATCGTTTTCTGGATCATAGGCAGTTTTCTAGCCCGCACACCACAGATGGGTTGGATAGATTAGAAATGGCATTTTCACGCTTTTAAAAACATCCCTTCATTAATGTGGTGCTGCATTTGGAGGGGGGAGGAGGGGGGCTGGGGTTAAGTGTAGAAGGTTTGAAGGTTCATGGTTGAAGTCTGCTTACTTTAAGTTAGGCTCCCTTTTTAAACACACATTCTCAAACTAACTGCAGATTTTGAGTGAAATCAGAAAGCTGTCATGGTGTTGATTTACAACTGAACTGGCACTACCCACAAATTAGCCTAGCCCAGGGGCACAACATTAAAGGTTACTTGTAAACATCGTTTGATTAATTAAAATTACGATTTTTTAAATAGTTATCTAAGTAAGAAATTTAGTCTTGAACTTGGATGTAATTACTTCTCATGAGCATTATTGTAAAGCTATTCTTTGTAAATGGAAAATATTGTCACAAGGATTAATGTTGATTTTCTCTTTGATTGACTAAAAGGGGACATGGAAGTGTATGTTAAAAGGTTTTTGTTTGCACTTAATTGGCAGGTAATGCAGAACACCACAATGGAATCCCATCCAGGAAGCCCCACCTAGGTGGTGAACCTAAGTTCTCTAGATCCTGACAACGAGGCCCAGCTTTCAACGGCAGGAAAATTCCTCGATAGACCAAACATGGAAGATCAGAGTCCAACATCAGTCCAGCAAAGACTGCCTGATTTAACACAGATTCCTGATTTGACAGGATTGAAGAGTGATGATGAAGATTTTGAGCGAGACCATGACATACTCAAAGTGCTAGACAACCATCCAAACTGTGAAAAAGATAAAGAAAGCAGTGTGAAAGAGGATGTAGAAGATAAAGAATTGCATCAAGAAGGACTTCAAGACCATGGCCAATCTAAATACCAAGAGACACTGTGTAATCTAGAACTGGGCCACCATGACCAGGAAAGACTCCACTGTGCAGACTTGGATTCAGATCGCAACCAAGAAGACCTATGCTATCCAGACGTGGATTCAGACCAAAACCAAGAAACAGAGTTGGACCAGGATCAGGACCAGGAAAGTCTTGAAGCTTTAGTGAAAGGTCCTGTAGAAGTAGAGATTCAGCATGCCTCACATCAAGATCTAACTCAACACCAGGACCAAGCTATAAGTCCCAATACTACACATATTTCTGTCCAAGATGAATCAAATGAGTTTGACCAAGTTCCATCTGAGAACCAAGACACTGAAGGCAAAGTATATCAGGACCACACACAGCTGCATGAGCTCCATGATGTCCAGGCACAGGATCTAGATCTGAGCGAAGTTAGAAATTCTGACCCTTCACCTATTGATGCAACCCAACAGAAGGACCAAAACAAACAGCCTATAAGACAACAAGTGTCATCCATTGGACTCGCCTTTCCCGACCCAACTAACCCTGACCAAGAGCCAGTCACTGATAACCCTTTTGGGGTTGAAGCTGGGGAGCCAGGTGGCAGCATCCCAGCCGTGGTGATCACTCAGACACAAGAGGTGAGACACAATACCTGATGGGAAATATGCACATCTCACCCTCATCTATATTCATAGGTTTCAACTGTTCTCTCTCGACACGGGATCACACTGCCAAATGTCTACTCTTCTTCAACCTCTTTGTTTTCACCACTCGCAGGTTTTTTCTTTCTTCACGTTTGCTGGCTTTGTTCTTTGTTTAAACGATGCCTCTGATCAGGTTCAAAGCCTACGTTTCTGACAGCTTTTTACACCAATCTGGGTCTTTTTCAGCTTCATCAAACCACTTTCCAACTGTTAACTAATATTTCACTCTATTTTTCATATTTTACTCAGTTTCTTAGATTAAGGCTGGTAATTATGCACCTACGTCCTGGTTTCTCATATCACATAGTTGATTAGAGATGAATGAACTTCTATGATGCATTGGTGAAAGAAAACATCTCTGCCTAAATCCTAACTTCCTTTTTAACAGGAATTGCACCATTTCCCATTCAATATCCCATACAAAAATTGTAATCACTGAGTACTGTGTTACTACACTGTTAGTTACAGTGTAGTTTCTTTGCAGTTTGATTTTCTGTGTCAATGTTCCAGTCTGTCTCCAACCCCTTTTAGCACTTCATTTTTTAATCTCTCTGAATGTAAAAAAGCAAACAATTGACATGTATTTGATAATTGAATAGTCTGTGTAATTCAAACTTATTAAATATGAAAATACATCTATATGCAAATAAGTGAAAATATTGGGTACCTACTCTGTCTTTTGGCTACAAACTGTAACTGTACTTCTGAACCTGTGAGGCTTACGGCAGTGCCGGCGGATTCTAAAGGAGTAAACATGTGAGAATTTAACTCTCTAACAGTGCTTCTGTGATAGATTCCATTACCCACCCTTGTGTGTACATGTTCACTGATCCGAACCGCCTTCAAATAAGTTTCCTCGGAACCCATCCCGCATATGGTGGAGGAGCACTTAAACCAAATTGACTTTAGCGATCTGAATTATGAAGATACCGATATCATGCATAAAGTTATTTACCCCTCAGAAGAATTCAAATAAGTAATTCCCTTGGATTGCGATATGGGGGGAACTAATATGAATGCAAATAGGATTAGGCTCCTGCATTAGTGTCTGATAAACAATTTACAGGCCTGAGTGTTCACTGGGGAATACACACACTCTCCTGCAAAGGAGATGCCAATCCAGAAAGAAAAAGAGAAAAAGGAAGAGAGTGAGTGATGAAGAAGGAGAGAGGGAAAGTCATAAAGGGAGAGAGAGAAAGAAGGAAAGAAAAATGACAGAGAGAGGCATGGATAAAGTGAGGAGGAGACGTATAGAGACAGGGAGGAAAAGAGAGAGAGCACTCCTGTATACCCTTGCTCAAAGGTCCTTATCTCAAGTAACCCTTGAGCTCCTGACATCATTAGGTCTGACTGTGCTATTATGTCCTATATCAAATGTCTACTGTTGGGTCACCTTCGATATAAGCTGTTTTACCTCAGCTTTTATATGTTGTGCCATTTTCCCCTTTAAATCTTGAATAATATTTCTATTTTGTATATTAAAAAGCAATGATAACGTTCTTAGCCCATATCATTGAGTTTTACTACACCAATAACTATGGAAATGTCAAAGAGATCACGAAGAAGATCATAAATAATACTGAAGACAGAAAGCTATTTTGGTCATGATTACAGCCCACTTTGAGGTGTGTGTTGTAGCAAGCTTTAAAAGACAATAAAGATAAAAAATAAAAAATAAACTTTGCCGAATACATTTATATTCAGGATTGTGACAAACCAAACAGTATTGGGAAAACTTCATGGGATAACATGTCTGTTCAAATTTGGCATGGCATTTTAAAACAACACAGCTGTTTGCTGTCCTTGAGTAGCACACTAGGGCTGTCATGGTCCTCGTTCCCTTTTTGCTACATCGTTGTCAAGCCACTGTGATATCCCTGCTCCCATGCCTTTGATTCGGGGATGTACATCTACAACAGAATTTACATAATTATTATCTTCTCCTCCCTGCTATCTCCATATACTGCCCTTGCATCTACTGTGTTGTTAAATGAACATGGACACTGCATTTTTCTGTACTTGCTAATAGCCTATGCTTGGCAGATAGTCAGTGTCTTTGATGGCACAAGTATGACAGTCACTGAAAACCAATTATAGTCCCCTCTGTGTCATGTATGGTGAAACGTCTTGCCAACACCACCCTTCTCATCGGGAAAACCCAACAATTGACAGCATATCATTTAAATCTTGTTTTTAGAACAAACACATTTCTGGACAGTGTGGAATTCATGTACTTTTGCTCCAAATGTTGTTTCACACTAAACAGTCTGCAAAGCAATATGCTGAGTATGTATAATAAAATGTCAGCAAGTGAATGAGTTCTCGTAATCATAACACAGCGCTTTCTATGATAAAAAAGTCCTTAGCAGACTGGGCATGTGTAATTATTTTATGTGATTGTTAGTGATTTGATTAATCATTTATTTCACTACACTATTAGTGCATCAGTATGTATTTGTGTGTTTGGCTGTTGTTGGTATGACCATCATTTCAGCAGTCAGATCTCTAGTATATCTGTGTGTGAGCGAGTAAAAGCGTTTTTGGTGCATGTGTGTACATGAGAGCATGTGAGTAATGGACAATAGTGTATGGATAATTAGCTCTCGAGGGACGTCAGTCTTAAACAGTACAATCACAGCTTTCTGGGGGACCCTAATTGCATCCAACAAGCAAACGATTCATTTTGTACTCAGGACAAAGGCTGCGAATGCAACTTTAACAGAGGCGAACAGACATTTGGTTGAGTTGTAAACACTTTCTTATATGGTAATTCAGAAGCTGCTCAAAAGCCTTTTGAGAGACAGGACTCTTATTGGAACTGATGCTGATACTTGATGCTGACTGTCTGGATAGTTTGTATTTGGTTACTGTAATGACGTTTTGAGACTGTTTAGGTTCGCTAAAGCAGGTGAAATATAATTTGTTCGTATTTAGATTCATACATTAATTTCATGGGTACGTGAATGTTTTGTATGGGTATTTCTGGGAGAGAGATAAAGAAGCAGCAAAAGAGATGCTGAGACGGGGCAAGTGGGTTTGAATGCACTTGAATGCGTGTATTTGCTTGTGTATGTGTGTGTGTATGCGTGTGTATGTATGTGTGGGATGGAGGTGGGGAGGGTGCTTTGTACATATGTGACTACCCTACTGTAAAATCCTTTTTTGTGTCCCATTGCCAGGCACGAGAACTTGCACAGGTCCAGCCCAGAGAACCAGAAGCAGCAAGGTTGAATGGACCAGAGAGACCACAAGATCTGATGATACCAGCAGTATCAATGATGGTTACAGGCCCTAATCCCAGCCCTGTCTCCAGCCAAGAACCTGGCCCTGATCTCTGCACTATGATCAGCTTTAGTCCGAACCCTAGTCCAGGTCCTAGTCCCAGCCCTTCTACCAGCCTCAGTCCTGGCTTTAGTCCCAACCCTAGTCCAGGCCCTATCCCCAGCTCTAGTCCCGACCTCAGTCCAGACCCAGGTGCTAGCCCTATCCCCAGCTCTAGTCCTGACCTCAGTCCAGGCTTTAGTGACTGCCCTAGTTCCAACCCTATCCCCAGCCCTTGTCTCTGTGATGCCAGTGATGGCGTTGACATGGCCTGCTCCGATTTACTGTCCCTGAGAAGTGACACTCTGTCCCTGTGTGCCAGCGAGGTGACCGTCTCTTCCAGGGTGAGCAAACACAAACACACTGATGGCGTACAAACCTGCAACTTTCCCCTCCACAAACTCACCCACATACCAATAGCACACACACAGACACGCAACTGTACAGAGTTTACTTCATCCTGTGTCTTACTCACTTGGTGCTTGACTGAGCCCTTAGAAGTGTAGAAGACCTATGTTTTTAAAGTGAATCATCCTGACTTTCATGGTCTTAACCACAGCCAGAGGATACAGTAGCCGTAAAAAAAACTCCTCCATTTGGCCAAGTTGTACCCTTGTAACCGAACAACAGATATTCCCCTCTTAACAAAACGATCATGTCTCACCTTCAAGCTATCAAGTTTCATTATCGTCAAAAAAGGGCCGCTTTATCTGGGGGTCAGATTGGAATATAGGACCTCTTGGATGAGCACCAGGGCTGTATAGTTTCATACGCCAGGCTGTGAGACACTCTAGGAATCATAATTCCCTTGACCTTTCGCGACCCCACAAAGCTTTGACAACGAGGGGCATGCTACAGCACAGAAGTCGCCTTTTCATGCCTGTCGTCTTCGTCCAAATGGGTTTTTCATTTTTCAAACAATCATACGTTCGTCGGGCTGAATGGAAGGGCAAATTGCATAAGCTGGGGTTCGCTGGCTGAGATAAGAGCTTTTAACTCCAGAAGCGTACAACCCTGGTGTGTCCCTACAATACGGTTATCTTCTTCCACTGTCATTTAGATAAAATACAAAAAAACTTTAGCCGCTCTGTTGGCACCCAAAGATGATAATTTGAATGTATCTCAACCGGGTTGTAGAAATCTCAATTAATATGTTAATGTGTGCAAGACCTTTCATTAGTTACCACAAAACTGATTAACATGGTCTTCCTTAAAAATGGCGTGACCATTTTGTTTCTATGTTGACATGAATTGCTCATGATTTGTGTGGGTTGGTTTTCAATTCAAACGGGATGCTTCAACAACAAAATCAAACTTTTCCCATAAACAATCCAATAATTCTGGAAAGGTATTAGAATAGTACAATTAGTCAACACGTGTCCCGTAATGTCTCTTGTGTGCTATGATAATACCCACATACTCAGGTTAAGGAAAAACAAGAAACACATGATATAATTGAACCAAAATATACACAAGTGAGCCAATATTATCCTTTTCAATATAGCTTAGTCATGCCTCAGAGAAGTAAACCTCATCGTCTCTCATTAAAGAAAGTGCTGAATCCATCTTTCTCAGTCTTAATGATCTTTCAGTCCTTCTTTTCCATCTCACTAGACTGTTTAGAAACACTTAATTTCAGACAGAATTATCGAATCATGACTGCGGGGCCAACATTTGATTCTAGAACAATAATTAAAGAGAAGTAGCAGCCTCATGGGCTCTCATGCTTTTATAATAAATCCTTTATCGCCAGGGGTGTTCCCTATGTAAATCCCTTAGAAATTGAAATTTGGTTACAAAGACTATTAGATTACATGAAGCACACCGACTAGTACAACACTTTTCTTGATTATATATCTAAAAACCACATGTGTGTGGTTAATAACCCTAATCAAAAGAGATGTAAATGTAATGAAAGACACAATTGACTGGATGATGAAGGGTTTGTTCCCTTAAGCTTTTAATAAAACGCTTACTTTAGGAACACAAAGACAGTTTTTTCATCATCAGAACCTTTCTTGCCTGCTTTTTTCGATGCAATTCAACAGGGACATACAATAGATGAGCTCATGATGGTAAAGGTGTGGTTCTGTCTTGTTTTGATAATGAGAGCTTATTGTAGTTTCTGCCTCTAATTATGTCAGTAACTCTTGTGTTTCCCTGTTTTCCCACAGTCTATCCCAGCCTGCTGCATTTTAGGGGTTAGTCAATATCTTTAGTAAATGTTTTGGCTGTTTATTGTTTGTAAAGCCACTCAAAGTATAGGTCTATCAGACTTGTGAACATTGGATGAGTAACATACCTGTGATTACCACACAGGTTAAAAATGAAAAACACACTGGACACTTTTCAAAACATGATTCTACCATCTCACAACTTCTGACAAATTCTCCCAAAATCTCTGTTTTTAGTTTTTTACATATTCATAAGTCTCTCTCTCCATCATTATGTACTATTGTTTTACTGAATGCCTTGTTTCAGACCCATGGCTTATTAACCAGGTTGTAGGATTTTATTGCTACCGGTTTTACGGAGTGACCCATGAACACGACCAATTAGGATGGCAATTTAAATACAAAAGGGCCAATCCTGAACTGCAGAAAGATTGGATACTCCCCCTCCTCTCACCAGCAGCACCAACACCACCCCACCCCTTGCCGCCTCCGCTTTGTAGCTGTCATGGGATCCAAAGGGCTCTTATTGTGTTGGAAGCGAGGGAGGAGAAAGAGATGGGGTGTGCGAAGCGCTCGTGTTTTGACAGGATGAACAGATAGAGGAGTGGAGGAGCAGGGGCAGGCTGGGAAAAGGCTTTGTTATGCTAAGAGCTGGACACTTTGTTCAAGGGGGAAGAGGAGCCCATTCATGTCGCGTCAACACAGAGAAAAGTTGATTTTATTATCTGGTCACCCCCCTGTGTTGGGCGGTGAAAGGGACCTGGATGGTGGATGGTGTGGATGTTGAAGAGAGGGCTAGAGAGGTCACATTCGATGGGCTACTTCCACATTCTTGCAATTGTTTGAATATCTCTTACTTTCTTTGAGGCTCGATATTGTTATGGTCAGACAATTAATCATTTTGAATAAAGAGTCAATGCATTTTGGACAATTCAACGTTCCCAATTAGATTTTAAGTGTTTTCAAGTTTCACACAAAGCAAACTTCTAACTGTTTGAATTGGAATATCTGCTCATTATTTCATCGACAATCAACATGAGCCTTAAAAAGCTTTACCTTTCATTCAACTTAAAAACAATGAACACAAACAAATTCCTCCAGGTACAAATGTGTCGTAATGTTTATTTTTTTGTGTGTGTGTGTTCCTTAGATGACTAATTATAAAATAGAGGCACCCTCCTTCCCTCTCTCTCCAGGGGTACATCCTCTCTCCTCAAACAAAGCAGTGCGAGACTGAGAACATTTCACACAGGGAGCAAGTGTCCATCAGAACAATAGGGGTTTCTACCACAATACTCTCTCACTGTGTACTGTATGTTTGTGTTCTATTGAATTGAATAAGTTCATTTGAGTGCCTGACTGCCGTTTGGAATTGTACAGGACAAATCATGCCTGAAAGCAAAATCCCAGCAAATCTAATGTGTGTCATCCCTCCATTTTGTTGGTTTTACTGAAGGAAATCACGCTAAACGCTAATTGCAAATGAGGGGTGCTTGAGGTGAAGGAATTGGGAGCTGATCAGTGAAATAGAAACATTAAATATATGTATTCATAGTCTGCACAGAAAAAGGAGGAATAAAATTGTCAAATCAAGTTTCCTCTCTCTAATAATAAGACCTTTACAGTCTGCTGATCTGACACTGGAAGTTAAATAAGATGTCAGTTTGGAGATGAAAGGAGCTTTTTCTCTGTCTTCTAAAGTGTGTTTTAGGGGACCTTTGAGAATTCAAAAATTTTTTCAGGATTTTAATGGATTCTTTATGTATTCCCCCTGAATCTCTCCCTCTGGGACATTCACCACCAGTCTTCAAACTTATATAACCAATCTCAACATGAACACATGGGCTTTTCATTATACATATCTCAACACTGTTTAAGTAGAAAGTGTACAACGAACTGCTGGCTTACATATGGCAAAGGGGATTTAATGTGTTCAGCAGTCTGATTTGTAATTTGTAGTTGATGTTAATGGTAACAATGATTCATCATGTGTTGTAGGGTTATAGGGAACAGCAGGGCCTAGAGGATGATACCAGAAGTGTTGCTGCATCCTCTGTCATGGTGGGTAAAACTTTCTCCATCTGCATAGATCTACCCAAAGATATTTGCATACAATTTTGCTGCTTATCAGTTTGAAACATGTTATTGTGTGTGGACATGATAGCATCCCTACACCCAGAATAGGTTAGTAAGACATGGGAGAGCTGTCAGTAGCCAAACATCCCAGGATGAAATAGGAACTCCCCCTCCCCCCAAAACCCACCACTCCTCCACGCTGTTCCCATGGTGATATCCCATAATTGTAGCTGTCCTCCTGCGTGGCGGGACACAGAGCCGTTTGCTGATTGGCTGTGACAGCCTCCTACGGTAGTGGCTGACTGGAGGCAGCGGGGGCTTGAGAGGAAACGGCAGAGGAACCGGCAGGGGACCTCCTATGCCTTAACAACAGGGGAGGAGTGGAGTGTAGAGGGAGAAAGCATGGGGGAGAGTCTGAGTGGTGGGTGGGGACTAGAGTTTGCCAAGGAAGAAGGCGAGAGAGGGGATTAGGAAAGAGAGAGACTGAGGGTGAGAAACTGCGAAAGAAACGGAGTAGGAGAGCATACAATGACACTGAGGGGATTATGAAGTCTAAAAGTATTGGGCAAGAGTATGTGGCAACCCTCTCTGAGGGCTGAAGAATAGCACACAGACACACATAGTCAAAGTGTTGGGTAGTTCACATTATGAGTGTATTGTTTCTTCAGTGATCCTTAAGTTAATGACAAACTTTGTGTGTGAAGTGTGGGGGCTTCTCCAGTTACAGACATTATCCACATCCTTCACCCATCCCTCTTCTGTATCTTGTATTGCCTTTTACCTTCTCTTTGTGATTCATTTGGGTCCACCTCCTCCCGACTGTCCGGCTAATTGTTTCTGATAAACAGAGACTGCTTACTCATCCTCCAGTTTAAGCTACAGAAACTTCTCCTCCTACATTGTTCCAGTGCTTATAGCACAAAACACAAATAGGAACACATAATTTACCTTTCTTTAGATGTATCCTTATCTTTTTTCAAAGACTCCTTCTGAAACCCCCCACCCACACTTCTTTATCTTGCCCTCTCTCTCCCTCCCTCTCCCTGACTCTCCCTCTGTAAGACTACAACACCCACACTCCCCACAGTGTGCGTTGTCAGGCTGAAGGACAGGCTCCCTGTGCGGTCGAGTGTTTTATAATTAACACAGAGCCGACACCTGAGCTAGCGTAAACAGGTGAGCTCTGTGGATGTCCTGGCAGGCCACTGATTAAACCTGGGCGGCGTTCACAGGGCCCTGCTGGTCAATAAACACCACTAATGGCATCCGCACCCCTGCTCGTGAACCTGGTGGCCTGGAGGCTTGGCTAGAGGACATCCAATAAAGGACAGGGATATATGCTAACTGTTAGGTCAATTAGTAAAAAAATGCTAACTCACCTTGCAATACTAACTCAGATGCTAACTTACATCGCAATAATAACTCACCATTACAAGTCACCTTGTAATGCTCGTTAATATCGTATTGCATGCTGTTGTTGTTAGAATTGCAGTTTAGAGTGCCTTTAAATATATTGACAGATGTTACACAATTGGAAATAATGTGGAGTAGATAAATAATAAGAACCCACCTATAGTATTTGCACAGCCTTCACAGTGACTCAACTTTATTAGTGCGTTAGTTTATCTTCTGAGGATCTTTATTAACTGAACCAACCCAGTGACTTGCCACTGATAACAGCTTGTCTGTCCTGTGAAGATAAATGAGATGTCTTCCAAACATGTCACCTGTAGAGGAAAGGTTCATGAAAGATTCAGGCATAAGACCAGACTTTAGACCGGAGTAGTAGTGTTTGTTCAAAATAGACAGCATGTGGAGAAAGTTAGACATGAATACCCCTCTGTCTGGTAGTGTGCAAGGGCTTTGTCCCATGTGTTTTCTTTTTCTACTCATGGCTTAGAAAGTCTTTGAATTAGGACTTTACCCTCCAAGGGCCAGGGGGGTTATATCTGCGTACATATCACCTTCACCCCTGTCTTTCTCCCCCCCCCCCCCCCTAGTCTCTGTTCCACCGAATCCAGATGGAGCCTCTTGAGAAGGACTGGCTGCGGAGCTGCGTCTTGGGGAACACTGCTGCTCTCCGCCAGCTCCTCAGGCAGGACGCCAGTCTGGCCTCCAAGAAGGTACAGTCTAGCTACCTAGCAGATCAGGGATTTACAATGGTCTCAGACGCTGTGTGTTGCCTGGAGGTTTGGGAACTGCCATGGATAAGAATGGTTTAAATTGTTTAAATCCCATGTTTTGAACTGTAGTTGACACACTTTGTCTATATCTGTATAGTTTATCATTGTAACAATGTCATTTTGAATATATTGTTTGTAAAGTGTATATGTACTGAGGTTTCTTGAAGTTTTGCCAACTTTCCAGAGTGGCAGATGCCACCGGAGAAGGCCTGTCACTGGTAGTAGTGGCCACCTGTAGCTACTGCCAGGTCAGCACAGCTGGATTAGCATAACATTAGTAGTGACCCACACAGGCTGGGGTGATACTTTTCTGATTTTGTCCCATGGGCCTTTCTCAGTGGAAGGTCCCACTGTGGCTTAGTAGGCTGGTATTTTAGCCTTCGCTAGTTTATGCTTAGCTGGGCTGGGATGCACTTCTGGTATATTTTACCAAGGTTACACACACATACTCATAAACACACGCAAATTCTGTAAGCCCTCTTATATACTGTACATACTCACTCGCAGAAGACTGGAATACAATGCATGAAAACGTATTCTTTGACACGCAAACACACACACACACACACACACACAGTCCCCTCTGGTATAAGCGTCATCAGATAAAGTGGCTTGAGCTGATGAAGTTGATGGGCATCTACAGAGGTTATTGAGATTGAAAGACAAAAACTTACAGCTAAGGTTATAGCTCCAACGCTTATCGGTCAATCACATTTAGGTCTGAAATGAATTGAACTGTCACACGCTGTCAACCTCACACAGACACAGTTTGTTGACTCGTAGGCACCTCTTGAGACAGCAGCCCTTTTGTAAAGTATTTCACCTCCAGGACCGCTGTCAGATGACAAAGCTGATAAACCATCCACCTCGTTCAAAAAGGAGATTTTATTTGATAAAGGATGTGATGAAAGCCACTGGTCCTTCACATTTGGGGAGTTTCTTTTGACACAGTTTCTGCTCCTCTTTTCATATTCACTGCAAACAAACATTGTCTACTAGAGATTCATAGATTTTAAGATACAAAATCATGCAACATCAAGGCCCATGCATAATGCTTGCATTATATTTTCTTCCCCCTTTTTCACGGTCAAAAAAGGACTTCATCACTGTAAGTACTCACTCTTTGAAATGTAAATCTTCTTCCTATCCTATTAGGTTGTCAGACAGTGGATGTTAACATACTGTAGATACACTTGTCTGTATATATTTATATGTGCTGTGTCTACAAAATAGATCTCCCTGAAGTGTTATTACATTACAAAAAGATTTGAGCTAAAAAATAAAGCATAAAAAAATTTAATCATAGGACTTGTATACGTTTGTTTAAAAAATACAAACATTTATTCAACCATATTCTCACATCAAAAGAATGCATTTTCATATGAGATTAGTGATTACATTTCACGTTTATCACTTTATCAGACAGATTGCACTAGAAATACTGTCTAATTTCAATGGATGGGTAACTGGTCAATACAATCTCCTGTCGTTGACATTTGATAGAAGACACAGGAGATAACAGTTGAGCAGATAACAAAACAATAGTCTTAAGGAAATCAAACGCTTAAAAAACAAACAAATGAGCAGTGGGTAATCTTCTTATAGAAATGAATAAAGTGTGTGTGTGTGTGTGTGGGGGGGGGGGGGGGGGGAGTGAAGGCCCCAATTTCATCAAGGGAAGTTTGGATCCTATTAGATTGGATCCATTGTGGATCAGACCCAAGGTGAGAAGGAGGAAGAGGGATTAGATCTCAAACTCCACCAGGATTGAGATAGAAGTCCATCTGAAAAGATAAACTTCCCCCCTACCCACACAAACACTTCACCCCCCCCTTCCAGAATTGATAATGGGGCAGTTGAGCTCTAAATTGTGAGGGAGGTGAAATGTGAAGGCATACGTTTTTCAACTCAATAACATAGAAGAAAGTCTGAAGGCCAAGGGATCTAAACCAAATTCCTAGCAAGTTATGGTAATCCTCAAATGACTTGTTGACTTATCTATACCTTAAACCTGGCTACAGTACACAGTATGTTCACTGTCCTGTATTGTCCTAAATGCTACCCACTCTCTTTCCCAGCGTACTTTAATGTCCTTTTTCTTGTTCCCTACTAAATGTAAACCACACTACTTGATGGGTCGTCTTGTCTTCTGTTTTTTTGTAAACCTGGATGTAAACACAAGGGGGTGAGTAGCCTTTTTCATTTGTTATTGTTCATCCTTTCTCTCCTAATCATCTTAATAGGCTAGCAGACCAGACAGAACCTTTTTTTGGCTCCTTTTTTTGGTGTTGTTTTGCTTCAATTAGCTTAGCATTGATAACACATGCAATGCTCTATTACCTCTGTCTAACTGTCTTGATAATAGTTTTAGAGAGTTGCTAATGTCAAAGGTCGGATGTCTAGCTGGTCTTTGAAACAAGGAATATTAATACAAACGTCTGTTCATGTAAATGGGATTCACACGGACGTCCAATTTTCTGGCATGTTTATCTACAAAACTAACAAAAAGCGAACGTTGTTTTGCAAGACACGCAGACACTCCCTTCATGTTTTCTGACAGGTCTTGGTTTTCTGACAGGACCTTGCTGTCGACATGGTTCTAAACACTGTCCTACATACACAATGATTCTTTTCATCCTAGACAGTATTGGGTTACTTTCCTTCTTTCTTTTTTTCCCTCTTCAGCCGTCTGTACTGGTGTAATCTAAGTGGTCAGAATCTACATTGAGACAGAGGATACATGCTAATTAGTGTGTCCAGAGATTGTCGGCTCACTTCCATAGACAAGGTTTAAAGCAGCGTATACTATCTGGGGGTGTAATTATATCGTAATTACATGGTAATTCATATTTGAGCAAACAATCACCCCTCTTTTAGCTTGAAGACAACTGAATAGCTCCCCATCATTCCATAAAGATAAGGGATACTGATAATATTTGCTTAGAATGACAGTGTTACATTCTCCCAAAAATTTTAAGATGTGGCTTTGTGTCCTTGTTTTGTTGTAACTTCTTGCCAATTTGAAGAGCAATTTTCACAGTTTTCAATAGGGAATCTGTAGATCTGTAGATAAGTGTGTAAGACGATATTTGACTGAGTAAACAGAATCCCTGGTCTAACTTTGGCAACATGCATTGGAGGATAATTTATAAAATCATGGTTATTGGTCCCATAAAAGATTAGTAACACTAGCTAATATGAAAACACTTAAATCTAGATGGTTTTATTTTTCCAGAATTATGTTCTTCACTATGGTTGATCTCCATACTCACATTTGAAACCACCTACAGCGCACTTTTAATGCATACAAAAGACTTACTTTTCTTGCCACAGTGTTGAAACCTTATGGAGGTATGTAGACGTGTTGAAAACAGCCCATATGGCAATACTATGGTAACTTGTCGTTGAATAGAAGCTAAAGAAGGCAGACCTGGGATTTCACAAGGCATTCAATGAAAACACGCCTCTATAGACTAACCACTGAGCTTTTTCTATTCAAGAGGCCTGAAAAAAAAGATCCATCCATATGGCTTTGCCTAGAAATGCTCCTTCAGTTGGTGTAGCCTCTCCACGATCTGCATGGAAGCTGCCATGCAGAAGTAACGACATCAATGGTGTAACCCCTCTCTCCACTTGAGAGAATCACATTTCTTTTCATGCTTCACTTGATCAAAACGGAAGGAGTGTAATTTACGCCTTATTGATGTTCCTTTCCCTGCTGCTTTGAGTGGGGTAGCGTTAACTCATTTTGGGTTGGTGATGTACCACCCACCACACAGGCAACAGATGCTAGTCGGCTGGGAGAGGGCGGTTGTTTGGCAATCGCAGGTTTAATGCTGGGTCACTGTCAAAGGGTGCCGGGATATACAAAATGTACCTCCTTGACAAAGGTTGTTTTTTAGCTGCTCACTGACCGGATTTTAAACATCCATACAAATAACAAAGAAGTATTCTAAGCACATTTCACATTTTACTAGGTGTATTCCTTATTTCTGTATGTAACATTTAGGCTTTCGTTTAATTAAAACTTCACTTCACAAGGAAAATTGTAACAGCTGACAAGTATTGTCATCTGCAAAGGGCTGGCGCATCAGGGTGGCCAAACCAGCCTGACTGAGCGATAGCAGACTTCCCGACAGGCGAGGCAGGGCTTGGTTAGCACCTTCTAATGAAACCAGCCCTGTTGAAAGCTTGGCAACAGCCCTGCTTCCCTGAACACAGTGGTCAGTCTGCATTAGCACAAACACCCAGGGGTGCAGCAGCGACCAAAATAACTTGCATTAGCAATCAGGAACACAACACGTTCTTTTGCTCTTCTTTTTTTTTGTCCCGTCTTACATGCAATTGTTCATTCTATGTTTTCTGGCTCTCGGTTGTTTGTGAAGTGGAAAACACTGTTGATGTGTAATTAAATGGCCGGAAAACAGTGGAAAACAATGTTCTATTTGTTTGATCTAATTTACTGTACCACAACATGAGTAGTGACAGTGTGAAGAGAATAGTGGTGCTAGAAGAGGAGGGGTTGACACAGTGTCCTTGTAAAGATTGGAGGGTGAGAGTAGGGGCTGGTGATGAGGGTGGGTTCAGGAGGAGGGGGTGATAGGAAGGAGGGGGGAAGGAGGGAAGGAGGGAAGGAGGGAGGGTTGCAGAGAATGGATGAGGTTGGTGGGTGGACGTTGGTGGTCTCGAGAAAGGAAATCAAGCCAAATGTTTACAGTTTCTGTAACACAAAATCCAAAGGTCAGGTAATAGGAACGAGATCATGGTTAACATTTTAACATGTGCATGGGGAGTTTGCCCAAATCTGAAATGGTAGATTATGGGAATACATTGTTTAAACAACTCCAGAGTGTAATTCTCTGTCATTTTAAAACAGTGTAGGCAAACACGTCAAGAGACAAACCAGGCAAAGAGAACAAACTCACCTCTGATGTCCCTATTTAGACAGACATGGTTCTTAGCAGAGAACATTAACTAAAGTGTCACTTTTAATAATATTAGTTTGAACTGAAAATAAATAAGACAACTTTAATGTTCCTACTCTGCTTTTTCTTGTTTGTCAATACATCTGATGTGGCCATAAAGTTTGTAAGTATTACCGCACCAGTAAATAGACTTTGTGGAAATAGTAGGAGTAGGCTAATGTCGTTACCTGTGCCTGTTTGTTGCTGCAGATCCCATATAGCTCTGAAGAGTGCTGCCACACTAATAGCAATTATTGTGTAGCTGATAATTGAGGTAATTCTGAAAAAATGTTTAACTGATTTGTTTAAATGCAAACCATTTAAATTAAAGATTTAATAATATACAGAAATAGGACAATGGTTTTGATTAAACATCACTTTATAGAAGATCGCAAATTGAAGTAAAATATCTTGTGTGTTATTCATTCAACCCTACATCTTGTCTCTTTCTCATTCCCTGGTAAGGGGTCATTTCATTTCTGACCATTTGACCACTTGACCACCAAACCTGTCAAGGCTCATAATTACAGGATTAAAACAGTGTTATTAGACATGTGCTAGTGCAACATTCATCAGGTCTGAGAATGCCACATTTGTGATAGCCTTGTAATCAGCCAGAGGCTCTCAAAGTCACGCTATGACATAGAGGAAAACATCAATAAAATAAACATTCATGTTAATTCCCTCTGTCTCAGTTAAAGAAATCAGCTAGAACCAAATGAAGGCTAATTTGTTAACTCTGAGTGCATGTGTTTGCCACTTTGTGTTTTCAGACAGCAATCCACTGGGCAGCTAAGCAGGGCTGTCTGGAAGCGGTAGACATGATGGTTTGTGCTGGAGTGGACGTCAACGTAAGATCGGTAAGCAGATGACAGACAGGCAGCAGTATCTACAACATGGTCTGCTATTCGGCTCAGTAACCCCCAAACATGGGACATGGGTACAGAAACATGTGTCTGTGGATGCATGTGAATTATGTGACTTCTAAATGATTTTATTTTGGTTTTCCTTGTCAGATGAATGCAAAATAGCCCCTCTGCATTAACATGTATTGCCCAGAGGCCACTGGCACTTAACATGAATGCTTAACATTAACATCAGCCAGGCATTTCCATTCATTATATTGGTTCAGTTGAATCATTTGACATACGTCCTCTCTTCAGTTTGAAATTTACTGACTCCCCACTCACTATCAGTCACATCGTACTGCTATTTGAAATTAATTTGGTGAAAGGATTTAGGCGTACGCTGAGAGACTTGTGTTATTCTCTTTGCCTGAGGCTGAGTTGGTCTTCAGAGTAAAAATAAAATAAAATAGAAAGCATGATGTTTGACTCTCTCTCTTTTTGTCTCTCTCTTGCACACATGCATGCTCTGACACACACATACACACACACAGCCTTGTGTGCAGCGGTGGATTGATTCGAAGGGGGCAATGTTGTGATTACTTAATGGCTTCCCAGACAGCCACAGGCCTGGAGAATTCAATTTAGCGTCCCCTTTTCCAAGTGTTAATCTCTTCTGCTCACAGCCTGGCCCTAGTTATGATGTGCTCGCTGGAGATAGTGTTTAAGCCCCAGCAGAGCAAACCAAAGCAGACAAGTCACTTATTGGCTCCATAATTACATAATTAACTTTTTGTCTCTAATCGTTATGAGGGTAATGGCTGTGATAAAATGGCCCTCAGCCAGGCAGAAAGCAAATCAAAAATCAATAATCCATAGAGTGGCATCAAGTGAAGAGCATTAGACAAGGTTCTGCTTGCGCTTTGCTGGAGGTGGTTTAAGGCTTTTGTGGACTTTCTGGTAATGAAATTCATATGAGTGTGTAGGTTTTTATTGCCTTTAGGTTGGTTTTCAGCTGGTGTTAGAAAAGAGGCTGTCATTTAAGGAATGTAGACTGGGGCTGTAGGTCTGTTGACTTTGAAGAGTGCATTTGATAGTCTTGATAAATCAATGAAATAGATCTGCATTGGCTTTTGTTATGTGATTGAGCTTAGGCGATTGTTTCTGAAAAAGATGAATTCTCTAATGACCTCTTTTCTCTCCCGACCTCTCTGACACGTTCACCTCTTGGTTCCTAAAAAGCATGTAAGTAAAAAAAAAATAAACAGCTCATTTGATTGTATTGAATTTTTTCTATTGCAACCATTAAGAAGGCTTTTCTGATATAAATTGTGGAATTCACACTGTCTCCGATTGTGCCTTTTATTCTTTGTTACCTGGCTTCGCTCATGCCTGGTAATTCTTCCATAACATGGGGATGTTCTATGAAGGGGGTGAGTCACTTTCTAAATTATTATATATTTTTTATCAAGTAAGATCACGTAAACCTATCAAGACGATGCTAAATGTTACAGTTTGAGAGGAAAAGGGAGGTTTAATGCGAACAAGCTTACATGATGTATATTTATGTTTTGTTTCGTGAATACCTAGATATTCAATATACACATAAAATAAGATGTTTCATGGTTTAAAGCTAGATTATGTTCACTTTGAACTTAATACTTACAAAGTACAAATGCAAGAGCTTAAAGTTTGGCACCATGTTAGTGCAAAATTGTTAAGTCTGCAGAATAAAGCGTGAAGTATATGCAAAGGCCAGTAGGCTATCACATACTATAAGTCTCATACAGAGTTGAGTTCCCACAGAGATCATATACCTTGATCTTCTTTTAGCTTTGTGGCCTCCTGTGAAATGCCCTTCACCACCCATTGACACCATAGCTCAAAGTTCACACATAAAAGTGAGTTTGACCTTTTGACTGATGTCTAAGACTAAGGTTACGGTGAAGATGGAGGCAAAATGGTGGTTTTGTCAGAGGAATGGCCGTGTTTACTCATCCAGTCTATTCAAGATAGGATTGACCACCTCCAAACTATATAAAGTATGAAAACTAGAAATAGATGTTTATGCAATACACTTACACACATTAATATCATACACTACAGTATGAGTAACTTACGCTCATTGGTTCAAAATAAATAAAGATTAAGATTTTATGGCCATGCTCATTTCTCAACACACACAGCTGTGACAGCTGTGTGCAAGTCTCAGTTGGAGTATAAAATGACAACAACAAAAAGTCAAAGGGAAGAGTGTGACAGCCTGACGTTTTAGCTTGTTTGATAGCTTCCCCCTACCGTCCCCTGGATCAAAGCCTCATCGAGCCATTTTAAGTCAGTGTTGTGATAAGAGTTTAGCAGTGCTACAGCAGCGCTGCACACACACTTCCTGTTACAAGCCCATTACTCTAATGAATACTGACTTCAGTTGTCCCTCTGTCTTTATATATATATTTAAACACAGACTGTATATTCTTTCGATATCTTCTCCTCAGCGTCAACTGTCTGGTTTGTGAGCTTTGTCTTTGTTCAGCACTGACACATTGAAGAGTCCCCGCTGACTGGCAGAGGGTCCAGTGGGACCGACCAGAGTTAATGTGTACAAACGACAGGCACAGTAGCCCACAGCGGGTTCTGTAAATCAAGAGGCTGACAAAATATAAAAGTCAGCTCTCGTGTTCAGCTCAAAACTCCATCCTGTTGTTTCTGATATCAGAATCTGGGGAACAGAAGAAGATAACAGAAGAAGATAGAAATGAAAAATAAATGACTGTTACTTCACTTTGTATCTCTTCTTCCTAGTGTTAAACAGTTCAGTTTGAAATCCCAGTTTGCAGGACCTATCACGAGATTATGTTTTGTGTTGAATGTTATTTAGACAACGGACTATTTGTAACTGTAATAGTTAACCTTTCCAAATTCAATCTAAATTAATATGAAATGCTGGAGCATTGTATCTTGGGACACAAGCTTATATCACATTTGACATCCTTTTAATAGTGATATGTATGTGTGTGTGTGCAGGGCTATACAGCGCTCCACCTGGCTTCTATTCATGGTCATCTCCACGTCATTCAGCTCCTAATCAACAACCATAGTAAGAACCCTAAACTGTAAACTAAACGTTCATTTAGTTTGCCCTACCATTATTATTATCTCAGATTGACCAGTTTTTGAACAGCAAGACCAGGTTGTAGATCACTTGAAATGCTGATTTTTTTGTGGCTGTAATTTATACTGGTGAAATCTGGAGGGAAAGGGGCGGAATATCTAATGAGTCATGCTGTAGAAACTGAAGTATGAAAGCCTATCTGAGAAACACTGAGACGCAAATAACCTTTTGCCAGACAATAGGCGAAAAAGCTAAAGTCCCAGATTGACAAGGCTTGGACTTTGCCAAACCCCACTGACAAAAGATGATTGTGGTTGCCCCACCACGCCCACCCGGCAAGAGGAGGGGCGGGGTTGGAATATTGTATCTAACGAGGCGAGCCCAAGCTGTAAGTCAATGGGTTGTTTCATTATCAAATCCAGAGGATCCCTGGAGTGGGTTGGCAAGTCAGAGGATTTATACACACAAATACACACACTCTACACACACATACACTTTCTCTTTCACACACACAGCTATTACAGACAGCCATATGCTTATAGTTCATGCGCTTCAGTCACCCAGGACACATATGGTCATAAGGTCACAGTCTTCAGACACTCTCTAAAAACAAAAGCATGTTTCCATATGGCTGACGAGAGGAAAGGCCTGTGGTCTGCCAAGCACCCGGTTGCTTTATCAGCTCTTTCAGTCAAGATGGTTGATGACAAGAAGGGGTGGTTGTTGGCCTGTCACTCAGGTTTTCCTGTTGCTGTTAGTCCATTTGTGAGCAGTTTCCTTTTGTTAGAACTTATTGAATTGTTGTTGGCTCTGTCCAAAGAAAAGGCAAGCACCATCATGAATGGACACCTACACGTCGAACAGAAAACAAAGCTCTCCTCATGGCACACATCACTGTGAAACAAGGTTTTTGTTTCAAACTGACCTGAGAGTAAGAGCGTTTTATGAAGAAAAACGGTTTGTAAACGTAACAAAGCATGGTTTAACCTGGATGCTCTCGGTGCCACAGAGAGAGTGATATTTCAGTCTTTAAGGAGGGGCGAGGGCGGGATGGATGTCTAACTGTGTTTAACAGACACACCAAGGAGTAACGGTGGGAGGAAGAGGGGGTAACCACTCTGTAACCACTGGATCTGTGTGCAACAGAAACCTAGCCAACATGTTGAAGCTCATTCAAATCCTTGGTGTAGTTGTTCACCAATGAACACTAATCTAGTGGTGATATCTTAAATGGACACTATAATTGGTTTACTGTGTTTGAATGAACTGTTGTGAAAAGATGTTGCAGGTTTGTTGGGTCAGATCTAATGAAGAAACAGCCATGCTTTGTTTTCGTATTTCTGTTATTTTCTTTAAGCCCTGTATTATTCAATGTACCTCAGTTATGAGAGGGTTAAGGCAGTTTTGCACCTACTGGCTTGAAATGGCAATCAAAAGACACACACACACACACTCATATTTATTCAGATTGGACAGGCAGGCTGGCAGATGCAAACCGTCTGCATAGACTGAATACAGAATGAGACATTTTCTCCAAAGCGTGGACACAATGTCATTCATCCTGAAGAGACATTACAGGCTGTTGACTCCCCTCTCAAAGAAAAGAAACTGTTGACCTTTATAACGACTGGCTTTCCTTTTTCTTTTTCTCCCTGTATCCATCTCTCTCTCGCTCTCGCTCTCTCTCTCTCTCTCTCTCTCTCTCTCTCTCTCTCTCTCTCTCTCTCTCACTATTCCCGTCCCCCTCAGCTCATAAACACAATTCCCTCTCTTCCCATTCCATGTTATCTTAAATAATTACCTGCTGCCTCTCTCTCTGGGAGTCCCATGGGCCCCCTCTACCTCTCACCGAATCTCTTGTTTGTGGAGAGGAATGGAGGGAGGGAAAGAGGGGGATTTCAGCCTTCCCTCTCGAAGGCAGGATGCTATTTCCTAATTAGACACCTAGGTATTGGTGACCCTACCTCACCCCCCAAGTCACACACATGCACACTCTCAGACAAGGTCAGAAGCATGGAGGTCCTCTGGAACAACAGCGCTGTGATCTAGCACTGAGAGAAAATCATGTGAGCTGATTTTGTTAGCTGATTTTTGTGTAATGAATGCATCCATGTGTCTTCAGATGCTAAGACTAACATCAGAGACTACCATGGGAAGATGGCTGCCCACTATTGGAGTGGCAGCACAGATGTCTTCAATAAACCAGGGTCCCAGTCAGGTGAGGTACCATGCCCATGTGCTATCTTGAAGTCAAACTCACACCTGCGTTATTTTGCCTTACTGAATATGTTGCATCCCTTAATTACATACGCTGGTTGTACCATCATTGACAAGGCTGCAAGTTTAACAGTGTATGTATGAGCGGTCTTTCAATGAGAAGCTGTTTCTTCCACAGGTGGTAAGGGGTCCAGAGGACGCAAGATGCAGCATTATGTCCTCCCTTCTCGCCTCCTCTCCCGCTCCAGAAGCCAGGAACTAATCAAGCTCGAGTTTGGAACCGTGACGCTAAACCAGCCAAGCTCGCCTTTGTGACCATTCATCTTGAGAGTTTCACGTTGTCTTTAGTGTATTTTGGACAAATTTGATTGTAATACACAGAAAAACCTTGGATTGTTCATCCACCTTGTTGCAATGGGAAATCTATGTAGTTAATGTTGTTTACATGTCTAGGTTTCTGTAATTCACTAGCAAACAGGTGTGTGCAGACTCTTGATGATTAGTGTTGAGTAGTTCTTGCCGTTTGTTTTGCCTCCGTGATGTAGCATTTTAACTTTAAAACGAATTCCCAGGACACCTATCTAGTTTTGTGGTTTGCTTTGATTCGGAGATTATAAAAAGCTTAGGTTTTCAGATTTTCTCAGGATTATAAACGGTAACACTAATTGGATGTTTGGTTGTGTGTGGGTCTTAACTTTTCCTCCATCTCCTCAGATCTTACATTAAGCAGATGAAAATGTCCAAACCCTGTTTCATTTTTCAATAAAGGCTTCCACCAAGCATATTCTTTCTCCTTTGCACCCCTCCCTCTTTCATTTCCTCCCAATAACCAGTTATCTTTCCCTAAAAAGTTGGCCTGCCAATATGAGCACTCCAGAACGAGCATGTTTGACATGCTGAAACATCCACTCGGTCCCCCTTCAAGAAGCCTCTGAAAAAAGTTTTCCATTAGCCTCTGCATCATCGGTCGCTTTATGACCTTCAACTCGTTATCTACTTTAATGGGGTATGCCAGAGCCATTTGTGTAAATGATAAGCAGGAAATGAGATGGTCAGGGGCTTGAACCAGTCTGCCCAGATTATGAACACTAGCTTCAAATGATATGGTGATTAGCACAGCATTGGGGTGACTGAAGCGTCATCTTAACATTTGCTTGTAAAGATCTTGTGCTATTAAAGCGTCACTTATGGTGGCCTGGCACAACATTGCTTTAAAACATTGGGACTGTCTTGTTCATAATACACCATGAAATCGATTGTGTCTCCTTTTGGATTGATCTTCTGGGCAGAAGTAGCAGAGAGGGATATTGTGTCATGAGCAAGTAAACCCAATTGGAGAAGACAGCAGGCACATGACCAAAAACACTACAAATCCAACAAGGACTGAAAAGGGAAGCAAATACTGTATGTATACGTATGGAGGGTGACGACAATGGACTACTGCTTGATATTTACTGAAAAGACTGTTGGGAGCTAGGACGACCAGGGGAGAAAGAGCAAGGAAGACAGTCGACCACTCCACAGACACAGAGATCCTGACATAAAAAAGCTGACGAAAACTCAGGGAAAACACAAGGGAAGACACTGGGCACAGCCTTGGCAGTGACAAGAGAACCCCCCCCCCCTCCACTCAGGGGACTGCTGATTTCCCACCAGGCCGACTAGGAACAGGGGTGGGGGACAGAGTCTGGAGAAGAGATCAAGGGGCAGGGCCTGGGGGCACTGTCAATGGACGGAGGGGGTCTGGAGGGTGACCAGAAGGCTGAGCCAAAGAGTAGAGTCGCGCAAGAGGGGGGGTCAATGACAGCCATTCCTGAAGCCACACTGAAGATATAAAAAGCACTTCAACCCTACCTCCTCCCTCAGAACGGGAACAGTAGAAGGGGGATCATGACAGTAAAGAGAACCTACCTGAATAGTCACTTCTTGTAATCAGAATCCACCAAATCAGGGTTGGTTAGCCACAATTCACAAAATCCATTCGCCCTCCAAAACATACTCAACCACGCAGGGCTGTGATTGGTTCTCACCCCTTACGGTTATCTGATTCCTTACTAACACCGGGTTCTTGACAGACAGTGAATAATGAGCAGTGTGTTGGGTCGGAGACAGATAGCTAAAAGAAGTAGTAAAGACAGCTTCTCAGTCTTTGCCTTTCTGGGTCTAACTAGATAAGGGAAATCACTATATCAGTGTCTTCCATCAGACATATCCATTTAAGATGAAAGTATGGAAAGGGACTCATAGAGAGTCTATACCGGATGGTTCTCACAGAGGAATATATGTATTTATGTATGGGTATCACAACTAAATGGTGATACAAATTGGGTCATTTGACAGACAATGATTTCTTCTTTGATTCAGTATAGTTCAAATAGTATTATGAATTTCTATCAATCTTAGCTAACAATGTACAAGCTACAATGTATTCTGACTCTCTAAAGAAAACAATAATGTTTCTATTAACATGGTAGTATGCACATTCAAAAACTTCTATTCTGACAAAGGCTGAGACCAGTTTACAGCCCTTAAGTACATTCATTTTGTTACCTTAGCCAATGACAAGCACTACAGAACTGAAAGAACCTGACCTTTATTGAACCAAGTAAAAAAGCGGTGTCTTCATGGCAATACTTACAAAGGGTGATAGAGGCAGCTGTACAGACAGAATAGGATGAGTAATGTTTATGGGTACTACAATGCAGTCCTCTGCAGCAGTGGTGCAACAATGTGGTAACCTTTGAACTTCTTCTTGGCCCTAGATGAACTTTGACCCTTATGTTTTACCACAGCTGTCACTGGTTACAATAGCCATTAACAGGGTAGCCAATAAGGATCTGTCATTGGTCTATAGAAGGCTGGGTGTTTAAAGACCAAGAATGACAACAGAGGCGTTAACTTATCCCTAGCTCATTGTTGGCGGTAAAATGGCTGTCACCCTAGCTTCCAGTCAATGGGAAATGGAGTTTAATGAGTTGAAAAGCCACATGAAAGGGTTGAACATCCCAGCTCATCTGAGAAGTCTACTGATGGGCAATATGCTAAGAATGCCTCTATTGTTTATTGTGTTAGTGAGAGTGTGAAACAAGAAAGTCAATACAAATCATTGTAAAAGAAGCAAATGAATTTGAAATGTATACAAGTACTCATATGAAAACATACTGGTTAACAGTTCCAGTATACAATGTACAGTTTACACAATCTGCTGTGCAATATGAAATTAATCACAAATGGTAGAACAATCCCATGTCCTATATATATCTATATATTTTGTATATATATGTTATTTTTTAAAATGGATTTTAAACAAGCAAAACATCATTAAGAGCTTGACTGTGTTACATCAAGACTTGCCTCACAGTATACAGTCTAAAAACAAATAGAAACATCCTTTTCAACAGGGGTTCCATGGTGGGATCTCGTCAAAATGTTTGGCTCTTCTTTATGACTACTGACCCCACCCACTTCTCTCCTCTCATCTAATTCACCGTAGCCCCGGTGTTCCAAGCACACAGGGCTTAACACTGAATTCAGGTGAAGCGTGTGAAAAGGGTGAAGATGTCAAAACTAAATTGTTGTTGAGCTCTCATCTGAACCAGCCTCCACTCACTCACAGATGACATTGGTTTTCATTTTGGCTAATTCATATCTTTCCTGGGATTTGACATTTTGTAGAGATAAGGCAATGTAAACAGTACATGAGACCATTGCAATAAGCAAATACAAAACAATGAGTTCCATCAGTTGCTCGACTGTACATAAGAAAGTTTGCTTGTTAATTTTTAACTGAATTAGTCAGTATACTAATTATACTAATTAGTATTAATATAAATTAGTATTCGCTTATTCAGAATATGTTCAGCTGTGGTCTCACCATAACTCTCACAGTAAAAGGATGCAAATTGTTTATTTTTTTATGCAGTAGATTAATAACACTGGAGTACTGGCAGGGTAAACAGTAGGGGGCCTGATTTCTATATTAGACAGACTAGGCAAGCACAGTCATCTATGTCAGGGGTAGGCAACCCTGGTCCTCAAGAGCCATAGTCCTGAAGGTTAGATGTTTCCCTGCTCTAGCACACCTGATTCTAATGAATGGGTCATTATCAAGCTCTGTGGAAGATTCATAATGACCCATTCATTTGAATCAGGTGTGCTAGAGCAGGGAAACATCTTAAATCTTCAGGACTATGCCTGTCGAGGACCAGGGTTGCCTACCCCTGATCTATGTCATTGTGTGTTTGCTGGAGAGATCTAGGATAAACTCCGATTGGTTATGAAGAAATCCACTTCATTGACATCCAATTTGTCACGCAACCAATAGTAACATTTTATCAAAATGAAAATGTCATAAAGATTTACATAGCAGAAGTGAGGACCTCACTCATGCTGAGACACAATGAGTCTAATGCAATAAAACTGTGATAAAAAAACAGGGTGGATTTGAATAATAAAGATGAGCGACCCTCTCAAGCCTGAAGGTGTTCAAATCCAAGGGCTGAACATTTTGACAATCCCTGTTAAACATGTACACATGCTTTTGAAGTGTGTTGCAGAGTATACTCATGTTGAAATACATACATAATTATGTATATATATTAAGTGGACATTGAGTGTGGGGAGATTCAAATATGCAATTGTAA
Organism: Neosalanx taihuensis; assembly: GCA_030340665.1. Taxonomy (NCBI): domain Eukaryota; kingdom Metazoa; phylum Chordata; class Actinopteri; order Osmeriformes; family Salangidae; genus Neosalanx; species Neosalanx taihuensis. The sequence continues at coordinate 13,253,358 of CM059290.1, read as the reverse complement.
AGAAATTTGTATTAGCTGCTGGAACAGACTACAATTGGCTAGTTATAGTACAGTGAATGTTATGCATATTTACATTCATAAACACATTTACACTGCTATTCCACTGACTGACAGACAAGCTATCGATGACTGAGCCTAGTCCGACACCGTCACATAGCAATCTGCTTCCCCTCGTAAAGGTGTGCTCAGCATGCATCCTCAGAGCTAGCATAATCCCCCATAATGAGCCAGAGGCAGCAGGTATGACGGACAGCACTGATTAAAGTTGACAAGCAGACCTCGGAGGCTGATGCTGACTGCACTGTGACACTCACAACTCCAAATGTCGGAGTAGCTCAGTCTAGTTCCCAGATGACCACATTATCAGTTCTCTCTGGTCAGGTCAATAGTTTAGATACAACCAGAGAAGCAGGTGTCACCAGCCAGGGACAAAGGCTCTAAATAGTTTGCAACTAGCTGGTTCAGGGTTGAGTATGGTTGGCCCTGCTGAAGGAAAGCAGGCCAACGAAGCTGCTGGGAATCTACATCCCTAATCACAGTTTGATTGAGTGGGTGTTGCTATTCTTTAGACTTTGTGATGTCATTTTATTTAACTTTGTCTTGTATCAACAAACTAGATGCCTTTTTGAAAATGTTTTAACACTTGGGAGTGGACCCTGATACGTTTTTAGCACGGATACGAAAATTCATAATGAAATGTACAAAGACTTTGACAGAGACTTCTCTCGCTTTCCCTTTGCACCAAATGGAAAGCTATTATGTAAAACACTGGCTAACAATGTAATCATCTGAGCTTGGCCACTAATAGTTTCTCAATTTAAGTAGGCCCCCCAAGAATACACAGAAACCTTCAAACCGGTATTAACGTTTATGAGATATGACAGGGAAAAATGAAAATATTTATTTCCTCAATAGGAAAGCAATCACAGTACCATTATACTTAGCTTGCCCTATCTGGCTTACGTCTGGTGAAATGCCACCAGAATTATTTCAAGAGCTGGATGTTGCTTCTTGGTTTGTGTTGTTCCAATGATTAATGTTAAATGTCTGTCATTTCTATTCAAATACACTGTTAAGTTTTATTACTCACCTTAGCAACACCAGCAAGAGAACCAATGGGGAAATTAATATGGCTGGTACTTGTTCACCATTACTATAGAGAAGGGTTGTTATTGATGCAAAAATGTATAACGCACAAATCAGTCGGTCATCAGAATTAATATTATTATTTTATAACTCAAACTATCGCTAGCATAATAAGCTATTTATCTTAGGTTAGGCTATAGCATCTTCTGGATACACTGAGTATTCTCTATTACCATCCAGGCACAACATTAACACACCCTGAAATAGCATGAATATATAGTGGAGAATAATGATGCTGAAGTCACCAGGAAATTGTTGACCAACCAAATAATCAACCCATGCATTCCAAAATGTTGCCTATATTCTTCACCTGAGAGAGTAGAAGTATTTTGACTTGGTAAATAGGAGATTCCGTCACTGTTAGTACCTGGCATACTCACATTCTGAAATATTCTCCTCACATTTTATTCACTCCTGTTGTTTAGAATGTGGTTGTCTCAAGTCAAATGTAATTACCAAAGATATCGCAATGGTAGCAGACACTAATGTTCAGTTAAGAAAAAACGTAATAATTTTGAGGCTGTGGGTGAACTATGCCTAAAAAACGAAACCGTTTACTTCTCTTAACAAAATGTATCCCCTTAAGAAGCATGTGCTCTGCCAACTGCTTAAATATATGTCAACATATTGAAAAGGACCCCGTACAACAAAATAGTCAAAGTATTACCTCTATTGAAGTCTTATCCAAAGAGCTTACAACTGTAATTAAATCATTAAATTCTTGCCTTCGCTTCACAGAGTGAAGCCAAATTGACTTCCAACCAACCTCATTTTCTATTTGAACACCAAATAATGATTTTCTGCCCATCTAATTACAAAGCTCGACATCTGATCAAGTCTGTATCCGGCAGGGAATTATCATATGGGCCCAGTATTAGACCTCATTACCAACTTCAGTGCAAAATTATTACATGTTGTAATTGGATGGGGAAGTTTATCAACAGAGTCTAGTCTGGGCCTGATTCTGTAATGGCCTGGGCCTGGGTTCTCTGCAATCACATGCTTGGTTGGGTCGGCTGCTTACCTCTCAACACTGTAAGAAAACACAGCAGCGTGCTCAGCAAATTAATCCTTTTCCCATACCTCAAGAGGGTTCATGTTTTTACTGCTGCTAATCTGTGAAACTCTTGAAATGACTGCAAGAGAATTTGGAGGATATGTGCTGTAATGTTAATGTACAGTCGAATCATGAAAGAGTGGTACAGCAACCAGCTCTCCAGATCTAGTAACGTAGGTCCTTCGCAACTGCAGTCAAGGGAGGGATACAGCATTCAAATCTCAGTGCTAATGAGCTTTGACTCACATGATTAAGTTTGAAATCACTCATCAAAGCAATCATACATAAATGTTTGGTTCATTCGTAAGTGGCTTTTGTTTAGTGATGAATTCCTTCTAAATGATTGAGTATGCTTTTTTATCACAGTTGGGACCAGTCAAGATGGCTGTGTAATCTTTGTAAAGGCCTTTCTTCTAATCATAGACACGTAGACAACGAAGATATTGGTCTTCGGGATAATTCTCACTAAGAAGATCAATAATGCTATGAGATAAGACACATTTTGGATGCTTATAAGAAGTCTTCAAGAGATCGTTGATTTGAATACAAATTTAGACATGTCCATACCGTAGCATATCCTATTCCACAAACCCATTCTTTCTCCTTATCTATCTCTAGTCACTCAAATGTTTGACAGGATGCATTACGCGCAAGTGACAAAATCCAGAATTGTCCTATACAGCTTTAATGCAGAGGGCATACTTGGCCATGAAAAGCATAAACATAATGGATAATTCTACACAACATCATAATCAAGCTTTTGTCTGTTTTTTGACCGACAAAAAAAAGTGAACTGGCAGACTAATTTGTCTATCGAACCATCTACTCATTCCAATATTGATCAGGAGTAGAGTTGAATCAATGTCCATCTTGTTCTGGGACCTGTTCCTGTGTAGTACAATGACATAGCAAGTCACTCCCTTTGTAGAGTGACTACAACACTAAATCAATGTCTGGTAATGATCGGAGGCAGGTCTGGTACTCAGGAGGAGTAGTTATCTTGTGATGAAATTGTTATGAAGAAGGCAGAAGTTCTGGCAAGTTCTCGCAAATGCATGCTTGTCTGCTAGATACTATTTCATCATATGATCAAGCCTTGAACTGGAACACGTGTACTGGTCTGCTACACTGCTTTGGTGCACTATATTGACTTACACTGCTCAGAGGGTTAAGTGAAATAAAAGGCGGGCAGAATAGTTGAAAATCTGCTACAAGAAGGCATAAACTTTCAGAGAAATACTTTTATGGTCATCTGAATATAGCTGACCACTGAGAAGAATATCAGTGCATGGCTTCCATCAGACTGGACATTTCTCACCAATGTCATACTGACTACAATGGAATCTGATGTTGACTTGGGAGCTTTTAAATATTTTTTTTCATTACTACGTAACCCGTAGCTTACCTACTGTACACAATACTGCTGCTCACTTGGGTTGCAAGTTCAAAGCCTTTTTTGAAAATTCCTTTTTAGCAGGCCGTTATGCTAGTATTGAAAGAGGAAACATTCCCATATGTTAAAGTCAGACAGTAGGGTAGAAGAAAGTCTATGTGTATCCTCACAACAAAGCCTTTCATTGTTGCTAGGATAAACTTGTCAGCAGGGTCTTTTATCTTCCTCCATCTTACTGTCCACTGTCATAAATGAAGACAGAATAGAAAGATACTAAAGTAGAGGAGATGAGGTGGGGGAATTGATTTAGCTTCATTTCTGAATAAGATTCCTTTTCTTCAATGTAGAAATGTGCGTTTGTTTTATCTGGACTTTTTATTTCAAAGAATACGGAGTTACAATGTACAATATGTTGAAAATAAAATTATCTGAAAGTAGTAGTGAAACTTAACATAGTATATACAGTATTGAATCATAAAATGGCATCCCAAATCCTTTAGAAAATGACCCTTCGTTTTTAGTCTAATTTTCAGAAGGCAATGGTGAGATGACCTGAGGCCAAGGAGCATAAAAGTTCAGATATACAAAGTGAGGCAATCCCAGAGAACACAGTGAAGTCATGATCTTAAACACTAATTAAATGGTTAATCAAAGATGTTTTGTTGTCTGCCTGCTGCAGCTGTTGAACGTCTCTTGGGAATATTTGTAGTGGAAAATCAGTTACCTCACCCCATCACCCCATTTTCTCCATTAACCCTTGATAACATTACTGACTGTGTCAAGAGGATAGAAAGGAGCTTGGAAGTCAATCACAAGTCAAGCACAGCCCACAGTCTGAGGTTGTTGCTAAAAAGCTTCTAGCTTCAGCACACACATACTGTTAATCTTGCCAGGAAACAGTGTGTGTAGTTCTAGAAACAGGATCGACTGATGAACAAACTTAGACGTCCACAGAGAACCATTGTTGGGCAAACAGTTCAAATTATTCTGTTGTATCTCCTAGCCATGTGTGATGTAGATCCATCCTGACTCAAGTCAGCTAGCTGTTCCAGTTGTTCACTTATTGATGGAGGTCCAGGTCCAAGCTATGGTCATGCTACGGATATGCCTGTAAAAAGTGCAACAAAATCTTTTCAAGCGTTCATTAATACATATTTGTTTTCAATTATTTGATTGAGGCACTTCTGTCATGTGTATTTGCTCTTGATAAGGTTGTCGTGAACATTTTGTTGTTTCATCTGTCAAAATCAACCATTTGTAGTTTGTATAAACTCATTTTGGTTTCAGTGCACCCTACTAAAACATGTAATCAGTGTTGGTGCATCTCACAATTAGTGGATATAACAACGCTATTAAGTTTATACAGACCTAATTTCCCTGTCCTCATTAGCCCTGAAAAGGCACAGGCTGCATGGTACAGACAGGAAGACCAATCACATTCCCATGATCAATCACTGCTCTTCGGTCAGAAAAATAAATGCTATTTGCTTTTCGAAGAGAATTCAAAGATGTTTCCTTCATTTTGCTTATCTTTTAAGAACATTACAATTGGCATTTTCAAACCATAAATTGTAGTGCTAAAAGATTAATGTTTATCAGAGAGATATGCTCATTTGAGGTTACTTCTATATTCCTGTTTATGGTGAAACACTTACAGGATAGTGGTAATAATAACAGTAATGCTTCCTGTAAGAGACGTTTTTATCCAAAGCGACTTACAATTTTCAAGTACAGGGACAATCCCCTTGAGACAAGTATGGTAAAGTGCCTTGCCCAAGGACACAACATCACATAGCTACAGCTGGGGTTCAAACTCACAACCTTCTGATTACAAAGACAACGCCTTAACCTGTTGAGCCATCTGACTCCATAAGAGTAGTATAGAACCAGCTTTAAAAGAAATATGGATATTCCTGATGAATGAGACCAGCCACAAAGTTAAACATGGAAGCAAGGATGGGATTTTCATTAAGGATAATTAAAAGATCTAAAACCCTTCTTAGCACAAGCTTGTTTTAGTGGCATGAGAGCAGCATGTCAAATCGTGTTTCAGATTGTATGTTACACTATGAAATTTGGTTATTTAGTGAATAGCAGAACAAATCGGGAATTTTTTATCTCATATATTGTATTGTCTTTCCCATTTCCCCTGAGTAAAAATATATAATTTTGATTAGTCTGGGATAAGATAAAAGAAAACAGTTTGTTTTCTTTTCTCAAACCAGAAAATCAAGATAGTGAAGGACTGTTTAATTTCCATGCTGTCCTGTTGTACTTGTATTGAATTGGCTGTGCAATTTATTCATTGTCTTGACAAAAATGAATCAACAGTACGCCAGAGGAGAAAGAGCAGCTGTATGCAAATGATTATAATGTGTATCTAAAATCAGGTATGTAGCCCACAGCTCATAGCCTCCTGGACCCTTGTCAAGCCCTACACAATGTTATTTCTTGTCCAAGCCAGACAGATTGTGGTCAAACACACTGCGCAACACCTAGGTCTCAAGCAGGTGCATTTTTGTATTAATGAGCCTGAATAGTTTTACTTGGTTGGTACAGTGGCACAAACTCAAATTCACTATTTTGAAGTGCCTTGTTGACCTTGGTGGCAGCAAGTGTGACACTGTCTTTACATCAGACTTGTAAATCACCATGTGTGTTATTTATCTTTTAAAGAGAGAGGAACATAGACCGATGCAGAGACAGAGAATGAGAGGCAGAGAGAGAGTGAAAGGGAGGGAGTGAGATTTGTATTGACGGAGAGGAGTATAACTAGATGACATGGTAATGTAGGGTAATGAGGTTTTTAGAGTCCTGTCACAACATATATATTTCACATGTAAATAAAGCCTGTGGTCTCTGTCACGCCATAAGCTGTCTTCATGGAACATTAAGCACCCGCCTCTGACAGGACCAGCAGGGCTCACATGAGAGTCATTTATACAGCAATAGGCATCTGCGTGCGCTGATAACAAATGGCCATTAACACCGTAAGCGTTAAAGATGTTTTCTATGAGCTGAGTTGATAGCGTTGACGGATGTGTGTGGCTTCAAAGAATAACCCTGCCATATGTGACCACAACATACAGCCTACATGCTAACCTTGTTTTGTTTATTTGACCACCGCCTATTAAGCCTGTGGCAGAATGTCACTGCCTCTGTAACTTCTTAGAGCCCCTCTCTAAAGTTCTCTTGGGGAGGGATGCAGGTAGATTAAGATGTGCAGTCACCAAAAGAGACCAAAGTTGAGTACCACTATAACCGAAACAATAATGGCCAGTAAGACTCGACATCAAACAGATTCTTGCCCTGGAGGACACTGTACAACCCAGAAAGATGATAGAAAGGATGGATAGCCTGTCACTCTCTTCCCTCTCATCAAAGCCCAATCCCCTTGCTGCCCATTTATTTCTTTATCTAATAGAAACTAATGACGAAAGGCTTCTTTGGCAGGACTCAAGGCCTCCGGGTGGCAGAAAACCCACAAACACAATAAGCATAAACGCATAAACGCAAGGACCCGGTCTATTTGGCTGAGAATTATGGTTACCTTGTTGCTTATCATGGTGCTATAAATCTCCATGCCTCAGCAAGAGATGAGAATGGTTATCACCTCTTGGCAGGGACGAGGTGAATGTGGCCTGACAAAGCAAGTAGTTTCCACCTATGATTTATTGATGGCACTGGATGATGGGGGGGCGGGGGGGGTTACTAAGCAAGACAAGAAATATGGAAATGGAAAAAATAAAGAGGTGGAAAACTGGATTGGCAAATGAGAGAGAAAATAGTTGGAAATAAATATCCTAGAGGGCTCAGATGAGGCTTCACACTAAAGTTGTAAAGAAAGTTAGATGCATCTTCTAATTTTCCACCAAATTACTGTCTTCAGAATCACTTCCGTAATTTCAAATTGAATTAGGTCAACTTGTTGCTTTTTCCTTTAAACAATGACGAACGACATTGGCAACTGTGCGGAAATATCAAGAACTCTCGACCTGTCATTTGACAACGATGGCCATCAGTGAGGCTTTGAACAATAGGTACATATGGTCAATTCAGCTTTTCGGTATGGTTAAAACAATAGCTCTCATTCTGTCACCCACACTGTTTAATTACTGAAGCACTCTTATCTCAGGTAATATTTCAAGGCCTTCCTACTAGCATTCAATATCACAATAGTGACAGGATGGGACTACAATAGAGAAAACCAGCAGTAAATATGATCAGGACTGTCACGCAGCACAGTGCCTTCACGCTCAATTGATCATTATCTGCCTTCACATCGACTGGAGCTTCTTAGTTCTGGTGAGGACAGGGGGAGCATCCAGCTATTATACCCATAAATTATTAATGTGTGTGTCGTTACATCCCCAGGCAAGTGTGATTTTATTCTTATTGGCAATAATAAGTGGTGAGTAGAGAATCTCATACGGTCCATTCCCTGCAGTTAGTGAGAGAGGGGAAGAAAGGCTGGTGTGAACAGTTCATTATAGCCTCAAAACAAACAATGTGAGCCCCCCCGGTTTGAGAGGAAGATGGTAAAAAGGACCTGTCACATTCAACTAATGAAATGCTTGATTTGTTTGTTTTCTCTACCGACACACCTCAAATGTCACGTCCGGCCAAAACACCGGCGTCTCATTAGCAGGGCTAATTAACTTTGCAACTGTCAAGCTAGCCGACGCTAACGGAACTGACGGCGGGGGAAAGCGGCGCTGAAGGGTGCTAATAACTCAAGAGGCTAACAACAGCTGACACGGTGCCCACTTGGATGCCGGGAGGAAAAAAGGGAAGCGTTGACATCAAATCGAGTTATCTCGCCACGAAAGCCTGGGAGGATGGAGAGGGAGAGAGCAGACGGAAAGAGAAAAGCAGGCAATCTCATCTTTAATGCTCTGTTATTGGCACCAGGGAAGCAGGGCTTTGTTCCCGCTGTTTGCTCTAGCTTTTGAGTCCGTGCCTCCTCTGGCTCCCTCTGTCAAGCCTGGTAAAGAGACCATGAGTGACTCTACCTAATGATGAATAGTGGCCCGGCGAGGCGAGGGGGATGACTCCCCAGAGAGCCTTGCAGCCCGCTGCTGTGATTTATGACATATTTATCTGCCGCTATCTGAAAGTGCTGTCACCCGGCCAGGAGAATGAAGGAGGAGATGAGGGGATGACTAGGGAGAATTATGCAGCCATAATTGTCAATCATGGCCGGGATAGAGGGCTGAGTGCTGGCTGTTTTCATAACAGAAGTGCTTAAAGCTTTGGTGGAGGGCAGAGGGTTGACGTTTTCAGTGAAAATGATATCCCTGATATAAATATATGTGCTTAGATATACACTTCTCAAAGACAAATTAGACCTGCGTTATTCTTCACTCCGTCACTGACAGTGGTGATCTCCTTAGTGTAGGCTGGGACCCAGGGCAATCTAGTAGCCAACCTTTACAATGGAACTAAGCTAATAGTGCATCTGCAAATCCCATCCACACTTTCATCAGTCATGTATGGCTGAAGATGAGTTAAAGGTACTGTTTGAGAATGTATGAAAAAGTGGTATTGCATGGATCATGCTGAGAGAACATTCCATTCCACTGTAGGTTCTGTATACATAACTCCAAAGGTGGAAGACCTGTCTCCAGAACGATAGCCTACTGTTCGTTCTAGGCACAAATGTAATGACCCATCCAGTACAATATTGCCCTCTCGTGCTGTTGTTTACAAATCAAAACCAATATTGAGGAATGTCAGAATGGAGCTTATAAAGTCTTGTATTGAGAAGTCAATAGCTCCATTGATTTCTATGGCCTCTTGAATCGGAGTGTTAGACTGTTCAGTGGTAGCATTTACCAATGAGGGTGGGATTCCACACCCGCCAATCTGCTTGATTAGAGAGAGTGCAGTCAAGTGGAAAACTCATTAAACAATGTATAAGCCTCTTAATCAAATCAATAGCCAAAGCAACTCCAAACTGATAGCTCTTATCAAAACCGGAGTAAAGCTTCAGTAATTTCTCATTTAATTACAAGTCGAAAGCCAGGGCTGGGATTTGGGGTCAGAAAAGAGATATTTGTCTCCTCGCTTAAAGAGTTTTGTTCTGGTGCATGGGTTGTGGTGAAGCAGGAAAGGTGTTTCATAAGGGTTGTTGATAACATTGTTGAACTGTTACATAAACTACTTTACATCACATTAGTATTATTATTTCATTTGTGTTGAGGAGTGAGCGTTTATTCAGATTTGTTTTTTGAATGAAATTGTTATGTCGTATGTGTGCATGTTTGTGCATGTGATTAAATGTTTGTGTGTGACTGCTTGCGTGCTAGTGTGTGTGTGTGGGTGTGTAAGGGTCTGGTAAAGTGCTGATGGACTGGGGAACTGGTGCGGGTAATTAACTCACTGAATGTGCAGATGTTTCTAAGGACTTGTGGTGTTAGTCTCTCTTTCGCTTTCTCTCTCTCTCTCTCTCTCACACACACACACACACACACACACACACACACACACACACACACACACACACACACACACACACACACACACACACACACACACACACACACAAACACACACATACAACCACACACCAGCATCTGCCTAAGCACCTTCCTTAGTGTGAGAAGCTCAATCTTTTCCACTTGACAGCAGTGCAAGTGAAGCCATTTAGTGGCAGCTGGTTCAGCATGGACAGGAGTAGATGGCTTGGAAAGCCCTGTGTGCTTTAATTAATAGAGGGGAGATTACATGGTCTTCCAACCATGTAGTTTGTCATCAGAATTCATTACAGATTGATATTAGACATTTCTCCACAGTGTCAACAGCAATTTAGAGGACAGCTAAAGTTTAAAGGGTGTGGAAGTTTGGTGGTGAGAGACTCAGTGTAAGAGATGGTCAGTGGTCAGCTGAATGAGCTAATAATACAAATGAGTTCCAAACAATTTAACAAACAGGTTTGCCACAGATAGTGGATGTACAGTTTCAGAAAATGACCATTCTAAAACATGTTTACATTTAGCTTGAGGCAAGTAGGGTGAAGTGCCTTGCCCAAGGACACAATGTAATGTTGCCTTAGCCGGGAATTGAACTAGCACCCTTCTGATCACTAGTTTGATGCCCTAACCACTCAGCCATCTGACTCCAGAATAGTATTCTACATGTAACTTTTACTTTTTTTACTTATTTGTTGAGTTAGTCAGTATACAGTGGGGTTTTGAGATTTCAGTCTTATTGATTGAATTTATTGCAGTCTTTCTAAACATATAGCATAATTGTGTCTTGCTGTTTTGGCTTACAGAACTGTAGAGTACATTCAAATGGCTTTGAAAGTATGATCGAAGACAAATGACAAAGAAATCCGGTGGCAGGCAAAGCACAAAAGAATCATAGGTTGACAAGAAATGAAGACAAAGAAATATTCATCTCACACTTGAAGACACGACAACAATGCCTCACTCTTGACACTTTTATACTTTAATTACAGAATAAAGAAATTAGTGATTCCTCCATCTCGATTTTGTCTCTGAAGAAGATGTAAAAGCGCAAAGGCTCTGGTGTCATCCATCCTGAAGCACGAGATTAGACGTCAAGTAGAGATGGCAGCTGTGGAAAGGGTCGTCTTTGATTTCAGTTGCAGTAAACTTCAGAGCTTTTTTGTAAAGAAGCCTTTGCTGAGATGATTATTGAATAATATTCCAATAACTTGGACACAGAGTCAAAACAACTTTCAGGCAAATCTACCTATCTAGAAATCTATCTTATTATCTACTGTAGATATGTATCTAGTCATAGGATCTCAGTATGCTCCAAAAGGTTGCTGTTTCTCTTTCAGGTTGTAATCCACTGAAGGTTCAAGATCTTGATGCCAGAAAAATAATCTTGTGGCCCATCAAGGTGATGGCTGAGCACAGTGGAGTAATTTGGGCAGAAACAAAATTAATACTAAAATATTGCAGCCCTATAACATAGCTGGATAATTGCTGGTGAAGCAACTATGTCTCTTTTTGTCTCCACTTTTTTCCATCTCTCCTTCTCTCTCTCTGCCTGTCAATCTTTTTCTTGAGTTCCTGTCATGAAATTGTTATTCGCTCTAATGAAGCTTGATTATGTGTGAAATCAAATATTAAAAAATGAAATACTTGACTCAAAGAGAGTGGCTCTGTCTAGTCATGTGAAACATGTTGACAGCAAAAGCCAAGTAAATAAACAGCACTTGTCATTTTTCTCTACGTGTGATTTAAGTTAGCCGCACTGTTTAACAACCTTTGCCACTGTAGAGGCAATTCAGTAGGGAACATTTTAGAGATTTTAAAGTTTAAACGTCTCTGTTGTGACCTTCGTCTATTTAATTGCCACCCTCATCTGCAGTTCTTAAAGCACTTTTCCATAATCTCTTTGAGAACTGCAACATCTTTTAAGAAGACAGAAATAGTTTATAAATGGAAAAAAGGTGATCCACTGACTTCATTTCTAAGCTTGAAAGGTAACTTCTTTTTACTGCAAATGACAAAATGTCTATCCTTCTCTTTTGGTGGAACTTTCTATATGTCATCTCTGCCTAACCTCACTGAATTAACATCAACATAAAGCTTTAAAAAAAATTACGGAAACAAATAAAGAAAATACAAAACGTAGTGTATTTTGACAGTGACCTTAACATCAAGACTGTCTTTTACATTCAGCATTTAAAAGTGTGAGAAAGTACAACCTTTTGCAAAATGTAAACATTTTGTAGTTATAACTAGGGACTGACCAAGCGATAAGAAATTGGATAAGCTAGTGAGGAGGCTATTGAAGGTGTATGGATAACAGCATTTCACTTGCCCCTTGGGTTTGGGGCCAACCTGCTTTTAAAATTAAGGTTACAGAAGAGGTAATAATGTTGGTAATAGCTGGTGAAATGCTGTGGTTTGTTAAGATTAGGTCTTAGATCAATCTCAACTGATTAAACGTTATCTGTGAAAGCCATTTCAGAGTCAAAACAAATACCAATGTGTTACGTTGTGTTCAGCCTATCACTGACATTTGTAATTAGCGTTAGTGGCATTGTAGATTCTGCCTAACGTTGTGTCCCCTTGGACCTTGTCAAACATATCACACACAGTATGTGTGACCAAAGTCATTTAATCCCTGACGGCCTGAAAGATGTCTTGTCTCATCTTTCAGCTTTTTAATCAATATTCAAGTTGTGTAGTGTGACTTTCTGTAAGCACAGCTGCAAAATACTTTACACAGAACACATGGCTAAATCATAGTATTACACATGCGTGAAGCCTTAACACACATACACATGCAGGCACACACACATATGTATATTCTCACACACACAACAGCAAACCAAGGGTAATTATAAAGAATCTCATCCTGTATGCTACAGCCATCTCATTACATAAACCAACATGGGCCAGAGCCAGCATCCACAAGGCTCCGCAGCTCCATTCGGTGTGTTCCTACGCTGGATTAATGATGTTCAGAGTCATAGCCTAGCAGGTGAAAATGTGCTGCGACAATTATTCTGACGTTCGAATAATAGAGCACCAAATGGTGCTGTCAGGCCTTGGGTTTAATTGCCTTGGCACCGGTGCCAACTATTATCACCTGTCACCGCCAACCATGGCTGCATCTGTTTACGCGTCTGTCAGTGGAGACAACATGCGACTGTCTTCGACACCGAGACAGTTTTTGGCGAGGACCACGACCCAGACGCGTAAGGTCATATGTCTCCCTGCTTTAGAAGTCACTCGCACTGCAGGGAGTCTAGCTGAGCACGGAGGAGAATGCAGCCAGGGGTATCTTTGTTCACTATGATTTTCTTTGGAAATTGTGGCAAGTTAAATGAGAGACTTTGTTCAATTGTTAGTTGACTCACAAAATAAGTTCAGCGTGTTTTAATTTTTTTTTTTACCATGACTGTCCTTCAACTTTATGTGTGTATTTGTGTGTGTGTGGTGCATTTATTTGTGTGTGTGTGCTGTGTGCGTGCATGTAAATAATCTAAAAGTTGTAGAACTATACCAGCAAGACTAGTACACTGACAACCCTGGTCACTAGGTACCGTCATAGACTCAAACGAAACCACACCTAGACATGCAGACACACACACATACACACAGATGCAAACACACACACACACAGAGACATCCCCCCTCCAGATCTGACCCCCCAACCAGCCCTGCTCCTTCACAGAAGTGGCCTCTGACAGGAGCAGCTGGGATGCTGCTTCACCAGATTGATGAAATTTTCATAACATCTTTTACCCCCACACTCACAGTTCACCTTCAACATAATTTATGACCTGCTCAGGAGCCTTGAAAAGACAATATGCTTGCTAGGAAATTATCTGGAACAGCCAACCTAAAACAACGGTGAATCCAGGTTCATATGGGGTTTCAACGTGGCTTTTTGTACTCAGTCTCTCATTTGTTTTTATCCGAATGACTATCTTTCAAGTTTGAGAACTGCTGCAGACCAAACATCTTGAGACCAAAATCATCCATATGCTAGACAAGGGAACTCTCCATGCCCTCTAAAGCCACAGTGAGAATACAAATTCTGAGTGTTCGTTTGAACAATTATGTATGTGTTAACAGCAATAATGTCTGGACAACCTACACTTAACCTGGTGTTAATGGACAACTGCACAGTGCATTATCATTGGCAATGACCTTAACTCACCACTGACCCCACCCCCTTCCCCGCTGAAGAGCCTGGTCAATAACTGTTGGTAATTAGTGGGCAGGGTTTGTCAGTGATGGCAACGTGGTCAGGTGTCTCGGGATCGTGTGTGAGTTCACAAAGCCCCTATTAACATCCTTGTACATGATCACACGAACAACTACCGGGGCAGTTTTATGAGTTTTCATGCAGTCAGACTGAGTTAGTGTGGGGTGTGTGTGCTAATGAAAAAAAAATTAACTGGGGAAATACAATAGACAGAGTCCATTTCAAATTATTCAATATCCTTTCAGTGCCTTTATCTAATCTCAGTAGTGCTGTTTTGCTGAGTGATATTAGGTCATATCAAACATTCCTTGATATGAATTGATCTTAAATGTTCTTAACATTAAAATAGTCCTGCATATCATTCCAGCACGAAACATAAATGCATACATTAGTTGATTTAATTATACAACATAACTAATGTACTATATCAACTTGAGATATGACTCCTCTGCAAAACAGCCCAAATGTTGGTGAACACAAAGCAAGTTAACTTATTTACATAGACTGGTGCGGTATCAAAACAAATATCACACTGCAGTAGACACATTCATTCAGCTGTCAGTCATTAACCACAATGGTATTGTTAGTGTTATGTTGGTGTTACTGCATCATGTTGTCCACAGAAGTCACTCATTGAAAGAACTGTTGAAGGGAGGTTTCAAGGACTTTCAGAACAAGTTCTGACATTTTTGACTCGTTGACCATAATATGATAATTGATTAATTGCTAACCCAGCAAAGACACATATTTTAAACCTAGTTTAAATTCCTACGTGAATCAGACTCTGGCTTTGTAGGAACAGCTCAGTCAGCTGTGTCTATAAATCACCCTGCTCCCTTTGGTTGGCCCGCACACCTTGCACAAAGACGCACACACAGACACACATATGCACGTGCGTATGTATACAGTATGCACAAGTTTTCAATTAAACTCTCACACCACACACACAAATATATGTGAACACACACTCTTCCTCACACACAACCAAGCAGTCCACTCAATCACCATGGCACCCATGCTTTAAAAGCAACATGAAAAATGACTCTGTCAGTGTAAGTCTTCTGTTATCTTTCAGTAAAACTTGACTAATTGTTCTTCCAGTCCGAGGGGAAGTGCTTCTAAACAGCAGGGTTACTGGAGGTGACATCACTCATATGAAGATGAATATCTAAGTCCTGTGGCCTGGATCTGAAGAGAAGTCTGTAAAATTACACTTGTTTCACGTATAGTGACACTTTACTGAGCTAAATATACATTAACTGGGCCCTTCAGGTGCATATCTAAATTATGCAGAAAGAAAACCAGTTCGAATATGTAAGAAGTTAATGTGAAACCAAAGCAAACACAATCCGTGTTAAAGCAGTGACCCAAGACTCTAGCAGCAAAACACCATGCATGCCCCATCGCTTCACTATCCTGCTAATGCTCTCATCGTACTAACCAGTGTAGTCTGAATAACAGAACTGAAGTGACTCCTGGTCTTTGACCATGGGGTATCATCACGGTGACGTTTTTCAACAAGAATGAATTCTTATCTTTCAGCTGCACAGATGGTGGCTACCAACTGCCACCTAGTGTCACATGTTCCTGGGTTTATGTGGATGCTCTTGGGTTTGTCATTTTTTATGTTAAAAGTGTGTTGTTTGGCTGCGCTTGATGATTTATATTCGCAAAGAATAGTGATTTAGGCAGTAAAGAAAATTAATAGGAAGTCAGACTTTCTGAAGTCAGAAAGACCCATTTTAATATTTTTTGGAACACAAAAAGAAATGACATGACTATCTCCTCTTTCACATGAGTGCACTGCTGTAGTTTCTACCCAGCAACACGATTTGACCCGCTGCTTCCCAGTGACACTCATCTGAATAAATTGAATAAAACTGGAGACAGGAGACATTTGGGGGAAAATCTCCCTATATTACAATAGAGGGAGAGAAAAAAAGAGAGAATGATTCTCCATGCTCCTCTGCCTGTGTACTTGACAGTCCTGCACTAGAGGGTGGGTATGGCCTGCTGAACAAAAGGTCGGAAGACATCATGGAATTCAACGACAGGCCAGCGCTGACAGTCAAACACTGACAGACACTCGTTCGCTTCACCGCCGACCAACCGGCCGACCGCCGACATGGCAAACCACCCTGACCCGCCTCAGACTTGCTCTTCTCCACTAAAGAGTGGAAGGGGGGGGTCAAAGGTTAGGTCTTAAGGAGGCAGCCATGAGAGGAGGCTGTCACGGCCCAATGGTCACAGCTTGGCAGGCCAGGAGTAGAGCATGCAGAATGAACTCATTCTGTCCTGGTCTGCTCTCATCTCAGTCTCTTAAATTAAACCCATTGCCAATTCATGGAGGGCAGATATCTGACAGCTTGCCTGTCAAATTTTCTGACTGGATACCTAAGAGAGCTTTTTTTTTTCAAATTACAGAAGCCATACAAAGCATAGGATAAGTTTAAGTCTGTGATTATTGGCCGTACCTTACAAAACATGGTTAAGATAAGGTAGACATAAATGTATCATTATCATATCATTATCATAGCTAACAAAATATTTGCTGATAACTGAAGTCACATATTATACTAAATGTGTTTTAAAAATTTGATATGCTATCCCTCTGTAGCCTACAGTAGATTTAAATAATTTTACGGACAATGCGCAAATATTTTAACCCTTCAGACAAACTCAAGCATGATAAGTGTCACTGTGTCGTTATTCTTCACGTTTCTATATATATTATATTTTTTTCACAACAGAGAGAAAGCTGAGGTTCCAAAGCAGTTTCTCTCTGAAACTTCTTATCCCATGATTCCTCAACGCAACTAGCAAAGCGCATGCGTGTCCCGACAGGAAAGGGGTTGTTTACTAGCAACGGTCGCTGTGGATAGAAATGTTTATCTGAAACGGTAACAAACTGCATGTTAAAATGTTTCTGAATGTTGACTGTTTAAGAGCACATGCTTTGTATATAATATGTGCACTTTAATTAAGCAAAAATCCCTAAATTGCTCATATTGCTTTTTATGCTAGCTAGCTTAAGTGCATGGCATCTATCATGTCAAAAGCAGCATAGACTGCCATGCACAGCAAAGTGATGTAGGCTAGCAGTCTGTGGGTGATTTGTGAATGTAGATGACTTCAACGCTCAAATTGTCCAATTTTTTAAGACATCTGAAACTTGTTCTAGAAAGAAACATGTCAGCATTTGCTGATGAAACGGCAGCAGACGTGCCTGTGAAGGACGTCATCACTTTGAAACCAAGCCAAGCTGGAGTCGGGGCGCCAGGTTTGTTCTATCAGTTTAGTGCAAACGCAGCAATGGCTGTAACTTTGCTCAAAGCACGGCCAGTTACCGCTGATCTAATTCTAGTTTTCCCAACAGATTTCTTGGTCGCCCAGAATGTCAGAGACAGACAGGCCATCTCGCGCATTTCCAGGGAGGAGCTGGAGGACAAGTTCCTGCGGCTGCACGAGGAGAACCTGCTTCTGAAACAGCACAGCCACAAGCAGGAGGACAAGATAAAGAGGTTTGGATAAACACATACATACATACACATAGCCTACACCCCATTTTAAACGTTCTACAAATTGATTCTCGAATATCCTGTACCAAGCTTGCAAATACACTAACACATACTCTTTATCTAAAACCCCAACAACCCTGGATAGACCCTCAACTATCCAAATATAAATAAATCAATTAAACATCTTCCCTTGAATCCCTTGACCTTATTTGCTCCCATGAAGTGTCTGCCTACATCTCTCCTGACCACAGGATGGCCACCAAGCTGGTGCGGCTGGTGAAGGACCGCAGGCGGGTGGAGCAGGCTGCCTCCGGTGCTGCTGGGGTGCGTCCACCAGGGGGAAGGGACGTGGAGCTGGAGGAGATGATCGAGGAGCTCCAGGAGAAGGTCCAGGATTTGCAGAGACAGAACGAGGGGCTGAAGCAGCGTCTGCTGGCCGCCAAGCAACAGCTGCAGGTGCAGAGCCGGAGACCCGCCCCGTACGGTCACGTCCAATCACGCATCAACACGGGCATAAGGAGGCCGAGAGAGGATCTGCACCCGCAGGGTCCAATACCATCGTCCAGAGGTGACTATGTAACCTAACTAACTAACCTCCTCAACCATACTTGGATTGGATGCAGAAATATTTGGTTTAAGAAGCTGGCGTGAGAGTGGTGTTTGTGTAGAATTTCAGTGTATTCAAAATGTCCCTGTACCTGTTACAAATTGGCTAAATGAACGTGGAGTCTTGACACTTGTGTGTTACCTGTTTCAGGTCTCCAGAGCGCGGAGGTGGAAATGGGTGGGAGGCCTCCTCTCGGTCTGTTACCCCGATACGGACACAGTCTGCTGGATGACGCGAGAGCCGAGATTCGCAACCTGTAAGTGCTGCTTAAACAGACAAGAGTTACGTCTAAATCCATAGTTGTGAATTTAACATTCATATGCTACTTATACCTTTGTAGCATTCGCAGTCTCTGTCTGTGTTTACGTCTGGGTTTCTGCCATATAAATCAGGGAGAACGTGATCGAGACCCAACGTGGCCACATCGAGGAGATGGACCGAGCTGCCGAGATCCTGAGAGAGCAGCTGAGGAGGAAGGAGAGAGAGTTTGAGGAGTCTCTCCTTCACCTGAGAGAGCAGCAGACCACTGGACAAAGGTAGCCTGGCTACGCGGGCTCCAAAACACAATACACTCTCACACGCCCACCACACCGATCATGTTCCAACTGAGTTTGAATAAAAATCAACACCCACAATCACACACACCTTATAGGCTATTCTGAAAGACATATATCCATCCTCATTTTGCACTGTGCTGATTTTTCCAAGGTCCATTGTCAAGGACAATGTGGAGATGATCAGACTGCAGAAGCAGCTGGTTGAGAAGGCAAACGCCTTCACCGTGCTGGAGGGCCGCTTCCTCCAACTACAGGAGGTGAGATACAGCAATAACCATGTCCTCTCACAACTGTCAGTGAAACCACAGAATGTACGCAACCACACATGTCCGAAGATTTTGTTTACTTTTTGAATCATACGGAAATTGGCTTTGTGTTACAGAACCAGAGGACCCTGAAGGTCAGTCACGACGGTGTCATGGCCAGGGTGGACGAGCTGACGGGCCAGCTGAAGGATGAGAGACTGAGGAGTCTGGGGCTGGAAGGCCAAATCCAGAACCTCTCCTTCTCACATAGGAGAACCGAAGAGGTAACGTCGTCATTCGCTACAGTCTAAACAAATGCACATTCGCAAAATGGAATTGTGGATGTACCTAAATTGTTAACATCAAGTGGTTCCTCTAGTTGTTAGTTCATTTAAAGTAATTTAAAACTCAACCTATTGTTACCTAACAGCCTTTAAAATGACTAAACACCTCTGTTGAATCATTCAACAGAAATAAATCCCAAATGTTGTTAGTTTACTAACCTAAGCCATGATATTACGTATACCTCAGATAAGCACACATGTAGTTCCTTCCATATTTAAATCAGTGAAACTCTTTCTGGACTGTCTTGACTTGTCATCCTTTCATGCAGCTGCAAGATAGAATAAATGACCTTGAGAGGGAGAGAGACCTGCTGAAGGACAACTGTGACAAGCTGGTGAACAGGTGAGATCCACTTCATGTTAACCCGCAAACCGTAGCAACTCTCCAGATTCCTGTTTCACCATGACACACCGTGGATGTCGTATCTCCCAGTGCCTTCGACGTGACTCAGGAACAGAAGTGGAGGACAAGAGAACAGCAGCTCAAATTACAGATCGCCCAGCTAGAGGTGGCACTGAAGTCTGACCTCACGGACAAAAATGAGATTCTGGATAAGATCAAGGCTGAACGAGGTACCGTAGCACGTCCCCACCACCATAGACAGCTGTGACTGCCCTTGTATAGTAGAGAAGGCAACATTGCATTTTGTCTTCAGATGCAAATGAAAAAATTACAGAAGAAAACAAGAGGCTCCAACTCCAGTTCCTGGAGCAGAAGGAGCAGCTGGATGAGATCAAAAATCGAATTAAGTTCTACACCAAGGTACTGACGACAACTATGTCTTTGGACATGGTTTACGGAAGGTTTGACCGTAGGCTGACACTATCGCTGTGTCCGAAATCACTCACTCATTCCCTACTCCCTACTCTCTGTATAGGGAAATAAATGTAGTGGACTAATATAGTGAGCTCAACAGAAAAAACGTTCAAACACTTCTCTTGGCGCCCGTAATTACGTCATGGCTGTTGCACAATTAAAATGTACCACATTAATGTCGTCTCACATTATACTTGTCCATTTACTACAGCATTTTTATTAAATTTGAGTATTTTGATTACTGCCCTGTACGTTTAGTTTTCGTATTTAGTTTTCTATGTAAGCATTAAAAATATATATATATTTAATGAATTCAACAAACTATCCTCCGTCAAACTACACCACCTGATGACTCTCAGCTGGAGCCAATTGCTTTTCTTTTTGTGCCCGGAGAACTTCTGGCAATGCATTATCTTGCTTCATGTAGTGACCATCAGATGTTCACTACTTTTCGCGGTGAATTGTGGGCTACATTCAGGGCACTATATAGTGATCACCTGGTGATCCCTAACGTTTCGGACACCACTACAAAATGGTGTGATCCCTATATAGTGCCCTATATAGGGGTTAGGGAGTGGTTTGGGACACAGCCTAAATTCCCTATTTTTGTTTTTCTTCTAGGAAAGTGAGTTAGACGTGGCAGAGCTCAGTGAAGCATTGATGCTAATTAAGGTACATTTCCAAATATCCTAAATATTGTCCCGTATTTCGTAAAAGTATTTGAATGGAACCCAAGGTTTTATTTAATGTACTTATTTTAAAGGATTTTTTCTATAGCAAGGAAGGAAGCTTGAAGTCTCCGGCCCTGGTCTGTTCACTGTAGGTTAGAAAGACCCAGAAGAACGGCCAGCTGGGCTTCCTGGAGCAGGTGGAGGAGGAGATGCGTGGGGATGCAGAGCGCTCGATGAGGGAACTGCAGGCCAAACATGCAGAGACCATCCAGGAACTGGAGAAGACCAGGAACATGCTCATCATCCAGCACAAGATCAACAAAGACTACCAGGTTTGTGACACTTTGTAATATCAGTGAAGGTTTACATTTTAGGATGTGTCAACTGAGCATTTTGACAACTGAGCTCTAAGGTGGGTTTTAGGATAATAAGTGGAATAGAGACGTATTGTTCACTTCAAATCAAGAGGATTTTAGTTTTCCAGATGATTTCGTTTCTTTGTCCTGTCAGGCTGAAGTGGAGGCTGTGACGCGGAAGATGGACGAGGCAAAGACGGAATACGACCAGAAGTTGGAGCGTCTCGCGCGACTTCTGGACATGAGGGCTGCAAGAATCAAGAAACTAGAAAGTAATTATAATGATTGCGTCGTTTTCGTTGTTCAGTTTGTTTCCATTGCTCGTCTGCATATTGTTCGTTTTCATTCATTAATTCTCTCAGGAATCAATCCTTTTCTTTGTTCTGCTCCTCACAGCCCAACTGAAGGACATCGCATACGGAACCAAAGCGCATGTCTTTAAACCAGACGTCGACGACGACGATTTAGCGGACGTGTTCGATGAAACCATCCACCTGGAACGCGGGGAGAACCTTCTAGAAATCCACATCGACAAGGGGTCCTTTTCAGCTTCGGCCCTCGCGTCTTTCGGCGACCCCGAGCCGTCGACCTTCTGCACCTACGCCTTCTTTGACTTCGAGCTCCAGTCCACTCCCGTTGTCAAGGGCGAGCGTCCGACGTACGCGTTCACGTCGCAGTACAAGGTACGCGTGGACGACCTCTTCCTGCAGCACCTCCACTCGGGGTCAGTCACCCTGGAGCTGCAGCTGGCCAGGGGGATGGACTTCCAGACGGTGGCTGCAGGACAGCTACGCCTGCACTCGCTCCTGGACAAGGAGGGCAAGGTCCATGGATCGGTGCAGCTGGTCGGTGAGTGGGGTCGCAGAAAAACTCTTACCTTCGGAATGTTTAGTAAGAGTGTGAAAGGTCTCACATTGTGAGTGCTCATTGGTCACAACACACAAAGTTCTTGAACTGACCACTCCTATTTTGATTCGTTTACCTGTTGTTTGTGTCAAATCAACCCCACGTCCACTGCTGTTTCTCAGGTGTGACAGGGGAGGTGCAGGCCTACGGCTCGGTAGACTACTGGGCCCGGCTGAGGGTACCCATGGAGCAGGCCATCCGCCTGTACAAAGAGCGAGTGAAAGCCCTAGGTTATCTCAGCTCAGCCAACGCTGAAGACAGACAGGTAGGGTGAATGTGTTGTCATAAACACTCATTGCATGGGATAAGCCTTGGAATGAATTCAACGCACCCATAGGTGAATCCAAATCAGGTGCTCTGGAAAGTACGGGATCTGAAGCCTGCGCTTCCCTCTACCTCATTTAGGTGTCCGCCACAGCCCTGGAACCTCACCTGACCTCCGCCGACTCCAGCCTGAATGAGCTCAGCGTCACGGTGAGGAGCTGCAGCGGCCTGGCAGGGACACCCAGCGCCTATGTCATCTACAAGTTCTTTGACTTCCCCGACCACGACACCTGCATCATCCCGGACTGCAGCCAGCCCCAGTTTGAGGACCACAGGTCCTTTCCGGTGCCCATGGATGCAGATCTGGACAGCTATCTGAAGACCTCATCCCTGCTGCTCTACGTCTTCGACGACCAGGACTCTCAGAGTGAGCTGTACCTGGGAAAAGCCAGAGTGCCTTTACTGTCGCTGGCCCACGATAAAGCAATCACAGGTTAGTTTCACCGATCGATTTGTCGTAGATATCTATTTTTTTAAACCACTCCCCTACTTACTAAGCATGTCTTGCCAAAGCCATTGTATCTATGTGCTGTTAATGCATTTCTATGCTGTCTGGATATCTGTGATGCCAGGGAATAGCCCCACAATACCTCACTGGTCTACTGACTTCCGGTTGGTCTGTCTGTCCTCCAGGCACGTTTGAGCTGACCGACCCTGCCGGCCTCCCCAGTGGCCTTGTCGACGTCACTCTGAAATGGAAGTTCACTTACCTTCCTCCCTCTGGCTCCACCATGACTGTAGAACAGGCCAGGTTCATCCCCAAAGAGCCCCCTGTGAGGCTCTCGCCTGGGGGAGAGAACCCAGAGGAGAAAAGGGCAGCAGGGGGCGTGGGGACGGAAGAAGTAAAGGAGGAAAAGAAGAGGGTGGAGGAGGATAGCACAAAGGAGGATGTGGTGGGGACGATGGCGCCGGCGAAAGAGGACAAGAGGGCTAGGACTCTCGACCCGCTTCCTGCTGCTGAGCTGAAGGTGGGGTGTGTGCGAGGTGGTTTATGTTGTATTCCTCAAGCGGCTATTTGTATCCAAAGTGACATCAAGGGGTGATTATAACCTGTTAGTTAGATTCTTAAGTCCAGTTCTCCACCACTGACCTATTCATTATTTGTCTCCAGGTACCTCAACCCAAACCCAGACAGAGATCATTGATGAAAGAAAAGATGACTTCCAAAAAAGTCTCCTTTGTGGATGTTACCGCTCCTGAAAATGTAAATAATAAAGTAATTTATAATCATCTGCAAAACTTTCTAGAAGAAGTACATACTGTATTTTTGACTTACCTACTGTATATGCATTTGTCTGTTATCCTTTACATAGTTTGGTTTCATGAATGGGACAAAATGTCTTTCAAGGGTGATACTTTTGTAGATGCCTAGAACCATGGGGGTTCCATGCATCTGATGTGCTTTCATCGTATGTTCCACAGCTTGTTACGGTCCCAGAGGCAGCTGTTGCAGCGCCGAGCGGCCCAGTGGATAACGGTGATGATGATGAAGAGGAGGAGTCTCACTTCTCTGAAGGCCAGCTTATCTCATCCAGCCTTCAGTCAGTTTCTGATGAATCTGATATCTCCGAGGAGATCTTTGAACAGGAAGGCGGTAGGTGTCCGGATTACAACCTAATAATGTGCTTGTCATTCTGCATGTTTTTAACTGTGTGCTTTAATTGGCATTCCTGTTCAATTCTCTGTTAAGGAAAAAAGTGAAACAGGGTTAGCACTAAGCCTGCTGTTACACTCTGCCTGGATAGCCACGATTGTATGGCCTATCTGATTCTAAGGCATAGTCTTCACCTTTCCCTTTGAATTTCACCTTCTTGTCCAGCCCATCCAAATTGTCTTTGCAGATGCTTGGGAAACAAATAGTCTCTGTTATTGCCTTGTATCCCACATTTGGGTGAAAATGGTTTATGTTCTGACAATACTTCATTGACCAAAAAGCCATAAATATTGAATGTGGCAGACAAAACTCTTTTAACAGGGGAGGGCTGACTCCATGAATGTCAATGATGACCTTGGATGTATTACCGTGTGTGAGGGGAAGAGAGAGAAGGGCAGCTAGAGAAAGACTGAAGGAGAGAGTGAGAGGACATGAAAGACGGGAATGGACAGAAAGAGCGGTGCTTGTTACCTCTCAAGAAGTCTCTGTCAATAATGGTTCACCACTATCCAGAATATCCCTCCCCCCTTGTTTCACTGGAATGCTGTTGGTTGGAATAAACCTTTTCAACCCAGCCTTCCTCTCTCCCCTCCGTTACCATCCCTTCTCAGACGTATATGCGGTCCCAGGTGCGGCCAAGGATCAGAGTGAATCGATCCTCTCAGACAGTGATGACTGCATTGTTCCAGGACCAGCCTCGGCAGGAAGAAAGGTGGGTGAGAGGAAGAGAGAAAGCAGACGGCTGCTCTGTGCTTTTCACAGAGACAGAGTCTGAAGAACACTGAGGCTTTAATAATGGTGGTGGTGCTAGGCTGGGCTAGCGAGAGGTATCAAGGTTATGTGGATTGTTTTTTTTATCAAGGCTGTTCTGGCTCTGGGAACGCAGAGCAACCTGAGTGAAAACCAGAGATTTCTTTTTGTTGTTCAAGATTGGAGAAACTGATCCTGAAGTAGCTCATTTGAATCAAACACGCTCATGGCCTTATCATTTACTAAATAAGAGAAACTAAATAGGAGGTAGACAATTTATAGAACTAATATGAACACACCTTGACAGGGTTCATTTTAATATTTAAGTTTTTCCATTTCATTTGACTTTAATTTTTACCTATAGGCCTCCACACACAGCATCACATCAGATCAGTCACTCTATATATTGTGTATAAACTTCATTTAGACTTTAATTTAGACCAACGTCCTGTTCCGCTAAAAGGCCTTGTTGCCTTTCCCTCTTCAGCCCTCTGAGCGTGTGCGTGTGGAGGTTGTGTCTCTGAGCTTGCAGCCTGACTCTCGGGCAGCCTCGGACAGCAGCGTGGTGCGTCTGTTTGTGGAGTACTCCCTCCTGGACCTGCCCTCCGAGGAGACCCCAATGTCCCTGCCCAAACCCCTGCCTGGCAAGAGCAGCCACTACAACTACAGCAAGAGTAAGGAGAGGCCAGGGGGGACCCACCAATACATACACACACACATACAAACAAACCACACACACCCATGAACACTCAGGTAGACTATACAGACTAAATAAAGATATTTACTAACCAAAAACATGAATGGTATATGGGTGGTAGATTTGGTCGGATTTGACTTGGTTGTTCTTGCCACATATTCCTCTGCAGTGATTCCTGTTGACGTAGAGAACAACAGGGCGAGACGTGAGATGTTGAGGGGGGTACTGGAGGGATGGAACCCAGAAATGGAGAAGTAAGTATCTTCTGATGTCTGACAGGCCTCTGTGTGTGTCCAGGTGAGACGCGTTTTTAGTAATAGTGCATAGATCCTGGTAACCGTAGAATGGTTGTTCCTCGTGGCGGACGAGAGTTTAATCACATTTGTGCTGTAATAGACTTATGGTTGATTTTGCCTGAACGAGGGCTCACAGTGATTGGCCCCTACCTGATGCCTGGTGTGATTTGATTGGACAGCATCCGCTTCACGGTGGTCAGCGAGCCACCAGAGGAGGAGGAGCACGAGAGGGAGTGTGAGGATGTGGGCGTGGCCTATTTCAGCCTTCCTAACATCCTGAAGCAAGGACAGGACATGATTGAAACCAACATCAACAGTGAGTAGTTGTGCAGTTTCCTATCCTCGGTATCGACGCATGACTGTGATTTACGGTTTGTCGGTTAATTTATCCTCCACTTACCCGTCTTGTCTGTTTTACACTCAATTGTGTCTCTTCTTTTCACTGCTTGTATATTGCCATGTCTCATTAAAATACACATAAAGTTTTCTATTTTTTACCCCTCATCCATTTGGTCCCATCCTATGGTGCCCACCTCTCCCTCCCTCCCTCCCTCCCTCCCTCCCTCCCTCCCTCCCTCCCTCCCTCCCTCCCTCCCTCCCTCTCTCTCTCTCTCTCTCTCTCTCTCTCTCCTCTGTATGTGCAGTTGTGGATGCTCTAGACAGCAGTGTGCTGGTTGGCAGTCTGGCAGTGTCTGTGGAAGGACTGGAGGCGTTCCAGTCCATCATGGAAGATCCAGACCATGACTACACCCCTATCTCCTCACTGGAGACAGACACATAGGCTGTTAACATTCTACTGGCCCAACCTCAAGGACACGCTTTAGAGAAATACTTGTACTGTAGATATTGTATGTGGATGCGTCATTGTTGCTAGCTTGGAGAAAGCTATTTGGAATATAGAGTGTTTTTTGTGATGTCAATGTCATACATAGTACTAATTTTTATTTTTTTACTGCTTAATAGAGGTAAAGCAAGTTTCACACAAATAGTTGTATTTATCTATTTTGATGATTTAAATTGATATTTTTATTAGACAATATTGCTCTTCAAGAAAGTTGATTTTTTTTATGCAGGTGTTTTGATCTTTAGACATGCTTGAAATAGCCTAAGGATGAGGAAGTCATTGGTAACTGCAGCAACTACAATACCAGTGCTCATATCTTTACAATAACTACAATGCTGGATGAGAACCTTAGTTCAGTAAGCTTTGGAAGATAGTGGTTATTGCACAGTTTTTTACCTTGATTTTGGTGGCTAGGATTTATAGAATTGCATTGCTTCATGTTGCAGTGTGTTGAGGATTTACCCTGTGGTTGCTTTAGTTGTGGGTTCAAGATTGTGTAACGATGACATGAATGTAAGGAATGTGTTTTTTGCAATAATTTTGTATGAGATTATGTTGTAGTTTTATAATTTCTAGTAAAATGTTGAATCTTTCATATATCTAAGGTTTAAATTAATGTGTTCACTGTTTTGTATACACGCTAAATAAAGTGTTTAATTCTTACACCTGTTTTGTATCTATAATGTTTTATTTTTTTATTGCAGTTTTGTCAACCCAAAAACTACAATACAAAACCTCAATATCTTAAACGGGCCATGGGACTGAGTTGTATCGTTTGTAATGATAATGTCTTGTGAAGGTTTTTATGAGGATTGTGTCATAAACTTGAAACAAAACCCGTCAACAATATGTTGACCAGGACTGCAGCGCCATCTACTGTCAAGATAATGCAGTTCGCGGAAACCGCAACTCTTTAAAACATACAAAAACAATTATACAGTTGTTAGGCGGATAATGATGTTGTAGCCAACGCACGCGATCGAAATAATTGGGATTAAAACCCCAAACTAAAACATTATAATTCACGCAATTAATATATTCCTCTGTGTAAAGAAAAAAGTGAAAGAAACACGGTTCAAGCGAAACTCCGCACAATTTGTAACCGGAAGTTCTGTTGGCTTGTTGTTCAACCATTCAAGGTTTGAAACGCGCATAAAGTGGGCGTGACCTTCTTTACGCTCAATCTGGATTCGCTATTACATTTAGTCCAAAACAGACGTCATGTTTAGACCGTGGCCTTGGTGAACACTCACTTAGCGTAAATATCCTGCGCATAGTAGCAGCTGTCACTCAAAGGGCATTTAAATGGCTACACTGTACAGAACTGTATATCTCACTGCACACACGAAGAGAACAACATTTTAATGTTCTTTACTAATATCCTAGCTAAAGTTGACTCTGCTCTGACACTTCAGTTGTTCATTCGCATAGAATCTGTTTGTCAGGACACCACTTGGAATAATCAAAATGAGCGAAGAGGACGACTTTTTGCAGCAAGCTAGAATGGGATTTGATGATCTATGTCGATCTTTGAATATGGACGAGGAGGCGAGCACCGATGCATGGAGAAGCTATGAGGATATAAGCAAAAATTACACATTGGAGGTTAGCAGTATTATTATTTCTGATGTGTCGTATAGCCTACTACCAAAAATATCCTTATGGGCTGCTGCTATCCTGCTCACTGGTGTTCATATTTGAATAGACAGCCCTCCCCTCGCCAATCCTATCTTTAGGTGAAAGGATATACTAGTAGTATTTCATTTGTTTCACTCATTTGACAGGTTTGTTCACACCTTACCCCTATTATGGATCAGGGGTGGGGTTACGTGCGTTAAGAGGCGGGCCAAACGCAAATAGGCTATCGATTGTGTTGCGTTACTACGAAAAAAACAACGTGCTATTATGTCTAAATTCGGTTGCATACTTATTTTCTACTATTTAAGTTTTCTACCTAATGTTGTTTACCGTTTAATACAATGTTTATGAAATAATGTGTTTCTATTATAAAGCCTACGTGCTAGTCTGTTAAAGCCGCCTATTTTAACATTAACATTCGAAAACAACCATACCGATACATATGTGTATAATTTATATATTTACATAATTTCTAGGAAATATCAAATAAGGATGAGATGAAGGGAGAATTTCCAAACTGTCAAACTTAATATCTGACCTCAGTTGCCTTTTGGGATATACTGTAGGCCTATGTCAATAAAGCAGGTGTCTGGTATCTTAATCTAGAAACTGTCTGAGTGGTTAAATGCTCCTTTCATTCTTATACATCTAATCATGTGTCCATCCCACACACACGCACAACACACACACAGGGCAGTGAGCTACACTGGCTGGCGTGTGCTCTGTATGTGGCCTGTAGAACAGCAGTACCTACTGTTGACAAAGGCATCACAGAGGGAAACTACGTGTCCTTGACCAGGATCCTTCGCTGTTCTGAGCAAAGGTACACTTTGTTAAAAATGGATTACTACTAAATTGGTTTTACTGAACGTAACCTTATGTAAAGACATCTATGTGTAACACTGTGCTTGTTTTTTATTTTGTATCTCTGTTCCTTTCCTGTTTGGTGAAGCCTTATCGAGTTCTTCAACAAGATGAAGAAGTGGCAGGACATGGCCAACCTGCCAGAGGAGTTCCGTCAGAGCACGGAAAAGCTGGAGAGAAATTTCACGGTTTCCGCTGTCATCTTCAAGAAATATGTGCCCATCTTCAAAGCTATCTTCAAGGCCCCTTCAGAGGACCCCCCGCGGATCCACAGGAACAGGAAACAGAGGTGAGCTTCTCTCCTCACACTCAGACCCATTTTTCATTTATTTATGTATTCATGTATTTTCAGTAATTGTAATTGTATCGAACAGATGTCCTACAATGGCATGACAAGATTCAAGTTTGTATTACATAAAACATTCCCTGCTCTTCGTTTCACTGTAGGCGCCATCCATGTACCGTCTCAGAAGTCTTCAACTTCTGCTGGATCTTGTTCGTGCACGCTAAAGGTTAGAACTCCTGCATGCCTTCATCTGACAGAGACCTGTCATTTTTCTCATGTTAAGAGTTGCCCTGACAACAAACAAGGTGCTCGTATAAGAACCCCTGTATTACTAAAGACAGCCTGGGGTTTCCCCCAAAATTGTGATGGTGGGAACCACCTATTTTGCACCCAGAAGACAGAGATATAGGAACAGTGAAGTGACTCTTGCTTGACAAATCTTCTGGCCTTGGGCCAGTTTTTTTCTTCCTACTGAGCGCAGAATGAGGCCAACAAGGATTAGAGTTCCCACAGCAGTATGGATGGTTGAGCAAGGATTGTGTTTGTGTGTCTAGGCTTGTTAGCATTGACTGGAAAGTCAAAGAATCGAGGCTAGCCTGCTAACCAGCTCTTTTAGTCCTCATTAAATGTAGAACTCCTGCTCTGTGCCAGTGACTTTAATGTGTATCCGTTAGCTTGGCAACCCAACCATTGCAACTGGGACATGTCAGAACTTGCCTCCTGTGTCTAAGGACTGGACATGTCAACAAAGTGTGTTTTATATATAATTATTGTCAAATAGGAGTTTTCATATCCTTTATCTGGTTTCAGGTTGGACATTTTAGTATGTATAAAAAGTTTCTTTCTCTCTTTCCCACTCGTACACACTTCCATACCCTCCTCCCTGTGTCTCTCTTGCTTCTTCTCCCTCCCCCCTTCCTCCCCCCTCTACCAGGGAACTTCCCTATGATCAGCGATGACCTGGTGAACTCCTACCACCTGCTGCTGTGTGCTCTTGACCTGGTGTTCACCAACGCTTTGCTGTGCAATGGCAGAAGGGACCTTCTCAACCCAAGCTTCAAAGGTAGTTTCAGCTTGATCTTAATGCTAAATATCCACCATACTAGCCCCCCCACTGCTACAGTGCAGGTCTAGTTTACCCCCTCCCTTCCTAGCACTGCCTCCATAGAAACACGGCTACATTATGCACTCCACTAGAGATGCACAATGGGCTCCTTTTTGAGAACAGGCTTCCTTCCCTCATTATTCCCCCTCCCCATAGGCTTACCTGAGGACTTTGGCAACAAGGACTACAAGCCTGGCTCTGGCCCCTACTGCTTCATTGAGCATCTGTGTGAACTACATGATGGGCTGGTGCTGGAAGCCAAGGGGGTCAAGGAGCACTTCTGGAAACCCTTCATTAAGAGGCTTTTCCACAAGAAGGTCAGGACCAACAGTGCCCCATCATCTACACATATATATACCATATATTCATTTATTCAGGTCCTGTAGATAAAACAAATTGGTCATTTTATCATCTTTTTTTGTGTGGCTGTCTGTTTTCTACAGATTCTCAAAGGGAAGGAGGATAGCCTAACTGGGTTCCTGGATCCTATGAATTTTGGGGACAGTTTGTAAGTGTCGACCTGTCATTCTACTGGCTAGTGGAACAGCACTATATGGTGCTTTTGATCTTTGCGTGCGTGCGTGAGCCTATGCACTTGTGCGTGTTCACAGACATGTGAATGCATGTGACTGGGGTGTATGACCATGTTATGGTTTTGTTCTGGGCTTCCAGTGCGTCACTAGGCAGGGTGTATGAGGAGCACGTGTTGGCCATAGGCAGCCTGGACGAGAGGATCTTCCTGGGAGAGGGGGCCAACGAGGACATCGGCACCCCAGGGCCCTGCCTATGTGAGGGGCTGGAGAACGAGGACGCCTCGGCCTACAGACTATACAGCAGTCTGACTGTAAGAGACAGCACACACACACACAGACAAACAGTACACATGGCAACATCAATGGATAGATTGAGATAAAAAAAACACAGCTGGTGGAAGTAGAATATACAAATAAACATGCATGTGTAGACTTTCATTCTTACACTGTTCGCAGTTACTAAACCAAGTGTTTTGGTTGTGATATAGTGAAAGCTGAGAAAATGAAACTAGTACCACTTTGTCTTCATAAACTATATCCCTTGGGTTAAAACAAATTGACCTTTAAGACTTTCGTAAGCACTGCTCATTCTACTGTTCCCAGGTCTCGGCCCTGAAAGTGTCCACTCCGCTGACTGGCAGGAAGTACGTGCAGGACAACAGCATGGGCACGCCTGTGTCCACCGCCACGCAGAGCGTCGGACGCCTCCACAGCCTGCTCACAGGGCTGAGGCACGGTCCCAGCGCCAAACTAGTAGATATTCTAAGGTACCACGTTCTCTTTATGGTTTTTAAATGTTTTAACATTTGACACCAAAAGCCAAGTTATGTTAAGCATCAAGCTTTTATTTATGCACTTTGTTAACTTTCCTGCTTGCAATATTTGGACTCAGATTCATTGGAAGGGTTTCTGGGGAAACTAACTGTGTTGCTGTGATGTTTGGGATCAGGGGGTGTACCAGGGACCCCAGTGAGGCCATCTCCTCCAGACTGAAGTACATGTTCCAGCTCTTCTGCCAACACTACGAGAGCAAGGGGGAAGAAAATGGAGGCCTGGGGAAAGGTACACACACACAGTTAGGCACAAACCAACATAGCCCCCACAAACCTGGAACAGACAGTACACAGACAGTACTAATGCAGTCATCTCTGGCAACACACATATAATTAAGTCTAAATGGATGCCTTTTCTACATAATGATAATATACCTTTTCTTTTTACCACAGATATTGCAGTCAAGTATTTTCGCTTGGCAGAAGCTCTTTACTACAAGATACTGGAGGCTGTCATTGATCAGGAGAAGAAGAGACTTGGAGATACAGACCTGTCTGTGAGTCTATCAAACCTGTTATGTACATCTAATCAGTTCATAGAAAGAACATGCGTCAAAGCCTTCTTTTCCATGTTCAGGGACTGCCAAATGCAAAAGGTGTTGTACTGTGAAAGTTTGAAATATTTGTTGTTGTACACTGCAGGGTATTCTGGAGCAGGACATGTTCCATCGCTCCCTTCTGGCCTGCTGTGTAGAGATCGTCATGTTCTCCTACCGCCCCCCTGGGGAGTTCCCCAAAGTCATCCAGATATTCCAGCTTCCTGCCTACCACTTCTACAAGGTAGGACAACACACCGGCCCTCACCTCATGACACATCATCATCTCGACTGCTGTATGGAGACCAGATCTCAGATCTCTTCTGAACATGGAGAAACACATTCAGATCTACTCTAAACGGTCTGTAAATGACTTTCTCAACTCCTGTGTGTGTCTCTCGGTGTGTCTGTGTGTGTGTGTTTGTTCATGCCCAGGTGATTGAGGTGCTGCTGCGGGCAGAGCAGGGTCTGTTCCGGGAGGTGGTGAAGCATCTGAACCAGGTGGAGGAGCAGGTCCTGGACAGCCTGGCGTGGAGAGGAGACTCCCCGCTGTGGGACAGCGTGAAGGGGGCTAAGAACCGGGTCCCTGCCTGCCAGGAGGTCTGACCTGGCCCACTTCACTGTCTGATTACTACCTACACCTGCACACACACACAGGCTCACACACACTCATCACTCAAGCACAGACATGCTGGCACACATGCACACAATAAATATATACTTATATTCCAGGTGCAATAACAATTCGAGCCTCAACAGAGGTATCACGCTCCAGTGAAACTGCTTGCACAATTCAAAACTGTAATTAGAGGACACCCCATAACTGGACTTAAAGAATAGGCATTAATGGCTTTCATACTGACAGATAACTGTGTATGTGATGTTTGGTGTTCAGTTGTGAGTCCTAGAAAAGGTCATGTATGTGAGTGTGTTTGCTGTCGGTTCTAGACAAGGTTGTGTGTGTGTGTGTTTGGTGCTGTAGGTGATGCTTCCTCAGTACCTGGAGGACAGTGATGGGAGCAGCAGCAGTGGTAGTGCCCCTCGGACCCCTATCCACCATGGAGCTGACCTGACCTCCCACAGCACCGCCAGAGGTGAGCGTGCCTGCATGGAAAGTGGGACGTTCTATTTGTGTTTAGGTCAAGTATTTCATGACCTCTAACCCCAACCGGTCTCCTCCCACTCCAGGCGTGTCTCCCTCCCCCACCACGCTCCAGGATCGCTACAGCTCCCCGCCCACCGGCACATTCAGGCGCCGTCTGTTCGTCGATGGCACCAGCGCCGTCACCATTGAACCCTCCTCCTCCACGACCACCATCACTACGACTGCCACACCTGTCAGGGGTGTCCAGACCCCCTTGGTCAGCACGATCCCAGCGGGCCAGACCGTGGTCTCCATGGCAACGGCCACCGTCACCGCCAACAACGGCCAGACGGTCACCATACCGGTGCAAGGTGATGGGGGAGAGGATTGTGTTTTGTGTGCAGTGCATTATACATATACAGTAGGTGTAGCTTTAGGTGGGAACTCTAGAGGACGCCATATTACCATCTCACATGCATGATAGGTTATATTTTTCCTTACATGTGTGTTTCTGCATGTCTGTAGGATTGTACCTTTAGTACTGAGTGTAGAGCAAAGGTAGTGGTCATTCTAATGCCCTTTGACCTCTGCAGGAATCGCAAATGAGAATGGAGGTATCACCTTCATCCCGGTCCAAGTGAGTGTGACGGGACAAGGCGGAGCCACACTGCAGCCTCTGACCGCCCAGTCCCTGACTGGCACGCTGAGCAGCCAACCAATAGCGACCACCACACAGAGCAGTCCCGCCCCCCAGGGAAGCCCCGCAGCCAGCAAGCCAGTCAGCAAGCCTCAGAGGAAGGGCTCCCTTTCACTGTTTTTCCGCAAAGTAAGATGTTTTGTCATCCTGTCACTCCATTTGTGCATACCCTACAAGGAAGCCCTACTAGTTTCTGTATCCCAAATGCTACTGCTGGGATTCTAATGAGTGTGCCAACGGCAGGTGTACCACCTCGCCAGTGTCCGTCTGAGAGACCTGTGTGTGAAGTTGGACATCTCCTCAGAGCTGCGGAGGAAGATCTGGACGTGTTTTGAGTATTCTCTGGTGCACTGCACAGAGCTCATGATGGACCGCCACCTAGACCAGCTCCTCATGTGTGCTGTCTACGTCATGACCAAGGTGTGTGTGAGTGTGTGTGTACTGTATGTATGGATTTACTGTGCATGCACTACTTGTGTGTCGAAGTGCGTTTGAATCCTAGAGAGAACCTGACCCGTTAAGTCAGCATTTATGTGTATATATTGGTGTGCGTGTGTATGTCTGAGTGTGTGGTAACTTGACCTGTTAAGAGGCATGTGACTGTTCTGCAGGTGACCAAGGAGGACAAGTCTTTCCAGAACATCATGAGGTCCTATCGGACCCAGCCACAGGCCTGCAGCAGTGTGAGTCCCCATGTCCGTCTGTCTGTCAGATGAGTCTATAGTGAGTCATTTCAGCCTGTTGTGGTGCAGTGTTTACATGTTGTGATCCTACGTGTGTTACTGTCCCACTGCAGGTCTACAGGAGTGTGTTGATCTCTGGGAGGATGAGGCATCACTCGGGCAACAGTGAGGGGAACAGACAGAGCTCTCCTGTAGACGCTAGCCAGGAGCAGGGTGAGAGTACACACACACACACAAACACACACACACACCAACCACACCAAAACATTCACACATGTCCCACACAAGCAAACATATTAACCCCCTCCCCCATGAGAACAATGACAACAACTCATTGGTACTTGTCACCCCCCCCCCCCCCCCCCCCCCAAGTGAGTGGAGAGAGAAGCCCCATGACCATGCGTTCCAGCAGCACCCTGCCCGCCCCCCAGCCAGGCAGCGACCCATCCACCCCCACCGCCGCCCCCTCCTCCTCCACGGTCTCCTCCCTCTCTCCTTCGTCGTCCCTGGGCCTGCCCGCTGCCCAGGAGGAGGAGGAGAGGGGAGACCTCATCCGATTTTACAATATGGTCTACATCAAGCAGATGCGTCTCTTCGCTTTGCGTTACTGTCCAGGATCGCCCTCTGCAGGGGTGAGTTGGGACAGAAGGGGGAAGAGGGGGGGTGACTAAGACATCTAACCAATACAGTAGTGTCTGTGCACAGAAAAAATGTGTATATTGTTAGTACACTAGGATGTGTAGTGTACTATTCCATGACTAGTATGTTCTGAAATGTGTGTGTGTATCCTAGACGGAGTCCCCCCCGCTGTGCCCGTACCCCTGTATGAGGAGCAGCTCTCCACGCCGGGTCCTGCTCTCACACAACCACTCCGTCTACATCTCTCCCCACAAGAGCCCCGGCTCCCCCACCACCACCACCCCTCTCACCACCCGCGACAAGATCTTCTACTACATCTGCAGCAGCCCGGCCCACGTGAGTCAGCATACACACTCATACCTACACACACACTCTGGCCACAGCTGGCTGGATGCTCAGTGTTCCTGTGGTGTCCCAGCGTCTGCAGGAGATCAACAGCATGATCCGGACAGGCGAGACCCCCACCAAGAAGCGCAGCATGCAGCTGGAGGAGGAGCCATCTCCCAAAAGGGTGTGTCACGACAACCGGACCGCCCTTCTACGTAGACTGCAGGACGTGGCCAACGACCGTAGCTCCTCCCACTGAGGAAGCTCTTGGCTGTCGCTAGATGGTGTCAACGTCACCGGGAGGTCGCAGCGTATTCGGTTGGATTTTGGATATTTCAGCATGGACATGATCTTCTTCATTTGAGTAGTCCAAACTTCTCCAAGTGGTCAGACTTTCTGTGCTCGTCTTTGACCGGTTCAAAGTAGGAATGACTGTCATCCCCAAAACTCTGTAAAGCAACAGCTTTTGAGTCAAATATTTTGTATCGCTATCTATAATCAGATATTTTGGAGGGTTAAAATCCTCTGTCAAACTTCCCAGTCAGAGTAGAAAATCCATTAAAAGTGGTTCCATGTCCCATGACCCAAGAAATGCCTCTCAGTGTTAGATGTTTTCTGTGGTGTGTACGATGCAGCATTCCATCATGTATTGACTATTTTATTTATGGAAATGGATTTCAGAGGTTAATGGAATGAGTTTGGAAATGAATGAAATGAAGAATACAGCACAGACAAAAGCACTCGACAATGACTTCTTAAGACTTTGTACATAATTTTACCTTTAGTATGTTCTTATTGAGATGAATGTCAAATCTTTTCTAATAACGCATGAAGGTTTCATACGATCTATGGCTTCCAAAGCAACAAAACTAAACATCACTGCGCTTTTGTCAGGTTTTTACTGTGTGTTTATGTTTGACCTAATATTTAAGCTAGTGTAATTTAACTTTTCCTTTTCACAATGACAAAACTAGTGATGAAAACAGTCTCACTGACAAAAAATATTTATTTTTTAGTCTCATGTACCTCGTAAATTGTTAGATATATGTTAACATTATCACTTTTATAGATACATTTGAAAAAAGTTGTTTTTGTTTGCTGTTAACCTCCCATCACCAGTCATGGAAAATGTTTGTACAGATTGTAAAAAAGAATGCCTTTTTTTTTTTTTTTTGCAGTTTGAGAAGTGCCTTCTCCCATTAGTTCAAGCATTTCATTCATTAAAATCATGAAACTGTCAGCTCCATACTCCTTCAAAAAAGTGTTTGTGAAAAAAATATTTGCAAATAAATGCATTGCCTTTGTTAATCTCTGAATGTTATCGTCAGTTCGTGCCCCTAGATGTTTTTCACCTCAAGGTGGGGCTACACACCATAGTTTGAGTATCCATCTGCAATTTGAGTCCTTGTGATTTGAGTACAGCAGCATGTACTCATGAAGTATCTGAAATATGTTTGGCTTTAAACTAAAAGTGAAACAATGTAGTTATTTTTTCTGGTCTGTTTCTGTAATTATTACTCTTATCTGTGTCAATCAGAAACTAGTGTTAAAAATCAAATTCTAGTTCTTCTTTTATTAGTCTTCCTCATGTAAGATGTGATGTCTCGCAACAGGACCTTGAGAAGGTCCATTCAAAACAAAACAATCACTCCATTATGTTAACATGTCAATGATAACTGAGATAGAGTTTATAACATCAACACAGTCAATCTATATATCCAGTAGACACAGACATTTATTAATCATGCAATGACACACACAAACAAAATATTTCCTCATTTTCTCATCCTACTGTCCTTCCTCTAATTGTTGTCAGGGACCGTGGTCAACCATATCAATGGCGACGAGCAGCCGAGTTCAAGTTCTCACCCATGTCCTGATCAGACACATGGGCAGATGAGCGATCTGTCCCGAATGTTTTCATATTGGTGGTTTTGTGCAAAGGAAACCCGTTGTGAGTGTTGGGGGAAAATGGAAACTCTTCACAGAAAGGCTCAGAAGAAAGCTGACCTGAGTGTCGCACAGCGCCTTATGATGCCCAGGAATGAGGGAATCACTGGGTATATCCATAATGATGTATCCTGCGGGCTGAGGCCCACATATAGAAGGCTGGGCTTCATTCTGGATCAGGCCACTTCTACATGTCCCCCCTCCCTATCCCATGTATTTCTTGTCTGTCCAAAAAGGTCAAAAACATATATTTTATAATACATATAACATATAATATATTATGTGACAGTTTAAAACTATATTTATTTATAACACAATTCTCATAACTAACTAAATATGTATGTTTTTTATATTTACATAAAGCTGAGTATAAAAATGCCAGCTACTTGAGTGACAGTTCGGTCATAAATCGCCATGCTATAGTTTCTCTGTGCAGATTGGCAATTCCTTCCAGCCGTGGCCATCTTTTCTAGGATGTTGTAAACACCAGAGATTTTAAGAGTGACTGTTAAGAGATTGACAGGATATATTTAAATCCACAGGTCAGTGAGTGACAGCATTTGGTATTGTTTGTCATTGCATCTGTACCATTGTTTACCGTTTATGTCATGATTTACCATGCAACAAACTTCATGTCCACCTTTCAAAAATTACAAACAGTAAATTTGAGGGAGTCTTATATGCTTACGGGCGCTACACAATGCCCTGGGATTTTATGCTTTAGAGAGGGCTAGGAGAGTTTCATAAACAGGAGATGAACTTGACCAAGGCGAACGTGTAATCACTCACCATCTGTCAAATGATGTCATTGATGGAACAGATAGCACCCGAGAAACATTTTCACAACTTTGCCTTTCAATCTCAGCCTGTCTTAACTTTGGGCTAGTTTGTGTGCATTTGGCAAATTATTCTGCATTCAAGATCTCCACTATTATATACAATTAGGAATTACAATCACTAATAGCATCATAACATTCTTATTTTGTTAGTACTTGTGGGACGTTGAAGTCACATCCATCTGAAGGCCAGATGGAGGTTAAACAACATTGTTTTCCTCAGCATTCATTCTCCACCCAAACACCATTTTTTCCCTCACAAACAGTTACATTGTTGTGAGAGCTGCATGAGATCTAGCTGCAATGACAGAGGATGAAATCACTCAATACATTTTCTGGTATCACTCATCTGACATCACCAGTTGGAGGTCAAAAATCCTACTTACAAATTTATATATGATCATGGGATGCAGTTCTTTGTTTTGTAGGTCAATCATAAAAATACTAAATAAAAGTCTTATTATGAAAGACTGATTTAGGCTTCCATAATATTATCTGTGTAACAATGTCTGTCACTGGAAGGTGTTGAAAAGGTTCTGTTATTGTTGACACAACTCAGTGTCAATTTGTCCCTGCTGTCTGTTACCAAGGCCCCAAGGCATAAGATGTTTGTGTACGATCACGAAACCCTTCATACTGTATCTAATGACGGCACTGTGCATGAGTCATAGGATGTATGATAGGAACTGAGCACCTGGCTTACTGCCTGCCAGTCCTTACCTGTGAAAGAGAAGGACGAGACAGATATGTATTAGTGTATTTGGCTCACTGACATGAATCAGCCATGAATCAAAGGATGTGGTGGACAGTAATTGTCATGTACACAGAACTTCAAAGGGGGAAGTGAATTCCTAACCTGTTAGGTAGTTTGTTCAGGTCACTTGCATTTTGTGGAGAAAATAAGTGGTCACATGAAATGTATTGCAATGTGTTATGTTCATTCAAATATAA
Source organism: Neosalanx taihuensis (assembly GCA_030340665.1). Lineage (NCBI taxonomy): Eukaryota > Metazoa > Chordata > Actinopteri > Osmeriformes > Salangidae > Neosalanx > Neosalanx taihuensis. Next base: position 13,213,513 of record CM059290.1, on the reverse strand, counting down.
TACACAATCTACTGAATACAAAACAATGGACTGACTCTGCTTACGTAAACATGAATGTAAAAAAAAAAAAAAAATGTTGGGTACTATAGGCTACACCTCTGTAAAGGACGTTGATGGGCGTGTTGAGTGGTCAGTGCTGTGTGCTGAACTCCCGGCGTGTGTGTTGAGTCAGCTGGCACAACTTGTAACGTAGTTCACAGGATGAGCTGAAGCCAGTTGTTAGATTCGACTATCGTAACTCCATGAAAGCATGTTTTAGGACCATCGGCACTAATGCGGAGTGGGAAAGCATGTCGCGCAGAAAACAGGCAAAACCACAACATGTCGACTTGGACCATAACATGTCTTCATCCGAAAACGTGGGTATGTTTCTTTTGATTATTTCCATTTGGAAAAAAATTGACATCGTATGAAGGAAGTTGGTTATACAGTTCCCCCCCCACCTAAATATTCAAAAGCTAATGAATGAACAAAGTTCTGATACGGTATTTTACAAACATGTTTTGTAACATGGTTAAGAAAACAGTATTTAGAGAGTTTATCACAGCTATACTTGATATCAGTAACTTAACATTAGTTCGTTTGGTAGTTTTCTTCTCACTCGAAGTAATAACTTTATGATGTTGTCTACGTTTGAACGTTGATTGAATGTATTGTCGTGTATAGTATACATGTATAGTTATGTATATTTATAGTTTTGGACTACAGTGGATTCTAGTGTAATTTATTATATTCTTAATTTACTTTGTCGTTCTTAAGTATTTCACAATCGTCTTTATTGCAAGTGAACATGACCAACCAATGACAACTTATCAGTGACTACCAACATCTCAATATTATTTATTTGTGCCTGACATCTTTTCAGTTTTTCTCTCCTTGGCACGTACAAATAGACAAACAAAAACACCAGAGTGTTTAATTAGTTCCTGTGTTATACAGTGTCATTGCTAGAGATAGTTATTCATGTTTTACTTTCTATTTTAATCTTCATCTTTTTGACTATGCCAATGTATTTTTCCCCTCCTTGTGTATTTCAGGGGATGTGCAACTTTCTTTGACAATACCTTCCTCAGTGGCCTTCAAAGGTTATGTCTGTAGCAGGTGCTGTGCTGAGTTTACTGAGCTGTCAGATCTGGGGGAACATAGGAGAGAATGCTCTCAAAATCATTTAGTCCTGATTGTGAATGAAAATGAAGATCCAGAGTTGTTTTCTGAAATGTTCTCTATTGGCTTCTCTTCTAATACAACGGGAGAGCAGAGTGAAATGGTCAACAATTTTGAAACTGAAGAAATCAATGATGTCCTTGAGGATGAAATGGAGGAAAGTGAAGAGTCTATGGATTTTTCTGGAGATAAGAGCAACAAAAGTAGCCTAGATAGAACAAGCAGTGCCGGCAGTAACATTGAAAAAATTACTGACAACATTTCATTTTCCTCCGTTCTCCCAACATCGCTACCTCAACCTAGCAACCCATCGGAGAAGAAAATGTTCTCATGGATCAACAGCAACGTCATTATTGAGAACCTTGAGAGTACCAAAGTTGCTGTGGCACAGTTTACACAGCTGAATTGTCCTGACTTTAGTTGTAACGATAATGGTAAGATGTCTGTCTCAACTCTTATGGAGCAGCTTCTGGCTCTGCAGTTACAGCAGATCCACCAGTTACAGTTGATCGATCAAATTCGTCACCAGGTTTTGTTATTTGCCTCCCAGAGAGTGGAGATGTCAGAGGCACTTTCAAGCTGCACCCAGGACTTACCCATGTCGAAGCAGGCCAGTCAGCTCATGACCTTGAGCTCCCATCTGTCCCAGCAGTTGGCTGTAGCGGCTGGTCTTGCTCAAAACCTGGCCAGCCAGTCTGCTAGTATTGGTCACTTTAAACATCTATTAGCAATGGTACAGGTATCCAAGCACACTCCTGATAATGGTACCCAGTCTAGTTCAGAACACTTACAAAACATGGGACAGTTGGTGAACTCGGCCATGAGCACGCAGCTTTCCAAGAAGCAGTCCGCATTTGAAAGCAATCTCTACCCTAAACTGAATTTTTCAGCACAAAACAAGCAGTCCATAAGAGTTATTGGACCAGACAGCTTTGTAAAATCATTGAATGACTTGGGTATACCTCATTCACCAGCAAACAATCAATCTGCTGCTAGTACAATACCAAGTAAAACTTTGAAAACCCCCAATACTTTGACATCATTGGCACAGCAAATGAAAGGAAAACCTACAGATACTACAGTTTTTGATCCAAAAATCCCTTCCAAAGAGGCTTTCTTCAAACATAAATGCAGATTTTGTGCCAAAGTATTTGGGAGTGACAGTGCCTTACAGATCCATTTGCGTTCACACACTGGAGAGAAGCCATACAAATGCAACATCTGTGGGAATCGTTTCTCCACACGGGGAAACTTAAAGGTGCACTTTCAGCGGCACAGGGAAAGATATCCACATATACAAATGAATCCGTACCCTGTTCCAGAACACCTTGACAATATCCCAACAAGCAATGGAATTCCTTACGGCATGTCTATGCTCCCAGAGAAAGCAGTCACATGCTGGCTTGATGGTAAACAACCTCTGATTGCTTTACCTACATCTACTGACTCACCGCAGTCATTGAGATCCCCCAATCGTCACTCACTCATCAAGAAAGAGGAGCAGTCTGTCTCTATAAGTACAACTTTCAGACCAGAAAAGGGTGACTTTGTCATATCAGAAAAACATAACACAAACACTGACTTTACAGAGGCAGTAAAAAGCCCTAATAGCATCCATCTCAAAAGTGAAGGTCTGAAACTCCCTTTGAACTTGGTTCCCAAAATGAGCCCTAAAGCAGAAGTCACACCTGATCATCAAACCACTGATATCCAAACAATCCACGCAGATCCCAACAAAATGAATCAGTTCAATGCCAAGTATCCCTTCGAGGGAGTTCATCTGTTACATACTTCCAAACTGCAGGAACTTGTGGAGAGCATTGACAAGAAGATGGGTGACTCAAATGAGTGCATCATCTGTCATCGAGTATTAAGCTGTCAGAGTGCACTGAGAATGCACTACCGAACTCATACAGGAGAGCGACCCTACAGGTGCAGAGTGTGTGGCCGAGCGTTCTCTACCAAAGGAAACCTGAAGACACACCTTGCCGTTCATCGTGCCACGCCACCGTTGAGAGTTCAACACTCTTGCCCCATCTGCCAAAGAAAGTTTACTAACACCATGGTCCTTCAGCAACATATCCGCATGCACACTGGTGGCCAGATCCCTTGTGTATCCCTTCCAAACCAGAGCAATACAAAGTTAATGTTATCTGGAGAAGACATGGACCAGTTTTCAGATGTAGAAATGGAGGACTTTCACGACAGTGGAATCGCAGACATGCCAAGATTTGATTCATCCTCTGGCAGCTCATCTCCATCTTCAGATTACATGGCAGCTCTTTCCTCTGATTCTAAGGAGATTAGCTACCTTGGCAAAATTATGACGACACATGGCAACTCGCTGAAGGAAGTAGCATTAAATGAAGAGGACCGTCAACTCTATGATTCATCATCTTTTTCCGGTGGCCTGAAAGGCTTTGCAGGCCCTGCCGCTACAAATTCAGAACAGCCTACATGTATCCCCCCAAACAAGAGTGCCTCTGTTGAGTGTAACCCTACATGGTTCCAGGATTCATACCATGCACAAGTAAATTCTAGACCACAGCATCTTAATTCCCCTGACTTTTCATCCTTAGACCTAAAACCACTAAAAGATCTCAAGGACCCCTCAGATATGATTCCATCCTTCCATGAACAAGGCTTCTTAAAGAACACTGCATGTGATATATGTGGTAAAACATTTACTTGCCAAAGTGCCTTGGATATCCATTATCGAAGTCATACCAAGGAAAGACCGTTCATTTGCGTAGCGTGTAACAGGGGCTTTTCAACAAAGGGGAACCTTAAGCAGCACATGCTAACTCACCAGATGAGGGACCTGCCTTCTCAACTGTTTGAGTCTTCCAATCCCAGTCTTATCCCATCTGGCCAATCCATTACTTCTCCAATCATCATCAAAACAGAGGTAAACAACTTTTCTGGCAAAGAAAGGGATTCTTCTGGTAAGAGCATGTCCTCCACATCATCAGTTGTTGATGCTCCAACACCTCGAAGGACTGCTAAGCAGCACTATTGCTTGAACTGTGGAAAGACCTTCTCTTCCTCCAGTGCTCTACAGATCCATGAGAGGACCCACACAGGGGAGAAACCTTTTTCATGCACTGTCTGTGGAAGGGCATTCACTACCAAAGGAAATCTGAAGGTAGGCTCTGTCAACATTCATTTCTGATGTTGGAACCCATATAAACTGTTGTTCAGTTATAGCTTTCTTCGTGATAAAGTTTTTCATTCTATCTATACAGTACATTGGGTCTGCCAATATTTATGTATTGTAACTTGGCCTGATTTTGTTGCTTCCCAATTCAGGTTCACATGGGTACTCACATGTGGAACAGCACTCCCACAAGAAGGGGTCGCAGACTGTCTGTAGAAGGACCGTTGACATTTATAGGGACCCATCCTGTGAGGCTTCCTGAACCTCCTCAAAGGAACATGATGGTCAGATCCAGCAATGGTAATTCCCTGTATCTCTGGAACCACTATACAGATTCTCTCTCAAAAAGCTTGGCAAAAAGGACCAATGATATCTCAATAATCCAGACTGGGGGTGTGTCCTATTGCTCTGGGCCAAAAGGAGCCAAGAGAACTTCACCTATTGGAGGCATAACTGTTGGTTTGGATAAGCTTCGCCACAATGACCACAACAACTCCTTAACAATGCATGGCAAGACTACAGCAGATAGGAATTACTGTTTTACACGTTTAATAGAAGAGAGGAAGGAAATGATTGCCAATTAGGATTATACTGTTGTTGACGCTTGTTTATGTTTTTTAGAAAGTTGTTAAATATTGGTAATCAAACTACTGGAATTTATTTGGAGTCTGCATTTTGTGAATTTTATGTGTTGGAAAAAAAAAAAACTCTTAATATTAGACTTTCCTACAGTAATTTTGAGACACTTATGATGCTAACAGCATAACATTTGAATTGCTTTTCAGTAAAAAAAACAACCCTGCAATCCAATTAATCATTCAAGCCATCCAACCCATATTAATAATACACCTTTAAGCACTTCAAAGCTAAAGTTGGGAAAATGTAGTTCATTTAATTTTTTTATTTAACTCCTAATCATAATTAATGGTGGACTAAGAAATGCGTGATTAAATAGCTAAATAATCTGACAAATGTATTGTGAAACTGTTGAAATTAATATTGTGTATACATATTCAGTGTTATGTTTCCAAAGTCTAACCACCCCTTTAAATATTTGTTACAACTACTGTTGTATATTTGACAAGACATTAAACAGTTAGACTTGTTGGCATTTACTGTATATTCGGGGGGTTTTTTTTCTTTGTTTTTTTTTCACACTGCAAATAGCAAATGAAGATGTAGCATTTAATTAATAAACATTAAAATACTGCATCAGTAATTTTGTTAAAAGACAGACAACTTGTTTTTTGCAATAGTTAATATTTTTTATTGTTCACTGATAATTTGATATGTTCTTCAAACATAAAAAATTAACATTCAGAAGGGCAGTACTTTAATCATTCACATTCTTGTTCCTCTCCAAAACACAAGCATGTCTGTCCTGAAACTTGTTTTCTCTGTCTAAAGGTGTGTCCATGCATATTTGGATGAGTAGATTTGTTGTGACATTCACTTACAGGAAACAGTTGATGCAGGGAAGTTACGCAAAATTGGAAGTATCTGTATGTTTCAATAAAACTGATTGTGATTCATATATTTATAATGAAAAGATGAGTTAAGTTATTCAGAATTACATGTATGTATAGTGCAGCTGTTGATGTGTTTAATATTTATCAAGCCTTTGTTATTTTAAGCTATGGTGCACATGTACATCTGTGCAGAATTCCTACTTGTGTCTGAATGAAAGTAATCTTATTAACTTTTCTCAGTTTCTGAAATGTTTAATATTTTCATGTAAAATTGTTATTGAAACCTGTCCAAAAATGAGTTCCATATTCATCTTTCAATTAAAACGTGAAATGGACCATAAATCTCCTTTTCACTCAGTGAAACAGTACCCCAAGAAGTGAGGTGCCCCCCTCTCTATGGCAGTGTCCTGGTGAAAAGCTCAAACACACGCCCGACATCTAACAAATAATAGACAACTAATATGTCCATTGATGGGCAAAACCACATTCATCACACATATCAAATCTCCGGTGAAAGAGACAGGGTCCCTGTGCTGTCACAACCTATTATACATATCTCACAGTCCCACTGACCAGCTGACAGTGCCGAAACCTTAAACCAGCCATCCGCCATTAGCATTAGAACATGAGTAATCAACTGGAATGAACCACGGGGAAAACGGGAACAAAACCCACCCAAAGCCATTCAAAGACACGTCTGCTAAAGACTGCTCTGAATCACATGCAGAGGCAGACACCGACAAGTACACAATCATACAGTTTTCACTGACACACACAAAAAACACGCAAAAACACAAAATCACAAACACACAGGGTGTGATATACTGCACACATTAAAGTAAATAAGTAAAGGCTAGAATTGAATCAATCTTATTAGAATGAAAAGACAGAAAGGGCCTTTAGTATGGACCTGAAATAAGTTATTTTCTCATTTTAAACCATTCCATTTAAAAACAAACAAAAACATGCTTCCTTGTTTCACACTTGAATTATTTTCCTTTTATGTTGCCTGTCACAAACTATACAAAGAAAACCCTGAACGTTCGCAGAATACATTCCAAAATAATTACACCTCTGTCTATGATTGCATTGTGTAGAAATATGTAGTACCTATGGTTGCCATCTCCGTATTTCAGAGTACATGACAGGACATGAGGGCTGGGAGGGGCATAATGTGTTTAACAGCTGACTTAAAAAAAACTCATCACTGGCAAACAATGGTGCTTTTCTGATCATTGCATATTTCACGGCAAAACTGCAGAGGTCAGCCTGTTGTTTGCAAGAAGGCAGTTCCTTTGTATGCATTTGAACAGTGATCATCACACTTTTGTTGCCGTGACAGTGGACATATTCAATAACAGAAGACCTGCCAAACTATACACTCCTCCCCCTGACCAGTCTGTCTGATGATAACATTGTGATTATGGCTTTGTTGTCGGACGTGCCTACTGCACAGATCATTTCTGATCGCCAAGCTGAGGCAACTCTTTCATAGTGACTGGGGGCCGTGGCATTTGAGCCTGTCTTTCTAGAGAGAGAGGTTGGGGAGCTTTAGCAATGTTCGCACTTCTATCCTCTCACATCAATTCATGCTCCAATGAAGGGCTAGCTCAGGCTCTCAGTGTCAGTTGAACAGTAAATATGTGTATGTAATCTGGATCATATATATATACTAAATGTAAAATATATTTTTTTAAATGTGTGTCCTTAAACCACTCTTTGCTTATAATTAGTACAATACATTCCAGTGCTAGTATATGTGCAGTATATCAGTGTATTTATTCTCTATGACATTATACCTGATTCAAGCTTCTACAAAATGTCAATAGTGTCAGACGTGCCTTTACAGTCATTCAAAAGGTGTCCTTACCAAAACTTTCCTCACTAAATATCTGTTCAGGTGTAGAGTGTATAGGTTATCTTGGCCTCAGGGCTGGCTAGTTCTCTGTCCATCTGAATATCACTCAACACCTGTCATCTTAACCTCATATCCCAGCTAAACACCTGATCTCCACGCAGTAAAACACAACAGTCCCTGCATACATGTTTTGATAGAGGATTATGGGTAGCCTCTGGCCACCAGAGCGGTGGTACACCTGGTTGGCTTTCCCCAAGGTTCGGTTTACGTCCATTTTGATGTACAAGAGACGTGACAGTGTTTCATTTTGCCTAGAAGGATTTATTCACATGATAATTTGTTTGTGATAAGACTATCAGAAACATTGTCTCAGTGGATGAGGTTTTTCAAAGTCATTGCAACCTTAAGACGACCAAAAAGAGACAGACTTTTCCAAATGTTCTATAAATGGATAAACTCACATTTTTATGCGTCACCTTCTTAGTTTGTCTCAAAGGCAAGTGAACACACATTGAGATAACCTCAAAAGCTTTATTAAAAGGAATTCCTTGATTAAGGCTGGATATCTAGTGCATACCAAACTGACTTTTAGTGGTCTTGTGCATTCTTTTTTCAAATCAGTTTCCAGGGATATATTGTTATAGTGAGAGTAGTGCAATATGGGCAAATCACTGATCTTTCCAACAGTAAGAAGAGATGAGCAGCATACCTGCAAGATTATTGAAAATATTAAATGTTAGATTATTCAAAATGTTAAATATTACACAGATCAAACACTGCATGATGCTAATTCTGACACTGTCTAGACTTTAGGAGAATGGTTGGCTCACTCAGAGCTGATAAGACCATCCACCATTGAAACAAAGGATCACAATGACAAACACCGTCTCCCTCTATCTTCACCTCACCTATTATCAGTAACCTACAATAGAAATATGCAAATCCATTGCATGGACATTACAGTCTTCACTAGGGGCAATTCATCTCTCTAAAGCTTACATTTACATGGTAGAGAAGGACCATGCATCATTGTATGTCATTTTGAAAATAAATATTAATCAACTGTTCAAGCCTGAATTGGTCCGATGGTACATGATGTCTGATGGTACATGAGTTAAGTCTGATGTACATATTCAGCCCCTTTCTGAAACATAGCATGATCATTCAGCTATGGCATAAAAATTCAGTAAGGTCTGAATTTTCTGCCCTTTTCACTCAAGGGCAGAGTTAGACTGTGAACTTATCTGCTAAAGAGATCACATGTGGGATCCCACTCAGCCATTTAACCTTGAATGCCCTTACTAAACACAGCACCAAAGAAATTCTAAATAGAATGTAAACGCGGTAGTGCAACATGGGATTATTATTTTTCAATGACTATTTTTCCCTACACACTAAATTGTTACTCTGAGTACTGTACTGTACCCTGCTGTTGCAAACTGCAATTTCCCCACTGCAGGACAAATAAAGGAATATCTTATTTTATTTACAGACAGCACATAATATAACTGCACTGTAATGTTTTGCTATGAGAAACTTAGAAATTTGTACAGTTAGACCATCATTAAGTCATGGTAAAAATTAGTTGAGCAAATTAGTTTTAAATCAGCCCTGGTCTTGAGAATCTTAGCTTCGAGTGATCCACTCCAGTAGATAGTATTACTTTAGTTATCCTTGAGGGGAAATGTAAATGTTACAACTGCAGGAGCAACCAAACATGCCAAAAAATGCCACCAAGTATACAGAAGAAGGCAAATTAAGACAACCAAATATACAATATCCTACTGTGACCTTACACAAATGTGAAGACTCTCTCACCTCACGGTCATATTTATCTAATATTTCTGTGCAGCTGGACTCCACTGCCCTGGCAACAGTTGGACTATGGTGTCATGCTGTCGGGGTACAAAAGGGGGGGCTGGAGTCATTGACTATGACTGACTATGAATTCTGCCCATAGCACACTGCCTGCCTGGCACACACTGGCACTTCTATTGTTTCAGGAATTATGACATGGGCAGCTGGTTGATATGATAATTGAGAGTAAGTCCTTGTGTGAGTATGGCTACACTGCTGACTGATACCAAACCTAGTGGAATCTCATGAGTCACTGACCGCAATTACAATGTAAGTGTTATGACAACGAATACATTATTGTGCCTTTAGAACAGCCTACATTTGAAATTATTAAGAAATGAAACAAATATTATTTTCATCTGATTGAAATCCCATGTTATACTGCAGTCCCAGAAGGCATCTCAATATTTTAGAAGGGAGATGGGAATAAAATAAAATACAAAAACTAAACCAAACTGGAGTTTCTGTGGAAATGCAATCATGGCCCTCTTGGGCAGCTGTTTTTGGTGGATTCATAGTTATTCATAGATCCCAAGGTCGCACTCATGAAAGGTAGCCTGTCCCTGATTCGCTTCCATATTAATAGTTTAGCAAGTTATTCAACAGAAACAAGGATACTAAGCCCATTTTCAGGTGAAGATAAGCTACCTCTCCCACCCCAGTTAAAAAACCTGGCAATTGAATTTTGCATGACAGCCTCCCATGTGCCCCTACTGACCCTTATTTTTCTTCCATTCTTGTTTCCCTATGATATCTTACTCTAGTTTTAAAGCAAGTATAAAAGGGTTTACCACAAATACAGAACAAATGTAGTCAATAAAGCCTTCGACTAGCTCTTAGATACAAGAGTGCTGAAACCTGACATTACTAATTACTTTGGCCTTGGAATAAAAAACTGCCAATCGCTCTGATCAACAGACATTAAAAGCTTGCTTTTAAGAGTCTTCTAAACATCAACACATATTTACTTTTTAAACTGAGTGCCGCCTTGTACATTAGCTATATTCTCTGCGTAAATGATCTATTGATTCAGTTTCACCAATAGTCAATCTCAAAATGGCTTTGACATTTCCTCACGACCTTTGAGTTCCTTGATTGTTATCTCCTCACATCTGTCAGCTAAAGCTGTGGTACTACTGGTCTATGGTGACCTTTTGTGTCAAAAAAATCTAAACTGTTATTGGTAGAAAGTTTATGACAATGTCATCTTATAAAGTGCTCTAACACACTGTTTAGAGCACACTGTGCTCTAACAACACTGTTTCTGATTCATGAGGTTATAAACTTTGACGTTAACTAAATTAGTGTATTAGCGTAATCATTTATGATTTAGCATTAAGGGTTTGATTCAAGTACAGCCTATGTGATGGATACTGACATTAGCAGTCAAGCTAGCATACGCAAATTCACAATGAAATTAACTAATCTCACACAGCTGGTTGTAAAATAAACTGTCTTGGAGTTATGCTCCCTCACTGGTACAGAGAAATAAATCAGAACTGATAAATAAATGCATAGCGTGAGCCTGCTGGCTTAAACAATGGACTACAATGAAGTGCCATTGTTTCATGACAGCCCCTTATTTATGTGCTGATCGACTGTATTAGACAGACACTGGCTTTCACTGGATGAGGATTGGTTCATAAAAGGCCACTGGTGTTATCATAGAGGCCAAAGCTCTTAACTGAATACATGTCAATGCGTACTGTACAGAAATAATTAAGTTGTGTTGTTGATGTATTTAAAATAAGTGTTTAACAGTGCACATGTATTTCAAAATATGTTATAAAAGCATTGTATATTTAGTCTTTTTTGGGTCAATGACGGTATGCCTTTAAATAGCAAAAAAAAAGAAACATAAAGGGACAATTGTGATGCATTAGTTTGCAGTAGAACATGCAGTGCAAAGATTACAGCCTGGCTTTGACCTTTTGACCTTTTGTCTTGGAGTTCACTGTATTAAGATCCTGAGTGTGCTGTATGCAAAATGTACGGTAAGTATTTCAAGATACTAAGCCTAAACATTATAAGTACAGTACAATCTACCGCATCAATTCCAGCCACACTTCTGAAAACACAAATGTTTGAGCAAGTCTCCACCTTGTGGACAACTGCAGCACTGTTCCAGACAGCGGTCGTGCATGCCACCCTCAATAATGTTCCTCCCTCAGCGAAGTGTAGTTACTTAGTGCTAACTGTATTGTGTTTGGTACACAGCCAAAATGCCTAGTTAGGTTCGGAACTTACATCTAGGAACATTGTACAAAATTCTACTGTTGGAGAATGACTGGACTTGGATTGGATTGAGCCCAAAACAATTGCAGAAGACAAGAGAAAAAGAAATTGGGCAGAAAAGAAAAGCAAATTTGGAAATGAAAAGATAGTATGACTACATAGATTTATGTAAGTCACCGTGGTTAGGCAATATTCTAACGTCCCAAAACTACCAATTTGGTTTCAATGTATTACACAAAACAGACATGTTGCATGAACAGAGAGAAACCTTTGCCTAAGCATCGTCAAACTTGGGGTTTGAGTGTAGGTGGTGTACGAAAATTATGTTGTGTATGTGTGTATGTTGTTGTGTATGTTGTGTATGGCAAACAAAGAAATATATTTTCTTCACTATGCTTTTGGTTCATTTAAACTGGCCAAATAAATTGCACAAACTCCCTTCCCCACCAGTGTTTACAAAACTGTGGACTTTCATTTCCTCTTGTCCTTCTTCCTGTTCTGCTCTTATACTACTGATACAATTCTCAGACACTTCTCTTTCTCAGTGCTCTTTATTTCTCTGGCCTATAAAGAACACCAGTGCTACAAGAGAGTTTCCACTTTGGTAATTTCTTAAGTACCTATGGTTCAGTATGTGACCTAGACCCAGTTCCATGCTGTGATTCACCTACTTGTGTCTGTTTTGAAGCTTACAAAGAGCATTGATAGACCTCTAGTAAGAAACTGTGCTGTCCAGTACCTCCATTTAAGGTAAGAGACTCTAGTGGTTGGGATTCTTTTTAAATTACGTTTTAAAAAAGTTCTGGTTTCCATTTGGTCATTTAATATGGATGATAGTGTCATGACAACACATTTGTATCATTTTTGTTATTTACCCAAGTAAATGTATTTAAATTAAATAGAAGTACTTATATTCTTCTACTTCGCTTTTCAATCTCTTGTGATGTGTCTGTATTTCCTTGAGGGTTGGGACAGTCAAAATGAAGAGTTCAAATCCTACTCCATCAACAGTGGGGACCTTGGAGCCCGTTTCTGAGGCAGGGCCCAGTGACAAGTATTCAGAGGATTCAGTACATTGGGGCTACGAGGAACTAAACCCCTCTGGTATGCTGGACATCCTATTTTGCAATCCAGAGGCTACTCCCTTCCACACCCCTGTTCGCTTTTGACAAGGTGTGTTTTTGTGTCCAGACTCCAGCTTTTCCTGTATGACTACTAAGGAGCTTCAGCAGTATTGGAGAGCTGAGAAGCAGAAACTGAGGCCAATCAAGCTACTTTTTGAGATTCCTTTGGCACGCACTGTAGAACAGATCTCCACTAAATATGTGGTAAGAACACTTAAGTACACACAAATACAAATGTTCTTTTCCATGTTCTTCGAAGCAAATTGTCAAACATATCCTCCTTATGAGATGGATGCAGTGTGAGATGACCTTGCATTTCCAAATCGCCAGGTGTACCAGATCGTGGTCATCCGCTCAGGCAGCTACGATTCGCGACGAGTGACTGTGGAACGTCGTTACAGCGACTTCGCCCGCTTCCACAACCAACTTCTACAGGATTTTAACGAGGAACTCGAGGATGTCAAACTTCCCCGCAAACTTCTAACCGGAAATTTCAACCCCGACTGTATATTGGGACGTCGGCTGGCACTCCAGGACTACTTGGGCCAGCTTTATGCCATTCGCTGTGTCCGTCAATGTCGCCAATTTCTGGATTTCTTTACGGAGCCTGAGCAGAGACGTGCATATGGGCTTCTACGCGCAGGCCAGTTTCAAGCAGCATTGGAGATTCTACTTGTGGTATTGGACCTTCAGGAAAAGTTGGCCCAGTGGTATAACCCGGTCCAGCTGGTGCCTACACAGTGCGCCCTCGCTGTGTGCCATCGGGACCTCAACGAAAATGTGACAGCGTTTGCCATGGGCCAAAGAGCGCTGCCTGCAGTGAGGCGTTACGAGATCAGACGCTACAGAGGACCCCTTTTGGCTATGCTGGTTGATTTGGGGTATCAGTTGGGGCGACCTGTGGCTCAGTTACAGCAGGAGTTGACCCATGTGAAGGACTCAGAGAGAGGGCTGGTGTCGTTCCGTTCCTTGAAAGAAGTTGTGGTGCAGGAATTCATCTAAACGAGATGTGTTGTGCTTGCCATGGTGACCGCATGGAGTTTCAATTTAGGCTCTACTTTTTTCCATTAAAGGCTTTGAATTGTTTGGAAAGACAGTAGTTTTAATAAAATGGCATGATATGATGAGGTATTTTTTGTACTTTACCAACTGCTGTCTCATCAGGTCTGAAATATGAAATGCAATAAATGAAAGCATAAAATATTGTTTATTTATAAGACTCTTCTGATTCCCATACATGGAATTTGGAAATGTAGAAGACTAGGAAATGTGAGCTTCGGTAAAAAAGGAATGGATCAAGATACATCAGCAGATGTGCAGAATGTGTTCACGGTTCATAATTAACAAGTTAAATACAAACGAAAAGTTAAAAGGTGGAGAAGATTAAATAGTATTCTACATGAATACAGTGTGGTCAAGTGACACTCTTGCTGGATGAGTACTGTACTTCAGCAGATAACTATTGTAGATGAACAGAGTGCTATGAAGGGGCAATAACCCTTGCAAAGTAGCTCACACTTGGTCCTACAGAACTCAACACTGACTCAAGTCATTTTGTGGGAGCAGTTGGTGGCCCAAAACAGCCTGCAGTTCTCACAGTTTGCCAGCAGCTCTTCCAATGATTTTGAAGACAAAAGCAATAGGGCCAACAATGTCTTGTTTTTCCACACACACACAAACAAACCCACACATGTCCTCAGGGTTCAGTACCCTCTCCTCCCTCTCCGCTCTTGATAATGCCGTACTCGATGGCCTTGTCGAGGCACTGCTGCGCTGCCCGAGAGATGGACTCCGGCTGGGCAGCGCCACCCTTGGCCAGGACAGAGAGGATCTCCAGCACCTCGCTCTCCATCAGCGTCTCGGCCAGGCTCTGCTGGGCCTGCATCAGGTTCATCACCACCACCACGCCTCTGTGACGCAGGTCCTTATTGTCACTAAGCAACAGGGCCTGTATGATCTCCAACCAGTGAGTGGTCTACGAAACAACAGAGAAAGAACTATATATATATCTATAACTTCCAAAAACACAGAACCTAAAACTGTCGCCATCACTAGAATTCGATTCGATATTTCTCCCAACACTCGACAGCCTCCATATATAGGAGGTTCCTGGTTGAGCGAACAGGTGTGTAATGGATGCAGGTTGAGGGGTGGCAGCGCACCGTTCCAGGGATACGACCACACAGCTCAGGCTGCTCAGCAGTCAGCATAGCCAGCGTCCCTGAAGCAGCTTTCCTCAGCCTCTCATCCTCCTCCCCGCTGTACAGCACCAGCAACTTCAGACGGTCGTTCCCCTCGGCGAGGTACAGCTTCTGCACCTGCAGGGTGCAGTTTTTAGACATACAGAAAGGGTGCAGTACCTCCCTGGTGTTTTTCCTCAAAGGCCTGTTTTCACATTTCACAGTTGTGCTACCAGATATGATGCCACAACTTAAAAATGTGTCTCACCTCAGTACTCAGAACCAGGTTGCACATGCATTCTGTAGCTGCGGCACGCACTAGGTCGTGCTCCTCAAACATGTATCCCTCCACCTTGGCCACAGCCTTCTCCTTAATGATCTTCTGTCTGGGAACCAATGTAAAGTAATACTTGTTATTATGAAAACAATCTAAATGCATTTTATAAACAATACACATAATTATATTGATGGAAAATGTAAATGTGTTTTTTTATTTATTTATATTACTTCATCATTATCATAGATTCAGTTGACACCTAAAGCATATCATCATTCAGGAGTCTGCACACATGGAGGAATGTGGTTTTGTTATCTGAACAGTGGCTGTTCCTCAGGCTGACCTGAGTCTCTCGCTGATGCCTGCCAGGTTGGTGAGGGCCATGAGAGCCTCGAAGTTCTGCAGCAGAGTGCATTCCAGACACAGCAGGCTGACGAGCGGACGTACCACCTCGTAGATCTGCCGGCGCCACGTCGGAACAGAAGGGGAAGTTCAGGGTTACAGAGACTGAACTTCTTTGGAGGCAGTGCTCAAAAACAGCCATCAGCTTTTAATTACCTTTGTGGTTCTCATAAAGAAAGGACCAAAGTGTAAATATAGAGAATAAGAAGGTGAAGAGGGTTTCACAGGACAGGAAGAAGATGAGGAAGAGGATGGGGGGGGGCATTGCTCACCCTCTCCCCAGGGAAGGCGATCTCGGGGTTGGATGTGATGGTGATCTTGGCCAGGGCCTGGGCAGCCTTGATCCTCCCCACGTCTGTGCTCTCTGACACCAGGGGAAGCAGAGCCTGGGAAGGAAAAGGTGAACAGAGTCACATGTTAGAGCTAGAGGATGACAAGGCAGTATCTGAAATCTTTCCAAATACTTCTGCTTGAGTGTAATGTTGTGTATTGGTTCCCGGCACGCTCAACCAAGCACAGGTTTGTATTTGGAAAACAGTCTTTCAGCCCAGGTTTATAAAGTGGTGTACTGTAAGTGAGAATCCTCACCTTTCCTCCACCCTGCGCTACCACAGTACCCCTGTCCTCCTGCCGATCAACCACAGCCAGGAACACCCTGCCGGGACGGAGACTTGAGCGTGAGGGACCAGAACTTTCACGCTGCTGTACAGTGACAAGCGCTCGCTTGTGGATGTCCTACCTAGCGATGCACTCCCTGCAGCTCTCTGTGAGGGCGGGGCTCTCATGTTTGACCATGCATACCAGAGCAGACACCACACCTGCCTCCAGCAGCTTGGACAGGCGCTTCTCCACGAAGGAGGGGCTGTCCTGCGACACAGAGAGATTAACCAGGGTCAGCGGAGCAAGACCAGGAAGTACGTTTTAAAAAGAAAATATGTCGCTTGTTAGAAGACAGTCAATAGCTACTGCGCTGTACCTTGGGGTGCTCTTCAGGTACGTGCTGCTTGGCATACTTGGCCAGCTCCACCATCTGAGCATCTGGTTTCTCCACATCATAGCTGTTGGTGCAGTTGACCAGAGTGGAGCCCACTGCAAACAGCACAGTCTTGTCCTCAGACTGCAAGGAGGCAATTCTCAGTCAGTGTTAGAGCACAGTGTTATTGGCACTAAATGCCAATGTGAGCTACATCTTAAAAGGAACACTTACAATGCATTTGACATTAGGGACAAATTAGTTTGAGAGACTTTAAACCAAAGTGCTCAGGTCATAAAATCAAAATTGATAAGAACCTTGGCAAGCTGGAACATAGCCTGGAGAGCATTCTTGTCGTCCACTAGGTCTTCTTTTACATCAGCGTCAAAGGTCAGGTACGCCAGGCCCTCAATCGCCCACCGCCGAGAGGTTGCAGGCAAAGACTCGTTACACAACCACCTGTGTTGGAAAGGAACATGTTTAAGCTGTGTATCAGGAGCTGGGATGTGAGCTCTATGACAACACAGACATTGCGTGACATACTTCCTGCACTGCTTGGCCAGTTTCAGTGTTGAGCCTTCGGCAAACTGCTTCATGCTGAAATCTGTACCGCCTGCTGACCCCAATTTACACAAGCCCTGTATGACAAAAACACATCCACATTCAGTCCACAAACACTAAACCATACACACAGTCCTTGAGCAAAACATGCATGTGAAACCAATAGAAACGGTCCAAAGCACTCACCACCAGCGCTCTCACACGTATCCGGTCATTCTCACTTTTCTTGTAAAGGTCTTTGAGCAGAGCCACCCCATTGGCTGTGATGAAAGAGGCTCTCTTGGCCTTGCCCGCAGCGTGAATCAGAGCCTCTACGGCCACCTGCTGGTGACAAACATCTTCGGAGGCACACAGAGAGATGACAGCGTCCATCATGCCTGACATCTCCAGGGTCCTATTGCCCACGTCACTGGGTCCTTGCAGCAGCACTGACACTGTCTGGATGGCTCGCAGCTTGTTCTCCAGCCCGGGGCGGCTGAAGTGCTGCCTGTGCAGGAAAGTAACACCAAAGGATATACTAAGAGGAGTACTGTACATATGTTCAAGTGTACCAGTACTGTGCAAGTGTACATATACAGATGAGGTTTCGACAGTACTTATTAATGCAGTGTCTGACAGTGTATCCCTGTGAGGAAAAGCACTGCTGTCGGACAGAGAGCATGGGCACCAAGACTTACTGGACGTATTCCTCGCACAGTTTGTTAAAGTTCTCCCGCTCTGCGTCGCTTTTGAGGTCCTCGTACAGCTTGCTAAGCAGCACAGAGCAGCTCATGTGTGTGTTGTCTGTGAGGGGGGGGCCATCGCAGATGTCAGGAACGGTCCCCGCCACCTCCAGAATCTTTTTTAGCCCTGCAGTAGGGTGCCACAGACACCAATCAGAGGATAAACAATGAACTATGCACAAGTGGCCATGTCAACCACCAGGTAAATGGATGGCTTGATGGATACATGCATTCATCTGACAAGACAGGAACCAGAATCATAAATATTAAGTTTATGTCACCAAGGGTTTTCCTGTTTGAATCCCAGATAGTCGAATGTAAGAGCGTACAGTTTGAGGAGGAACTCCTACCCTGGTCGATGACCCACAGCGTGAGGCTGTTGTCAGGGTTGCGTTGGGACTTGCGAGGCACCTGTTTGACCAGCAGGTTGAGGGCACTGTCTCGGCCTGGCCCAGACACACTGGAGGCTGGCATCATGTCCACCAGGTGGCGAAGCATGGAGCGAAGTTCTCGAGACGGCTCTACATGACAGGCATATGATTATAAACATCTCCTTCGTTGGCATTTAAAAGCTACACTAAATAAAATGGTAAAAAAATACATTAGAATGTGAGAAACAGCGCCCACAGTTTTGGTCCGGAATTCGCAGCTATTTCAGCCTCACAAAATAGTTTCACAAAATAAGTCATGACTGGCCAATTGGCAGTTGACGGGAACAGGAGAACTGAAAAATCAAAGGCTGGAAAATAGTGGACCACATTCCACTATAATTTGCATTTATGGAAAAAAACACACCTATCATTCCTTAACAAGAGCCTTCATCCCAAGCAGTTCATGATACACACTGTACAATCGTCTAGCTTAAACCTACGATGTTTTTGGCAATCTGTACATTTGTTTTGAGAACCTCTCAATTACACCTTTCCTCACATTAAAATGCAAAGGAACCATTAAAAGCCTTTTTACACCTGGTTTATTACCTCACCTGGAAGCATGGCCTCGTCTTTCCCTCTTATTTCTTTCCTCATGCCTTCTGTCAGCGCCTCAAACATGACCTGCAGCAGGTGGCAGGCAGCCAGGGACACTGTGGACACCCCCGAGCCCATGACATCACACAACTGCTCCATCCCCAACTCATTCACTATAGCCATGGCCTGGAAAGAGGCAGACGTCAAATACAACATGTTATTACGTGGAATCTCAAGTATTCAGAAGCAGCAGGTGTTCAGATAAAAGGAAAGAGCAGAGGTTAGACAAGAGATCGTATGTTTGAGTGACCTCACGACGGAACATCTGCTCCTTCTTATCTTTGGTCAAACTCGATCGAGTCGTGTCAGATGAGTCAGGCAGGAGCCAGAGACCAGGACAGAATGAGGCACTCACTCTGGACTGGTGTCCTGTGCATAAGCCAACCAGGGTCCTCAGAGAAGACAGGACCAGCTCCTCCTGCTTTGAGGCCAGCAGTTTCTGGATCAGCTTCACCCCGTCGTTACGGAAGATCTGCTCGGCCCCCGCCTCCTCCCGCGACAACACCACCAGGTTCTGTGCAGCCTGAACCAAAAGAACAGGAGAATGTCCCCCAATCACGGTTGTTTTTCTGCAAACCCTGACGGATGACGTCCCCTCCCCTATGGTTGGTGACAAACCTTCTGCTTGTCTGAGGCTTTCGCTGAGGCATCGAGAAGGAGAGAGAACATCTGCTGTACACGGGAGTCTGTGGAGTTCAGCTGAATGGACTATAAAGAGTGAGAACCAAGGTTAGAACGTGAAATAAAGACAGGTAAAGGCATTTCCCTTTGCACCAGATGGCAACGTCACCTTCTGCTGGATCTGTGCTCCCATCTGCCTCAAAAGCTCCTGGAAAGCCTTGTTCTTGGGCTCCAGCTGAGCACACCGTTGAGCATCCATAAACGCTTGGTCAAGGCGCCCTAGTTTCTGGAGCGCTTGAGCTCTTCTGAACAACGCTTTGACATCACCTGGGTCAGCATTAAGGGCTGATTGGGGATGAAAGTAGGAAAAAGTAACAGATGAGCCTTCCTGACATTTTTCAACTCATACTGCTATCAACTTCATTCACTGTTTTTCAGTCACCTTTAGATGCGTCCGCCTCTGCTTTGGTGTAGTCCTCTAACTTGAGGTAGCAGGCTGAGCGGTTGCGGTGTAGCACAGCTTTGTCTGTTTGGCTGTCAGTCAGCTTTAATGCCTTGGAGTAACAGCACAGAGCCCCCTGCATGTCGCCTGCCTTGAAAAGGGCGTTCCCCTCTTCCTTTAGGGCAGCAGTGTCCTGAGTAAAGTGTGGAAAAAAGAGGGATGGCTTTGTTTCACAAACGTCATATTATAACGAAGCATCCAATGTTGAGGGCTAAAATTACAGTAGGATTATTGATTTGGTGTTGGGAACGGTGGATACAACTCGGTGTCAACTAATGTAATTACCATTCCGTAGGCTAAATTGTCTAGGAAGGGATCTCTACTCAATTCCCTTACCTCATCTTTTCCGTTTACGCTCATGTTCGCTCCAACAGATACCCCCCTAATAATATTATATGGCCCGCCTGTAAATTAAATTGAAACGTTCCACAATTAAGGCTGAAATTAAATTGAATTCAACTGAACTCCAAAGTTCAGCAACATTTCAGTTGTCAGTTCGATGCTCTTCCTGGTTTGGGGAACACGATGATG
This sequence comes from Neosalanx taihuensis, assembly GCA_030340665.1. NCBI lineage: Eukaryota > Metazoa > Chordata > Actinopteri > Osmeriformes > Salangidae > Neosalanx > Neosalanx taihuensis. The sequence continues at coordinate 13,192,852 of CM059290.1, read as the reverse complement.
ACGTGACAGGCGCAGCCACGCCTTCGACACGCGCTGTATTACCGTAAAAGGCAGAGAGGCTGAATTGTTTGGAGATGGAGCTGAGCAGTTGACCCCTAATCTGCTCCCTACTTTATTTGGTTATATTTAGAATGACTTTAAATCCGCACTAAAATACGTTTTATTTGAACTATTCTAGAATCAACACCCAACACCAATGTTTTACACTTAGTGGCAAGTTTCATAATTCTTTATTGTAGAGAAAGACAAAACCTATATTGAACAGATTAATTGGTTGATTAGGAATTTAAATGTTAGTTTTCTTTTATTACAGTTAAAATGATCAAAAATAGAGTTTGGCATGGACATGTCTGCAGCTCCCCAGGGACATTTCCTTGTTTAATAGGGTAGCCACACACTGCCCCATTGTTTTGTGTCTTCTGTTGCCTTAGAGACAAGGGAGCTCCCTGAGGATTTTGTCATCACGTAGGCACACTGGAGCTCTTCTGTCTCTTTGGTAGCGCTCTGTCATGTGGGTGTGGTGGGGAAAGAGGATCCCAGAGATCCAACGGGGACAGGTGAAATAGTTCCTTAGAACTGATGTCACAGTGAGACCTCTTGCTTGACAGAACCACAGGAAGTCTATAAGCAACAGAACCAGCACCAAGCACCCGTAGAGCATGGCCACCATCTTCAAAATAGGCCTGTTGCTGGAGAATAAAACACATAGTTTTAATAATTATTTTTCCATTCCCGGAAGTTATGAGTGGCATACATGGTTAAATAAAAAGTGTTTCCCCATGTGAAATCTTTATGTACATTCTGGGTTGGAAACAACCCAGTCCAAAGAATGTTAATACACAAGAGTCACTCAAGTCTGAATCACTAAATAAAACAAAATGAACATGGGCTGTAAGTATAAGCATAGACAGAAGCCTCAAAATGATCTAAAAAGGAAAATATCTAATTACCACACAAACAATACCATCTGTCTTTAACTTCTACCAGCTTGCTCATACATAATACACATTTCTGCTCTGCTCTTATTTTCACAAAGCATATGATTATGAGGCATGTCAACCAAACTAAGTAGCCTTGCTTCCTTTCTGTCACTGACCTGTAGAGATGGTATTTTAGACTTCCTTGGATGTCCGTCTGGCTGATGTTCATGATGTTCTGATACTGTGTCAGTGTACAGCACTGCTTGAGCCCCTGTCCCAGCCAGCAGCAGTAGGAATGGGCAGGGGGCTCAGAGAGGCGGGGGCAGTAGAACCCAGAGTGATGAGCACCCCAGCAGTCAACATATCCTTCACACAGCATATCTACACAATCAGATATGTTTCACATGTTAACAAACCATAATTCATGTTCTCCATGAGTTTTTGAATCTGTCCTTATAAATGAGTTAATCCTTAGAAGAGACTATAGCCTTACCATGTGTTGTTGAAAGCCTTTGATGCCTTTGTGCTCTCAGAGGCACAGAGTCATTTGGCAAGACTGTGGAGCAGGGAACTTATTAGGTCGTCAGGGGCAATGATTCCCTCGATATATTCCCATCATCCTATTCCAAATGGAAATACTTGCACAATTTAGTAAAATAAAAAAATATATATATAAATAATAATAAAAAAATGTATAAATATATATATATATCATTAGGGTACTATGATGTTATTAATACTTTTTCTTGTATGTTTTTTTTTTTTAATACATCCGACAAGTGAATTTAATTAGGGTGCATATGTCTGGGGTGTGTTTTCTGAGCAAGCGTAGGGGTCGCTGGTATCTGTATTTTTTATACCTGAATCACCGAGCAGTGCGCTGTTACCACCCGCTCCTCCTCCTGCTAGACTCCGGCTACTAAAACAGCTGAACTAGACCAGAGGAAGTCAGACATTCCTGCTTGCTGTTGAGCGCAGATCGGTCACACAGAAACCATACATATTATATCTGTAGCTGCCTACCCGACAGGTAATGCTGTGTCTGAGCGATGTTCGGGGAATAAATGAATAAATGGATAAGGATCAAACCAGCGAGCCAGCAGCAGCATCACTACCGTGACAACCTCGACAGGCTGGATGTTTCTAGCTAACGGTAGGTTTGCACCAAGCTGTACATATTATCTGTTTTCTTTTCGACATAGACCGGTATCGTTATGCTACTACTACACCTGCTAACTACACATTGCTGGGCTTCAGGGATGCAAATCCTGACATTGGATCTAGTTAGATGATTATGTTATATATAGCTATTATTGCTAGCTTAGCTATATTAGCTGCGGTCCCCAGCTAGCTACTGTCAGCGGTGTGTGCTGCAACTGCAACTGTCTGACTGAACGGCAGAACTAGCTGATTCGGTAGCTGCCAGGCAAAAATGTTGTACTTTGTACTTTATTGGGTTTAGTTTGATAGATTGCTTTGGATGGTATTGACTTGCATGTCTATGGGAAGGTGTGCTAGGTACTGTAGCACCCATTAGGAACTGAACATAGTCGGATAATCTAGCTAGAGCTAGCTGTAGTCGGTAGTCTGTAGTCAGACACCATAGATACTGTCTAAGATAGCACACAGCAAAATACAGGTCATTTGTACATTTTGTGAGCCTGACTGTGATCTGGCTGTTACTTGAGATCAAGTACGTGGTTAATTGCCTTTTGTCCCTCCGTCCTCTTACAGGTAGCTGCTCTAGTACTAGCAGCTGAAAATCGATTAACTGCTGATTCCCTGAATTGGGTTTGGCACTTGGAGATGAGTGTTTTCTGAATGTCTAAAGCTATTCTTAAGTGTGTGAAAGTCTTTTAACTCGACACCCAATCGGATCTGGGTGGTGATAATGATATTGGACTGTTTAGTTGATCTCATTTGGAACAGACACATGGGGGTATTTCTTCTAGTTATATATCACAGGGGTATGTGCTTTCATCAGAAAAGGCTTTGTGATTGTTATTCTGGCTGAACCAAATGCCAGATGCTTCAGCCCAGTTTTAAATTATAACAAGCAAGGTTGAGTCATCATTAAGCACAGATGGCATAACAAATTATTTTTTCCTCACTACATTCGAACTGGGTATTCAGTTCGTTTTTCAGCCAGACTAGGTGTTGGGTTTATCACCCGAAATCCTTATTGGAAGGCTAAGTCGCTGACAGCTTGTGGATTGATAGGATTAACATCATTCTGGCTTTACACGTTAAGGAAAGGAGGAACACCTGTCTTAGTACTGTGAAATCCAAGTCACTGGTTGTTTTGCTTCTTGCTTTTATTTATCAACACCATCCAGCCTCTTTACCTATCCCACTCACTCTTACTTGCTTTTATTGTCAGCCAGTTGTGCTTTTAATCAAGTTAATGGGGGACTTTTTTATTTTTTATTTGCTTCATAAAAAGAAAATAACCATTGAATGTCTCAATGTACGCTCTCTAATGTAACAGCTGAGTACTAGTACATTTGCTTGATTGCATTGTAACTGAGTAAATGGTCACTTTTATCTCTTCCGTATTTCTAGTTCTTTGAGCTAAGCAGAATAGACTAGATTTGAAGCAGCTGGTCCTAGCCTGTGCATTCTTTCATCTAGCTTCTTTCATGGAAATGCTGTGGCCGTGGTGTAACTGTTATGGCTTTGCAATGGCAGCCAACTGAGTAAAAAGGGACAGGGGCTTTGCTGGAGGATTAGACACAGCTCTGGGAGTTAGACTGGACCAAAGGAGCACACACCATCTCACACACAGACTCATACCATGCTGCAGGGACAGTAGGCTGCCTGTTTCAATGCCTGCTGTTTGGAGTTTTTCTCTCTCCTCTCTTCCCTGCAATCGCAAAGGTTTGGATGGTTGAGCACAAATGCCACTTTGAAGGAGCCTGGTGGCGGCTGTGGTTTGGCCGAAGTTGACTGACCGCTTGCCAGATACTGCCGATTTAAAGCCCTCTGTCCCCTGCCACCACCTACTCCAAGTCCCACCGCCGCCCTCTCTGTGCAGTGTGTGGGTGGCAAATAACGTGCACCCACGCAGGCTTTGCCTGGCACTTTCAGGCAGTTTTGAACTTTAAAGGATTACTCTCCCCCTTGTTCTTCTTAAGGACCAGTTCCTGTCGTCTGGAGGAAGGAACAGCTCCTAGTTGAGGTTGTGATCCTCAAAACAAGTGTTTTCTACAGGCTGAAGGATGAAGCTGAAGAAACAGGTGACCGTGTGCGGTGGGGCCATATTCTGTGTGGCTGTGTTCTCGCTTTACCTGATGCTGGACAGAGTCCAGCATGACCCTGCCAGAAGACAAAATGGTGGTAATTTCCCACGGGTAAGTGTAATTGTGACTTAAATAGTTGTGCCACACATAATCCCTGTCTGTAGACTAATTAAAAACTTTGGCAACATGATATTGTGTGACATACTGTGACAAGCAGAAGCCACTAACTTGTAGACCAGTTTTGCAAGCTCCTTTATTTGAGCCGGCATCAAAGAGCTCATTAACACACACACACAGAATTCTCTTGGGTCTAATTGTTGAGATACTCGTTTATTAATTTATTTAAAAGAGGCTAATGTGGTGGAGCTATATCCATAATTTATTTTACACGTTAACCTGAGAGACTCCGTTGTACACACCCATTGTTGTTGGCTCCCTGGCAACCCGTTGTAGCTGTTATGAGCAGCCTTGACTTGACTATGAAATACCATAGGCCTATTAACATACTAGCCTGTCTGAATTCTGGGCTGTGGCTGTCAGTTTGTGTTCACACATATATTCCATCAGTTTCACCGACTGAATTAGAATGAGAATAGGTGGGGTCACAGCTCGCAGAAGAGTGTTTGACTGAAGGAGAGCTTCTATTCTCCCTTCTGCATGTTGTTTTGGATGAAAGAGCCTTCTGGCAGAACATGTAATTATACCACTGATAATGTCCTCCAGTCTATGGTGTCTGATCCATTTGTCATGTGTTTCCTTCCCCCCCCCAAGAGCCAAATCTCTGTTCTGCAGAACCGCATCGAACAGCTGGAGCAGCTACTGGAGGAGAACCATCAGATCATCAGCCACATCAAAGACTCTGTGTTGGAGCTCACGGACACAGGGGCCGTGTCTCCCAGCGGCCAACTGCCCTTCCGCAGCGCCAACGGCTCCTGGATCCTGCCGTTCGATGGACGCCCCACCTTTCTGTCCGTCAAACCCCAGGACTGCCAGTTTGCTGTGGGAAGCCGAGGGCAAACAGACCTGCAGGTGAGCTGCACTGCATGGAGGATGTTATCAGAATCAGAATGGTGTTTATTCGCTATGCAAGATTAACAAACATAGAATTCACAATGGCAGAAATGAGCAAACATAGAACATATATGTGGCATACTAATAAAAATGAATACAATGTAAAATACACTACAGACTACTTATGGTATCAGGTTAAACAAACTGCTGAGATTAGAACCGATCCTGACATCACTGTTGCTGTTTTGGTCTGGACCCTTTTCACAGTTAAAGCTTTGTATACCAATAACCTATAGTACTTGTCAAAGAGGAATACTTGATAGGCATTGATGTATTGTCCTTGCCATGTAGCTCATTTACCGGAGTGTATTTGGTTGTGTTTGATTCCCACAGATGCTGGACGTGTACTCCCTGCTGAAGTTTGACAACCTGGATGGGGGTGTGTGGAAGCAGGGCTTTGAGATTACCTACGAGCCTGGGGAATGGGACAATGAGCCTCTCCAAGTGTTTGTAGTCCCCCACTCCCATAACGACCCAGGTGAGCCTGACCCTCCAGCTCTGTTTCTATCTGATGCTTTGCTTTGAACATGCCCTTACCCAACCTGTCACCAACACAGCTGAGCCACTGAGGGTTAGCTAATTAATGTTACCCATCTGCGTCACTGTGGGTTAGTTAGTTAAGGCTGGCTTGCTCACTGAGCATTAGCAAGTTGCTGTGGATGTTGTAAATTGTACTCATGGCCAAGGTGAGAGCCCAGTCAGTATCATACGAAGAGTATTCCAACGCTAAGTGGTGACTCTACCAATGTTGTTCTACCGGAACAAGCCAAAAATTCTAGAGTGTTTTATTGTGAACAAACTGGGCCTGCTGCCATTCGGCCTGTACAAGCTGAGACATTAAGCACTAGTCTATTTAAATAGCTGTCAGTTTGGGCATCATTTTGACACAGTTGACCAATGAGGTGTATAGTCGGTGCTATTTTTACTTGAGAATGGCTGTTTGACATTCTATTTGAATTTTAGCTGGAGAACAAAATTTTCGATTAGACGTACTCCCAGCCAGACAGGCAGCTGACCTGACTGTTATTGACTTGTGGACGGTTGCAGGGAAAAAAAACAGCCAAATTTGTACATATTTTACGATTACTAGAAGAGTTGCAGGAGGCCTACAAATATACTGCATTCAGTGCACTTTATCGGAATCAGAATCAGAATGGGGTTTATTCGCTATGCAAGATTAACAAACATAGAATTCACTGTGGCAGGAATGAGCAGACATAGAACATATATGTGGCATACTAATTTAAAAAAAATGAATACAATGTCCAAGTCTACCCAGAAATCCGTAACAGCAGCCTGAAGAATCATGTGGCACTAATGTTCCACATAGAGAACAGGTGAGCTCTGTGTACTGGTAATGCACTCTAATTTCCAAAGGCATGCTAGGCTTTTCAGAGTTGAGTTGGACTGCAGGTAAAGCTAAGTGGGTCAACCAGGAGTACTGGCATGGGGTCAGAGCCAGGCCTGCAGTGAACCGCTCCTCAATCTATTCTCTTTTTATCCCGGTTATTCCGGGTTAAGTGACCCAGACTGTGGTTTCATATATTCGGCAACATCCTTTTTATTATGAATTGGATGACACTTCATAACGAAACCATGGAGTACAATGTAAGGCACACAGGATTATTTTCCAACGAATCCATATGAGAAGACAGCTCCTCTTTCTGAGATGCATGGTCAGCCAACTAGCTCCTTTGTCCTTGTACAGTAACTTCTAGGTTTAAATAAAATATGCTTGAGGGGTTTATTTTAGATGGCTGAACTCTGCTTTACACAGCTCTGAATGCCCACTCAATACCAGTACCTGTGCTCAGTTTGGAAGCTGTATGGTAGTTCTTTTACTATGCTGCTATAGCAATATATACAGCATGATACAGTTCTGTGATCATGGTAATGTACTGTAACCCCTCCATACTATGCTATGTAGATTGATGAATAAGTAAAGCTCAGTGGAGCGTATGACAGCGAATCAAAAGGCAGCTTCAAATTATCTTGGACCTCATTTTGGATGAAAGCATCTGGTAAAGGAAACAAAGGCGTCAGGCAGTCCTAATTGTTGGAATAATTCTCCTGACTAGGCTGGATCAAGACGTTTGATAAGTACTACACAGACCAGACTCAGCACATCTTCAACAACATGCTGGTGAAGCTGGCTGAAGACCCTCGCAGGAAGTTCATCTGGACAGAGATCTCCTTCCTCTCCAAGTGGTGGGACAGCGTGGACATGCACAAGCAGCAGGCCATGCGCAAGTGAGTCTTGAAGTGTGTGTGGGTGGACATGAGGAGGGGGTAATGGTCTGGCCCACTGGAAATGTCCCCAGATCTGAATCACTCACTCATCCTTGGAATCATTTGGGACCTTGTATATCATACCTTATTAATATATTTTATTAGAAGGTCATATGTTAAGATGTATCAAATATTAATAATAATATAAATAAACATAAGGTAATACTTCATGTACTGATTAGAGTGAGTAGTGGGAAATCCTTCAAATTCTCCAACACAGCATTTTCTTCCTGCCTCGAGATGATCGCTAATGGTCTCACTTAACCAGGCAGTGGTTAACATCTGGTGTGCATACACTAATGTTGATGGTCCAGATCTGGAACATCAGGGATTCTTTCCCAGAGTGGAAGGGGGAGGGGGGCTGCCTCTTGAGGGAAGAGCTCTTGGCAGAACAGTGCTGACATGTGACCGTTAGTCATCCAGTTCCATTTAACATTCTACCGCAGGGAATGCTACCTTTTAGCACATTCTTAACCTCTTTCTCTCTCCATCTGGAAAGATGTATGACACCACTTGTTATTTAATGTGGATGTAACCACACACAGTAGCTCATAGATAAACCGTTTCTGTTGTCATACACTGTGGTGCCATAGCCAGGACCATACTGATCTGTTTGGTTCTCACTTTCCCCTGGAGGAGAGAGGGGAGGTTCTTGAAATAAGAGTGTTATCTGTTTAGCGTGGAGGTCTTTGGAGGGGGCAGTGGATTTTCTTCACCTAGAGGTGGAATCCAAGCTGTACTAAAGCCTCTTGTGTTTATCAGGCTAATCCTGGACGGCCAGCTAGAGATTGTGACTGGAGGCTGGGTGATGACCGACGAGGCCAACGCTCACTACTTTGCCATGATTGACCAGCTTATTGAAGGCCACCAGTGGCTGGAGAAGAACCTAGGTAAAAACTCATGCTAGAAATAACCGCGACTCATAGATTCAAAGCTGCTGTTTATGATGCAAATCCTCAGTTGAAGTCTGGACTTTCAAAGTCCAAAAACAAGCGCTTCTTCACGCAAGTTTCAACCCCCTCCTCCTCCTTGATGCTTGAACACGTGTGGTGCTTTCTGTCCTAGGGGTGATCCCGCAGTCAGGGTGGGCGGTGGACCCCTTCGGGCACAGTGCCACCATGCCCTACCTCCTGAAGAAGGCCAACCTGACTAGCATGCTCATCCAGAGGGTCCACTACTCCATCAAGAAACACTTTGCCTCCAGCCGCAGTCTGGAGTTCATGTGGAGGCAGGCGTGGGGTGAGTAGTTGGCTGCCAGCACAGCCATCTAATCCTCCTACTCTTCTTTGGTTTTGACTGAGTGCTGCCACTTTGGACGACCTTTTCAAAGTCAAAATCCAGCTTTGGAGAGGAGATATGGCCCTTGTCCAGGCAATATATATGGTTGAGGCGTCTGGGAGAGTGGCTATTCCTTATTCAAACCCGTCTTCGAACTCCTCAGGTGCTGGCCTTGGTCATAAACATTGAACGCTGCCATAAATCTTTACCTCCATTTCTCGCCTTCTCTCTGCGGATTTCAGATCCTGCGTCTGGCACGGATATCTTCTGCCACATGATGCCTTTCTACAGCTATGACGTGCCCCACACCTGCGGACCAGACCCCAAAATCTGCTGTCAGTTTGACTTCAAAAGACTGCCGGGCGGCAGGGTCAACTGCCCCTGGAAGGTGCCCCCCCGGGCGGTGGTGGAGGCCAATGTGGCAGAGAGGTGAGGGCAGCAGAGAGAACCTCTTGGTGAAGTTAGTGGTTGGTGGATGGAGCCATCTCCCAGTCTATTTATGTAACTAGCAGCAACCACAGAGGTAGACAGAGATTCTGGGTCTGCACCTTCATAGGTCAGCCTTTTGTATTTGTGAGGGGAAAGTACATGTCTTTGTGGGAGAGATTGATCAGCCTTCTGTCACTTGGCTCCTTTCACCTTTTGCATCCGAAGGTTGTCTTTTGTCCAGGAACGCTTACAAACACCCACACATACAAGCACCTTTTTTTTCTTGGATGGTTTCTTTCTGACACAGGGCTCAACTACTCTTGGACCAGTACCGCAAGAAGTCCAAGCTATTCCGCAGTAAAGTGGTTCTGGTTCCGCTGGGAGACGACTTCCGCTACGACAAGGCTCTGGAGTGGGACCAGCAGTACCTCAACTACCAGAAACTCTTTGACTACATGAACTCCCATCCTGAGATGCATGTACAGGTACGTCACTCAGCCTTTCTGTTCCCTGTGGAGACCCTGAGGTGAAAACCCAGCGCAGAAGGGATTAAATCGATCCACCGCCTGAAGGACCTACTCAAGCACCACATCCCATTCCAATGTGATTTGATTCTTCCAGGCCCAGTTTGGCACTCTGACAGAGTACTTCAATGCTGTTTACAAAGCCAACAACGTGGCCCAGGGCGCCAGGCCTCCGGACTATCCCGTGCTGAGCGGAGACTTCTTTGCCTACGCGGACCGCGAGGACCACTACTGGAGTGGCTACTACACATCCCGGCCCTTCTACAAGAACCTGGACCGAATACTGGAGTCCCACCTGAGGTGAGCTCTCGCCCAGGCCTACAACAGGACAGCGCTGTGTGAATGGATGAATGGAGATGAAAGGTGTGAAAACTCGTCACAACCTTAGTGAAATGGAGACTCATATGATTTCCCTTTCAGAGAAACTGTTTTTTTTTTAGACCTATACATATGCTGGGTTCTTCACAGGGGGGCAGAGATCCTGTTCAGCCTGGCTGTGGCCCATGCCAGGCACGTAGGCATGGAGGGGCGTTACCCCACCTCTGACTACGCCCTGCTGGCCGACGCCAGGCGCGCCGTCGCCCTCTTCCAGCACCACGACGCCATTACAGGCACTGCCAAGGAGAATGTTGTCATCGACTATGGCACCCGGTAAGGGATTTAGGACAATAGCCAGCAAATCACTCTAGGAAGATTGGTAAACATTGAGGTCGCTGGTGAAAGTAAAGGCAGATGAATAGTTTTGGGAGGGAGGGGAAGCCAGCACAGATGCTGGAGACCCTGTTACCCATGTACAATCGCCTCCTGCAGGCTGCTGCGATCTCTCATTGGACTGAAGAGAGTGATCATCAATGCCGCCCACTTCCTGGTGATGAAGAACAAGGATATCTATCGCTTCTACCAGGGAGAACCCTTCCTAGAGACGGTGAGGGGGGAAGAGGGGGCGGGATTTTTAATCTCTGCTCCGTTCTGTGACCTCCTCAAGGTCATTTTAAATCTAGATTAATTGGGAAGTGACTTTTTCCCAAGTGGGTGAGGAAAGAAGCATTTAAGAGAACCTGAACTGGAGGTTTCTCGCCTGCGGGTGCTGTGGTGCAGTCGGGCTCTTAGACCTTGCTAACGGTGTGTTTGTGTAACCTTAGGATGACCGTCGAGCCACTCAGGACTCGCTGCCTCAGCGGACCCTCATAGAGTTGAGCCCAGCCGGACCCAGGTAACTCTCTCTTATCCTCTCTGCTTACATAAAACACTTGCTGTAATAGTTGATTCAATGAATATTCAATTTAAGTCGTTCTGTTGAAGAGACAGTTGAGGCCTTATTCCCACTGATACTGTGGATAAGAGGTGGTTTAGAGTACGGGTTGACAGAACATTTGGCATTGCACAAAGACTCAACTGAGAAATTAATTGCTGAAAAGAGTTGATTGTGTTAATAGCATGGCTGGCCTATTTTAACAATGTTTTGATAGAAACAACACAAGTGAACGGCCTACAGTTAAAGTCACTTTTCTACAAAACGGCACAGCAGACTCTGTGCCAAAATATTTAAGAGAAAATTGTTTTTCCATAACTGCTTTTATAAGCAGTAACTCCATCACTAGGTTTATTGCAGTTGCCCTGCTAGTATGATGTTGATGTCAAGGCTAGTATGTTGTGACTGCTCCAGAGGATTTAACTCACTTTAGTTTCGATGCTGTGGCACTATTGTCTGTTGACTAGGTCTTGTGAGAGTTAGCACCAGTTCTTTCCAAGACGTTCTGGTACACAATAAAATCCTGATTGGCTTCTTTATAGGAGAGGGACCGGCGTATAGCTAACTTGATTCTTTGTGACTTCACGGCATTGACAGACTTGAATTATTGTGGTGCTTGACATTGTTATGAGGATGCAGTAAAGTAGTTCGGAGAAAATCTGCAGGAATGCGTTTTGCTCGCTGAGTGTTGTTTTCCTTTTTTTGTATATATATATTTTATATAAAACATTTACAGTTATTTGGCGGGCCAGCTGATATTGCTGGCGGTCTGGTTCTGGCCAGCAGTCTGCCGAGGCCTGGTCTCAGGTGATGGTCTGGTTCTGGCCAGCAGTCTGCCGAGGCCTGGTCTCCGGTGATAGTCTGGTTCTGGCCAGCAGTCTGCCGAGGCCTGGTCTCAGGTGATGGTCTGGTTCTGTCCAGAACTCTGCCGAGGCCTGGTCTCAGGTGATGGTCTGGTTCTGTCCAGAACTCTGCCGAGGCCTGGTCTCAGGTGATGGTCTGGTTCTGGCCAGCAGTCTGCCGAGGCCTGGTCTCAGGTGATAGTCTGGTTCTGGCCAGCAGTCTGCCGAGGCCTGGTCTCAGGTGATGGTCTGGTTCTGTCCAGAACTCTGCCGAGGCCTGGTCTCAGGTGATGGTCTGGTTCTGTCCAGAACTCTGCCGAGGCCTGGTCTCAGGTGATGGTCTGGTTCTGTCCAGAACTCTGCCGAGGCCTGGTCTCAGGTGATGGTCTGGTTCTGTCCAGAACTCTGCCGAGGCCTGGTCTCAGGTGATGGTCTGGTTCTGTCCAGAACTCTGCCGAGGCCTGGTCTCAGGTGATGGTCTGGTTCTGTCCAGAACTCTGCCGAGGCCTGGTCTCAGGTGATGGTCTGGTTCTGTCCAGAACTCTGCCGAGGCCTGGTCTCAGGTGATGGTCTGGTTCTGTCCAGAACTCTGCCGAGGCCTGGTCTCAGGTGATGGTCTGGTTCTGTCCAGAACTCTGCCGAGGCCTGGTCTCAGGTGATGGTCTGGTTCTGGCCAGCAGTCTGCCGAGGCCTGGTCTCAGGTGATGGTCTGGTTCTGGCCAGCAGTCTGCCGAGGCCTGGTCTCAGGTGATGGTCTGGTTCTGGCCAGCAGTCTGCCGAGGCCTGGTCTCAGGTGATGGTCTGGTTCTGGCCAGCAGTCTGCCGAGGCCTGGTCTCCGGTGATAGTCTGGTTCTGGCCAGCAGTCTGCCGAGGCCTGGTCTCCGGTGATAGTCTGGTTCTGGCCAGCAGTCTGCCGAGGCCTGGTCTCAGGTGATGGTCTGGTTCTGTCCAGAACTCTGCCGAGGCCTGGTCTCAGGTGATGGTCTGGTTCTGTCCAGAACTCTGCCGAGGCCTGGTCTCAGGTGATGGTCTGGTTCTGTCCAGAACTCTGCCGAGGCCTGGTCTCAGGTGATGGTCTGGTTCTGTCCAGAACTCTGCCGAGGCCTGGTCTCAGGTGATGGTCTGGTTCTGTCCAGAACTCTGCCGAGGCCTGGTCTCAGGTGATGGTCTGGTTCTGTCCAGAACTCTGCCGAGGCCTGGTCTCAGGTGATGGTCTGGTTCTGTCCAGAACTCTGCCGAGGCCTGGTCTCAGGTGATGGTCTGGTTCTGTCCAGAACTCTGCCGAGGCCTGGTCTCAGGTGATGGTCTGGTTCTGTCCAGAACTCTGCCGAGGCCTGGTCTCAGGTGATGGTCTGGTTCTGGCCAGCAGTCTGCCGAGGCCTGGTCTCAGGTGATGGTCTGGTTCTGGCCAGCAGTCTGCCGAGGCCTGGTCTCAGGTGATGGTCTGGTTCTGGCCAGCAGTCTGCCGAGGCCTGGTCTCAGGTGATGGTCTGGTTCTGGCCAGCAGTCTGCCGAGGCCTGGTCTCAGGTGACGGTCTGTTTCGAGGCAGAGTCTGATGTGTCGTCCTCCCTGGCCACCGCAGGTACGTGGTTCTGTTTAACCCGGTGGAGCAGGAGAGGCTGTGTGTGGTCACAGTTCTGGTCAACACGGTCCGTGTGCGCGTTCTCACCGAGGACGGACAGACGCTCCCTGTACAGCTCAGTGGACAGTGGAGCACCGCCACTCAGATGAGTGCAGAAGTCTTCCAGGTGAGTGTGAGAATGTGTGTGTGTGTGAATGAGGTGCAGCTTTACGATGGTTGCATTAACAGTACACCACATGACATAATGTATCCCTTAAGTCGTGTCCATGAGCAGGACAGATTGGGCAGGTTGAGTCATGTCCCTGTGTGTGCTTGTGCCCCTCTTGTCTCCAGGCGTCCTTCATGGTGCGTGTGCCCCCTCTGGGTCTGGCCGTCTTTCACCTGTACGATTCTGCCGACTCTCCCATGACCCTGCGCTCAGAGACCCTGCTGAGGCTCAGTGGCCGGGGCGGGCAGCCGGCCCGAGCCAGTGACCCCCTGCCCCTGCGCTCGCAGCCGGCGGACCCCCAGCCCTTCTTCATCACCAGCCAGGCTCTCACCCTGGGCTTCTCTGGCTCCACAGGCCTGCTAGAGGTCAGTGTTCGTTGGGACCACTCTGTCTCCCTGTTAATACTGTGTGCTGCTCTCTCACTGAGATGTTCTGTCTCACTGTTCTGCTCTGTCTCACTGCTGCTCTGTCTCACTGCTGCTCTGTCTCACTGTGATGCTCTGTCTCACTGCTGCTCTGTCTCAATGCTGCTCTGTCTCAATGCTGCTCTGTCTCACTGTGATGCTGTCTCACTGCTGCTCTGTCTCACTGTGATGCTCTGTCTCACTGCTGCTCTGTCTCACTGAGCTGCTCTGTCACACTGAGCTGCTCTGTCACACTGAGCTGCTCTGCCATTGGGGTGCTTTATCTCTCAGTGCAGTTGTGAAACTCATTGCGGTGCTCTAACTCTCACTCTGGTGCTTTAAACCGCATTGTGTGGTGCACTGCATCTCCTCTAGAGTGTGTGTGTGTGTGTGCTTGGTGTTGAACGGCTGAGTAGAGCATCAGTGCTGTCTTTGATGTGCAGCAGAAGGACTCACTGATGGACTGATCAAAGAGAACATGATCAAGCTAGATACTGAGCTGACTTCCTCCACCCCCCCCCCCTCCTTTTATGTAACCCTCCCCTCCCCCTTCATCTTCTCCTTACCCCCCCTGCCCTCTGTACCTCATCTGCCCGTTTCCATCCTCCACCCCTCCAGAGTGTCCGGCTAAAGGACGACCCTCAGGAGGTCAAGGTTCAGATGCAGTTTGTGACGTACGGCACTCGACCCTCCAAGGACAAGAGTGGGGCGTACCTCTTCCTGCCCGATGGAAAAGCTAAGGTGTGAACCCCCCGTCCCCCTGTCCACCTCCACTTTAATCATGCATGCAGAGCGAGCTCACATTAACATGTGGAATGGCAACCATGCACGCGCTGGAGAACCATGTTTAGCCTGAGTGCCTCATTGCAGTACTCTCCCTGTGCTTGCCTCTCCCCCAGCCCTACAGTCAACGGGAGCCCCCTGCGGTGCGTGTGGTGGAGGGGCCGCTGTTTTCTGAAGTGGTCACCCACTACCAGCACTTTGAACAGACCGTCCGCATACACAACGTGCCAGGTAATAGACGTACACACACACAGGGGCTTTGAACCACTGAGTACCTCTGATCGTTACACTGAAGATGAGATGTTTTTACCTGGATGGTACTACGTAGAGTTGCTTTTATTGCTCTGTGCTTGGCAAAGCGCAGACCGTGTTGTTGACTAAACACTGAATTACCGTCCTAAACATGCACTTCCATGACATGTTAAAGTCAAAGCTCTGCTGTTTCCTCAGGTGTGGACGGTCTCTCTGTGGACATGACCACTGTGGTGGACATCAGAGACCAGGCCAACAAGGAGCTGGCCATGCGTCTGGTCACCGACATCCAGAGCGGCGATACCTTCTTCACCGACCTCAACGGCTTCCAGATTCAGCCCCGCCGCCACTACCTCAAGCTGCCCCTGCAGGCTAACTTCTACCCCATGCCCACCCAGGCCTTCATCCAGGACGGCCAGCACAGACTCAGCCTGCACACGGCCCAGGCCCTGGGCGCCAGCAGCCTGGACAACGGTCAGGAGCCCCACCGCACCCCACCGTACAGCACACATGCAGGCTCTCACCAGGAGAGGCAGTAGAGGACTTTCAGGGCAGGGGGGAGGGGGACTCAGTGTCTCTACTAGGGTCTTGTTGTTGGGTTAAGGGAGGAAACTCATGACCCGATTTGGATTTTTTGCTCAAGATTTTTTGTTTCTTTTCCTCTCTCTCTCCATCTTTTTTTCTCTTTCTGTTTCCATATTTTTCTCCATCTCTTTCTTCATATCTCTCTCTCTTTCTCCATCTTTTTTTCTCTTTCTGTTTCCATCTTTTCCTCCATCTCTTTCTTCATATCTCTCTTTCTCCATCTCTCTCGGTCTCCTCAGGCCAGTTGGAGGTGATTCTGGACCGCAGGCTGATGCAGGATGATAACCGTGGCCTGGGCCAGGGTCTGAAGGACAACAAGAAGACGGCCAACCGCTTCCGCCTCCTTCTGGAGAGGAGGTCACTTGGCAATAAGGTGAGTCCGAAGAGCGGCGTCCGGCCACCAGTTAAGCTCAGACAGGCTGCGTGTTGTTCACGCTGCAGTATCCCCAAGCACATGACAAATTAAACAGCGCTAGCCACAAAGACAGTAGGCGGCCTCATGCATTTATCAGAGAGGACTGTTGCGTAATCTCGGCCTGCGCATTTTGTTAACCCGTTACTCAGTTTTTGTGTCTTACCTTGTGATTTTTTATTTTTTGTCTTTTCTTATCCTCCATCTCTCTGTCATCAATGGTTTTTCTCTTATCTGTCCCTGTCTCTCTCTCTCTCTCTCCCTCTCTCTCTCCCTCTCTCTCTCCCTCTCCCTCTCCATCTCCCTCTCTCTCTCTCTCTCTCTCTCTCTCTCTCTACCTCTCTCTACTACTGTCTGCCCTCAGCGCTCTGGCATCTTTGCCAAATTCTTTTCCATGTTGTACTCTTTCATCGCCTTCATCTTGAGAGGCGGAGCTCAAGAGGTAACGTTGCCTAGGTGACAGTGTGGAGGCTAGCTGCCCCGCTCTGTGCTGTAGATGGCCTCAGTAGATCTCCTCCCCTCCGTAGCTGTGTTCTGTGCATTGCTCCGGAGACAGCCCTCCTCCCAGCCTCTGGGATGCAAGGCCTGGCTCTATGCTCTCCTGCTTTTTACGGCTGAACCAGGCCCAGTCATTTCCTCAATGATGTGTCCATTTAAATCTTATTCAATTCTAAAACATTGTAGATTGTTGTATATAGATTATTATACAGACCATACAGATTCTAAGTGATAGAATCCAGTATGTGTTTGGTAGAGTCTTGTCTAGAGCCTCGATCCAAACAGACTTGTCTCTCAGTAGTGCAAATAGCTGGAGGACTGAGGTATCCCACCATACACTTCTCCTGACCTGCCTCTCTGCTCCCCCAGGCAGTGGACAGCGGACCGACTAGCTTCCCATCTCTGCTCAGTCACATGACTTCTGCCATCTTGAACCACGAGGTGTTGGCGCTCCCTGTCCTTCCAAAGAAGAGGGGCATCCCCCCCCTGCAGACCTTCTCCCCCCTGAGGACCCCTTTCCCCTGTGACTTCCACCTGCTGAACCTGCGCAGTATCCAAGGACAGGTACAGGACACGGCCCTGCTCCCCGGAGAAGCCTCTGGACTGGGTTCACTCATCCCACCCTTTGATCCAAAGCACAGATAGGAAGTCAGACCTGAGACCTCACGAACTACAGGATGTTTGACCACTAAGCTACACTTATCCCCTATTGTGTGTGTGTGTGTGTGTGTATCAGGACTTCCGTTCTCCGTCTCCCTACACTGCCCTCATCTTGCATCGGAAAGGCCTGGACTGTGGGCTGGATGCTCCTAATCCAGGCTTTAACTGCACTACTACCCAGGGACAGGTCAGTGTTCACACACACACACACACACACACACACACACACACACACACACACACACACACACACACACACACACACACCTTCTATCAGCCTGTACTTTGTTGGTAGCTGGTGTCTTGTTTCTGTGTGTGTGTGTGTGTGTGTGTGTGTATGTGTGTGTAGCTGAGTGTGTCAGGTCTTTTCCGTAATGTGGACGTCCAGCTGCTCCAGCCCATGTCTCTGTCCCTGATGTACCCTGGGACGCCCCTGGCCAACAGCTCCATCATCAACCTGGAGCCCATGGACATCTCCACCTTCAGGCTCAAGCTGCGCTAGGCCCGGGCCTGCCAACCCCCCCCTCACCAGCCAGACCCAGACCATCCAGGCTGGGGTGTCCTGGTTATGAACAGACTGCCCCGCCACCTTGAGGAGTGGCTGTCTCTAGGGCTTCCTGACTGTCTGGTTAGTTGTGGGAGTACGTGCGTGCAGCACACGCATGACATGAACCAGCGCTCACACACGCTACTACCTGGAGGAGCGGGTTTCTGTAGCGACACTACTCCTAACTGCAGAGGGCAGCAGAGAGCTGCTGCCAGGCGTAGTATTGGTCTATAAGCTTCTAGAGATCTTGACACCTGGATTGATTCATTTATTTTTCTTCTCAAAATGACTTTATCGCAGGACAGTAGTGCTTGTCTGCTCATACAGCATCATGGTAACTTTGGTACTTTAGTTAATTTGAAGTTTTTCTATTCTACGTTTTCCCGCCTTGAAGTCATTTCTGAATGTAAATATAACAGGAACAGGGACTGGGTAATAATACTGCAAATAGTGCAGTTTGTAGAGTTCTCATTTGTTGTATTCAGCAGACTTTTCTTTTTTTTCCTCTCTTTCTACTGAGAACAAATCCATCTCAACGGACTGAGATGTGGGGGGGGGGGGGGGGGGGTTGACTATGACATATTTTTCTACTTGTATGTCTGAGCGACTGCATCGACTGACTGAATGCTGCAGGGCTGCTGGACCAGTGTGAATGTCTGCTGGTGGAGCCTTCAGTCCTCTGGCTCTGTCAAGCTTACTCTGGGGCAGCCTTGGCAGGAAAAAAAAGAAGAAAAAAAAAGAATCCACCAAAATGATCATCATCATCAACTAAAGAACGCTCTTTGGCCTCATCTGTGGTCATATCTCATGTGTGGATGACTGCATCGCTTTCTACCCTTCCCCCTTTGGCCAGGTTGGCTCTTACAAGACACTTACGTTCCGGAAGGTTCTCTATGCCATTGTGGAGTGACAGCCTGGCTGGGCTAGAGAGGAGCTGCTACAGAGACTAATGCTGTTACAATGTATCGAAATAATCCCAAGCCATTCCTGTTCTCCTGTTCCCGTGTGTCTGTAGTCCATCCCTGGAAGAATGGTGTTGTGTTCTATACTGGACGCAGTAGAAGATGCAACTGATTATACCTCATATTTAACATATGACAATTATTGCTATTTATAGTATATTGATGTGGATACTTCTGTGAAGATATGTAGTGTGACTGGTGCCCATCACAGGGAGGGGAGGGTGGGGTGGTTGGAAAAAGAATCATGGAAGGGGATCATGGAGCCTGGGGTCAAGGGTCAGGGTTCAGTCAGTCTGAGATCTGGGTTCACCTCAGGCGGTCTAGCAGGAGACTTTGGAGCTGTTGTCCAACTCTCACAAATGTTCTGTTTGCCACATGAACTAGCAGAGTTGCGAGGGGACCTCGTAACGGCTGACTTTAAATATAACTTTTATTTTTATTCATTTTTTTTATACGTCCGTTTTCATATCATCTCCTGCGTTGCTCCTCCTGAGAGCGACGTGGTGGTGGACCTGCTCTCCCTGGTTCCTATCTGCCTGTGGTAGAGTGGAAATGCCAGTTCCCCACATCAGCGAAGGGCCCTGTACCACTGCTGCTGCCGGCCCGGCTCCTTCCAACCTCGGCTGTTGTCTTCTTCTCCCAGTCTGGCCTGCTGTGTCCGCACCGCCCAGCCCCATCCATCACTAGCCGTCACCTTTTCCGTTGGTCATGTGCACCTCGCGTCCATTCAGCGCTACTCGACTCTTCTCAAGGTCCTTGTTTCCATCTTGCCCTGCAAGGTCGGCCGCAGATCAGGATGTGACCACACCTCCAGCACTTTGTTTTATTGCACTCCTCCCCTCTGTCTCACGCCATCCCCTCTTCCTCCTCCGCCTTTTGTGCGTTTTTGTTGAAACCTTTGTATTTGTGTCTTCTGTTTGTAAAATCGTATGTCTGTTTTGCTTCCTTTTTATTTTTTCTTCTCGTGAGATGGGCTTTCTTTGTTCTCTGTTTGTTTCTTGGTTGGTGTCTGGATTAAAGATGCATAGCAGTTGAGATGCAGAGGAAATAAAAAAATCATAAAGTTCTTCCTCGCATTTGCTCGAGGGGTATCAAAGGTCTGGACTCAGTTGTGAACCCCCAACTAGTTGACGCTTCCCTCCCTGTGACAGTGTGACTCGTTTAACACTAGGGGGCAGCACGTCATTTAATTAGGTTTTCCGGTCAATTTTTTAAGTTCTGTAACGTCAGCAAGATGCAGAAAGCTTGGTGAGAAGCTGAGTTCAAGGCCTGTGGAAGACAACAACTGGTGTACACAACTGCAAGGCAACAACTTACTTTACAAGATTTAAAATTGGGGTTTTCAGCGAGACAGATTACAGCTGCAAGTCAACTTCAAACTCCCCCCAAAAAGCCCAGAATGGTAAACGTTACAGTCACTGTTAGCCTTGACTGTCAAGCAGAAGGGAAGAAAGAGGAACATACACAGAGGGGGGGGGGGGGGGGGCGGGGGCGATTGGGGTTTGAAACCAGATCAAGGACACAGTTGAGTGGAAAGTGCAGCAAGCGTGGCCAGGGCCTCAGGGTAGATCACTGAGCTTGTGTTGAGAGGGAGAGAATGTTTGGAGAGTGATGAAGCTGCAGCTAGCCAGCTAGCCTTGGGATATATCCCTCGTGCTCTTGTGCTCTGTGCTCCAGTGTTTCATGCGGTCTCCCAGCCCTGTTTAGGCCAGAAGAATGAAAATAACATTTTTTTATTGACACATGGTAGAGAAATGAATTGAGCCCTGTGAATGGGGGGGGGGGTGGTTATGCTTTGTATAGCTACACAAACAATGCTGAAATAAACAAAAGAGCCTTGTTTGTAAGATTCAGGCTGTACACGGACGACCTTGTAAGTGAATAACAAGCCAATCTTGTCTCTAAACCATTTGACTAGACACATACGATATTGTTTACACAGTCACCCGCAGGCATGCCATACCAGGCATTACTACAGATACTTAAACGAGCTGCAATTTGTCCCTGCAGATCTACTGTAATTACAGGGAATGTTTTGAATGTAGCATACAATTATCCCCGATTATCACTTCTTTAGTGTACAGGGGTCTGGGGCAACTTCTGACAAGGTAACATTTTTCCTCTCAGATGATGTCAAGTTAATATTGGATGACCCCTGCACTCACACTGCTGGCATGGAGGTCTGTGGCTTCAGTCTGGAGAAACGCACCGTTCTGACGGTGAACTCTGTTTTATCATGACTGAACAGATGAGTGTTGGTCCACAAAGCTTTCAACAGAGCTGTGATTTCCCCGAGGAGGGAGGTTTGCAGGAAGGGTGCGGTTAAGAAATAACAGATTCTCAGGAATGCGTGGCTAGGCTGTGTTCTGGTATTGTTCTGCCTCTGGCAGCAAAGCTCACGTAGAGCTAGAGTCTAACACAGGGGTGGGCAATCCTGGTCCTCAGAGGGCCGCTGTCCTGAAGGTTTTAGATGTTTCCTTGCTCCAGCACACCTGATTCTAATGAATGGGTCATTATCAAGCTCTGTGGAAGCCTGATGATTAGTATCAGGTGTGCTGGAGCAGGGAAACATCTAAAACCTTCAGGACAGCGGCCCCCCGAGGACCAGGATTGCCCACCTCTGGTCTAACGGAAAAGCAGATAACCGTATTGTGGCGTCACAAACTGGGCAACAGCTCTCACACATTGAGAACAGAAAAGAGGCTTTGGAAAAGCGTCTACGCTATGTCTACGAAATGTCTCTACCACTACTCTACCACTACTCTACTACTACTACTACTACTACTACTCTACTACATCGTCACTACTACTGGCTTTCAAAACGTTTCAATGTCTCGAGTCTAGTAGGCCAATGAAAACAGGAAGCAGGTATGATTTACAGAATTTATTTCAGCATGAAAGTTATCCCCACATTTGACATCAATCATCAGTTAAATAAAAAAGTATATAAAACAAAATTCTATAAAATACGATACAATATAAGCTGTTCTGACAACATTTCTCCAATTCTGGCCTTAAAGATCCATAAGGCTTTGAATTCACTGACTGGTCCAAAAGTTACTCACTCAATCTTGGCTCAGACAAGCCACATACTGTATGTTTGTCTGTGAAAGCGTAATAACTGGAGAAAGCTCTTACCTTGAACCAGAGACAAACTAAAAAAATCTATATTATCTGAGTTTAAAAGAAGACAAAATGGTCGCATCCAGCCAATAGCAACCCAATACATTTTTGAGAAGGTCAG
The DNA here is from genome assembly GCA_030340665.1 of Neosalanx taihuensis. Classification (NCBI taxonomy): domain Eukaryota; kingdom Metazoa; phylum Chordata; class Actinopteri; order Osmeriformes; family Salangidae; genus Neosalanx; species Neosalanx taihuensis. The sequence goes on along the minus strand of CM059290.1, from coordinate 13,170,869 downwards.
CTTTGGGGCAAAGTTGATCTCTTCCGTAGTTCTTCTCCAGCTGATCATTGAGTGAACCTGCAGTTGGAAAACATGTGCTGACTGTGTGTGTGTGAGTCTGTAAGGAAGTTGTGTGCAAAAATCCTCCTCATCAATCTCAAACTAAACTAGTTACTTCCTCTTGGTTTGCAATCTAAGGTTTTGGACCTGGTCCCATGATATGGCTTCACAGCTCTCTCTACCTTATTGCTTTGAGGAACAATCTAAAACAGCTTGGCCTGCAGATCTCAGGCTTACCGTAAAGCTGCACTAGGTAACATCGCCAAAGGAATTTACATATGAGAAACAGCAAGTGCAATTCCTGCCTGCACACCTGCGCCTTCCTCCAGCTCTAGATTCATTGATTGCAGCCTTGCAAAATAAACCAGGGAGGAAAGCACACATTTGCCATAGGCAATTGGCTGGACAAGATTGAACATCATTGGTTAGAATGTAGTGGCCTGCTCCAGAAATGATAAATTGACATTCAGCTGACACTGAGCTGTCTACATTGCTAAACAAATCTCAAAGGGCCTCATTAGGCAACACAACATGTTTTTTTTTTACCTAAAAAGAATCTTCCTTTGTACAGTATACTGTGGAGAATCAATTCTTCATCACGGTCTTACATAGCAAGCAGTAGGAGAGAGCCAGACTGAACAGAAAAGAAACAAGGAGATAATTAATTTAATCAAGGTTTAGCATGTAAATAATTGATAACTGGTCATTTGACTGGAAGGGCTTAAAACCCTTGTATATCAAGTTACACACCCAAGCACACTCAAGCATGTACTGTACACAAACACCCACAATGTTGATATGTACATCTAGGCTGGGTTCAAGGGTCAAGTATAAAGCATGAGCACAACAACTGAAAACCCCAAACTAAACTCTGATATGTCTCGCTAGACCGTAATATGCTTTCTTTAAAGAACGAACATGAACTGATTGGACTGATATGGTGACCATCCAGATAAAAGAATGTCCCAGAGAAACATCCGATAATGATGAATGTCTGGGTGACAGTCATTGGATGAAGGGTGCAGTTTACAACCCTTCTCTCCTACTGGAGAGAGGGGGGGGGGGGAGGCGTTGCTAGAGGGAACTCTGTGTCCTGATAAAGGCCGTCCTCTCGCTGTGAGAGTCCAGCTCCTCGCTATCGGACTCCTCGCTGGGCCTTGCCATGTCCTCGTCCCCCCACACAGTGGGGATGCCCTTGTAGCACACCCTGGTCTTCCTCTCCCAGCCCCGGCCAAGACCCAGACCCAGCCCAAGCCGAAACCCTCCACCCTCCGTGCCACGCACTTTGCTCCTCCAGGTCCAGGGGGCGCCGCCTGAGCGCAGCTGCAACAGCAGGAAAAGCCCGCCGAAGGCAACCAGGATGAAGGCACAGCTGAGCATGGCAACCTTGGTGGGAACAGGAGAGGAGGATAGAGACTGACCCGGCCCTGGAGGCTGGCCCTCTCCTCCTCCTCCCTCAGTTGAACTCTCTCCAGCTGGATGAGATTCCTCCGCGGGTAGGAGGCGACTGATGGGGGACTTGCGCTGGACCTGGTTCTGATGCAGACAGGAGCTGAGCACCAGGTGGCTGTGAGGGGGACAGGAGAGGCAGTCGGAGGGCCCAGGGCCGGCGCAGGTGAGGCAGGCAGCGTTGCAGGGCAGGCAGGCCTGGACCGAGGACAGGTCCACCCAGGTCTCCAGGGACAGGTTGAGAAGCTGTGGGCCTGAAGTGAAGCCAGGGGGGCACATCTTCACACAGCCCTGGAGGAACAGGGAGAAGCCTGGACTGCACTCTGCTCGGAGGTGGTGGTGGGGGGGTGGGAAGGAGATAGGGAGGGAGAGGGGAAATTAAAAAGTAAGGGAGGAAGGAAAGGGAGAGATAGAGGGAAGATAAATTATCGGACGATGTATCTGTAAGTACGGTTTCGGATCTGGAGATTTATCTGTACAAATTGAGCGTTTTACATGATGTGATTTTATATGCATGAAAGGACCGGCTGAAAATGTTCAGTCACAGAGAGGCCAGGGGACCCCATCTGCCTGGGGTCTGGGAAGAGCAACACACAGCTGCTCTGCCAGCACCTAGCACGTACACATCTACATACACAAATGTCACACGTATTCCCAAGCACGGACAGCACACGCCCACGCACACATACAATCCCACGCACAACTGTGCACACACACTTAGTCTTCATGCAACACTTCTGTTGCTACTCAGTTCCTGTCCTGCTGCAGAGAAGTGACATAACATATGTTGTTTTCAAACACGCTGGGAACGATGCATATTCATAACATACATGTACAACATCCCGCCCCTTTTCTCTCCGGTGGGCCGTTTGCAAAGGCATGTATTAATGCCACTCAGTCCTGGCAGTTGACAAAATGCTCTTCCAATCAACTACATCTGTTGTTTCCAACTAATGAGCATGCTAAGTGAAGTGAGAAACTCAGCCACAGAGAACAGCTAACCAGCAGAGACTGAGTTGCGATACTGCCGGCAGCCTGTAGGGGGCGCTCACCTATGCAGATCTGCTGGGCGTCGAAGGTCTTACAGCTGTTGTTGGATGGCCGGGGGAAGTCCGGGGACGAGGGGTTGATGGTGCTGGAGCCTGTACCGTACAGGATCAGGCTGAACTGAGTCAGCATACCTGAGACAGCAAGGGGGGGGGAACAAATGAACAGAGAAGATGATTAAGGAGAGAGAAGGAAAAGAGGGATGGCGGGGGGGGAGCTAGCCAGAGAGCACAGGGGTATGTGGGTCTGGAGAAAGGAGAAAGACAGAGAAGATAAGAGAAAGATGGGCGAGAGAGAGAGAGGGGTAGGGGGTGGGTGATGAGTTCTTAAACAGCCAGAAACCATAGGAGCATATGTGGCTGGTGAGAAAAGAGAGAATGAGAAGAAAAAAAGATGAAGAAAGAGTGAGAGAGAGAGAGAGAGAGAGAGAGAGAGAGAGAGAGAGAGAGAGCAAAGAGAGCGTCCTTCAGGCGGGCCGAGGTAAAGAGCTCGACAGCAGCAGCAGATGACTGGCCAGTGTTGGAGCAGAGCAGCGCGTTTAGCTTGGACTATGTCCAGGGTCCATATGTGCAGGAGGGGACACATCAAATGAAGTACGTTTCTCAGAGACGCCAACATGGAAGACTGGCTAGGTGATCGGGCGCAACAAGAGTATGATGACATCGACAGACACCGGGACCTCCAGAGGAATGAAGGCAGGGGAGGATGGAGAGAGGAGGATGGAGGAAGAGAAGGACAGAGAGGAGGAGGGGTTCTGTGGAGAGAAGGGTCCTGTTACCGTAGTCACGTTCTCCTCCCGCCACATTCTCTATCTCCAGGGTCCACTCCCCTCTGGGGTCTTCGTCCCAGGAGTGGGTGGTCATGAAAGCCCAGTCATTAAAACCCTCAGATGAAGAGTCCTTAGGCCTGATAAAGAGAGAGAGAGAGGGAGACATAGGGAGGGAGAGAGGGAGAGAGAAGGAGAGAGAGGGCCAGCGAGAATAAGGAGAGGAAGAGACAGCGTGAGATGGAAGGTTTGTGTCTTTGTGTGTATGTGTGTCTCTCCAGTACCTGGGGCTGTGTGTGTGTTTCCTGTACTTGGGACAAAGCAGTGTGTGTGTTTCCAGTGCCTGGCTGCCAGAATTGTGTGTGTATGTAGTACCTGACTGCCCACATTTTGTGTGTGTGTGTTTATGTAGTACCGGACTGCAGTGTGTGCGTGTGTGTGTGTGCTTCTAGTACCTAAGGTTCAGCAACGTGTGTGCATGTATTTAGAGTAGCTAACTGCCAGCAGTGTGTGTGTGTCTGGTACTTGGCTACCAGCAGTGTGTGTGTGTGTGTGTGGTACCTGGCTGCTAGATGTGTGTGTGTGTGTGTTGTACCTGGCTGCCAGCAGTGCATGTGTGTGGTACCTGGCTCCCAGCAGTTTGTGTGGGTGGGTGGGTGTGTGTGTGTGGTACCTGGCTCCCAGCAGTTTGTGTGGGTGCGTGTGTGTGTGTTGTACCTGGCTCCCAGCAGTTTGTGTGTGTGGGTGCGTGTGTGTGTGGTACCTGGCTCCCAGCAGTTTGTGTGTGTGGGTGCGTGTGTGTGTGTGTGTGGTACCTGGCTCCCAGCAGTTTGTGTGTGTGGGTGCGTGTGTGTGTGTGGTACCTGGCTCCCAGCAGTTTGTGTGGGTGTGTGTGTGTGTGTGTGTGTGTGTAGTACCTGGCTCCCAGCAGTTTGTGTGGGTGGGTGGGTGTGTGTGTGTAGTACCTGGCTCCCAGCAGTTTGTGTGGGTGGGTGGGTGTGTGTGTGTAGTACCTGGCTCCCAGAAGTTTGTGTGGGTGCGTGTGTGTGTGTAGTGTTGAAGAAAGTGTTTTGTCCATCTCTTCATAAACGGAGTGACAGTTCATTTGAGTTCTGGGTTTAATACGTATTTAAGAATTGGGAGAGTATTGACCAGACCTCTGGCAACAAAATGAAGACAGTACAAGGCTTAGGTCTCAATCATGGCTCTCTCTCGGACGAAGGCAAGAGAGCATTCTTAGGGCACAAGAATGTAAACATAGATAGTGACAGTCAGGCAGTAATGACATTACAACAGTCTTCAGAGGAGGTGTGTTCAGTAGTGATTAATATAAGTACACAGGAAATCCAATTTCTTCCACAGTAGTACCTGGCTCCCAGCAGTTTATGTGTGTGGTTGCATGTGTGTGTGTGTGTGTGTGGTACCTGGCTCCCTGCAGTTTATGTGTGTGGTTGCATGTGTGTGTGTGTGTGTGGTACCTGGCTCCCTGCAGTTTATGTGTGTGGTTGCATGTGTGTGTGTGGTACCTGGCTCCCTGCAGTTTGTGGGTGAGGGTGTGTGTGTGTGGTACCTGGCTGCCAGCAGTGTGGAGCGTGTTCCTAGCGGGCTGCTGAGGTGGATGGCCAGGCTGCCTCTGCGTGTGTAGGACAGGCTGAGGCGAGCCTGGACGTGCTCCAGGGAGCTCACATACTCAGGCCTCCCCCAGCAAGCATCCACGCTCCTGCTGAACACCAGCCGGCTGCCTATCTCCCTGGGTGGAGGGGTGGAGGGTGATGGGGTCAGCTCAAGATGGCATGGGTACACACGTGTTTGCATCTACACACACGCTCACACACCACACACACACACGCGCAGCTAACCTGGGCTCGGACAGCATGGTGAGGACACACTGGTGCTGGGGTCCCACGCTGGTCCAGTTCTGAGCCAAAGCCACCATGGCCCCTGCGTCCAGAAGACCATAGCCATAGGAGTGGCTCACTGACAGGGTGGAGGGGAAGGTTAGAAGAGAGGGAGGACAGAGGGAGGACAGGGAGGACAGAGGGAGGACAGAGGGAGGACAGAGGGAGAGAGAGCAAGCATGGGGGAGAAAGAGAAGTGTTACCACAGTGAGCCATCGACTCCTCTTTAAACCTTACTGGGTGACAACTAAAATAAAACAAGCAGCCTTTCACAGTCAGAGCTAAGGATGAGTCTACAGTGCAGCACTTTGAGCACTAGCAGCAGAGAGGCATGGAGCTAGCGTGGGATGGAGAGGAGATGGAGGTCACGATGTTCAGCTCCTGCCCACTCCTACCTCTCCGGCCCATCCCGTTGGTCTTCCAGTCGTCGGCGCTGAGGTGAGCAGGCTGGGAAGTCCTCACCACCAGGTGCTGCATGTCCCTCCACGTCAGGTTGGTGCTGCAGAGAACACAGCAAACCTTCAACAACACCTCTGGGCTAACAGCCAGCTTCACTCACCAGAACCGAAACATCTCCACACTTAACAGACACCCTGACACACCAGAACTGGAGAATGTATCTAGTCCCTCTATCACATTAAACCCACCCAAGGGTATGATGGGAAAACGTGAACACTGACAGCGTGATAGAGTGATACTGTGTCTGATGTACCTGGCCTGGGGCCCCCCCTAGGGCCTGTTCACCTGTCATGGCAGGCCCAGGGCCCCCACACCACAACAAATCATTCAGAAGCACCACTAAGTCATTAAGTCATTAAAGCTAACGTTTAAAAGGTCAGGGAACACAGTAAAACAGGAGAACAATACGCCCCCGAGGAGCAGGACAGTCTGACTGCCTCCAACCCTGGAACGAACACTGGTGATGGTTTGTGTTCTCCTGCACAGCACGGTGGCTGGAGAGAAGGGGAAAAAGAGGATGGGCGAGGAGGAGGAGGAGGAGGGGAACGAGAGGAGAGTAGGAGAGGGGGATGGGAAAGGTAGGAGACGAGAATGGGGAACGACAGGACAAAAGAGGGGGAGGAGGCGAGGACGGGGGGGGCGGAGAAAAGAGGAGAGGAGGAGGATGAGAAAGTAAAAGGGAAGGAGGCGAGAGGGTGGGGAAGTGAGGAGAGAAGGAGAAGGCAGAGAAGGGGAGGCGAAGGACAGGACAGCACAAAACCAGACTGCCGAGGAGGAGCCTCAGGGATGTGTTTCTGAGTGAGAAGGGAGGAGAGGAGCACGCTCGCGCCGGGGAAAGATAATCAAACCATGAATCACCAGGGGTTTACTGGCCGCTTCGCACCTCCCCGCCCGCCGCCAAACTAAAATAGGAAGGCAAAACACAGCGGGGCCCATCACCCCGGCAACCTGCCCTCGTCCTCCACAGACGGGCTTCTCCGGCTCTCTCATGTGTTATTAATGAACGTGGACCTCATCCGCTCAATGTCACCTCAGCGCGGATGAGAACCCAAACAGCACTCTGCCTATTAAATGTTTCCATCTCTGTGAATTCTCCGTTTGATGTTAAGGCTGGTCTGTTATTGAAGCATTCTGGGCGGGTATGGGGGGGGGGGGATGGTAGTGGGGGGGGGTGTGTGGACAGGAGTATAGCCATGTTCCACAACTGTCAACAACTCCAAGAGACACGCCGAGAATGTCTCGTTTGTACTGCGCGCACGTCGGAATGTCAAATAGGGAATAATGCTGACTTACTTTGCTTCAATAATAAAACTTTGGAAAACGTGTTGGGAATCTAGGTACAGCAGGACGTAATATCATTCAGCATTGTTTAGTTTAGTATTCTGGATGGTACCCCTCCCCCCCCCCCTTTCGGTTAGGTTGTGTTTTCATTATTTAGTTAGGATTAGTTTGGTGCCCCCCTGATCGCTTGGTGCCCTACGCTCAGCACGTGATGTGCATGCTGGGAGTGGTGGTGCTGGTGCTGGACCAGGGTTGGGTTAGAGGCTGGGTCTAGGAGGCTGGATCTGGGTACTGGAGCCTGGACCAGGGTCTTAGGCTAGGTCCTTGGGTGTGGACCTGGGTTCTAGGGTGTGGACCTGGGTCCTAGCCTGGGTCCTAGAGTGTGGACCTGGGTCCTAGAGTGTGGACCTGGGTCCTAGAGTGTGGACCTGGGTTCTAGGGTGTGGACCTGGGTCCTAGAGTGTGGACCTGGGTCCTAGGGTGTGGACCTGGGTCCTAGCCTGGGCTCTAGGGTGTAGACCTGGGTTCTAGAGTGTGGACCTGGGTCCTAGGCTGAGTACTAGAGTCTGGATAAGGACTGCAGCCCGGGACTGTGTCCTTGAAGGTGAGGTGAAGGACGAGTGGCAGGTTGTCATCCCCTAATGAAGATGCAGTGAGTGTGACAGGGACGAGGGAAAGCCGAGTGGATCGGACACCTGTCAGCCAGGCCCTAATGAGGAGCAGTTGTGGATGGGAGGGCAAAGGGCTGATTTAATGTCTGAACCCGCCCCCCCCCACACACACGCACGCCCACGTGTGCACACGCTCTCATCCGATCCTTGACGAACACGCACGGAGGAGCTGATGAACAGACGATCTGCAGTCAAAACGCGGCATCTTTCACTGTGCTTACGAGACATAATTTACATCGAGTGATTTAGCAGACGCTCTTATTCAGACAAGATGTATGCGTTGAGACTTTTTTTTGTTGCTGTGTGACATCATAACTCACTATGAACGGTCCTAGTCGGCTCATAAACCATTTCACAATACTTAGGCAGAGAGGCAGGATGAGAGAGAGCTAGAGACAGGGAAGGAGAAAGACAAAGACACGAGAGAGAGAAGAGAGACAAGAGAGCGAGGAGAGGGGAGACAGACAGACGGAGAGAGAGAGAGAGGGCAAGGGGGGGGAAGGAGGGGGGCGCTCACTTAGCCTCCAGCGCCAGGGCGATGATCCCGGCCGCCAGCGGGGCAGACGCAGACGTCCCTGTGTGAGAGTCGGTGCACTTCTGCCTCAGGTCCGTGGTCACCTAGGAGACGGAGGACAGGGGGAGCGAGAGGAAAAGAGAGGGCAGAAGGAGAGAACAGGGAATGGTTATGGAAAGGACACTAAATTAATAATAGCGCGAGCCACGGGTGACAGTGAGGAAGACAGATAACAGCCTGAGGACGTTTCTGCTTACCTAGTGGGGAAGGAGTAGGAGGAAGAGAGAAACAGGGGAGAGGAAGAGGAGACGGAGAGATAGACAGACAGGTAGAAAAGCAGACAGGTAGAAGCAAACAAGTAGAAGCACTGACTGACAGACAGGTAGGGAAAACACACGTTAACAAAGCCAGATATAAGGACAGATAGGTAGAAACAGATAAGACAGACAGGCGGACACAGACATACAGGTAGACACAGACAGACGAAAGAAACAGACAGACAGACATACAGGTAGACATACAGACAGACAGGTAGAAACTGACAGACTGACAGGTAAAAGCACAGGCAGTGCAGTGTAGAAAAGGAACCGTCTAGATGCGAGCCAGGGACACATTGGAAAAAGCGACCTCTCCATGTATTTCTGTGACTGTGTGTGTGCTATTTGGTACGTGTGTGTGTGTGAGAGAGAGTAAACCGTGACAGTGTGTGACAGCTAAGGGCTAATGACGTTCAGCTGCCAAGGTTAGACCCTCGGAGCAAGGCCTGCCTGTCAGAGAGGTGTGACACAAACTCTGCTCCGCCATTATGTCTGTTCCCCACCTCGCTTTCCCCTGACAGGCATAATGAACCCAATGCCAATCACATCTCAATTAGACTGTAAATGATGGTTTTATAACCTACATGGCCGGCGTCCAAGGACAATCCAGATTGGACAGAGATTTACATAATTGAACTGCATAGAAGTTTCGAGGCAGAAACACAGTGCAGTCGTTAGCGACCTTGTACTCCTTGTAGCGCCTGACGGGAAGACAAACAGGAAGTGCCTTCGTCACAGAGAAGGTTGTGGAGGTTCGGGTCAACGCCGCGCAGGCAGAGTGTTTAAAAGCCCCCGGGGGGTGGGGGGGTGGGGGGTGCTGGTGTCTCGTGGAGGCGATGGGCGTGTTGATGTCATTCTATGTCCCCCCCTGGGAACTCCTTTAACACGGCCGACAAGTTGATTGAAGTGGACGTGCGCGCTGCTGCGGTTTGTCTGTAATCCTGACTGTCTATTTCACACTGTCCTCCATCTATCTGAGCTGGACTGACACTGCTTCAGCATGGGTTACAGAGAGGCTGAACATACGTCACTGCAAATGCCAGCTATTTCTGTTCCAAATGCTGCGTATGCATGTTTTTGTATGCGAGATGACGTCTGTGAATTTGAAAAGGAACCACTAAAAGTACTAATAAGTAGGTAAAAGAAAAATTATTCAGGTGTTTTTATGAAGTAGAGTATGCTGTGTGTGTGTGTGTGTGTCTGTTTGTGTGTACATGTCTCTCTCTGTCTTTCTCCCTGGCTTTCGGCCTCTCTCCCCTTTCTTTCTGCCACTTCATATCGATTGAGTTCTCTCTGTCTTTCTCTCGTTCTCTTTCTCCTATGCTATGTGTGTGTGTGTGTGTGGGCACTCACGATCTGCTTCTCTCCAGGGTTTCCAGAGCTGTAGGTGGTGGCCAGGGTGGAGGAGCAGGCCTCGCTGTACCAGGGCACGTTGCCGTACTGGGTGGTGCTGCTGATGGACAGGGTGTAGATGCTGTTGGTGTAACCGTCACAGTTGCAGCTGTCTCTCTCCCTCCCACCGTTACCCGACGCCCACACGAAGATGGAGCCCAGCCCGCCACGACCCTGGAAACATACGCAACGTCAGACACACACACACACACACACTGCCATGTACGCTACCAGTCAAAAGTGTGGCCACACCCTCCCATTCGAATCATTGGGACAATGTGTCCCAACACTATTTCGTACTCTCAGATACCAGACACAATCGTACAAGCCACACGAAAAAAAGTACAAATACAATAGAAACGGTTTTGTACGCACACACATTCCAGCGCTTCTTAAAAGCCAGCCCTCAACTGTGAGGATGAATGTGTGTGCAATGTGTGTGTGTGTGTGTAAGTATGAAAAATCACTGTGGACAGGACTGCTTCCTCCTGCGAGGTGTCTGTGCGCAGACACACAGCTTTTCTCCCACAACATAACTCTTCCTAATGGACCACAAACACTGTCAGGCTGCTAACGACAAGCTGACAACCAGAACGGACAACAGAATAACGCTCTGACGTCACGTACGCCAGCTTAGTCCTCGGCCACGTCGACAGCACAGCTCTGCCGGAGGAGAACATGAATTTAGCTGTCATGTCGGTGGATTTTTTTTTTGTCGTTGTTGCCAGGCTTCATCGCGAGAAGCAGTAAATGAATACTCTTTATCACTCCGTAACAATGGCTGCCAACGATCGCGCTCTCCGGCCAGCCAATCTGCTTTGTGCAGTTTGCCAAATCAATACCATATAAGGTGAAACTGATGTAAGTGCTATTGTGCTGTCGAAAGTGAAAGAGAGAGATAATGAGGTAAATGGATGAAAGCGACGTCGAAACATCCTCCACTTATTTGTATGGCTGAAGACTGTAGATATGGGAAATCAAAGGAGGGGGGAAGCTGGGAGGGAGGAGGCAGGGACAGGAAGCTCTCTGGCTCCCACTGTGTCCCGCCTCCCCTCAAGCTGAGCTGGAGATGAGAAGCCACAGAGGTGGGAGTGCCACCAACAAAAACAAACACACACACACACAGGCTCACGCTGAAACAAGAGGACAAACACACACACACACAGAAAAAAGCTAACATTCACGTGGTGTGTGTTGCTGGTTGTCAGGCCGTCTCCAGCTGTCTTCCTACTCGCTGCTCATGGCCACCACAGCCTAGCCTCCAGTCATTCAGCTCCTCAGTAAAGGTCACACTACTTTGCAAATAGTCATTCTCATAAAAAAATCCCCTGTGAAGTATGTGCTCCCATATTGAATTACTTCAAGTATCAAATGCAACTGTTAGCTCATAGCTAATGATATTCTCCAAACATGTCAATGTTTTGGGCTCTCTACTGGCTGAGGGGGCAGCTTGTTTTTCCGTCGACCACGTCACTGTGAGGTTATCGCAGAGACGCAAAAGCTTGTCGCCAAATCAAGCAGTGGTTCTGCTGTGAGGTAATTATCGCGTTCTTTTTTTTAACGGACTCTCCCTCACGGCTGTTTGATGGACGAGGCGAGTTTTCCCATTAAAAACCCTTTTTTCTCCTCCCCCCTCGCCCACTCGCCATCCTGAACACAGATCTCTATCCTCTCCCTTCTCAAATCAGCTGAACCTCAGCAAACCTCGCTACATGTTTCCCATCTGCCCCTCTACCCATCCCCCCCCTCCCCACCCACCCAATCTCATCCAACCATCCTTCTTAATGTCCCTCTGTTAATGTAGCATGCCGACAGACACGTGGGAAATGGTGTCGTTAACCTCCAATGATTCGTCTGGTACGTCCCCCCGTCCCTCCGTCCCCCCGTCCCCCCCGCGTGCTCTCAGTCAAACCCAGCGGCCCTCGTTCGTGGCCCGGGGGCCATCCATCCTGCTCCACCCGCGTCTCCCGGCAACACGCTCCGCCCCTCCGTCTGTCCATCGGCCACACTGCGGACTGGCTTGACGGAGAGACAGATCGGCCGACCTTCGCTGCGTCTCCGCGAGCGCTGCGCTAAAAAAGGGGACGGGAAGTCCCTTGGAGGGAGGAGGCTTTCATTTACAGCCCGGTGGGTCGCCGCGAGGTGGAGGAGAGGGAGAGGGAAGGAGAGAGAGGCAGACCAAGACGGGGCGGAGGATGAGGGCGTGCGTGTCGGCATGGCTGACCTCCGTGACTCCTCGCAGGAAAGCCTCCGTGGCCAGCTTGGCGGGGCCGTCCACCGTCTTCCCATCATCCTCGGGGCCCCAGCTGGCGCTGTAGATGTGGATGTGCTGAGAGTTCATGCTGAGGGAGTGAGCCTCCACCACGTCAGTCACCTCCCCATCCAACATCCGCACACCTGCAGGAACACACACACGGAACACACACACAGATATTCTAGTCAGTACAAAGGATTTGAGCAGAGGCTGAGGTAGGACAGAGGATGCCAGCACAGAGGCATGGAGGGATGCAGCAATGCTACATCTTTCAGTGGGACTGCCACGCCTAATGCAGCTGTCAGAGGGAAATCAAGGCTGGCGGAGAAGTCTGCCGGTTTGACCGTGTGCCAACGTGGATGAGCAACTGTAGTGTGAGCACGAACCCACACACACACATGCACCTGCACACCCACACTGTCTCTCTCACAAACACACACACAGACACAGTTTATTACTGTATAAAAATAACCCAGCTGACCAATAAATTGAGTGCGCTGTCTGCACCTATCCTACTCCCAGGCAGAAGTCATCATCCTATAACCACACAGAAATGCAGCAACTCTGCTGGTCAGATAAGGATCTCGGGAGCAGGAGAAATCCTGATCGCTTACTTCAGCCTGCCTCAGATGTCAGTGAGGTCGGGTATTGGACAAGTCCATTGGTTCCACAGTGGCAGGCAAGCTCAATCAAGCTCAGATGGCTTATTTTGAAATCGTCTGTCGCAAGCAACCTAGACTTCACTGTCAGCGTTTGTGGGCGTGTGTGTGTGTGTGTGTGTGTGTGGGGCCCACACCCCTGCTGTGTGGGCCTCTGATGTCTGCCACCTTAGATCAGCCGTCTGGACTGGAATGGCAGCAGAGAGCCGTGAAATGAAGCGTGCTCAAATAAGGTCTATTACTGTTCCGGCACCTACTGAGCCTTACTTCCCAACTGGTAATGTCCACATATAAAGCTAGATAACACACCATCCACAGCTAGCATGTATCCAGCCTGCGGATACACACACACATGTGCATACTGCACGCACACACACACACATACATATACACACGAACATACTACACATAACACACAGATACACACACACTGAGGAGGCAGGACTGAGGAGGCAGGACTGAGGAGGCAGGACTGAGGCGAGGTAAGCTCGGTGAGCAGCGCTGACGAAGCATCACCTCCAGTGTTATTGAGTCTGTTAGGATGATTGCAGTCGTAATCACCTGTGTTAGCGACAGGAGGCTGGAGGGACACAGCGACAAGCCTGACTATCCAGCTGGGCCTCACTGAAGCTCATTTACACCAGCGAGCTGCTGGAGCTCAGCGCATCAGTGTGTGCGTTTATGTGTGTCTGTACTAGGTGAGCTAAGGGGGGTCAGTCACAGCAACTAAATGCTAATCACTGTACAGAATAGTTCAGTAATAAGGCTTAGCATAGCAGGGGACAAACCCCCTGGTGCACAGGCACACACACACACACACACACACACACACACACACACACGCACGCACACGCACACACGCGTACACTCTCTACAAGCAGTGTTGTTTGTAAACAATCATTTGACCTGGTGACCTATGCAGATTTGCGGGGATAATTTACGCGCCACGCAGGGTGTGTCTTAGGCACAGGGGATGCATGCTAATGAAGGTGTGAAGACAAAACGAGAGAGAGACAAAGAAACAATAATAGACGAGAGACACAGAAAGAGAGTCAGAGAGAGAGGGAGAGAGTCAGACAGAGAGTTAAAGAGAGAGAAAGAGGGAGAGAGAGAGGGAGAAAGAAAGAGAGATGGATAGAGAAAGCAGGAGAGAGAGGGAGAGAGAGAAAGAAAGAGAGACAGAGAGAGAGTGAGTTATGGCTGTCATCTGTGGACAGCATGGCCGCTGGTGCTTCCTGCTCATCTGCCTGAGTGTGCAGTAGTAAACACCAGAGAGCCAGAGAAGGAGATAACTCCACAGGAGGGCTGTGCAGCGATCAGCCGATGGAAACAAGCCAATCACAGCAAGCCGTTCACACGCGTACCTCCAATTCTGGCGTTGTAAGCCACGCCCACGCCACACACTCCATTGTTGGCTGACGCAGCCACCTCTCCTGCACAGCGGGTCCCATGTCTGGAGAGAGAGAAAGAGAGACAGAGAGATAGACAGAGAGGAAGAGAGAGAGAGAGAGAGAGAGAGAGAGAGAGAGAGAGAGAGAGAGAGAGAGAGAGAGAGAGAGAGAGAAAAAGGGAAAAGGTAGCGAAAAATAGCCGAAGACGAAAAAGAGACAGACACAGAGCAGGATTATGAGAAGCAGAGAGACTGACCTGAACACTGACATGAAGTGTCCAAGAGAGCACTGCAAATCATGCTGTTTTGATGAAAATATCTTGGGAAAAAACCTTGCTTTGAGAGCCGCTGAGTACCAAGTAAGTGGCTAATACCTCTTTCATAACATCCATTAAGCACAGTCTTGGGTAAGGATTTGGAACGAGACAAGAGAGGACATTATTTATCGTTCTTTACACAAAACTGATAAAACAGGAAGCCACAGCCCAGCCCTACTGTAATATAACCAGTCTACACCCAGCCCTACTGTAATATAACCAGTCTACACCCAGCCCTACTGTAATATAACCAGTCTACACCCAGCCCAGCCCTACTGTAATATAACCAGTCTACACGTAGCCCAGCCCTACTGTAATATAACCAGTCTACACCCAGTCCAGCTCTATTGTAATATAACCAGTCTACACCCAGCCCAGCCCTACTGTAATATAACCAGTCTACACCCAGCCCAGCCCTACTGTAATATAACCAGTCTACACCCAGTCCAGCTCTACTGTAATATAACCAGTCTATAAACAATTCAACCCTACTCTAGCTAGTTTAAGATCCATACATTGTACACAATGTTGCCCTGGTAACACCAGAGGAGTTTCTGTGGTAGCTCTGCAGCTCTGGGAGCCTTTCAAACATGATCTGATCTTGTTGTGATCAAGTGGGTTGGGTAATCACAGCATTGAGCCAAAGCCATTCAATCACTTGTTGTGTTGTCTGGGTTGTATGCACACACACACTGACAGTATACTGAGCAGCATCTAGTGTGTTCCTTTGTCCTGTCTGGTACAGAAATGATTACAACAGGACCCAAGTGAGGTGAGAACTGATAGGTGAGAACTGATGGAGGAAGAAGAAAGCAGCTTTGTACAAACACTGTCTCTGGATGCAGGCCAACAGAATGGAAAAAGAAGATACGATGACATCGAATTATTGATGGTCCTTTATAAATTATGATGAGAGAGGCCGCTCGTTATATCGACCCTCATGATTGCCAGCACGTCTCTAAGCTAGAAGAACAGACACACACACACACACACGTAGACAACTGTGTGCTGCGCGTAGACACTTTCATGGACGACAAATCCCAAATCGAAACCATTAAGACGCTTTAGGCAATACACAGTCCGCTGATCACGACCATTAATGCAATGGCCTTGGTTCGGTAACTACTTTCTGTTTGAGGTGCTGGTCTGCTTCTCTCAGGCCTTTCCTGGAGCTGCACGATCAGACTAATGTCACTGGGGCCAGAGCACTACCTCATGGTCATTACTGAAGTTATTAAAATTATTCATTACACGACACGTATCTGATTAGCTGGTCCGTAGACGCGTCCGTTCAGAGCCAGAGATGTGCAGCCAAACCAGCACATAATTAGAACACAATTATTGTTTTGCTGAAATCTATAATTACATCCTTCCATGTTTGGGTCAGGCTATGAGCTCGATGCTGTGTCAGAGGAGCGTATGTGGGCTGATTCTCGCTGGTTAATTTTTGAGTAGCTAGCTTGTTTGTTGGTGGGTAAAAACACACCTGCGATTCATGATAATGGTGATAATGGCTGAAAACCAGAATCAACAGGAAGAGGACACAAAAAAGGACCGATTTTCGCAGTTCAAAAGGAATGGGTGAGTGGGGGGCAACATCAGTCCACTGACTTTCCAAATCCCACGAGGAACAAGGCTTGTCTAAGACTGAGTGAGGTATGAACATGCTGTCATGACAAGACAAAGAAACCTTCTCTCTGTACAGACTTAGGGACACCTAGTGGGAAGCTGTGTCCTGGAGCCTGCCTTACCTCCCCAGGAGGAAGCCTCCTGCGCAGGGTCCCCGTCCACAAACACATCCCTGTGCATCCTCCCTCCTAACCTGGAGGCGGGCCAAACCAGAAACCCATAACCACCATGAACCTGGGGGTGGAGGCGACTTCCTGGTGTAGCAGCACTTTATAAGAGCGTCGGATAGACTTTTAAAGAGATGAGGAGGGCTAAAGCACAGCGCACTACATCCTGTTAATCTCCATCAGTGTGGAGAGAAGAGAGGGAGGGGGATGGATGTATAGATACAGACTAATTAAGGAGGGGAGGGCAAGAGTTTACAAATTGAAAGCGAGGGAGGGGTACGGTGAGCGAGATGGAGACTGCCACAAGGAGAGAGGCGGCGCTGGCCGCAGCCCAAGGAGCCCGTATGGTGGCCAGGATGAAACTGGCTGGACAAGCCCACATGTCTTAATGCATTCCTGGCTCCAGGCAAAGTCATAGTTTCATCCACAGGATCTCGCGCCGCTCATTGTGTTGCAGCCCACAAATATCTTGGCTCGCAGGAGCCTTGGCAACCAGTGTGAAGCACTGCCTCCAGTCTTGACAGGCAGAGAGAGAGAGAGAAAGAGAGAGAGAGAGAGCGAGAGGAGAAACAGCAACGGAAAGAGATGAGAGGGAGAGAGACGAGATCGGGAGAGAGAGAGAAAGAGAAGAGAGGTAAAGAAGCAAGAGAGACTGAAAGAAAGAAAGAAAGAGCAATATGAAAGGGAAAAAGAGAGATGAGAGGGAGGGAGAGAGCGGGAGAGCTCGAGGCACTTCCGTAGGATTAAATCTCCCCTCCTGGAGTGGGGCCACGATGACAAAGCCCTCATTTCCAAACACACAGGGAACCAAAAAGCGGAAAGATTACAGGGTGTGATTGGACCGGACCCGTTTAAAATCACATGGACAGCCTAATGCCCGGCCAGCAGACGACGCCTTTTACGACAGGGACACGTCTCAATCTGTCAAAAACGGCGAGGAATGATTTCAGAAGCACTTTGTCAAATGCCCTCGCTCAGCCATGACTGGAGCGCATTGGCAAAATGTCACCGGAGAAGATGATAAGTGAGGTCCAGTACCGAGTGCACACAGAACAGACCATCAAGTCAACGTTAGTGTCGGCTCTAAAAATGTCACTTTCAGAACTGCCACCTTTTTTGGGGGGCCAAACGAGCTTGCAGGACGGCTGCTTCATGTGCAACGGGGTCTGAGGTCAAGGAAGAAACGATATACATGTCCGTTCTCTTGGGGGCGTTAATGGGGGGGGAGAGAGGCGGGGACGATAAAGCAGACCGGACCAATCTGTCACCAGATGCTGTCTGGAGGATTTCCACTGGAAAACCTGATTTGGAGAAACAGCCGTTGAGAAGACAGGGTAAAGTGGATAGATCACCATGGAGTCCCGCAGCATGACAGGTGAGGATTCCTCAGAATGTGATGGGGAAGGTGACGGCCGTCTACAGGGGTTAGGATGCTGTGCGGGCTCACTAGACGAGGCCCAGGTGATGGAGGCTGGGGGCCAGAGGCCCAGTAAGAGAGATATGGCAGCTTGTAATTCAGCACTGGGCCCTCGTCCTTCACCCTATCTGTGGGGAGACAACACAGCACACATTTATTTAGTCCTTCTCTGCCTCGGGGCCAGTTAAACCTCTCCCAGACCCATTTTCTGGAAAGTCCTTTACTAAGGAGCTCGACTGTTATTACAGTCACGTCCCGCGCTTCCAAAACACCGGCCTGCATCAGGTGAGAGAACGATTGGTCGAGGTGACATCGTCCTGGTCGACAGACTGGAATGTGATTGCACCAAGGCTGAAGAGCATGGGGGCGATATATATATTTAACATTTCAGGCACTTCACCCTAGTTGTCTCAGGGAGAATGTCCCTGTAATTACTGTAAGTCGCTTTGTATAAAAGAAAAATGAAAGAAATAAAACATTTGATACCGAACAATATAGGGCCGTGTACAATACTGTGCAGGTTAACAGATGTTTAGCAATGCTAGCTCTGATCTCTCTCCTGTAGCCACTATATCCTCTATCTGTGAAAGTGGAGAGTGAATGAGGCTAGATCCAGGCTCCCCCTAAAAGGATTAGGTTATTTTCTGCTCTGCTTAGCTGAGCCCCTGAGGTAGGGATGGTTAACATAGACTCTGTGGAGCGCAGGTCTCTCCAGAGTTTGACCCAATCACAGGGATGCTGGGCCAGGGATAAAGGATGATGATGACCGTGATTATTATTATTTTGTCGTTTGCCCGCCTTGCTCCTGTATCCCAGCAACCTACAGGAGCAGGAAGGGAACAGGGAACAGGGAACGCCTGCATATTCACCGTGTTGCTATGTGAACCAAGGCTCTCCTCCTGAGACATATGAAGCTGCCAAGTGTCTGCTTCCAAAACTACCCACCCTTCTGGAACATGGCTATGTAGTGTGTTCACTTCACATGGGAACTCTCATCAAGTCGACTGCCCCCCCCCACTGGCAGGCCTCAACCATAAGGTGTCTCAAATAGACGTGTAAACGATGGAATGAACAGTGTTACGTCTTCTATGAATGATCTCATGGGAATATCCAGCCTATTAACGAGTCAGTTCCCTCCCCACCCTCGCGCCTGATAACCTGATAAAGAAGAGTGTGATGAGGGAAACAGATAGTTACATTGAAAGCGCCTCAATTACAGGAGCTGTCCTCCTTGAGCTGCTGACACGTCTGCTTAATCAAGCCATTCGTCTTCTTGTCTGGCTACCAGTGATCGACACCAGGTGCTTGGTAATGTGTGCTAGTTCAAGGCTTGGCTCTGGATGCCTGCTTCAATCACCGAGGCCTGCGCCTCGCTGGCTGGCTGGCAGGAATAACATCCCTCAATCACGCCACGCCCCTTCCTCGGCATGAGATGGCAGCAACAGACGGACAGGGGGAGGAGGGCGGAAGACTGAGAAAGGCAAAGAGAGGGGAGAGGTAGAGTACGAAGAGGGGGAGAGAGAGAGAGGGAGAGAGAAAGAGAGAGAGAAAGGGAGAGTGAGAGAAGAGAGAAATTGGAAGAAAAGAGGGGATCTGGTAGAGGGGGAGAAAGAGACCACGGCAGAGAAATCCGAGGAAAGAGGAACACTGGGCAAGATGGCGAAAGAGAGAAATCAATCAGAGCAGGGAAGAAAAAAAGACTGGAAGAGGGGGAGGAAGTGGAAGTGAGAGACAGAGGGAAATCAGGTTTGAGGGGGGGGGGGGAAGGCTCTGCCAAAATCACCTCGCCACGTCGGAGGATGCAACTCCAACCTCCTCAGCCATCAGGGAAATAAACAAGCTGGGCAGACAGAGAGCGGGGAAAGAGGCAGGGAACAGGGTGGATGGTGGAGATAGGAAGACAGCCCGTCTGTCTGCTTGCTGCTGACGCCTGCGGGTCAAGACCGGCGTCTCCAAAAGATAGCTGGACGTTTCCTCTGCTCAAGTGAAAGCTGGTAGGAAAATGCCTCTGACTCAGCCTATCACAGCACTTTAAATCTCCTGGGGCCTTAGCTGAGAGAGAAAAGGGGGGGGGGAAGGGGCAGGCATTATTTTCAGGAGGTTAAAAGCGTAAATCTTCCCCCCTCCCGGCTTGACATTGACCAAACAATGGACGGAGGCCGTGCTCCACATGCAGTCAAG
Source organism: Neosalanx taihuensis (assembly GCA_030340665.1). NCBI lineage: Eukaryota > Metazoa > Chordata > Actinopteri > Osmeriformes > Salangidae > Neosalanx > Neosalanx taihuensis. The sequence goes on along the minus strand of CM059290.1, from coordinate 13,151,022 downwards.
GCTGTTGAGAACAGTGATCCCCGGAAGGAGGCGCTTGGTACAGTGAGCACGTTCAGGTGGGCCTGGCTAGGGCCTCCCACGCTCCAACGCTGGCCGCACATGAAAGACATAGACGAAAAAAACGAGGAGAGAAGGACCCAGCATGAGGCTGTCAGGAGTTTGGCAAGATATACTGATGTGGAAAGGCTGTGTGGACAGGCCTGTCATAACAACGTCCAGTCCATCTGTAGACTACTTGTAAAGCCTGGGTATTGATTGAACTATAATGGCAGACAGGAGTTGAGAGAGGTGAGTGGAGGACAAATATTCTGGCACAGAAAAAAACAAATCCAAGAAGAAAGTTACCTGCCAGGGGCGAGACCTCACGCTGTCTGAATTGGAAACCCATCCAAGTCGAGTCTCCCTTTTCTGCTGAAACCCCGCACGAAAGCACGCACAAAACAATCACCGCAGAGATCAACCTAAATGGATGTGAATTTGAAACGCAGCCTCGCGTGTCGCCAATACAAATGAAGCGGCCTTTGCAGTGGGGAAGCTTTTCGTCATCTCCCGTTCTCTTTCTCCTCCATGAATATATTCATATCTTCTCGGTGTGGAGAGGCGGGAAAGCGGCGCTCACTGTCTGTGCGCGCTGCGCTCGCGAATTACAGAACTCATCTGGCGTGATTTTTCCATAGGTCACCGTCTCCAGCGGCAGCTCAGTTCCATCGACAGAGGCGCACACGCACTTCTTGTTTCATGGTAATAAATTGATTCCATCCTGGATAATCGTCTCGGCAGCTCTGGGGAAAGCTGGCGTAGTGTCTGCATGCTTTTGTACTTAGGGTGTGAGTCTGTCTCTTTGCATGGCTGGTGTGTGTGTGTGTGTGCGTTTGTGAGTGGCTGTCTCTTTCACTGGCTGTATAGTGTGCACTGCTAGTGTGTTGGGTTTGCACACCTATTTACTGCGTGTGCGTGTGTGTAGGTGCGTGCTGTAGAAGTGTCTGATTGTTTGCATGCTAATACAGTATGCATGTGTGTGTGTGTGAGCTGTTTGAGTGTGTTGCTGTGCAGGACAGTTTGCCATGGAGGATGACCCAGAGCTAATCCTATTCTTCGCTCTGTATGTGTTCCATCAGCTGGACTGAGTGATCTTCCTCACCCACCAGGGTCCACGGTCAAACAGCACACCTCACTGCCCCAGGCAAGAACAGCAACCAAGGTCCACATTTCAAAGAAAATGGAGGATGACTCAAACCACAGTTCATCGATTTATGTTTATTTTCGTTTATTTTAAATTTTTACGTAAAATAAAGGCTTTTCAAAGGCAGCTCAGAGAAAAATGAAAAATAATGAGTTGAAAATGTAAACTGTGTTGTGGCCGGAGGATTTAGTTTCCATCCAATATGCTGTGGGTGCTTCTGAAAATACACTCACTTAGCCACCGTCTTCCCTGACGCGCTGCGAGGCCGCGTTCATCTTTGAAACGGACTAAACACGATAAACAAATAAACCCTACTTAAACCAACAGCAAAAAGACTTGTGTGGCAGTGGTCCCAGAAAGAGGGGGAGATCTGAAGCAAATCCTGCTGTGGCCTTTTTAGAAGGGAGCGCTTCCCATCTGATCCGGGGGGGGGGGGGGGGGGGGGGGGGTTGGACTGAGGCCAAGGTTTGGAGTGGGAGGAGGGGGGGGAATGGGGGAGAGAAGAGGGTGAGGGGTGAGAGAGGGGAGAGAGAAGCTAAGAGAGGACGCAGGACAAAAGAGAGAGGAATGAGGGGAGAGCAGAACGACAGCTTCAGGAAGCATTCCGCTGCCCCGTCCTCTAATTAAACGCATCGCCTTACCGCCGTTTATTCTGTACGCAGCTGAGAAGGAGACAGAGAATTGCATGTACCAGCGGAAGAGGAGAGAAAAAGAGGAGAGAAAACCAAAAAGTCCCCCCTCCCCAAGCTAAAGGGAACGCTGAAACAGCGTTGGACAGAGTGAGAGAGCGGCTGGTGAGGGGTGGAAATCTGGCATGAAGCACAAACGCACGCTCTCTCTCTCCCAGGGAGGCGAGCCCAAGCACACCATCATATCACAATCCAACTGAGCTCTGCCACATATTCGATGAGAAGCGGCATGGTGTAGCTCAGCGGGCTGTGTGCTGGAGCACTGACTGATATGATGGCTGGATCTGGATCTGCTTCTTCCTACCCTGGACTATTCCCATCTTGGGCTATTAGCAGCACAAACCGTCTCAAAGGGGTTTGTTCAGAGATGCATGTCGGAATATTTGAGCAGGGATGGAAGGTTGGGATTATTTAGGTTTGAGGGAAAGCAACAAAACTGAAACTTTCGAAAAACAGTCAGTCCAAAAGTTTTATGTTTTACAATTTGGGAAGCAGTTATATCCTCAACCAGCAGTTAAATGCTTTCCCACTGAGCTGTGTCTGCAGTGAACCCCTCCCTTTCACTTGCTCTGGTACCTGTTCTCGTTGCGCTGGGTGTAGCGTGGCTGTGGGTCCGAGTCTCCATCGTTGACGTCGTAGCTGGCGTCAGAGTCCTGGGTGGGGGGACAGAGAGGGAAGTGAGGGTGGGGGGGGGGCGGGGTACCGGAGTCACACACGCACAGATGCTCTAGACTCTCTGTCGAACCCAGACTCATGTGGTTTCCTCTTTCCATCCACAACCTCTCTCCAGAAAGCATCATTTCGCTTCTTAACGTTTTGAATCCGAGGGGGAGGGGTGTGCGGTAGCACCTTCCCAGCATGCTGTCAGGCAGAGCGGCCGTACTCACGTAGTTGATGGCGAGGTCGGGGTGGTTCTTTTCGATGCCGTCGTCCAGGATGGTGACCACCACGCCCCTGCCTGTGTAGCCCTGGGCCCAGGCCTCTCTGGTGTTCAGGTCCTGGTGACTGGGGCTGGTCTGGAGGACCACAGCAGGCATTAGATACAAGCAGCACACATTAAAAACACAAAGCATGCATTAGAAACCCAGCTTGCAGTCGAATGTATACACCCCCACGTGTACAAACCCATGCAAACACACACGCAAACACACAGAAGCAGGCAGGCGGCACTGAAATCCCAGCACATTAAACAACCTCCTGCACAAAAATGCCTCCTTCAAGAGAACAGTCATGGTGAGTGTGAGATAGGGCTCCACAAGTGACTCACACAGGCCTCATTATACCGCAGGATAGGACACGGAATCACACTACCGTCATAAAAACACTAAGGGACGAGGCGCCTGTACTGCACTAGAGAAATGAAAAACGCAATACAATAGGAGAGAGTTGGGTGGGGGTGGGGGGGGGTGCGTCTCTTCCTTCTCCAACAGCTGATGCAGTCTCTTTAGCAGGTGTGAATGCTGGGTAATATTCCTGTCATGTGTAAAAGCTGTCTGCAGGATATATGACCGCCTGAGAGATCCTGGAGGTGCATTTCCTCTCTGTCTCACTCACGGAGGAATCCCAAATGCAGGCTCCAACCCTGCCTCTGACGAGGAGCGAGGAGGAGAGGAAAGAGAAGCAGGAGAGGGTGAATGAGAGGGGGAGAAAGACAGGATGGGGAGAGAGAGAGGAAGAGGTGCTAAAGGGAGCCTGAGAGAACATAAAAAAGAGAAGCCCATAATGGTGCAGGGCAGGAAGGATATAAAAATAGGAAGTTGTAGAAGAAGTTGTGTCCTAATACAAACAGAGCATAAGAGAGATAGAGAGAAGTGAAAGGAAGCACGAAGAAGAATACGAATGATGCTGGCCATCAGCACAATCCCTCTTCTCTATTCTGAGCCTGTGTGGTAAATGGATCCCGATGGAAATAGACACTAACCAATCCATTGGCCCCCTGCGGTTTCCTTTAGGGCATCAGTCAGGCCCCTTCAACCCCGACTTCCAGTGGATCTTTACCCCACAGGGGTGACCTCCTGCCGGGTAACATCACAGCCCAGGCAGGGGCTGACAGAGGACATCCATTTCCCTGGCTCCAAGCACTGTACCGCCAAAGACTTTTTAAAGATGGCGTTTTTTCAAAGCATTTCTCATGCTTCCTTGGCAAGTTTGTAAGTGACAGGAAAAGTAGAGAGAGAGAGGACGAGGGAATGAAGGGCCAGGGTCGGATTCAAACCCGGGGCGCTGCGGTAAAGCCTCAGTCTACATGGTACTCGTCCCCCAAGGACATCATTTCTCAACAGAAGAAACACCCTTGAAAATCTTCACTGAAATTCCAAAAATATCACTCGCACATCTTATGACTCAGTCAATTCAGATGCTGGGAAATGGGAGCGAGTGGGGAGCCAAAATATGCATGAATATTCAAGGGAATACATCCTACCAAGACCAAATGGATTTAGATAAGCTGTCAGAGTCGCTGGAGTGAAAGATTTCTGTTGAACATCCGCCCTCATCCACGGCAAACCTCATTACAAACAGGCCGCTTCTGTTCTCTGCTTCCACCGAGTTGGGCGGAGGAGTTCAAACCGCAGAAAGACCTTAAACCCTCAGCCGATTAGCGGACTAATGCTGAATGACAGAGGTGGTTTCACAGCTTCCGTTCACAGGTGATTTATGTCTTCGTAAGTCAATGCTGCTATTAATCCGTTTGCAGCACCAAAGGCTTAGCACGTTGCGAGAGAAAAGGAGGAGAGAAAGAGAGAGAGAACATGGGACAGCATTAGGAAAGAGAGGGAAAAATGTAACAAAAAGATAAGAGAGTGAGTGAGAGAGAGAGCATGAGAGAATGAGTGAGATAGTGGGAAAGAGGGGGCGAGGACAGATTAGACGAAAACAGAGCCTTCCCTCCCCGCATCAGTCACAGGAGTGAAGGACGTCAACTGTCTGCTTGTACTTCCTGTCAGGCCAGAGTCCTGCAGGTGTCATGGCTTCCTGTCTGAGCAGGCCACCAGCAGGCAAGGAGAGATAGGGAGATAGAGAGGGAGATAGGGAGATAGAGAGAGAGGGAGAGAACGAGAGAGAGAGACGGCGGGAGCCCTTGCCGTCACCCCCAGTCCACTTACGCTCAGGTGACCATGGAGAACAACGCTGTCCGTTCCCTACCGTGACATTCACATTGAAGAGACAAACTCCCAGACCTGCATGCATCTCCCAATGGAAATCCTCCAGAAGACACATATTCAATGAGCTCTTATCTGGCTGACCATAAGGGCACAATAAATTGCAGTATGTGCATCGACCAGCTCCCTCACACAGCACATTCTACCCTAGGGCCAGGGAGATATTCAGGGCTTGGAGTATTTAACTAGATAAGGCTTGATTAATCGTTGAAGGTGTGGTATGAAATAACCTAAAAGTTCAAACTAGCCCTGGTACCCAGGCAGTGGATATGAAGTGATTAAGAAGTGCTCCTGACAGAAAACCTGAGCTACAAAGGCAGGCTTTCGTTTCGACCATGAGTCATCCGTCCCCAGTGCCTGCCCACGAGCTCAGGGAAAGGCCAGACTGAAGAAGCGACGGAAGATTCCAGTCCGCTGGGCCGGTCGTGACCGTGATTAAGTGGCACTCACCAGGTACCACTGCTCTGAGAACTTGGGGTCTGAGGGATCTTCGTAGATATCCCTCTTCTTCCTCGCTTTCACCACCTGTTGCTCCGTCCACTGGACCTGGGGGAGGAATACAAACACACGTTAGCACTGATAATGAGGGGGGAGGGGGGGTATCTAAATTAAGTCGCTCACATAATCCTTTGAGGATTATGACAATGTTCTTGTTCCAGCAGTTTTTCTACCAGACAGCAGAAACAGGCTCCCCAGCTGAGTCAGACCGCAAATACAGCAACACGGAGCACTGAGACTAATTCCACTCATTTCATTCTTCATATGCTGTGTGTGCGCTCGTGCGTGAAGTCTGAATAAGATGACGGTTCTGGAAGGTTCCGCATCACGTAGGCACGGTTTAGTCCTCCAGTCTATCCAGAAGGACAGACCACGGACCAATGAAGATGGAATATTAATAACACAGACAGGTGACTCTCCCAATAAACATGAGCGATAACAAAAGCCCTTTTAGTAAGTCAGGCCATGACAGCTGCTTGGCAGACCAGCCTAGAGCGTAAATGTCAGTGACACTGTCTCTGTCCTGAGGGACTGAGGAGGACGACAGTTCTCATTGTGGAGAGGTGTCTAATATGGCGGCCATGTTTGCAGAGAGAGCATGGGCAGGCTGGGAGTCTCTCTTATCCGCCACTGCCTGCTGGCTTAGGAACGGGAAAGATCCATAAACCATGAAGCCGGCGTGCCTCGAGACACTCCACACTGCCTCTGCCCATGACTGACTCCACAGAGAGACAGGGGGGAGGGAGGGAAATATTCAGTGAAAGTGAAATCAAGCGATTTGAAGCGACGGAGAGAAAGGGGAGAGAGACAGAATAATGGCGAGAGAGCGAGCCATACCGAATGCGAGAAAACACGGCAGAAAACAAGAGAAAAAGAGAGAGAGAGAGAGAAAGAGAGATAGAGAAAGAGATAGGCGGCTGCAGTCCCCTTCAAAAACAATAAGCAACACTGGTTTGCAGGTAAAAACTAATAACAAAGCGCCTCTCCTCCCAAACAAAAGCCACTCATCAGCATCTCGCCCCTCCTGGGGATGGCGTAGAGGAGATGGAGGACAAACAGCAGGGGGTTTAATGAAGGGGGGCTGCCAATGTCATGGTTCCACTGGGTGATCAGTCAGGGGAGATAGTGGTGAGCTGAGAGTTAGCCAGGCAAAGAGGACGGGCTGGCGGAGAAGGAAGACAATAGCGGCGATATGAGGCGCCGGATTACAGCAGAACAGGAAAAAATGAAGCTTAACAGACTCATTTACCTAATCCCAATTCTGCTATTCTTCTCTCTAAACATAAAAAAATACTATAAAAAGATAGAGTGGTTATGCTGCGCTCAGCAGACGTTGTGTGAAGTTAATCTCCAGGTAATTCCCCATTGTGTTGATTTAGCTACTATAGAGGTTAATAAGAAATATGAAGGTAATTTACACTTGCTTTCATGGGGAAGATTTCCCGCTAATCGACATGGCTGTTCTCTTACTATAGCATGAAGAGCCACTTCCATCCCATGGCCACTCCATGCTCCAGGCAGCAGGGTCTGTCATAGCAGGGTTCCCCCCCAGAGAGGCTAACGTCATCTGACGTCAAACAGCCTGCTAGCCACCCACGCTAGCCCGGGGGCTCCAACACAGCCAAGCTAAGGCCTAGCCTCGGATGCTAACTCTTTGCCTTCCTGGGTCCTTCCATTGGGAAGTATTTTCACTTCCTGGATTGGATTCAGCTGACTTGCAGAGGTGCTGACATCGCAACCTTGGTTCCTTCAAGAACTCTCAAATGAGGACTCAGGAGAGGGGGAGGACTGGGGGGAGGGGGGTTGTGGAGGGAGGTTCTGGTGTGGAGCCAGCTGGACCGGAGCGAGCCCTGATACTGGGAGATCTCTGTCTGACCCGGCCCTGCCAGGAGGCCCCAGCGCAGCTCTGGCAAGGAGGGCTGGCAGATGGTTCCTGTCGGTTCTCCGCTCGCTCTCCCCCACTGTACCCTCTGTTCTCCCCCCCTACGCTCCCAACCTACAAGGTCACTCCCCCACCTTCCCCTTCCCCTCCCCAGGTTTCTGCTCATCCAGGAACATCTTTCAGCGGGTTTGCAGAGCAGACACAGTCCCCTGCAGGACCCGCGCGGTGCGGTACGCCAGGCAGGCCGCTGCTAACGAGAGGAGCAGCTCCAGTCGGAGCAGAGAAGCGGTTAGCGGGCTGAGCTAAGTGCTCGTCTGCCACCAGCTGCCGTCCGTAAACCAAGCTGACTTTTCCGCGAATGAGACGTCCTTGGGAGACAGATGGGAGAACGTTTCCCGTGGAATTATAATCTCATTAACTTTTGGATGAGAACACAAAGCTCTGGATGAGGCCGAACACGAGGAGACGAACAGACAGATAAACGTTCGCTGCAGGTGTTGTGAGTGCCCGGCGCCTCGTCGGAACCCCACGCTCAGGAGCTGAACATGGGAAAGGGGGGTGGGGGGGAGTAGGAGGAAGGCGGGAGGCGTGTGCGTGCAGTGCACAACGCAACGTATCCTAACAAACTGTCAAACCATTCTGGATGGTTCCGCTTCCGTTGACAGCCATGTTTGTGTCCTACTGCGTTAACAGCTGGCTTGTTGGCTCGCAACAGATCGGAGCCTCGTCGGTGCCTGTCGATGTGTACCAGGAGGGGGGAGGCCCCGCTCGGGGGTGTGAGGGGGAGGATGAAAGTGTGCGGAGAGAGACCTACCTGTGGTTCCTCCTGTAGGAGAGCGTGGGTCCTCGTGTGGCCCGACAAGGATCTCTTGGAGACCGAGTGATGCCGGAAATGATAGTAATCTCCAAACACCTGCACACACAGACAGTGAGAGAGGAAGAGGGTTAGAAATGGAGGGAAAAGCACGCGCACACGACACACACGCCCGTTTGGCTAGGCACATCCCTGCGTGAGTCTGGGTGCCTACGGAAACACACGCACACACACACACACACACACACGTATGACATTGCCTGCAGGAACAGAGAAGCCACCCTGGCCCTTCAGCAGAGAACAAAGAGGTGCCCTCTGGACACACACTCTCACACCTCCACAGACAAAGACATCAGTTACGCCACGACTGGGAACGGGCGCATCCATCTCTGATAATTAGACACGTCCATTAGAGCCAGCAGCCACCGCCAGCCATCAGTCACTGGCCTGCCGTCGCTCGGTGCTCACGCCGGCTGGCGGAAAAGAAGAAGAAAAAGCGGGAAAAGAAATGGGGGTGGGGGGCGGGGGGGTGAAAGATAGTTTGGGTTTTTTAAGGATGGAGGAACAGAGATTTATGACCTTGAAAACTGCGAAGGGGAGAGAGCCTCTTCCCTGGCCCTCGGTGTTCCCTGGCACCCTCGGTGTTACCACCTCCCTGGGCCCTGGACCGAGGACAGAGGCCTGCACACACAAGGCCAGGAGACACACCTTCAGAGTGGGTGCTCCAGTATGCAGAAGCAGAGAGAGAGGGAGAGAGAGAGAGACAGACAATGAGCCAGGAGAGAGGATGCGGAAGGTTGCAAGGCTCCTATTCAGGGGAGACTGGGGTCTGTTTGAAAAGGAAAGCATTTCAATTTGTACAGCCGTGCCACTGGAGACTGTCTCACCTTCACAAGACCAGCGGAGCGAGGGAGGAGAGGAGAGGGTTAAAAGATGAGAGGAGAGAGGGGGAGCAGGCCGGCCTGCTGAGGATGGATGTGTGCGAGGAGAGAGAACAGCCGACACAGCTGGATGCTACAGTCTCCTGGGGATGCAGGATTCTGTAGGGAGGCAGACAGACAGGCAGGCAGGGAGCACAGAGAGACAGACAGGAAGTACAGAGAGGCAGGCAGGGAGCACAGAGAGACAGACAGGAATTACAGAGAGGCAGACAGTGAGTACAGAGAGATAGACAGGCAGGCCAGGAGCATAGAGAGACAGGTAGGTAGGTGGGCAGGCAGACAGGGAGCACAAAGAGACAGACAGGCAGACAGGAAGTAGAGAGAGGCAGACAGGGAGTACAGAGAGACAGACAGGCAGGCTGGGAGCATAGAGAGACAGGTAGGTAGGTAGGCAGGCAGACAGGGAGCACAAAGAGACAGACAGGCAGACAGGAAGTACAGAGAGACAGACAGGCAGGCAGTACAGATGCTGTCCAGATGCAGGATTATGTAGGGAGTGTGGCAGGCAGACAAGGAGGCAGGTAGACAGTGAGACAGGCAGGTTCCGACAGCCAATAGCAGTTAGGTGTTCTGTATGTTAAGTGTGTGTGCGTGTGTGTGTCCATGTCTTTGTTCTTTTGTAATGAAAATAGATCCACTTTAGAGCGTGGGCAAGCACCTGTCCATGCACAACCCTTGTCAAGTCGATTTCAGGGAGGGAATTCTGGCACGTTCTTCATCTTCTCTGCCGTCACACACGCAAGAAGTCACACAGTCTGTGCAGCACCAGTTGGCTTCAAAGGAATACATTTGTTTTTTACTGCCAGTCACCACATTCATAGATGACACAAGCCAAACTCCACTGCCAATGAGTGGGAAGTTAGCCAGTCCCTGCACGCACGCACGCACGCACGCACACGCACACGCACACACACACACAGCAGGTGATGTGCAGGTAAGCAGGCTTAATTGTCCTCCTGGACCTTAGAGGGAGGCTTGGAGTGCTGTGTGTGAAGAGATGCAGGGTGTCACTATTGGCGATGGGTGAAGAGAGGCAGGACATCGCTAATGGCTCTGGGTGAAGAAGAGAGGCAGGAAGTTTCTGTCAGCAGGGAAAGGTCATGTAGGTCACTGAACAAAAGCAAAGTCAGCCAGCTAGAGTGCCTCTCTGCCACCTCTCTTCTCCCTCTGCCCCCCACCCCCCCTCTCTCCTCTCCTCCACACCTGACTCCTCCTCAACAGCTCGATGGCCCCTCTGCAGGTCACTCACTTACTCATCGGCCATAAGTCTCAGGCAGAATTCTCCGTCTCTCCCCTCTGGTTTGTCTGACAGGAGGGGGAGAGGTGGGGAGAGGGGGTGAGGTAGAGTGTCTGGATCAGACTGGGTCATCACCCTTCGAAGAATGAAAGTATGAATCATGTGGAGGGGCAATCAAATGGCCCTGTGTGTGTCACCTTCCTTGTCCTACCCCTCTGTACCCTCCTCTCTCCACAGGGACCCTGGCAGCCTGGCTGGCAGGCAGGCTGAACCCCAGACTGTGACAGTCAATATTGGCCTGCAGAAATGAGCTCCAGTTCAACGACGCCTGAAACAGAAATGTTCCATTCTATTTCACGAATGAGTATGTACATATGTTCATGTAAATGGAAAAGAGTGCGTTCGTGATAAAGTGTGTTCATGTGTGTGTGTGTGTGTGTGTGTGTGTGTGTGTGTGTAGTCCAGAGAGGTCAGGTAGACTGTGACTGTCTGGTACAACACCACTGCAGTTCCTGGATCCAACAGCACCTGCTCTTTATTAGAGAGATTCTTCTCTTAAGGAAAAAACACTGTTCTCTGGTTGCTACTTGAAGAAGCAGCAATAACATTCGTCTACTTTAACCACCATCCAATTTAATTTAGGCCATGTGACACGCATGGCCACACACACACACACACACACACACACACACACACACACACACACACACACACACACACACACACACACACACACACACACACACACACACACACACACACACACACACACACACACACACACACACACACACACACACACACACACACACACACACACACACACACACACACACACGCATGCGCGCACAGACTTGCTAATACCACAGGCACTGTCCCTCACACAGAGAGAAGGAAATGTCAAGCATCGTTCATTGATTGCCACATAGCATTTCCTAGTACCAGTCTCCTATCTTTTTATAGCTTTGCACGCACATGCACACACACGCACGAGCGCGCGCGCACACAATGTGACAGAAAAGACAACAATGAGTGTGCAGCTACAGGTACATTAGGTTAATGTAGTTGCGTAGCTATACTGGCCCAGAGGCTGGGAGATTAATGAAGGCAGACACACTGCCGTCTTATCTACGATGAGAGCTTCCTTATTTGTTTTGATATTTAAGCTAGCCGACATGTTTTCAAATGGAGGCTAATTATGAATCGCATCTGAGGGCTTAAACTTTGTGTGGTTGCTGTCTGAAGCAGATTTCCATATGTCAAATGGGCAGGGCTGTGTTTCTAAAAGGATGTTAAGTGAATGCAAAGCAATGTGAGATTCTGGTTTCTGACAAGCCGACAGTGATTTCTCAGGGGGAAAATGCAGGGCAGAGGTGACCTTTTATAGAACAGCCCCACACACACACGCACACACGCACACACGCAATCATCCGTAAGTGTAGATTCAAATCAGTTACAGATAACTTGCTGTGTACCTCCAACAGTCTCTCACACGCATGCGTGCACGCACACGCACGCACGCACACACATACCGCTAAGAGCGGAAGGAATAATGTACTTTCTGCCTTTTTAAAATTCACAGTGCTCCCACTGGGATGAATCCGAAGTCTTAAATTCCTTGCTGGGGTGGAAAAATATGCTAACCAAATTAGTAAACACCCAGTTCTCCCTTGCTTCACTGAGGCCATGAATATTCATAGGAGTCACAGGGAGTGGATCTAACTTCCTGTCTGGCGCGCAGCAAAGCCCCCCTGCGGAGCCGCAGGTCCGTCTCTCTGCTCAGGTCCAACACGCTCTCAACAGAGGGCTGGACACCAGCGCTCTCACCACACTCACGCTCACAGGGCCCATCACCCAACACTCAGAGAGAGGGAGACAGGGTGAGAGAGAGAGAGGGGGGGGGGAGATGGAGTGAAGAGATAAAACAGAATAGTACTGCTGTAGCCACAGGGGGTCCTCTCGCTCGTTTGGGGGGGACGAACAAAAAGCGGGGAAAGAGGACTAAACACAAAACAGAATTTTAAATGCTAATTTGATCAACTGGAGAGACAAGAAAGAATATCTGAGAAATGCTCCGCTGGAGATAAGGAAGAAGAAAACTTTGCAAGGAAGTGAGCTACAGGGAACAGAGATAGAGACAGAGACAAGAGATGGAGAGAGAGAAACAGAGAGATGGAGAGAGAGAAACAGAGATGGAGAGAGAGAAAAAGAGAGATGAAGAGAGACACAGAGAGATGGAGAGAGAGAAACAGAGATGGAGAGAAACAGAGAGATGGAGAGAGAGAAACAGAGATGAAGAGAGAGAAACAGAGAGATGGAGAGAGAAACAGAGAGATGGAGAGAGAGAAACAGAGAGATGGAGAGAGAGAAACAGAGAGATGGAGAGAGAAACAGAGATATCGAGAGAAACAGAGAGATGGAAAAAGAGATGGAGAGAAAGAAAACAAAGAGATTGAGAAAAACAGAGAGAGATGGGAATCATTTGGCGCTGTCAGTTAGGGAGTCAGGCTAGTAATCAGAAGGTACCCGTTTCGAACCCCGGCTGTGTCAACATGACATTGTAACCTTGGCCAAAGCTTCACCCTACTTGCCTCAAGGTGGAATGTCCCTGTACTGACTCAATGTAGATATAGTATATATAATATAAAGTATTCTGAATCTGAATATAGAGAAAGCGCCTGCTGTTAAAAGCCCCCCCAAGGACACAGTGAACAGATGTTGATGAAAGCTGCGCTCGCAAAACCCCTCAGCTGAGTCGCCGGGGACACCGGCAACGAGTTAATCAATTTGGCCACCTTGTGACACTGGAATTGAACAACAACATTTGCATTTGTTTCATTCGAAGCGGTGGATTGGCTCATCTGTCTGCGCTCTGCAGTCCAGGCCTGAGGCGTCCTGTCAGCCTTGCAGCATCACCCACATCAGGCAGCCACACACTGTCGACGGCGTCCATGCAAGAAGGCTCTGTCTCTTGTCAAACTCTCTCTCTCGTACCTTTCACTCTCTTAGTCAAACTCTCTCCCTTACCGTATTTCTCTCTCTCTCTCCATCCTACTCTGTCTCTCAAACTATATTCCTGTCATCCTCTGTCACACTCTCCGTCAAGCTCTCTCAGATTGCCATGCTCTCCTTCTCCCGTGCTCTCAGATCCACTCTCTCTCCCTCCCAGATACTCCCTCTCTCCTCTCCAACAGCCAACCGCAGACAGCTATGAGCTGGGCCGCACAGCCCTCTGTTCATAGGAATACCTTGTTAGGATGGAGAGGAGAAACAAGACCGGGTATGAAAAAAAAAATCAATGGCACTGCGCTTTGAGAGGAGAGGTATTGATTTTTGATAGACTTCAATCAGTCGATCAATCCGCGGGTGCGGGTGAAGTAGTTGCTGCGCGGGGAGGCGAGGGCGAGAGTAGGAGATGCACGCGGAGGGGAGTCGGAAGACGTCATCTCGTCTAAAGTGTCCTTCAGTGTTGCTGCTGAAACGGAGATGAGAAGCGGTCGGCGGCAGCGGGAGCGTGTTCTGTGGCTGATCTAGTATGCTACGCACGCACACACAGCGGGCCGGCACAGACACACACACACACATTCAAACACACTCTTCCTCCCCAGCCTTCCTCCCACTGGACCTCAGAGTGGCAGGGCCAGTAAAGGAGGTCCTGTGCCGTCAGCCCTGGACAGTGGAGAGCCAGTGAGAGACCCCCCCCCAGCCCCCTCCCCCTCTCTCTCCCTCTCATGAATCATTCATGGAACTGTTCCCTCCAGCCCAGGCCACCACCTCACTTCTCCGTGGCTCCCAGGGTCCTCCCTGGCAGGAGCAGAGCTGCCGGCGAGCATCCATCCTGCCTGCCTCCCTCCCTCCCTCAGTCCTGCCTGCTGGGAACTGAGGCAAATCAGATCTGTTTTCATTTCCATTTAGCAGTGGCTGCTGTGGAGCTCCTAAACCTCTCCCTCCAAAAACCTCTCCCTCGCAAACCTCTCCCCCCCAAACCTCTCCCTCCCAAACCTCCCTGTCTGGTGAGAGTCCCTGGGTCTAATGGTGGATCCACCTCCCTGCACTGTGCTACCATCAGTTAAGATCACTGTGACTCTCACTGCTGCACCACAGCATCAAATTCCAACTGTCAAACTTCCTTAGACAGCAGGATAGGATGCATGTCACAGAATAGCGTTAAAAATATAACCTGCTGTATGAGGCAGGAGGCGGGGGGAGCTTAACTTCAGTTTTAGATTGATAGTTTTAGATTGATAGTTTTAGACAGGCCTAAGTGGCTGGGTGGCTTGACTGCTCTCAGTGGAGGAGGAGTTTCTGCGGTGTGTAGAGGGTGTGTAGAGGGTGTGTAGAGGGGTGTGTAGAGGGTGTGTAGAGGGTGTGTAGAGGGTGTGTAGAGGGTGTGTAGTGGGGTGTGTAGAGGGTGTGTAGAGGGTGTGTAGAGGGTGTGTAGAGGGTGTGTAGAGGGGTGTGTAGAGGGTGTGTAGAGGGTGTGTAGAGGGGTGTGTAGAGGGTGTGTAGAGGGTGTGTAGAGGGTGTGTAGAGGGGTGTGTAGAGGGGTGTGTAGAGGGTGTGTAGAGGGTGTGTAGAGGGTGTGTAGAGGGTGTGTAGAGGGTGTGTAGAGGGGTGTGTAGAGGGTGTGTAGAGGGTGTGTAGAGGGGTGTGTCGAGGGTGTGTACAGGGGTGTGTAGAGGGGTGTGTAGAGGGTGTGTAGAGGGGTGTGTAGAGGGTGTGTAGAGGGGTGTGTCGAGGGGTTTGTAGAGGGTGTGTACAGGGGTGTGTAGAGGGTGTGTAGAGGGTGTGTAGAGGGTGTGTAGAGGAGTGTGTACAGGGGTGTGTAGAGGGTGTGTAGAGGGGTGTGTAGAGGGTGTGTAGAGGAGTGTGTACAGGGGTGTGTAGAGGGTGTGTAGAGGGTGTGTAGAGGGGTGTGTAGAGGGTGTGTAGAGGGTGTGTCGAGGGTGTGTAGAGGGTGTGTAGAGGGTGTGTAGAGGGGTGTGTCGAGGGTGTGTACAGGGGTGTGTAGAGGGGTGTGTAGAGGGTGTGTAGAGGGGTGTGTAGAGGGTGTGTCGAGGGGTTTGTAGAGGGTGTGTACAGGGGTGTGTAGAGGGTGTGTAGAGGGTGTGTAGAGGGTGTGTAGAGGAGTGTGTACAGGGGTGTGTAGCAGGTAGAGGCTGGTGTTGCCTGAGTGTTCAGAACTCCAGCTAACACGTCCTGGAATAACCTTGCCTGCTGATGGAATAATGGAGCAATGGGAAGCAGCCACACTGACGCACAAGGAAATACGCGCGCACGCACACACTAACCTACACAAACACACACACACACACACACACACAAACACACACACACACACACAGGTGTGTGCCGACGTTACAGATCGGCGCCCTCCCCACCGTCAGCGACTACAAAAGGTGAGTTTATCAGGGATGACATTCAGCCGTGTCAGGTGAGTTTGGTCGCTGTGCTATAGAGAGGATGGCTGCGAAGGCCGTGACATTTAACAGCCGACACATCTGAGGGCTGTGGGCTGACGTGGAACGCTGTCGCCCCCCGACCTCTAGGGAGGACCTGTAACTGACGCACAACAGGCACAACAGCACTCCCCATGGAGAGCTGTGCGGCTGTTACTGCAGTGCCGCGGGCAACGTGCCGACTGCTCACGTTCCATGTTGAGGAAATACAAAATGGATACTTTAAAGTGTCGAAACTACAGCGTGGAGTTTGGTGCTAAAAATAATAAAGAGGTGAACAAGCAGACATTTACTGTGTGTGTGTGTGTGTGTGTGTATGCGTGTGTGTGCAGAAGAACCGGCAGAGGAAATGAGGAAGAGGCTGTGGTGAAGATGCCTCCAGCAGAGTCCCATGATGGTGGTCCTAACGATGATAAATGGTCAGACACACAGCTAAGCGGCTCCCTGGCGAAGCCCTGGCGCACGGCAAACAATGAGCGACGCTCCCGACAAAATTAGAACATTCTGGAGAAAGTCACGGGCGAAGGATGCGCCTTCTCCTGTCACACAAAGCAGACAGTCAAAGGTAAACAAAAGGAGGCGAAGCAAAAACAACATAAAAAAACAACAATACAAACAAAATAACTCAGCCGACTCGCGGTGCTTTGATTGCGACTCAGAAACATTATTCGATTTATGGAAATGATGTTTTTCCACTTTGCCGTTTGTGACATTGTTGTCCTGAGGCGGGGAGAGGAACTGGTTTCAACAGGACTTAGGAAACTGCAGAGCTCAGAACACACAAACAACCAATCAAGGAAGAATAATGACAACCCTGACTAATCCAACTCTGTTTGCGTAAGTGCATTCTGAGATGTGTTAATAATAACAACCATATATGAATAATAATAACAGTGTTACACAGGGCCAAAGTTGTGTTTTTAACTATTGTGTAGCCTTAGTGGCTGAGCTCCACTTTCTAAGGACCTAAAGGAGATCAAAATAAACAGAAACAGGTGTGGAAGCCAGTGACATTGTTTCCTCGCACAGCAAGGAAGTAAACTGCCGCTGGTCAACAACAGCTTCAGGAAGCTGCTTCCTGTGGCACCAACTGACCATGCCTTCCACAAGCATGTCGGTCCTGACTGCTCTGAGGGCGGGAAGGAGAGAAAGAGAGAGGGGAGAGGGAAAGAGAAGAAAGAGAGGAGAAGAGAGGGAGAGGAGGGCGAAAGGAGAGAAAGGGAGAGACAAAGAGGAGAGAGAGAGGAGAGAGAAGAGGCGAGAGAGAGAGAGAGAGAGAGAGAGAGAGAGAGAGAGAGAGAGAGAGAGAGAGAGAGAGAGAGAGAGAGAGAGAGAGAGAGAGAGAGAGAGAGAGTAGCTAGACATGTGTCTGCAAAGGAGGTCAACAGGCCACCCGTCTCCTGTTTCAGGGAACTGCACTTAAAACACATGGCAGATCATGCTGGAGAATGCTGCTGCGCTGCTTTTATCAGGGAGGTTGAAAGGCTCTCCCCCTTCAGAGAATGGATCAGTCGAGCGGGGGGGGGGGGGGGGGCGCAGGGCCCAGGTCACTACCTACGGAAGCCCCAGAAAAAGAGGTGAGGGAGGGATGATGGAGAATGGTGGGTGGGTGAATTGGACTGATGGTGCAGGATGGAAGATGGGGTGATGGGGGAGGGAGGAGAGGGGAAGGTGTTCCCGCACCTGGAGGATGAGCCAGGCTCACCGTTCCAGAACGTTCCATCAGAACTCAGTTATACAGCACGGATCTCATAAACCAGCGTGTGTCTTTTTCAAAGCGATGTGACATTTGTCATTGAAACTAGAGCCTGTTGGAGAGTCAACTGCAGCCGTCGCTGTCTGTTAGAGTCCAAAAGACTTCTCGGCTACGCAGCAGTCAGTCTTGTTTTATGAACGACACTTTATGAAAAATGGAGTCGAGCCTTCGCTGTCAGATATTGACAGTCTGAGTGCATCCTGCCTTGTGAGATGGGTCTTTCACCGGGCTGAATAATGTAGTGGTGAATATCCAGCCCGTTTACCACCCCCCCGCACACGCACACCATACCAAAACATCCTCGAATTCTCACAACAGCAGCACACACACACACGTAATTAGACACTAGTACACACGCACGCCTTGCTCCCTCGTGTGTGTATGCAAAGAACGCCCTCGCCCGACATGCACGTACACACACTTGCAAATATTTTGCACCAATCAATCCGTTCATTAGCACAGCCAGGGAGCCGTGCGGTGCGTGCAAGCGTCAGAAAATGAGTTATTCAGAAAATCCATTTTGTGGATAATTTCCCCCCACAAAACAAACCTGAATGGGCAAGTCTGTCACGGTGCTGTTCTTCAGTACATCGAGCCGCCTACCTCTCGGAGACCACCCCGGGGTTGCCATGGCACCGCCAGGGACATTTGAAAGAGGCGGTGAGTGCGTGTCAGCCACCCTTCGGCTTTATAACGCTCCATTGCTCCATCCATCAATAACCAGTCAATAATAAGCCTTCTCTCCCTCCATCCCTCCCTCCCTCCCAGCCTCAAGCTTCATATCCTTCCCCTCGCCCCCCACCTCCCCCTCCCTCCCTCCCTCCCCCGCTTGAGCCTGATTCTATCAAGCAGCTATCGACCTGGCTCCGTATTCCCGGGAGATAGCCGGGGAAACGCGCCAACCTGGCAGACCTTTTACTTCTGCGTTCCCGTTAAGCCCGGGAAAAGGTCACATGTTTTCCAGTGGCGTGTGGCAGCGGAGCCCACCTCTTCCACCTCGCCACCCGCTCGCCCGTGGGGCTGCCCTCGCTCTCCTAACGAGGAGGGCCGCGAAGGACGAGCGACGGCGCAAACGTCGCAGGTGGAGAGACGGAGCTGTCCGCTAACTGCTGCCGGCCACCTGCCCCCTCGCACGCTCGTTAAGCCGTTACACTGACGAATGGAAATCTCACGTCACTGTATCTTGCGAGCATTAGGTTTGACAGGGCGTGGAGCGGCAGTGGAGATGGAGAGAACTCTCCGGAAGACAGGAAGATGTGCAGATGTGCACAGGCTCTACCCCACAAGGAACCAGTCCCAGAAAAGTTTTCTATCTTGATACTGGACTGGATAAGGGGTAAGACTCTGGATCTGTAGTTTTAGCTACGATCAGGTGTTTTGGTGTGGTGGGACGAAAGATGGAGGGCTGTTTGCTCAGCTAAAGCTGCCATTTTAGCCTGCCTCACAGCAGAACAGACCGAATGAGTCTCCCTCTCTCCCTCTACCCCCCACACCCCCTCTCTCTCTCAAACACACCTATTGAAGCGAGTTTCATCTGCCAGAGCATCTCGAACCAAGCCCGACCAGAGTCGGCTAACGTGCCTCCGTTACCAAGGGGGGGGAGGAGAAAAAAGAAAATGTTGAAAAAAAAGGAGAGCAGAATGAAGGGAGACAAGCTTCACGACAGTTTAATCCTCCCGGCTCCGTGTGTCATTGATCTACAGGACTGGTCCAGTTGTACCAGTCGAACCTGCGGGGCAACGCTCCCCTCCCCTCTCAACAACCACCCCCTCTGCCTGCCCCCATGACAAGCGTGTCCCCGACTACCACACGAATGCCACGCTCAGGCCTTTTTTTTTTTGTAGAATGACTATTTGAGTGCGTTCTGAGTAACGGTTTGCAGGCACGCTGGCTTGGTGTCAAGCTATTACTGAAGCCGTTAGAAGCCACTAAAAGGAGGCTGCAGGCTTCGTATAATCAAGTGATGTTTTTCAAGACCGGAAAGCAGCGAGCAGGAGAGGACCCTGAAGATGCTGAAGACCGAGGAGGGAGGTGGGGAGGAGAGGAACCTGAAGATGCTGGGGAGGGAGGAGGGGGGAGGAGAGGAACCTGAAGATGCTGGGGAGGGAGGAGAGGACCCTAAAGATGCTGGAGACTGAGGAGGGAGGTGGGGGGAGGAGAGGACCCTAAAGATGCTGGAGACCGAGAAGGGAGGTGGGGAGGAGAGGAACCTGAAGATGCTGGGGAGGGGGGAGAGGACCCTAAAGATGCTGGAGACTGAGGAGGGGGGAGGAGAGGACCCTGAAGATGCTGGAGACCGAGGAGGGAGGGGGGGGGGGGAGGAGGAAGGAGAGAGCCAAGGGGGAGCAGTGAAGGGAAAAGGCAGACAGAACAGTGGAGAGTGATTCAGGTGGAAGACAGACAGCGCTCAAGAAGGCTTCCCGAAAGGACGGATGGAAGGAATTAAGGAAAGGTGGAAGGAAGGACTTAAGGAAGCGACAGAGAAGAGCCACGCTATGCGGGTGTGTACCAGTGCGGTTCGAAAGGTGCAAGGCCTTCGCAGGTCGACAGACAGGGCGGATACAGAGATGACAGAAGGCAGGCAGGTTGACAATGAGCTGAAAGCCTCTGAAAGCCAATCCCCCTGTCAGGCTAAATATGCTGAAAATAATGTGCTGGCACTGCTCTCCATGGTAACGTGGTGCCATGGCGCTGAAAGGCGTCGAGTTCCAGGCGTCTGCTGAGCACGAGGGCTTTGGTGTTCAGCTGTGATGAACACACAGGGGAGAGAGAGGGAGGGAGATCCACCCAGCCCAGTTTAGACATATCAACACACACTTCCACGCAAAAACACGCCGCTTCTGACAGACACACATACATACACAAGGAAGAGACAGTAGGACAAATGGGATGTAATGGAGTCTCTCTTTTAAGAGAGATTGATGAGGGGAAGAAGACTCAACAAACGACAACAAGCAGTGGCCTCACTGCTTCTAAAACCTCACATTCCTTCGTAATTTCGCTAATGGGGTTTGATTAGGGCAGAACACGATGTTCTGTATTGTACATCCCTGCACTCCAGCTCAAATTGCAGGTATTAGTACCACAGGTACAGGATACTGCTTTTAGAATGTGTCATAGCGTGTAGGAGTATGTGCGTCTTCATATCTGTGCGTGCGTGTGTGTGTGTGTGTTCACTGTCGGCTGAGCTTAAAAGCATGAAGATCACAAAGTGTGACGTGTGTAGGCGTTAGGCATGTGCGAGATTCTCTGTGATGTTTTTGTGTGTGTGTGTGTGTAGCGCGTATGTCCGTGTCTGTGTGTGTGCACTGAAGCAGTATTCCGTCCTGCAGAGTGATGGTCAGTGACATTACAGCCCATTCCCAGTCCTCCCTGGTGTGTCTGCTACCACCGTCCAGGAATAGGATGAGTGGGCAGGCCAGCGCCTGCCTGTGTAGCGGTGGACTATGTGCAGCCAGGGAACTCTGCTTTGTGAGCAAAAACAAAGAGAACGAGATGGTGGAAGAGAGCGGAGAAAGGCAGGGCAGAGAGAGAGTGAAGAAAGCAGGGAGGAGAAGGAGAGAAAAGGTGAAAGAGAGAGAGAAATAGTGCGACAGTAAAAGAGACAGGCACAGTGATATGGATGGGTAAAAAGGGAGGGAGAGGAGGAGAGAGTAGGAGTGAGAGAGAGAAGGAAGAAAGGGAGAGTAGGAGTGAGAGAAGGAAGAAAGGTAGAGGAGAATGAGAGAAGGAAGTAAGGGAGAGGAGGAGGGAGAGAGAGAAGGAAGGAAGGACGGAAGGGAGAGTAGGAGTGAGAGAAGGAAGAAAGGTAGAGGAGAATGAGAGAAGGAAG
The DNA here is from genome assembly GCA_030340665.1 of Neosalanx taihuensis. Taxonomy (NCBI): domain Eukaryota; kingdom Metazoa; phylum Chordata; class Actinopteri; order Osmeriformes; family Salangidae; genus Neosalanx; species Neosalanx taihuensis. Next base: position 13,129,570 of record CM059290.1, on the reverse strand, counting down.
GAAGGCAGAGTAGGAGTGAGAGAAGGAAGGAAGGGAGAGGAGGAGTGAGAGAAGGAAGGAAGGGAGAGTAGGAGTGAGAGAAGGAAGAAAGGTAGAGGAGAATGAGAGAAGGAAGTAAGGGAGAGGAGGAGGGAGAGAAGGAAGGAAGGGAGAGGAGGAGTGAGAGAAAGAAGGAAGGGAGAGGAGGAGTGAGAGAAGGAAGGAAGGGAGAGGAGGAGTGAGAGAAGGAAGGAAGGGAGAGGAGGAGGGAGAGAAGGAAGGAAGGGAGAGGAGGAGTGAGAGAAGGAAGGAAGGGAGAGGAGGAGTGAGAGAAGGAAGGAAGGGAGAGGAGGACTTGTGGCATTTCAAGCAAAGAACTTGGCTTCACTAACCAGGAACCACACATGACATTTCCACCTGTGTTACAACACAGGTGAACACACTGCACACAACACACAACACACTGCACACAACACACTACACACTACACACTGCACACAACACACTACACACTACACACTACACACTACACACTGCACACAACACACAACACACTACACACTGCACACAACACACTGCACACAACACACTGCACACAACACACTGCACACAACACACAACACACTGCACACAACACACAATACACTGCACACAACACACAACACACTACACACTACACACTGCACACAACACACAATACACTGCACACAACACACTGCATAAAACACACAACACACAACACACTGCACACAACACACTGCACACAACACACAACACACTGCATAAAACACACAACACACTGCACACAACACACTACATAAAACACACAACACACAATACACTGCACACAACGCACTGCACACAACACACTACACACAAGCAAACAATAGAACCCCAGCTAACAATAAACGCTTAGCACAATGATGAAGCAAATCATTAGAAACACGATGATCAAGTGATTTTATTCCATTTCTTTCCACACAAAAACGCAATTAATTCTTAACTGATTACATCAATGCCTCAGTCCCACAGTGCACCAAGCCTAAAGCAGCCAGTATATAGAGAGGGGGGAGGGAATATGAGTAAGAATAAACAGCCCCAGGCCACTCTTCTCCTGTAACCTTTTCTTCATATAACCTAGTACGGAGGGAGAGAAGCCAAGGGCTGCCTGTGTAGCCATAACCAGCCCCCTCCTCTTCACCAGCCTCCACAGCCCCCCGACTCTTCTGCCTTCACCCTCCCTCCATAACCCCTCCCTCTTCACCCTCCCTCTCCTTCTCTATCTACCCTTCCATTACTCCCAGTCTAGAAGGTTCCGTATAGTGACGGTGACTCAGATAGATGACTGGGGATTTTCACCTACTTACAGTAAACCCCTGCTAGCCCCTGCAGGAGAATGTGCTGTGCAACGGCTCCACCAACACATTCTCACACGAGTCATTTTTAGACCTTGTTCGTTCCTCTTTCTCTCTCTCTATCTCCCTCTTTCTTTCTCTCTCTGTCTCTCCCACTTTCTAACACTCCTCCTCTCGTGCCAGGTTCTCCCACTCACTCCCTCACTCCCTCTCTCTCTCTTTCTCTCCCCCTTCAGTCACAGCCTTCAACGCTAGTTTCACTTCCACTCCCCTTGTATTACCTTCCTTCCCACTGGGGTTTTGTCTGGTTTACAGTGCAGCTTGTGGTGCATGCTTATATATACATACATACATACACCCACATTTTTGTCCCTCATGCCATTTTTGGCAGACCGGCGATGGAAGGAGGAAGACAAGGAGAGAGGAAGAGGAGTAGAGGAATAAGTTACCGGTAAGTGAGGGATTCTTCTACCCGACTTTTCAACAAGAGAAGAAAAGCAAGAAAGGAAGTCAAAAGTGGAGCCGCAGAGAGATTTAGAAGAGACCCCCCCCCCCATTTCCTCCATTCACGTTGGTGTTCGTTCTGTGCGCTGGCATTGCACTCCGTCTCTGAGAAGATGTCTTAGATGCCTCTCGTTTATCAGAACCAATTCAATGATGGGATATAAATGTCCGCCCCTCCACCCCGCACCACCCACCCCCCCTCCACCCTGCGTCTGGAATTTTGAAGCGCCAATTATACATAAAAGCCAGTTCCTTGTGCTAAATAGCTGCTTGCTCTGCAGTACATTATGTTCACACAAGCACCCACACAACACCCCCAGATCAATACACTACCGTCTGCTATCAGAGCTGGTGCAGAGAGACTTGACAGGGGAACAATGTGTGCAGACGGGACCTCTGTGAGGGGCTCGACAGCGAGAGCACCTTGGGCGCTGTCGTCTTAACAGGGTCCTGAAGCTCCGTGATGATAACAGGAGGAGGAACAGCGTGAGGCAGGAGGGCCACAAAGATTCATTTTAGGAACAAGCATACAAAATAAGTGTGTGTGAAGTGTGTGTGTTGGGGGGGGGGGGGGGGGGGGGCACCTCCCACGCATGTATGCTAGATGCTAGGGTGTTTTACTGGGGTGTGAAGGCAAGCTAACTCCACACAGACAACAAAGGCTACAGCGTGAAGTGAGCCAGTCTATGCGGAGGATACAGATGCCTCTGTTGAAGGGCGGGTCGACTGTAAAACAACAGCAGAAAGAGGGACGGGTTCACGAGAGCAGACAGCGGCTCCTGTAATGATGCTTATCTATAAGACACAACATGCTGCCTAATGGTCTGGCTCAGCAGTCTCCCTCTCTCTTTCTCTCTGATGGTAATCACTCACAGGCTTCCTCTCTCTGTCTTTCTCTGTGTGTGTCTCTGTGTGTCTGTCTGTCTGTGTGTGTGTCTCTCTCAATCTTTCTGTGTGTGTGTGTGTGTGTCTGTCTGTCTGTCTGTGTCTCTCTCTCTCTGTTTCGCTCTCTCTCTGTCTTTCTCTGTGTGTGTCTGTGTGTGTGTGTCTCTCTCTCTCTCTCTCTCACAATGAAGACTAAGGATGTAGTTAAAGGCGTTCTCAGACCAGCTCGTCTCCTCTCCCTAAACGCTCCCTGGAGGATTGCAGACAGGCTGGTGACTTACTGTAAAAAAAAACAAAATAACCAGCGGCTCTTCTTCCTGTTTCAAATATATCTCAGAGTAAACAATGGGGGCCTGCGTGCCGCCCTCGCTGGAGGCCCACCCAGCCCCACAGAGCAGACCGGAGCACATTCAGTACATTATGCCCCAATTACACACAAACCATAGGAGACAGAAGAGAGCTAGCGGGGAAGCTTGACGCTCTGCCACTGCTCAGGCACTAACATAAAACGGCTTAAAGACACCCAACAGGGATCTGCCCCCACATATGGTCACACAGGTCCCCCACCACACACACACAGAATACAGACCGACACACACTTATGTATTGCTATACTTGTGAGGACCTGCGTATCAAGTTCAAAATTGTGCAAACCCTAAACTTAACCACTAAACTGAATTTATTTTTATTTATTTTTATAGACAGCTGTGAGGACCAGGAAAAGGTTCTAATGACTTACATGTCCTCACAAGAATAGTAAAACCTGAACACAAACACACCTCCATGAAACCTACATTGCCATGGTTGACGAAGCCGTGCTTCCTGGCGATGAGGTCAGCCTGCTCTGGGCCGCCCCGGATACGAACGGCCCAGGTGTTGGTGTAGAATTGGCTGGCCGCGTCCGTCTGGAGCGCTGCGGTCAGGAGGACCAGGGCCGCCCCCAGCTGCAGCAGGGCTAGCCGGGCCTCCATGAGCAGCAGAGCAGGGGCGGCGAGCCCTCCGTCAGACGCTCTGTCTGGTCTCCGTCTGTTTCAGCGCTGGGCCGCCGGCGCGCTACGGGCCAGTTCTCCCTCACAGCAGCGTGGCAGGGTGGTTACCTGGAGGGCAGAGGGCACCGTGTCATGTTTAGGCATGGCTGTCAGCACACATTTCTGACCCACCCCCCCCACACACTGTCTAGTCAATCCTTCAGTACTGCCGAGTGTCTCCACACAAGAAACCAGAGGTTTCCAGGAACCAGGCCCAGAGAAGGAACACTTTCTTAAGTTCCTCTTTCTGGCTTGCTCTCCAGCTACCACTGCTAATGAGGCCTTGATTGTGTAACCTCGGTACACTAAGCTGCAGAAGGATGGCTCTTTTCCTCCTTGGGGCCAATCTTCACAAGCTCGGGAGGGAGTGAAACAGAGAGAGAAAGAGAGAGAGAGAGAGAGAGAGAGAGAGAGAGGAAAGGAGGGAGAGCGAGAGAAGAAAAAGAGAGTGAACAATGAGAATGAGAGCAGAAACAGATGAGAGAGGAGAGAAGCGGGGGGGGGGGGGGGTTAAAAGAAGACAGCGGTGGTGGTTTGAGACAGGGCTCCAGCTGAGCCAGGCTGCGGAGCAGAGCTGGGGTGCTTCTCTTGACAGCTCGAGATTCGCTCCGGCCTGATCGCGCTGTGGGAAGGAGCGGCGGGTGACTTAAGTGGTGGCTTTATGCAGAGGCTGCATCTAAAAGCAGCGCGGCTCAAGCTTTCCCCTGGAGACCGTTCTGTTCAAGTGCCAGGGGAGGCTTTAACTGGCAGACCCACAGCACACACAGGCGAGGCGGGCCGCTCACACCATCCTGCCTCCTAACCAGCTGAACCCCATGTATCAATTCAGCTTCTTTGAGAGAACGGAATGAGTTGAGTGAACCACACAGGGGCCTTTTAAAAAATTGAATCCGGTCTAAACTTTTTCCTCAGCTTGACTTAGAAACAGTCAACAGTCAATTGGGAGGATATCTTTGTACTGTGCAGTGATGAGGGTGAGGATGAAGGGGTTGGAAGCAGGCGTCCTGGTCACTCTCTGACAGCCACATACGAGTTTGGGAGAGGGGCTTTTTTTTGCTAGCAGTGGGGGGGAGGCAGGAGGAGGCCCACCCAAGCAGGTCTGTCACCCTGCATGTGGAGCAGTCTTCCTCAGCTCATTAGACCCAGAGATAGAAATGGCGCACCAGGCTGAGTGGGGGGTCTCATTGACACGTGGAGCGGGGAGAGAGGGAGGGGAGCAGGGAGGGAGGGGGAAAGGAAGAGAGCAGTAGGGAGCGAGGCAGGGTAGAAGGTTGGTTTGAGAAAGGGAGAAAAGGAAAGAGAGCGAGATCTCAAATATTACGAGTCTCCACCCCACCACACACACACACGCACACAAACAATACTGCACAGAGTAGCAAGCGAACAACTACAAACTCAATTTAAAGATAAAGAGAGAGACAACAAAACGCAATAAACAAGAGGGTCTGCCAATGACAACACTCTTACCAAAAAAAAATCGACCCCCAATAGCTGTAGCCCTCACATCAAGGCCATTAGGCAGAACCTCAGCTTTAATGTTGGCTTCACTGCGGTACTCATTAGTGGATTCAACCAGCGGCTGATGAGGGCTGGGACAGCAGGTCACTCACCTACCTGGTATCAGGAAATGACACAATATCGGTAATAGCTTATCCTCTCTGGTTCCAGTTAATGATGGACCTGAACGAAACCTAACATAATTCCAAAGAATGTAACTTCGTAAAACCCTATAAAAAGCTTTCTTCCTCGAATAGAGTTGAGTACAAAAAAAAACGTTAAAAAGGATAATTCCAAGGCAGAGAGGTGGTATGAGACCTGGTAAACATCCAGCCCATCAGGAAGTCAAACAACATTCACCCTAATTATGCAGGTCTAAGAAGGCGGATGACAGTGCTGCTCTCGGTTCGCTATCAGCTCAAAGGCAGAAGGAAGATAGAAGAGACGGAGCGTGTCTCCTTTCAGGTCCTCTTTATTCGATATGGGCCTGGCTTCCCCATGTCCCTCCCTGACAAGCACTACCCCCAATCATTGCTTCCTCCCCTCCCTGCCCTAATCACTTGAGAGAGAGAGGGAGGGAGGGAGAGAGTTGGAGCCACCACGCTGGCTGTTTTCATTATTGTTTTAAAGCTGCCATAAAACAACAAGGAAGTGGCCATCCGACTTGACCACGGGTAATTCTGCCGATCAGCAGCAGTAAACGATCCCTCTGACCGCCCAGATCTGTGAATCCGCTGAGCTGTCCACAACACATTACTGCTCCAGGTAGGATGGAGAAATGCTGGACCAGGGAGACCTGACCATGCTGCAGTAACGGTCCAGGCTGGGGTTGATGGTGCCGGGGCAGGTCGTGCAGGGCTGAACTGATACTCTAGGTCCTCTCTCACCCTGGCTGACTCGGGCCAGCTCACTTTCCCTCACACACACAAACTACCCTACACTCCCCCCCCACACACACCCCCCACACACACACCCCACACACACACCCACACACACAGATGGAGGCAATGGTCAGACAGCGGAACAGTGCTTATCACGTCAAGCACGTCAGGCACACAGCACCCACACACATAAACACCTATAAACACACACACACACCTGCAGGACGCCTTCGCTTTATCAGTGTGAGCTGAATCTTTGATGATATGTCTGAGAAGCATCTGGCAAGAGATTCATCCTGGACAACACAACCGGGAGGAGTGAACACAGCGCTGCATCGTGGCACTTTCTCATTTCTCATAGTCACAGCTGTATCGGTGCTGTCACTCAACATCACTCTGAGATAGGGTGTATTTTATGGCATACAAACTTCTGGGAAAAACTGTGTTCCCATGGATATCAGTCACCTGGACAATGGCGATTGTTCGCCACCGTCATAGTCTGACATAACTCTTTTGTTTATCTTCTCATGTGACAACTCCACCCTGCCTTCAGACTGCCAGAAGATCGTTTCACACATAAAACCCAACCACAGCTACAGTGCAAGTACAGACAAAAGGGAAGAAAGAATGCCATTCAGTACGCCCAAATCTTATGGTGTGCAGCTGAGCCGCTTAGAAACTAAGCACGGAAAATCCACAGAACTTTGAAATGTTACATTCCAACTGGTCGGCCGGCCAGGTGACCTGGATGTTCACTGCTGAGATTCCAACAGGCATTAGATCCCACATAAACCACAGCTGAAGGGGGTTAAGTTCAGTCATAGCCAGTTCATGTTTGTTTTTGTTTTGTTTGTTTTTACATAATCAAACTATTCTGTTTGGCAAACAGGGTGGCTACAACCAAAGTTGTACTTCCATGAGTCCAGACCAATATTATGGGCTAAGCAATCCATGAAATGTTGAAAACAACCTCTCTCACATGTAAACTAAAATACTGTCTGCTGACGTACTGCCACACCAGCCTCGGGCTGAGGCGATGCTACAACAACAGATGTTAATGAACATATGAACCAGTTTCAGCTTTACAGTAGCTAATTATAAAATGATAGGCTACCGAAAGACAGACACAGAGACTGAGAGAGAGAGAGAGAGAGAGAGAGAAAGAGAGAGAAAATAAAGAAAGAATGAAAGAAAGAAAGAAATGGGGGTGGGAGACAGACACAGAGACTGAGAGAGCAACAGAGACAGAAATAGAGAGAGAGTGAGAGAGGAAGAGAGAGAGAGAGAGAGAGAGACAGAGAGAGAGAGAGAGAGAGAGAGAGAGAGAGAGAGAAAGAGAGAAAATAAATAAATAAAATAAAGAAAGAAAGAAAGAAAGAAAGAAAGAAAGAAAGAAAGAAAGAAAGATATGGGGTGGGAGACAGACACACAGAGACTGAGAGAGAGACAGAGACAGAAATAGAGAGAGAGTGAGAGAAGAAGAGAGAGAGGAAGAGAGAGAGACAGAGAGAGAGAGAGAGAGAGAGAGAGAGAGAGAGAGAGAGAGAGAGAGAGAGAGAGAGAGAGAAAAGAAAGAAAGACAGGAGAGAAATAGAGATATGGGGTGGGAGACAGACAGACGCAAATCAATAAACTGCACAACATAAGGCCATGTGTGACATGACAGTCTGACATAGTCGTTCTTACCAAAAGATGATTGGTTAAAATTTCAACTTCTATAATGAAGCAGAGGAAGGAGCTCCATTCTCTAGTTGGACTTGCTGGCTAACAAACAAAAAAACAATATTGGCTCCGAACAGACACATTGTTCAGAGAGGAATGTATCTGTGCTCAACTCTCCGCCTGTGCCAAGTAAATAGGATCAGTTTAAGATCCATCTAACCTCCGGCTGATTCTGCAAACATGAGCTTGTTCCCTCCCAGCTTTGCGTCCCCCTATTCGGCTTCCTTCCTCCCACCCTGCCCATACAGTATCCAAGCTCACATCACATCAGATCAGTCCCTCCCTTTGCTTTCTTAATGCACCCAGCTCCTGTTTCAGCCGTTCAAACAACAACAATAACAACAGAAGTAAGTATTGTGTTTTTTTGTTGATAAATACATACCATCATGGGAGGTCAACATAATAAAGCCCAGACCGCATCATGTCTCTAAGCATCTCCTCTGCAAATCCCCTCGCTGGTTGTGAACACTTCGGCGATCAAGCTGGACTTTAGATGACCTTATTGTTGCCCGGGCAGTTGTACTAGACACTTGTAAGATCACCAGTCCAAGGTGTGTCCAAGGAACTGCAACATGGTTCCTCTGATCGGAGTCTGATCTAGTCTAGATAGTCTGACCGGATCCAGGCTCTTCTTGGTGGAACTTTTCGCATCGCTTCATCTGACTGTCTGTCTTATTGTTTTTCGCAGCTTTTCAAACATGCAAACTTGGAAACCTATTTCCTAAGTGGGACAACACGTTTCTGTGTTTGTTTCTCTCTCTCCTGCGTATCTTCTCCAAATTGCACGGACGTTATCTGTTCAAATGGAAGTGTACAATGTGTGTCTGGTAGTCGCAGCTAAGCTGGAATATGCCCGAGCTGGATCCAGTTTAACATGCTGGGAGTCCACAGGGTGCGCTTGTTTTGATTATCGCACTGTGCTGGTTTAAACGGTGAGGAATTAGTGGTGAATTCTTTCCTGGGGGTTTAATCGCACAAATACGTTTAGTTTTGGTTTCAAATGTTTTTTTTTTCACGTAAATGTGAACGTCACAAGGAATTTGACAGTTTGCGTGATTTTACTTTTTGAAAGCAAAGACGAACGCCGCCCATGTGTTGAAATAGCGGTTTACGGTGTAGAATATCGAGTGCGCTTAACACCCTCGTGCCCAGGAAGTACGTCACAAGACGTTTTAAGGTTTAACGCCATTAAAGCTGGTGTTTAAATACATGCAAGTGGTAGGTTAATTGGTCAAAGTGACAACATAATTGTCCCTAGTATAAGGAAACAATAGGGAAAATAATAAAAATAATAAAATAAAAAATAAAAAATAAAAGCTGGTGTGTCAGCGCCATCTACTGCAGAAATACTGGATAAATACTAAAGATGTGCTTTGTGTGTGTATTTCCATAGAGGGTGCTGTTACTGCAGGATCTTTACTCTGGCTCGCTTCAAGCAGTCTGGTTTCCAAACCTGCAAGCCCGCTTGCTGCTGTTAGCACGGGCCAAAGTTATCCCGGAATAAGGACAGCACGCATGTGCCGTCAACCCGGATATAGAATTGGATGCTCTTCTTCCATTTTTATGAAGCTATATTCCATTTAAATATAATCAGCAAAACTGACGATTTGTCAGGGCATTTTAGCACGTCTATTTAAACCGGTCCGAGCCGGGTTAAACAGTGTAGCTATGAATGTCACAACTGATTTGCCGATCGCTGCAGTTATGATGAAAACGTGATGCAGCAGCTTACTTTAGCTCACTGGAAAATTGACTTTGCATGTACCGTTAACTTTTGATGAATTTGAGTGGGCAAGATGGACTACCGTGGAAGAAGACATGAGCGTGGAAGCAACTGGTCTGACCCAGAGATAGTTGAACTGCTCCAGCTGTGGTCCGATGAGACCGTCCAACTAGAGCTGGAGAGCTCCCTGAGAAATCAACACGTGTTTGACAGGATAGCGGCGGCTCTGCGAGACAGGGGCATCTATCGCACTGGTGACCAGTGCAGGGAGAAGATCAAGAAGATGAAGCTGGAATACCGACGGATCAAAGACAATCACAAGTTGAGGTCCTGGAAGTTTTACGATGTAATGGACAGGGTCTTAGCCAACAGACCAGCCGTAACGTATTCCTCTCTGGGAGGTGCAGTGATCGCCCACCAGGTCCTGCACAGTCCCAGCGGGACAGACTCGTACATGCACGGGCTCCCTGCACCTACTTTTGGTCCTGCGACCTCGGGAGGGTTCTTGTTTGGCAACCCGCCTAGGCCAGGTGACGACGCGCTGCGCGTTAAATGTGAGGACGTGGAGTCTGGAGATGGAGCACCTCCACAGCTTCTCTATAATTATGGGTCCGAAGATGACCAGGAGACGGGGAGGAGATCTGGCGGGTTGGACGAGGACCCTGTGTCCCATGTTGAACGTGGGGAGTGCATTGCAAACATGATCTCTCCATCAGGTTAGCTAATTTAGCCAGATGTGGCATATCAGTCTCTGTCCATGTGGCCAAGTAGTCATCCATAACATCGTCTTCATCATAATATTGTAGCTTTGAAGTCCACCACGCTCTCAGAACCGTTAGCTAAATGAGCAATAGGCTGATGAATGGGATCATTAGTTTAGTTACAACATTGATAGGCCTTTAATCACTGTGCATTTGTATGGCCCTGCAGCTACAGAGAGAAGCTATCACCCCCCTGACAGTATTCTGCCTGCAGACTTCTCCGACCAGAACCTTGCCGGTTCCATGGGCACGGGAGCCTCCACCTCTGCTGCTCCTGCTCACGTGGACCCTGAGGGCCAGGGAGAGCAGCAGGGTCCCCGCACCCGGCCCCACGAGCGGCTGAGGAAGCGACGGCGGGGTGCCGGGCGGGGGGCCTGGTCGTGCGGGAGCCATGGGGCCTTGGACCACGCTCTGGTGAGCTTCTTTAAGTGGCAGCGCTCGGCAGAGGAGCGCCTCCTGTCCCTGGAGGAGGCGCGTCTGGAGCGGGAGGCACGGGCGGAGGAGCGGAGGGAGCATCAGGAGGAGAGGAGGGCGGAGAGGGAGAGGCAGCACGAGTTGCGTCTCCTCAGCGTGTTCGCCGGGGCCCTGGCTGCAGCCAGGCACACTGGCCCCTCCCCTGCTGATAGCACCCAGCTGCCTTCCGCCCCTCCCTCTCTCTCTACCCAATCTGTCTCGACATCCCCCACCAACCCAAAAGCCCCTTCTGTCCCCTCAACCCTGTCCAAGCAGCCCGTCCTCCGTCCCCCCTCTGCAGAATCAGTCATCCCCACAGGGCCTCCCCCTGGATCTGGACCCATCCTAGCCACTCTGAGAGGGGCTGACACACCTGGGCACAGTGTTTACCTGTCTCGCCGCGGTAACACCATCCGACAGCACCAGGGCATCCTGCAGGAGGGCTACACCCAGTACCATGCTGATAAACATCATGACACCGACAACCCTGGCGTGAGTGGAACTAATTTCTCTATTTGGCGCCTGTAACAACGGCACAATTGCAGCTGTGATAACATCTCCATTATCAGGTGCTTGCACAGTGCCTCGCTGGTAAATAATGTTGTGTGACTCATTCACAGGGAATCCTTAACATGGGCACCAGTGAGAACAAGCTGTGCTATGATCTGCTTCATAAAAGGGTGAGAGACCGAGTGGGGGGGAACCAGGGAGAGACTTGGAGAGACAGTGGAAGATGAAACAGACCGTAGTGGGAGGCGTTGTTTATGTGGTCATTACCAAATAATGACCCTAGTGTTATTACATAGTTAGTGGTCCAGCCTGTTTCTAACCCTGCAGCATGCTTCCTGTTTCCTCCCAGCTGGCCCAGTCTGACATGCAACACATGGACGCAGCCCTGCTTCAGTATCCAGATTGGAAAGGCCACCGCTTGTAAGAATCAGTGTCTAATAAAAAAATAGATTGTGACATTCCATAAAAGTTTGACTAGATGAAAGACTGGCAGTGGTTCGATAGTATGCTGAATTTGCCCCCCATCTCCCCCTTTGGTAGTCTGAGAGAAGAAGTTGCCAGATTCCTGACACACTACTGTCACCCCCCCAGTCCGCTGAAAGCTGACAGTGTGAGTTCTCTTCCTTGGCTAAAAGTGGTCAAAACCTTTTTTTCGCGCCGTAGTTTTGTCTCACGAAGTTCGCTAATCACATTTCACACTGCGTGTGCTCAGGTTGTGGTGATGAACGGTTGCGGTTCTCTTTTCTCCTGCATTGCTGCGGTGATCTGCGACCCTGAAGGTAAGGCTTTGACCTCTACATACATGGTTCCCCCCTGCCCTTGAGTCCAGCTTACAAAGGCTCCAGGTCTCACAGTCGTCCACACTGTTTCAGATGCCATGCTCATCCCCACCCCGTTCTATGGGGTGATCACTGAGGACCTGCACCTCTACAGTGGAGTCAGACTCTTCCATGTTCCCCTGGACTGTGAGGTACTCTAGGACACGCCTTAGATGTTCTGGGCTCCTCTCTGTTTACTTAGTGTGAGTTAATGCTGAACTTTGTGATACAACTATTTTTACGGACGTGTGTGTGTGATCTCAGCCCAGTGGTCTTGGCAGCAGGCCTTTCCACCTCACCACGTCCCATCTGGAGAAGGCTCTGACAAACGCCAAGAGAGAGGTGAGGTCACGCAAGGCTAGTTCAAACCAGCCTGCAGTTCCAGGCTAGATCAGTCAAGCACTGATACTACAGGACAAACATGTCGTGTTCAGCACACCCCCTGCACACTCGCATTGAAAATGACAGTCGAGACGTTTGAACCATCTGGTAACCCTCCGGTTCTTTGGCCTTCTCAGGGGGTGAACACCCGAGCCGTGATCCTGGTCAACCCTCACAACCCCCTGGCAGAGATCTACAGCTCCCAGGAGATGAAGGGCTTCCTGGAGTTTGCTAAAAAGTGGGTCATGAATAGTGGGGTGAAGGCCTCACATGAATGATTGAATGCCGAACGCACACCCTGCATATATCCTAGAAGTTCCATTTTCAGAAGAGCTGCGTCAGCATGGAAAAGGACCTTGATCAAAGTACCCCCATATCTTACCCACCACTTTAAATTCAGGGGTGTTCGCTCTTCCACCAGCTCCCTGCCAGGGTGTCACGTTCTGGGGAAGCACATTGCTTAAGCAGCCTCAGTATCCATTAGCTGTCATGTGCCTTGACAGAGTTAGCCTAATAGTGAAGAGGTTTGTCACCTATGTGGAGGATATACTGGAACCTCCTGAAAAGCCCCTAGACGTTGAGCTGCATATTTCCTCTTAAAGATACCCAAAGCACAGGAACTTTTTAGCATCTGTTGTCTGTCTCTTCACACACACACACACACACACACACACACACACACACACACACCGCCCCTTGCGTGTATTCTGTGCCTCTGTATTTAGACACATAAAGCTGAGAGCTTTTACACAGCTCCTCCCAAGGCTTATGAGAGAGGAGCCGTTTCACTGCCTGTGCTCATTCTCTCCATAATAAGACAAAGTAAATATCATTAAAACCGTGCCCGACCAATTGTTAATAAATGTTGTCTCATTTTATTCTTCTCAAAATCCTCCTCCCTACCTCAGGCACAAGCTGCACGCCATCGTAGACGAGGTCTACATGCTGACTGTGTTTGACGACGCCGTCCCGTTCCGCAGCGTTCTCAGTCTAGACAGGTAGCGTGGGGCTTTTTATACCATATGTGTATGGTGTATATATCGAACTCTTACCACTGCTTTGCCTGTTTTCCAGTCTACCTGATCCTCAGAGAACACATGTTATGTGGGGAACCAGCAAGGTAAAAGTCTGTGTGTGTATGAGTGTGTACAAACTGTAGTGCGTTAAATAACCATACTGTATGCAAAACTTGCGTATGTGTCATTGAGTATGTGTGGTGGGGTTCCTGCAGGACTTTGCGTTGGCTGGGATGCGTGTAGGTACACTGTATACTCAGAACCAGGACCTGGTTGAAGCTCTTGACCAGATGGGAGCGTTTCATGGTGTGCCTGGACCCATACAACACCAAGTGGCCCAGCTGCTCCAGGACAGGGGTGTGGACACACACGCTCATTTACACACACACACACACAAACACACACACACACACATAGACACACTGAACATACATACACACACAAACAGTATTTCTGTATAGCCATACCCCCACAGTTGGAAGGCAAAGACACCCCAACTTACATGCATTTGGAAGGTCACATTGGTCTGTGCCGTGTTTCCAGACTGGGTGAGTGGAGAGTTCCTTCCAGAGACAAGGCGGAGACTTCAGGCTGCTCACAGCTACATGAGCAGGCAGCTCCAGGGCCTGGGCGTACCCTACCTCCACCGGTCTGCAGGCTTCTACATCTGGGCAGACCTCAGGAAGGTGAGGACCCCACCATGGAGCTCTCCAGCCCTGCTCACACACACACACACCGTGAAGGAGTTGCTCCCTGCGAGGCTCTGTTTCGAAACATCTGACTTAGCATTTTCAAGGATTACAAGAATCTGGGGAATCTCTCTATAATATACCTATACATTCTAGTTTATTATCTTATTTAGGTTCCATATATGTTTGCTACATCCTGCCACAGTAAATTTTGTGTTTGTGTAACTTGCATGGCGAATAAAAACCTATTCTGATTCTTCTGATTCTCTGTGTCTCTGGCAGTACCTGCGCGAGGCTTCGTTTGCAGAGGAGCTGTCCCTGTGGAGGTGTTTCCTCAGACACAAGGTGGTGCTGAGCTGTGGGCAGGCCTTCTCCTGCTCCACTCCAGGGTGGTTCCGCATAGTATTCACGCTTCAACAGCGCCACCTGCAGCTTGGTCAGTGCACACACAACAACAGCGCCGACCACACATCGCAATCATCATTGCGGCTTATTAGAGAGAGTACTGCAGGGAAGCACTTGGAGGGAGACCCATACATGTGGATTTGCAGCTAGTAGCATAACAATGACTAGATTCGAAATGCGTATGTTTTCTCAGTCTAGCTAAGAGTATGTTTTCCTTTCTACTACATAGCTGTGCTATTCATGTACATATTCATATATGTTTAGACTCGTTCGCAAAGACGAACATCTCCTATGTTCCAAGCCGGGCAGATCCACCCAGCGAGCTGACAGGTGGAGATGGGGTGGTGTGTGTGCATGTTTCAGGCATGGAGCGGATTAGAGAGGCCTTGGAGGAGATGGAGGCAGCAAGAGGCTCCTCTGGCCCAGGAGGCTCCACACTATCTGGGGGGCAGGAGGAAGGCTCGGTCAGGGGTCTGAAGAAGGAGGATAGTACCGACTCAGACAAAGCTGTGACCGTCAACTCGGTGTCTGTCAACCTGCAAGAGAACAAACCAACAGACGAGTCAAGGCAGGAGGGCAAGCCCGCCCCCGACGTCCCCTCATTGGCCAGCGAGGACTTGGTGCTGCTAGACTGCCAAACGGCTCAACCCGCAGATGGATTGGACTCTCTGATTGGTGCTCTGAGACATCAGATCCGCTCCTCAGATTGGCTGGAGAAGAACACCCCCGAGCTGTCCACTGGGCAGGACCCGACACTGCTGGACGTCTTTACAGAGCTGCTGGACAGAGCCAGGAAATAGGAGCCACGGAGGAGACGAACTGTTGATAAACACGCCTACACACCTAAACACACCTACACAACTCAGTTAGAGGCTGACCTGTTTTCTTGTTGTGTTGTCCTGTTCTAAAATGTGTTCAAAACGTTCATGATTGTGTATTTCCGTATCACAAGCTGTTACATCTGTAACAAATGAAAATGCGTACAGTGATCCAAAAAAAAAGAAAAGAAGAATAAAGCCAATATACAGTATCAGATCTCATCAGTGTTGATCTTTTTGGTTAGTTGTTTAAAAAAGTACCGGTGCAACTGTGATCATGTCAATTATACAAGTAATGTGAAATGGATGTGTAGCATGGTAATAAAATATGCTTGAGACCATATTGAGTGTTTAATGTTAGAGTTGTCACGTGGCGTTTTTGTCAGGAGTGGGTGTCTGGAAATACACAGTCTTACATGAACCATGATACTGGTGGTGGGAGACAAAAGAAAACATACTTCCGTTTGTATCAAGTTAATGTACGAGGAGGAAGTGGGGTTTTCCTTGCTGTGTTATTTATATTCACTTTATATTCACTTTTCACTCACTGGTCTGGACAGAAAAGGACTGAAAACGTAAAATATAACGTTTGCTTTTTATTTGAGACGTTGCATGAACAAACTGTAGTTGATAAACTATTTCGGTGTTTTTCAAGCTTTTTCTTCATTGCGGCTCCCAAATATAAAAAGACCTTATCAACACCTCTGATCTTGGGGCTCGTTATGGTGTCAATGCATCTGCAGTGCATCACATGCGAAAGTTATGTACTACTAAGTCAACTTTCGTATTCATGAACGACATGTGTCAGTGTTTGTGTTCACTCGCAAATACTTTGTTTGAAAAGGAAAGTGGCTGGCATGAGCCGTCAGTGTGTCACTGCTGGAGGTTAAAGGGAAGTTAACCGCTGCTTGGGGTGGGTGGTTTCCATCTCTTGAGATGAGGGAGTACCGGGGGCGGATCAGGGCAATACGTTACCGACGGAGGGAAAGATCTACTACAGTGTCATATTCCACCGCACTGTAGGTGGTTTATGTGTTCCCCGGCGCTGATGTCATCACTGACAGTCGTTCATCTCCAGTTTTGAAGTACAGTAGCTCGATAACTCTGAATATCACTGAAGAACACAGTCCAGAGTTCAAGTTTACACCCTCCGTCTACAAGATTTTACTGCACTTCAAACAGGATAAAAGGTAAAATGACTGTTTTAATCCTGTCTGCTGGATAGCCACTTTCTAAATGTTCTAAAACATAAACATCCCCTCTTGTGGGGATCACTTTCTAAAAGTTTCTAAAACTTCTGATGTTGAGATGTGTGACTTACAACTAAAAATATGTGAAACAACGTTGTTTGTAGAAAACATTTTTAAAAACATACGTTTGAGGTCGAAACTGAAACACAACTGTGGGGGAGTTTCATTTCTACCTGTCTCCCTCCCCTCACCTCTCCATCTCCTCTCGTCACCCCACCAGTGTGGCAGGATCATGCAGCTGGAGCTGGACAAGCCCGGGAGTCGATATCGGCTGGCCCAGTCCACTGTGGGCCTACTGGGGTGCCTCTGTGTCACTTACTCTGTGTGGAGCCCCGGCTGGCTGGGCGACAAGGGACTGTGGACCCACTGGAACGACACGGAGACAGAGCAGATGCAGCAGGCTGGACGACCCGCAGAGGGGCTCTTCTTCAACGGTGAGTGGACAAGTTGGACGTCTGTCAGGATCCCAAGAATCTTTGTCAGCGATGTGAGATAGATGGTTGTTATTTGTACCTTTGAGGACATTCTTATCTCCATGTATAGTGTATGACTGACTCACAGACTCAGAGATGATAACACTTACAGTGGTGATAAGACTTATGACAAAGCTAGTTACTACGAAGAACTGAAAACTAGTCAGTTATAATGATTATTTGTGTTGAGACAGATTCATCGATAGATGCATAGATGCGTATGAAGCGGAATAAAAATAATTGTTTTTGGACAGGATGTTGATAATCAAAGAGAAGTACAACTTGTGAGGCAATAAAGTATGCTTACCCTATCATGTGACTTCAGGGTAAAGGTTTTGGACAGCCCTACAGTACATTCTCGTTGCTCAGGTTCACACCATGAACAGGTGAGAACTTGCTCCTGCTGTAGCAGAGTTGTATGATCATAATGTACCGAGGAGGGGGCCCACATTCTGGCATAACTGTACTAAACCCCAGCCATTGCTACATATCATGGAAGTGAATCAAGGGAAAGTACAAGACTTAATGAAACATTTCGACAGTCATTTGTAACAGCAAGCTCCTCGCTAGTGGATATTAGAGGGTGATTGAGCTGTTTTTGCCTCTTCAATTCAGGTGTGCAACGACTACTAGCAGGCAGGTATAGACATGTCTGTAAAGCATGAAGAAACACAAATTGTGCTAAAAGGATGAGGCACAGCCACATTTTTGCGTATGTCTGTCTAAGATCAAAATTGTATGTCACTTCCTATACATTCCTGCATCATTATTGTCAATGCAAATGTGTGTGTTTCAGTCCTGGAGGCCGAGCGAGTGTTTGCAGTGCTGTCCTTCCTCATGGCAGTCAGCTCCGGAGCTCTATGTCTGGTGTTCATCTTCTGCTGGACGTCTCAGACAGTGCGCTCCTACTCCAACACCCGCTCGCTGCTCATGGCTGGGCAGGCTCTGTACCCCACCACCCTGCTGCTTCTCACACTGGGACCCACTGGTTAGTACGGGCCCTCCGGTACACGGCAAGAGATGGGTGTAGCTTAGCTGGAGAGCATTTGGTCGCACCAACAATGGCCGCCATTGTTTTTGTTAGGAAGAGCAGTGAGAATATTCCATTGCCAGAGATAATGGCTTTTTTGCCTTGCTATATGTAGATGGAAATATGTAGATATGTATTTAAAACTTGGTTGGTTGACTTAAAAGACAGCTAGCTTCCGTTGCTTCTCTTTAGTTGACCACTTAAATTCTGGAAGCTTTTACGTCAAGCGGAAGTTATGCCTACAAAGGAGCCCGTTTTTTTTGTTGTTTTCAGTAGCCTAGTTTAATCCTATTATCGGAAATAACTTTGCTACATAGGAAAGATCCTTGGTGTAGGAAGCGCTGTGGTGGCTGAGGAAAAACACAAAAGGACATACTGTGCAACAAAACTGACCCACATGGGCACTGCCAGCACTGTGGCTGCTGCCTAATAGAAGGATCAGTGTGAGCTCATACACGTTCAGGCGTGTGCCTGCCCCCAACTGGGAGGCCCATGTTTAAGAACAGGTGCACTATTTCTCAAATATTACAACGGATCCTTTGATTAAATATCTCCCCCCTTGTGTGTTGGATAGAGACATCGTTTTTATTGAAAGGTTCCGCCAAAGGCGCTCGAATCATCCCTTAATCCTTTCTCTTTCTTCAGGATTTTTCTTCTGTCTCAGCTGGACTCTCTTCACCCATCAGCACTGGTCGGACATCAGCAGTGACTTTACTTCCCTGGGCTCCTCTTATTGGCTTGGGGCCGTGGGCTGGCTCCTGCTATTGGTCGTTCTGCCTGTGGTCTTCCTGGTGGAGCAGTGTGTTGTCCCCGACATCATCAACGAGCTGAGGTTGTGGCAAAAGGAATCCCAGCTGCCCTACGCCATCCGATCCTTGAGTGAAGGTCATAACCATCGTAAAAAAAGGACTAATAAAGACTTGAGGAGGATCGTCTCTGTACCTTGATGAAGCATTTTGGGTAAAAGGGTGACGACTCGACGACCAGGGACTCACACACAGTTGTCACTCTGTACCCCAGGATTAGGTTCTAGAAGTTTGATCTGGAGTTTCTGGCCTCTCAAAGAGGCCACTGGGACACAACATGGAAGATGTTCAATGTTTGTGCTAATCTGGTGCCCTCTTGTGGGGATTGAGAGCAAGGCTCTTTATGGGAACAGCACCTCTTCCTAATGCGTCTTTGTGTAGCTAAATTCCCAGTTTGTAGAACTATAAGCCTTTTATTGACACTTATTGACAATATCTAACCCAATCCCATATGATTCACATTTGAAATGTGACTTTCATTACCAGTCTTCTGATAGCAATACCAAAGATAGAATGAATGCTATGAAAGATGGAAGTTCATGTAGATCCTCTCCTATATTAACAATGTCAACACACTCATGTAATGCTACACACAAGCTGACCAAATCCTTTTACGATGTACTATTACATTTACAGTGTGTCACTTACAAATAACAGCTTGATAAATATGACTCATTTGCTACTTTCAATAAGATATTTATATCATTATATATGAATCTATAGATTGAAATGTTTTAAAACTCTAAATACTACACAGTCAGTCTCATTGTCAGAAGCTTTTTATATATGCCAAATGTTATTTTGTTAATTTAAAATGTGTGCACATAATGGTATCCATCAATTATCTTTAGTTTTGTCTTAGCTACTCTGGATCCTAATATTTGGTGTGTTCGTGCAGTGAAGAGGCTAAAACTACACACATAACTGCACCTGGCTCAGACACAGCACCCTGACTGGTTTGCTTGGGTTGGTTTAAGTTCATCTGAGGCTGTAACTGTCCTCAGCCGTTCTGAGCCTCTGGATTCCAGACTCCAGCCCTTCAAAGCCATGTTTGCCTCCCTCTTCTCTGCTAAGAGGAGCTATGTGGGTGTCCTGCCAGCCTCCTGCCAGCATTCCTCTCCTCCTCTGTTCTCTACGTGTCTGCCAGCTGCTTCTGGACCCCCCCCCCGTCCAGTCCTCTAAGTCCCTGTTTACCCCGCTCCCTTCCCCAGGTAGACAGAGGGATGCAGGGTGCTGGCGTGCCAGCGTTTGCTGTCTGAACCCCCAAAGTGAAGGAGAATTAACTTGCTCTGACTCAGCTAATTGGGCGTTAATCAGGTGTTGGTCTAATTAAAGGCAGTTCCACCCTGTTGGCATCTGGTAATGAGGATGTTATTAAATCCATAGAGGATTTTATTTTCTATTTCAATTCACCATTCGGGCTGCAGCCTTTAATTGGTGTTTGAATTGGGGAACAATCCTTGAAGGTCATCCTGCTCGAGTAGCACGATCTCATAACATCTTCAGCCAGGGTGCACAACATCTCTTTAATGGATGGTCGGTCTGCTTGCATCCGCTCGTGTGTCTCTTTGCTCTTTGTTCTTCCTGAGATGAGATGTGCCTCTGCCTCCATAAGTAGGCCTTTCATGTCATGTAACTACAGCTCACTGCAGCTTATCTTCATGTTGCTATGTGAATGTGATTCCTGCGTAGAGGAGCTCTACAGCTGCGCTCTACCTGCCCAGAGTCATCGGTCCTCAGCCCCCCCCCCACCCCATCCTGTCATCCAGACACCCTCCGCTCACTCCTTCCTTCGAGGCAGAGAGTGACAGAAGGAAGTTGACAACCAGACAGAGTCTTGAGTGAGAGGGACAGATCGTGGCAGGTGAAGACAGAGAGAGGCAGACTGGAAGAGAGAGAGAGGGTGTGCACCACAATAGTATCAATCATGGCAGGCGGTATGATTGAATGCCCCTCCCCCCCTGCCAGCGTGGGGCTGCTGCCCCCGGCAACGTGTGTTGAACTGTTCCTGGGCTTCAGTGTGG
The DNA here is from genome assembly GCA_030340665.1 of Neosalanx taihuensis. Lineage (NCBI taxonomy): Eukaryota > Metazoa > Chordata > Actinopteri > Osmeriformes > Salangidae > Neosalanx > Neosalanx taihuensis. Next base: position 13,108,562 of record CM059290.1, on the reverse strand, counting down.
TTCGTTCTATCAATTAGAGACCAATTACACAACCATGTCCTGCTAATTATGCAGACTTGCAGAGCAAATCCCGCGTATGTTTGTGTGTGGGTGTAAGTGTGTGTGTTTCTGTGTGTGTGCGTGCGCGTGTTTATCAAGAGAAATAAATAAAGAGGCTTGCTGCCAATGCGACACCGGCCTAATCAGATTTTCAGAGCTGTAAGTTAGTGTTCCAGAAATGGAGTGGAGAGGAAGAAGAGCGAGAGAGAGAGAGAGAGAGAGAGTGGGAAGAGAGAGTGTTGTTTTCCTGCTTCTCCTCTTGGTGGTGCTGATGTCACACCTGTGCTAACGGCAGACTTCTGACAGGATGCAAGAGAAAAGGAAAGCATGTTTTTTTTCATGCTTTCATCTGATGAGTAATATAACCACAGAGGATGGACTATGTGTGTCTGTGTGTGTGTCTGTGTGTTGCCTGCATTAGTATGTGCGCTTTCCTTGATAGTTTCATCGTCTACAAATAATGATGAAGTCTTCTCTGAATATGTGGTTTGAGTCGGATTTCATGGGGCTGCTTAATAAATCAGGTTTGTTTTGGCTGGGTCTTGGAGCATGATGCTAAATTATGAAACAAAGTGAAAACTCAACGCTCTTTACAGTTTCATTTCGGTGTGGTTGATATTGTTCGTGCTGAATAATTGTAGCTGCACTGACATGTTAATGCTGCTGTGTTCAAGGCAGAGACGAGAGGATAAAGGCAGAAAAGGACAAGACACAAAGTAGATGATCAGAGAGGGAACACGGAGGACGGAGGGAGGATTTCACGTGACGAGCTACTGGAGCTTTACATATACTTGATGATAAATTATGATATTATGACAAATTCTTGTACTCGCTTTGAAATATGTTTTTGCTGCTTGATTTTCTTCAGGTGCACTCTTGCACTTTTTGAGGTTCCTGTTGTTTCATTGTAACTTTTTTGACTGCATGCTCTTATGGTTCTTTCCTTTCTGCAATTATTTGTTTGTTTTTTTCACAATGTATGCTTCATGTTTTGGCTACCCGCAATGTTTGGGGCTCGTTGTTATGATCAGTGACCGATGCTCTTTTGGAAAGCACTCTCTTGGAAGTCGCTTTGGATAAAAGCGTCTGATGAATGAATACATTTAAACAAGTAAATGTTTACACACAGTGCCTGAAGTCTGCCAGAATTGGGACTCAAGGAGGCGGACCCAGTGTCTGATAACCATATATTAACAGCAAGTCTTCCTCCACTTTCCTCTCACTCTAACCTTCTCTCCTTGCCTGTCTGTACCAGCCTCTCTCTCCGTATCCTCCTCCCCCTTACTCCCTCAGTCTCTCTCTGCATCCCTCTCTTGAATCTCCCCCTCTCTCTATCTTCTCCATCCCTGTCTCTCTTCCTCTCTCTCTGCTGTACATCCCTGGTCTCCCAGCTTCCCCCTTCCTGCCAACCTCTCTCCCACCAATCCCAATCCCCTTCTATCCCTAACACCACATCTGTCCTTGCTTATGCCTCCTTCACCTCTTCAACCCTAGAAGACACGTTCAGGGCTGCTCGAGAGCTATGCTGGCCTCCGGGCCCCCTGTTCCCCTGGCCCCCTGGCCCCCTGCCCCAGCTTTGATGTGCCGAAGAGCCGAAATAGGCAGTCCGCTCGGCGCAGTACGTTCAATTCCACTCAATAGAAGCGGTCACTCTTTGTAAATGGGGATGTCCGGGGTCTTCATCTATATGTGGTGGTGCTGCTGAAGATGGAGACAGGCGGGGGGAGGTGGCAGAGCTCACCCTGTGTCCTGGTGTCCCTCAGTCCATCCTTCTTTTAGAGAGAGCACCTGTTTCTGGCGTAGAATCTGAAATGTGCTTTCGCTGTTTGTTGACAAAATCTCTTCCAGGCCCCCGTACTGATAACATTAGGTTCAAAAGCAACAGAGAGAGAGAGAGAGAGAGAGAGAGAGTGAGAGAGAGAGAGAAAGAGAGAGAGAGAGAGAGAGAGAGAGAGTCTTTGTTATAAAATACCTGTTTTCGTTTAGAAAATAATACAGCCGTAAGGTATGCTTGACTCGCGTATGTGTGTGTGTGTGTGTGTTTATACAATGAGAATGAATGTTTTGGGATGCTTTGTGCATGTGAGTGTGCGTGTGCATGTGCACGCGTGTGTGTTCTCCATTTGGACATCTCTGTTCAGACAATAGGGCCATATCTTCATTCTCTGGCTTCTATTCATCCCTCCACCACCTGCAGCCTGTCTCCCTGCTTATCTCCCTCTGACCAAGGAAATTAAATTACAAATATAATCACTCGGTGCCAGTTACTTTAACTGTAAGACTCTGCTTTGCATATAGAGTGTGCTTGCTTTGGAGACAAGTGGTGCAAAGTTACTCATAGGCCTATTTGTGATAATGGGCAATGCCCTACTTGCGGAAGTCACACACTGTCTTTCACAATGACAGTAGTATTGGGAGGGGAACAGTAAAGTGAGAGAAGGAGATTGGGGGGGCAGTAGTGGGTACAGCTATCCAGACCAACACATTTCTTAGAGTGATGATAGCTACTTTAGAATGCGGTGCGTACCTCCGGAGACTCCCACATGCTGAAAAAATAAGTTACGCTTTTATTCACATTGTCAGGTCTTAACAATCAAGACCTCTCCCTGGTTATGTTTTTGCTGGAAGCACCAAATCTATGGGGTCCAATCCTACAACAACAATGCAATTGTGGATAACCACTCCCCGATATTTTGTAATCACTTCTTCCCTGTCCACCGTAATAACAGCTGATCTGTCTATGATACAGACTGAAGCCTCATACTGCCCTGTTGTTATGTCTGGGAACAAGGGGAATCATGGCGGGTAGACTGGTTGAATGTGGAAACACAAACAGCGAACAGAGCTGAGCACATCATCACTTTGAAACTGAACCTGGTTCCTCGCTCTCTCACGTCCCATGGCATCGTACTCCAACTCTTAAATTTTAGGTTTTTTTTGGGGCGCTGTATAACTGACGGCTCCACACCAGTTCTAAGTGGGGCACCACAGATGAGGCCTCCTCTCTCCTTCCATTGCCTGCAGGCGCTGACAGGAGGCTGAGTACAGATATTATCATTTTCTGATCTCTGCTGAGTGTTGCTCTGCTTGTTTTGGGGGTGACGTCACCCCGCTGAATGCATCTTTTAACGGGGCTGAGCTGAAGAGCAAGTTGGTGAGGGAGGCCCGATCTGGCTGGGTAGGCAGAGTGATCTGCGTCCTGTTAGGGTAGATGAGTCACCTAGGCTTTGATCAAACATTCATCGCCTTCCATTCTCTTATTTGGCCCTGCACAGGATTCAGCCTGCAAATGACAGCCTCCCCCACCACCACCTTTGCATGTCTCCGATATCACCATATCACATTACATAATCCCCCCCCCCCTCACCCTCCATGCCCTCCATCCTTGCATAATCAAACTGTGTATCAGTTCAAAGATCAGTCACTCCAAATCGGCCCAGCATCAGTCGATGTCAAAGCCATTGTTTCTTGCCTGAGCAGTGAAAAGGCCATGGTCCTACTGGCATTTCCAATAATGGACTTTTTAGTTAAAAGGAGACAGGAGAATAATACGTGGATCCATGTGTGGGAGCAGGGCCATTTGTCTGGCTGGGAGTGGAGACCAGGGACACTGGGGGTTAGAGCTGACAGACTACACAGACTGCCTGACTTACAGAGGCAAGAAGAGAGAGAGAGAGAGGACAGGTACAGCGAGAAACAGGCATAGAGGCAAATGGATGGATGCTCAATTTTCGAGTTTGCTCTTGTGACGCAACCCTGCTCCAGCTGACAGAGCGGCTGTGTAAATCAAGGCTACTTTCGAAGACAATACTAATACACGATTAAACAAAAATCCCAATTTGCCCAGCCAGGATCCTCTGGCAGCATGAGGGCCCCTTCCTCACTAAGGGAAATCTACATTTAATTAACACAGAATTAAAGAGCATTGTTATTTTGATTAAAGACACCGTGCCATATTCCCCAGTGTGCCATGGTGTTCTTGGTGCCGGCTTAGGGTGTGATTTCATTTGGGTTACAGAGACAGGATCAGGCCCATCTGGAGAACTTGCCTCTCTCTCTCTCTCTCACACACACACACACACACACACACACACACACACACACACACACACAAACACACACACAAACACCTTCACAGAAACACCATCTTTCCTTCACACGCACGTGTGCGCACACAAACGCAGTGGCAAAATATGCACGCGTCCATATACAACAAAGATGTATCCTTTTCTTAGAATTCAACGTTGTTGTTTTCATCCAATTTCCACTCACGGATACAAAAAAGTGCAGCACTATCCATGTGAATAAACTTGACTGTGGATTCTTCAAAGTTTTTCACTGTGTCTGGGTGTTGCCAGTAACAAAATCTTGGTTGTCTTTATGCTTCAGCTCTCCACCAAGGCTTCATCAGTCAGGAGGGTACAATCCAAGCCAAGTTAAACAGGGTCACGCAACACAGCCTGCCCCTCCAAGGCCCCCAGACTCCATCCATCAGCTCAACTGTCCCCTGGCTGTCACTGTGTGATTACAGAGGCACCTACCTGGAGGAGAGCGAGCGGGGATGATGAGTAATGAATCCCTCCCATTCCCATAACCCCATTAATGATTATTAGCAGAAACCTGAGGTAAGGGTGAGAAGAGAGGGGACATACTGAAGAGACGGAGAAAGAGAGACGGATGAGGGAGGAATGAGAGGTGGGGGAGAGGGAATCTCGTTGGCAGGTTGCCGTGACGGATGCCGGAGCATCAGGGTCCGCCTCCTCGAGGGTTCATTTCCCAAATCATCTCTCAGGAAGAGGGATGGAGGAGGGGACGGACAGTGGAAGTCGACGCCATCGGCAGTTCACTTAGATCCTGGACAGGTGTGGACAAGGGTGGGAACCTTTTCAGGCAAGAGTTGGTCAATTTTCCCTCACAGGCATTTGTATTTGTCTTTATCTTCCAAGAGCGTGGTATCAGTCCTATTCAGCTGTTCGGTAGAGTTTAGTGTGTAGATAGTGTAGATAAAGAGATTTTATTTTTGGGATTCTCTGTCTCCTTGCAGAGTTTTTATTCTCTAAGCCTCTGTTCGACTCTTTCAGCTCTCACACATTTTGTTCTGAGGATCTTTGTTTCAAATCACACGGAAGACAGTGTGTCTGAGATTGAACTCTTGGCCTCGCCCTCGCTTTTGTGTGGCAGTAAAAAACGAACTCCTTTGTGCTCTTACTTTGAGCCAACTCTGTTATCCTCTCTCTCTCTCTCTCTCTTTCTCTCTCTCTCTCTCTCTTTCTCTCTCTCTCTCTCTCTCACTCTCTCTCTCTCTCTTTCTCTCTCTCTCTCTCTCTCTCTCTCATACACACACAGAAACACAGATAACCACTTAATCTGAATGTTTTTGGAGTTGAGTTACAGTTTTCACCTGTATAACATGTAATCCCCCCCCCCCCCCCCCCCCCCCGGTCTTACCATCATGGGTTTTCTTGTCTTGATTGATTGTGGGCAGTCTAACCAACCATATTTACACACCTCAGGGATACACACGGATACATACTCCTCAAAGTCATAACACTGCACGCCAGCAGCCTGTCTCTACCAGGCAGTCTTCCCATTCATCTGTCATTGACTTGATCAATAACAAGTCAATTAGCAAACACAGCGAGAAGGGGCCTCAGTGGGCGTCTGCTTGTTTTTCAGACATCTGCAGATCCGTCCCTCGTTGCCATTGATATGAGCACCCTGTTTCCTTAGAAGCAGGTACCTAACAACTGTCTCATGTACAAGCTTGGACCATTTCTATAATCTATCACGAGTACGTCCCAACTTATATAACAGACTGTCAGAAGTGTGCCCTACATTCTCTGATCAACCCCATTAAATCTTGAATAGAAAACTGCAAGAGCTTATATCTCTTTCCGAACGTTATCTGTGATATTGATCTTGTTACCCTTGCAGCTCTTTGTTCAAGTCTGTTTTCGTATAACCAAATACCACGACTAACAACTATCAGAAAGACCAATACACTCGCAGTCGCCTTGTTCCCTGTCAGGCAGAGATGAGAAGGAAAGACCAAACGCGTATGTCTACGTCTGAGCGCGCGTGCATCGCAAACTTGTGTGCGTGAGAGACTTTGCATGTGCGTGTCTACGCAATGGGCCCTTGTGTGTGCGTGTTCTTTTCTGGCGGCCGCTGACTGTGTGTCTAATGACTTGGCTGGCAGATTCAGCACAGTGGTGAGGAGGTCCCACGGAGAGGCGACCAGATTAATCCTCTGGATGAATTCAAACAAGAGGGATCTCAGGCAAATACGCTGTCTACCCATGGAGGCATTACATCAAATAATTCTGCTTAATTAGCTCTCCCCCATAATGAAGACAAAGAGACGGCAGTTGGAGAAATGAAAGTAACTCTCTGATTGCCCTGGAAGTATAACACAACTGGCCTAAATCGAAGATCAAGTCCCTCTTCACTTCTCACGCAGTGAGAAAAGCCTGCCTGTACATTTTGGTTACAAACTTTAAAGCACCATTAATGTTATAAATGAGACTTGAGAAGTTTGGCAGGATGATTCACAGCTTTCTTCGTTTCCCCAAAAGTGAAGAGAAGAATTCTCAACCTTCTTATTCCTTATTCTTACTTTAGTTTTTCTAAACTGCTCTTGAATGTCAGCGTGTGTGAATTACAGCGGTTGCAGGGATGCGCTAGGCAGCTCCTCACACTCCTGCTGCCCCAGTAGGCCTAACCGTTTGTTTTGGGTCTCGCTCCTTTCACAGTTTGGACCACCTGGCTGAGTCTGCAGCCCAAGAGGAGGGAGGGAGAGGTGGCAAACAGGAGTCCCCAGCTGTGGAGGAGGATTGTGTGTTTGAGGTAAGGGTTATGTGTGTGTTTTGTGTGTGTGTGTGTGTGTGTGTGTGTATGTGCGTGTGTGTGTGTGAGGGTTAACCTCATGTTTTTTTTTTTTTCTGTTCAGCTGCACGTCTCCCAGGTGTCAGTATTTGTCTGTTGGGATCCCCTGACAAGAGTATAAATATCAGGGAAATGGAAAGACAGAAAGATCCTGGAAAGACATTCCTGAACAAGAGACGCTCCAAGTCAAGTAACAGAGACATCAACACGCACAGCCACGCTCAGAGCAGACTCTGGTATTGAGGCTGCCCCTGTGCTCCCATGCAGACAGGACCCCCCAGGGGCCAAGGCGCCAGCTGAGACTGAAAAACAAGGTGAGGACCCAGCTGAAACACACAAACACAGGCTCAGCTGTTTGTCTGCGTGTTGAGTTCAGATAGAGTGAGAGACACTTATGGGGTGAGCATGGTTGTCAAACCCAAACCAGGGAAAATTCAGAGAACATTGTTCAAATGGACACATGGACATTACCGCACTGTGGGGCTGCTATGGTAAGTGTAAGCTTGGAGGAATATTGATTTATGGATTCATTAGATAGATAAATCCAGTCAAGATTGTCAGAAGGAGGTAGCTACGTTTTTATTTTATTTATTTTATAAATGCCTTCTGAAATTGAAAGAAATACAGACCTTTGTAATAGTTCAAATGAAAGTTTCTTGTTTGCCTGTCCTCTTTCTTGGTCAATAACTTTGTATTATAAAACTGGAGTTTCTACCTCAAATCTTTTCTTGTACTTTAAATGCCAGTTTGTGGCTCCTGGGGGTCCAATTCAGGCTCCAGCCAAGAAAATGACACATATAATTGATTGACAGCCTTCTAGGGATATAAGTGGCCATTTAGAAAACATGCTGTGTCCAAGGGAACAAGATACAGCTTCTCCCTGAGCGATGGGCTCGAAGACGAGAGAAATGACGTTTTTCGGTTGTGTATTGATCCCTGAATACTTGTCTCATGTATTTTGCAAAAGATCTAAATGCCATTTATGGTATAATGCAGCTCACTGGGTCTCGACTCAGTATTTGACTCAGTGTAAAGATTCCAGACATCTTTGTACATAAATTCCACAAGAACCAAGTAAAGCCATTGTGTTTCTGGATTTAACTGAAAGAACACTCTGGGAATGTGCAAGGATTTGCACGCCTTTATCCCTTCTCTGTACGCGCCTGATGTGCTCATCTAAGAGATGTTTCCCAGTTTGGCAATCCATCTGTCTGACCTCTTCTTCTCCTGTGGTGTGCTCACCAGGACCAGGCCTCGTGTTCGCAACATGGGGGACGACCCCAGACTCTCCATGCCCGCTGAGCTGCAGCACCCACATGCCAAGTTCTCAAACTGGAAGTTTAAACTGTTCCGGGTGAAATCCATGGAGAGAGTACCCCTACCCAGTGATGTGCAGCCTGAAACAGTGCCAGCAGCTGGGGTTGTGACCTTGTTAGGCCTGGGGGAGACTGTGGAGGAGGTGGTGGATCTCCCTGGGAGTGTGATGAGCCTGTGTCTGGGGAGCAAGAGCAAGGAGAATGTAGAGGGCCCAGAGCACAGAGTGGATCTCAAACTACAAGAGATGGACACCCATATGAACCACCTCAGGTCAGAAAAATACACACAGTAGGTTTTCTAAAACCACCAGATTTTCGTGTGTTTCAATGCATGTTTATTCTCTATTCTCTTTATTGTCTATGCACAGATGTCTGTGCCGTCTCTGTGGAACAGCGCTCAGGAAAGCCAAAGGTCCGGAGCACGAGGTCCAGGGGTCTCTGGATGAGGAAAGCAGGGGGGCTTTGCGCAGAATGGGCTGCAAAGCCACCCTTTGGTCAGAGGTCATCTTCAAAGTCTTCAAAGTGGATGTGACGGGGGACTTGGAGACCGTTCACCCACTGTCCTTCTGTCATCGCTGCTGGATGGCGGCCATTAGAGGAGGAGGCTTCTGCAGCTTTTCAAGAACCCGGGTGCCGGTGTGGAGACCCCACTCCCCCCTCTGTCCCCTCTGCCACCCCAGGAAACCCTCCCTCCAGCGGAGAGGCAGGAAGCGGAGGAAGCCCCCGCGTGGAGCTCAGCGTCTCACAAAGAGGGCCAAGTGGGAATTCCAGGATGGCACAGCTACAGGGGAGAAGAAGGCAGGGAAAACAGGACCCGATCAGCACCAAGGTCCTTGTAGATGGGCAAGACCCAGCGCTCAAAAAGCCCAGTGGGTCAAGACCATGACCCACTGTCAGAAAGATCACTTCAGCACCAAGCTTCTCCCGGAGGAGCTTCCGGTGGACTTCCAGAACTCTGTCACCTGCCAGGTGTGTGACCATCTGTTATCTGACCCAGTCCAGTCCCCCTGCCGACACCTCTTCTGCCGTAGCTGCATCCTGAAGTACAACCAAGTTCTGGGGGCCCACTGCCCAGCCTGCACCCTGCCTTGCTTCCCTGCTGATCTCACTACCCCTTCCACGGCCTTCCTGGCAGTGCTGCACTCTCTCCCCCTGCTCTGCCCCAGGGAGGGCTGCAGGGAGCTGGTGAGACTGGATCTGTTCAGGCCCCACTGTTTGGCCCACCAGCTGGAGGAGGAGGAGAGGGAGCAGTGGCCCTCAGAGAAGAGCTTCAATAGCTACCTGCCCATCAACAAGGGAGGAAGACCGCGGCAGCACCTGTTATCCCTGACACGTCGCGCTCAGAAGCACCGCTTGAAGGACCTGAAGACCCACGTGAAAATGTTTGCGGACAAGGAGGAAGGAGGAGACATCAAGTCTGTCTGCCTCACACTGTTCCTGCTGGCGCTGCGGGCTGGGAACGAACATCGCCAGGCTGACGAGCTGGAAGCCATGATGCAAGGTAAATGGTTCCCTTCTTTCCAACTTTGTCCGATGTTACTCAAAGATCTAGGCTGAATGAAACCGAAACAAAACTGTGCACACAGCAAACAAAGAATGCCAGGTGGTTTGCGTAGTATTCCATAGAGGGAGATATTTAATAAATCAGTTAAAGGAGGAAAGACACTTGTCTCCACTCCCTGTTTGCGTCATATTTTTTCCAGCACCAGCACCCTCTTCACTCCCTCACCCTTTAATGCACAATGTCAAGGACCTTTTAGGATCACAGCAACAGCACTTGCATTCGCAAATGACAAAGACAGCAGCCTCGTCCTCTCCTCTGGGTATTAGAGAACAGCTGGTGCCTGTTTTCATCTGTAGCCAATACATCACTTTTACCCGCTCTGTCGAGTCACCCTCTGTCCCATTGTAACATTTATAATGATGGAAAATCGAGAGTTTAAACGTGGAACCGTTGCATACTGTAATTATCTTAAGAGTGCTTCATTATGCTGGGGGATTGGGGAAGACAACACGGTGGAAAGTGATATCTGTCATTCTCGCTCTCTCTGTCCCCGTTCTCATTTTCCCTTTGCTTTCCCTCCAGGCAGAGGTTTTGGCTTGCATCCTGCAGTGTGTCTGGCCATCCGGGTCAACACCTTCTTGAGCTGCAGCCAATACCACAAGATGTATCGCACAGTCAAGGCCACTAGTGGGCGCCAGATTTTCCAGCCACTGCACACCCTACGCAATGCAGAGAAGGAGCTCCTCCCTGGCTATCATCCCTTCGAATGGCAGCCGGCCCTCCGGAACGTTTCCCCAGCCTGTCAGGTGGGCATCATCGATGGCCTGGCGGGATGGACGGCGTCGGTGGACGACTCCCCAGCGGACACCATCTCACGGAGGTTCCGCTACGACGTGGCTCTGGTGGCTGCTCTGAAGGATCTGGAGGAGGACATCGTGGAGGGCTTGAGGGAGCGCGGCCTGGAAGACAGCTCCTGCACCTCTGGCTTTATCGTGACCATCAAGGAGTCCTGCGACGGCATGGGGGACGTGAGTGAGAAGCATGGCGGGGGGCCGGCGGTTCCCGAAAAGGCCGTCCGCTTCTCCTTCACCATAATGTCTGTCTCGGTCCTAGCTGATGGGGAGGAGGAAGAGGTCATAATCTTCAGAGAGCAGAAGCCCAACTCGGAGATGTCCTGCAAACCTCTCTGCCTTATGTTTGTGGACGAGTCAGACCACGAGACTCTGACAGCCATCTTAGGGCCTGTAGTGGCCGAGAGGAATGCCATGAAGAACAGCCAACTCATCCTGTCCATGGGCGGCCTCTCTCGCTGTTTCCGCTTCCATTTCAGGGGCACGGGCTATGATGAGAAGATGGTGCGTGAGATGGAGGGCCTGGAGGCATCAGGCTCCACCTATGTCTGCACCCTCTGCGATGCCACCAGAGCCGAGGCCTCCCAAAACATGGTGCTCCACTCCGTCACCCGCAGCCACGATGAGAACCTGGACCGCTACGAGATGTGGAGGACCAATCCGTACTCGGAATCAGCCGAGGAGCTGCGAGACCGGGTGAAAGGGGTCTCCGCCAAGCCTTTCATGGAGACCCGGCCCACGCTGGATGCGCTGCACTGCGACATCGGCAATGCCACCGAGTTCTACAAGATCTTTCAGGATGAGATTGGAGAGGTGCATTGCAGGCCCAACCCAAGCAGGGAAGAGCGTCGAAGCTGGAGGGCAGCTCTGGATAAGCAGCTCAGGAAGAAGCTGAAGCTGAAGCCCGTGATGAGGATGAACGGGAACTTCGCCCGGCGACTGATGACGGTGGAGGCGGTGGAGGCGGTGTGTGAGCTGGTGCCTTCGCAGCAGCGGCAGGATGCTCTCAGGGAGCTGATGAGCCTCTACCTTCAGATGAAGCCCGTCTGGCGCACCTCATGCCCAGCCAAAGAGTGCCCTGAGCAGCTGTGTAGCTACAGCTTCAACTCCCAGCGCTTCGCCGACCTCCTCTCTTCCACGTTCCAGTACAGGTACAACGGGAAGATCACCAACTACCTCCACAAGACTCTAGCCCATGTTCCTGAAATCATAGAGAGGGATGGCTCCATCGGGGCCTGGGCAAGTGAGGGTAATGAGTCGGGGAACAAATTGTTCAGGCGCTTCCGAAAGATGAACGCCCGCCAGTCCAAGGCATTTGAGCTTGAAGATGTGCTTAAACACCATTGGCTCTACACCTCAAAGTACTTGCAGAAGTTCATGGAAGCTCACCGCAATTCCACCAAGGCTTTTGAGGCAACCATCGACCCCGTGGAAACACAAGATGATACTGACTTGATCCTGGATGTCACCGACTTTGTATAACACTTTTACTTAATTACTTTATTAATTGATGGGGTGCATTTTACTTGCATTGTTCAGTTATTTTAGCTGCACGGGAGGGTGGTACCATTTTCTTATGTCAGACAAGTTGCTTTACAGATTTTTTTGCACATTTTCATTAATCCATAATTTTTGGAAAGGACACAGAGAAGCTTTTTGCTTTTACACAATGCCTTTCACAATGTTCCCACCATGTGATCGTGTTCTTAGCCATGACTTTTTATAGTTGGCTTTTATGCAGTATATTTTGAAGATGGTGATTTAAGTACAGAGATCAGAAAGTGTTACACTGTCTTGGTTTCCTCTCCTGCTGCTTTTAAAAGAGATTTGGTTTGGTCCTGGGCTTCATGTGAAATATGGGCCAGTTTATTGTATTGCAGCGTTATGACACACTCATGAATTTATACATGGAGGTTATTTATGGAAACAGATGAAAGCATTGTAAGTCATTGCAAAGAAATTGTGTTAAAAGGCCCACATTTATGATCACTGTATTAATTTATTACCTTGGCTGAAGTAAAATGGAATCATGGAGTCTCAAATTGTCTTTGTTCCACGAGTGGCTCCTGAAAATGATGACTTTAGTGCTTTATAGTGGGGTCCCTGTGGAGCGCAGAAGAAGCCAGATGACTTTGAAACCATCTTATCTGTTGGGGTGTTGCACAGGAAAGAATTAATTATAATACCCATCCTGTTATTATTGAATAAAGAACATTCTGGGCTTTTCTTTCATTGGATGAAGAAACGTTAAGGTCATTACTGGCCCTTTCACTCCAGGGGAAGAGGCTGGATATTTAATAAGGTTTCCCTTTGCCAGGATCTGTTTCTATGCTGTTTTTAAAAAGCAAGTGCTTGCTTTAAGAGGGAGAATGTAGAAGAAGAGAGTCTTGATGCAAAGTAAATTGACTGATTTGTTTGATTGATTGATTTAATTCTCTGTTTCACTGCCCACAGGCAGCATATTGAGTTGTAGAGATGTATTTGATTAAATGTAGCGATTCAGTTGTTGTCGAGGCTTTAACCATTTGACATGCAGTGAAAATGAAATGTATCAAATGGCTACTGTGACAGTCACACAATAGCATTGTGTTTTACATTGTATACGTTTAGTTTTTTCTTAATAAATGTAATTTCAGAAATAATGGATGATGGATGAGTTGTTGAATCTTAGTACACAGTGTGTCTGTTTGATTTTGTCACTAGGATTTAGTCATGTTTCTATGCTACACTAAATCTCAGGGATTGTGATATGTGCAGGACTGTACGGAGGACATGGTTTCAATCATAGAAATTATAACAACAGTGAGGCAGTTTACTGTAATTTTTCTTAGCATGAATAAAACATTATTTTTGATTGTTGTAAATGGTTTTGTGGTTTATGTATGAAGTCTATGTGATTGCACATAATTATTACTTAGTGTAAAACTCACACTATTCAATAGTGTATTATGGAAAACTACTGAAGTGCACTGAACTGTTTGATTTTATGATGCATGAGTCCATTCATGGTATACTGTAGTTTTTATATTAACAATAAAACTGTTGCAAAATGTGTCATTTTTTGATTATAAGTGGTTTATGTATACTGTACAGATCTATGATTATTGACTAACAATAATGACTGAAGAGGACATTCTTATTCCTCACACTAGTCAACTGGATCTTGTAATAACTGCAAACAGTTTTGCTCATGATACTCTTGACTATGCAACGATGTGAAAGGATCAATGGTTTGTGTTCAAACATGTTCACTCCAAAGTCAATAAATACATCTTTATGAATAATTATTTATTTGGCCTTTTTGTCACAATTGTGGTATCAAGATTTTAAAAAAATTAAATATGTATTTTTGATCAGGATACCAATACGAATTATCCCAAATTCAAGCATTTCTCAAAAGTGTACAAAACCATTATAGTACATTTACACATTTAATGGTTAATGGCATGCTAACAACCTTCTTTTTTTATAAAACCGTCAAATATAACATTTTCAATAATAACATAATAATAATAATAGTAACAACCCTTTTTAATGTAATGTATATATGTTATGCATATTGGTAATCCAAAGAATTATGTCTCTAATACTGTCTCCAGTAGATGTGTCAAAAACATTTAATCAGTCACTCCAATCTGTGCCTAGCATCATTAATCATTCAAACAGCCTCCTCAAGAAGCTCTTCTTGGAAGGGGTTAAAGAAGCGGTTGAGGTCTTTCGATGTTGCATCTTCATTGGGGTGCGCTTCAGTGTCAGCTGCTGGCGTGGGGGAGTCATCTCCTGCCGGGGCAGGCCTCCATGGTCCAGACAGAAGTACTTGCTGTTGCCCTGAGACAGCTTCACCAGAAGGCTCTCTGACAGCTCCATACACTGGGCATGGACCCAGTGGCCTCCTTCCCCCCTGGAGCAGTAGATCATGGCAGGCCGACAGAGCTCTGTGGAGTAGTAAGGCTCCCAAGTGTTGCGGTCCACCTGGCAGCCCACACAACAGTTGATCCAATAGCCGGTCTGGGACTCATCCTCTTCATCCTCCTCGTTGTAAGTATCTTCCTCTCCTCCACTGCTGTCCTCCAGCTCGTGGGGCTCGCGGCCAAAGTACAGTTCCTCCGAGTCCTCGAGTGGAGCAGAGTCCTCGAAATCTGTGGACTCCTGGCTGCAGGCCTGGGTCCCACCCTCCTCCTCTCCCTCCCCTTTTTTCTCAAAGCAAACTTGATATAAGTAATGGGCTTCTGGTAAGGACGGCCTGCCCTCTGATGGGACTCCAATGAGGACGGTCCCCTCACCGAGACTGCCACCGAACCAGGTGCGGCTGTGGTTGATGTCCGCGGTCCACTGGGGGGAATCTCTGGGTTCAATGTGGATACCTGTGTCACTAAGAACCACGCTGTTGCATTCCATCCTCTTCTGAGTCTCTGACTGATATCCACCAACTATGATGTACTCATGTGAAGGGCTGATGCGGTTGACAATGGCGCTGGTCACGGAGAAGCCCGTGTCCAGGGCCTGGCAAGAGAGAAGGGGGCTGCCCTGAAGAAGTTCGACCCGCAAGCAGAAGAGCCGAGGCAGGCGGGAGTCAGAGGAGAGGTTGTGACCTCCCAGGAAGTAGACACAGTCCTCCCTGGACAGAGCCAGGTGAAAGGATTGGCCATCGCTGAGCTCAGGTAGGTCATGGGCGGAGCAGCAGCCAAACTCCAGGTCGATGACAAACACCTGGGGGGAGCAGTCCACAACGCGGTTCCAGTTCTCTGAGGTCCGCTCTCCTGCTGGCATGTAGGATCGGCCACCAAACAGAATACAGGCCTTCTTACCTCGGCTGTGCACCATACTGAGGGTATGGCCGTACCGCGGCCCTGGGGTTTCCCCCACCAGCGCTTTCTCCTGGCAGCGCAGGGTCACCTTGCGGTTGCAGCCGCGGCTGTCCAAAGTCAACAGGTAAAGGCTGGCTGAGATTTCATTGTTTGGGGTGCGGCCCCCGTGGATGAGGTAGCCCTCTGCGTCACCATCATGGGGCTCGAGGCGCGTTATGGCAGGACAGCGCAGTGGAGGGAGGTAGCAGGAGTCGTTGGAGAAGGAGATGGCTCTGAGCTTTAGTTCTCCGGACTTCAGTCGAACCCCAAAGACACCAGTTGGACATGAGCGCTTGGGCCAGCCTTTTTGACCAAACAGGAACACTTCTCCATCCAGCTGGAGCAGCGAGCAGCCTGGCTGAAGAAGGCTTGCACAGTTCACTGCAGTCACAGTTTGCAGGGACATGTTACTACTCATGCAGGTGTCCCTGCAAAAGAACACAAACAGAATGATGTCTGTCAGCTGCTGTTGTTTGTCAGTTTTTTTTGTTTTTTTTTCAGCTGGTAAATGTTTTGATCCGAAGGCATTCTATTTCCAAGTTACTTCCTGGTTACTGTACAGTTAATTCATTACATTATTCTGATTAATTTACTTTATTATAACTGAGTTAAGTGATACAGATAATGTACATTTACAAAAAACTGAGGTGGGAACTGTTTAAAAACACGTTTGTTTCGATCACAGAATTATGAGACACTTTCACGCAAAGCAGAATGTAGTTTTTTTCCCCAGGCGCTTTCTATCGTCATTCCTGGTTAAAAAAACACATTTCCCAACAGACATTGCACAACGTCGTTGCTAGGTTTCAAGAAGTAGCGAAGCCTTGGGTAGATGCTGGAATAGCTAGTAGTTAGCTAGTACTCTATCTTTTGTATTTGGAATATTTCAAGGTAAACTGCGAGCTAATTTCATTAAAAAACAATAGCTCTTACAACTTTATTACTACCGTTGATACGGCTTTTTAGATTTGTAGCATATGGTATTGTTCCGACAATCCGTAGCTTGATACATTTCCACTAAACTTGTTTGACTAGTTGGTTACGATAAAGTAGTAGTAGAGCTAAACGTTATCATGTTGAAGGGGTAAACCTGCAGTATTAACATTACTGTAGATCATACAATCTGCCATTCTTACATATATTTAACGGTGGACAATGATGGACAATTGTACAGTAGACTACAGTTGTCAGACCTCTAGAGTTTACGACAAATCTGAATATCAGACTCTGGTCATCTTACCAGCTTCAGTAGTTGCAGCCTTTCTGCAGTTTGGAGGAGTTATTGGAGTGCAATATGCCCCGATCCCACACCTTCTAGTTGCCAACTTTTAGTACTTTCTAACTCAGCTACCAAACTCACCGTCTGCAGGCTGTTTGTGAAGCATCGTTAACTCAAATGAGTTTCAAATCTTGAGGTTAACTGTCTGTGACCGCTGAGACTGGCAGGTGTGTGGTGCCTTAACAGTGTTTGCATTGAGGGTACTGGAAACAACACTACTTTGGTACAGTATTGCAGAGTTGAAATGATTTTAAGTGACTGTTTGTTTTGGGGGATTTTTTTTGTTTGTAAGTTTTTAAAATCTTTAGTAATTCAGTTGGTATACAATCTGGTCAGAAATTTCTTGGCTATTGGCAAGAAGTACATTACATTACAGTACATTAATACGGATTCCAAAAGAGGTGCCTTCTTATTTGAAAATCCAGGGTCCTTATGTTACTACTTAGGCTACAAAACCATGAAGTGGAGACTCATTTTCTCCTTAATAAACAGCATGGCCTTCTCTATTAAACAAGCCTGTTGAGTGTTGTGCATTTGAAAGATTACATGAATTGTAATTCATGCCCTCACAGCACACTGCATCTGATGCTTGACTCACATATTAAACAGTTTTTAAAGAGTGAAATAGAATACAGGTGAAGATTTATAAAGTGGCTTAATACTCAAGCTTGAATTTCCATTTCCTGGAATTGTATGACTTAGGTTAAGCTACTGACACGCGCACACACACACACACACACACACACACACACACACACACACACACACACACACACACACACACACACACACACACACACACACACACACACACACACACACACACAACACACAGCCAGAAGCAGATGTCTGGGTCTCATTAGCATAACGTTTTGGTATTTTCTGAGGGACTGTAAGAGAACTCGAGGAGTGTGCAGCAAAACAAAGGCTGCAACCACAATCGACTGGAAGAACGTTTGAGCTTGAAAACACAAACAGCAGAGCACCTGTGTGAACTGGAGCTGGCAGAGCTGTCTGGGGAGGAGGGAGTGGGGAGCAGAACAAAACACAACAGAGGATTCAACACCGGAGAAGAAATGAAGCAGGCCCCTTTCATAACTGAATGGGCAATGCATTTTTTTTCTTCTTCCTTTTCCTACCATGGGTCCAGATATATTACATTCAAATAGGCAGTCGGTTCAGCTGTAAATCCCCCCCACGGCCCCAACTCAACCCTGCTCGGTTTCCTCAAGGCAAACAGCAGCGGCAGCACAAGGCACCGTTGGAGGTGCCTGCTGCTGTGGATCAGTGACTCAGACAGGCCTGCGAGTGGGAGGCTCAGCGGTGAGCCTGGGACTCCGGGACATGCAAGGCTTTGTACATAATTGATACAACAGTGTAATTAAAGTCTTCCGTAGCACCTGTTCTCAGTCTCCTGTACAGCGTTTCGCTTGCCGAGTCTGCGGAGGAATTCTTGACGGACGGTGTGGTGACAGCTCTGATTTCCTGACCATCACACCACCGTGGTGTTTATCACTGTTTAATATTACCTTAATCGCTCCCCTGTAGAGATGGCACTGGAGCACCAGCAGGGTAGTTTCGACTCAGGGCCTGGCTAATATGGCCGTAACACTGTACCTATCATCTTGTCACAAGTAATCTGAAATACAGCTGCTTAGCTCACCTAATAAGATGTTTACTGGGTGATCGCTCTCTTTTTCTCTCTCTCTTAGCTCTGTCCTCTATTACTATATACTCATTTCCTTCTCTCTCTGTTAAATTCTATCCAGGTGTTTGGCATCATGCCAGGGGTGGACAGTGGACCAGGTGCCCTGGCCTCAGATGACCAGATGGTGGTGAAAGCCCTGGAGCATTTCTGCACTGCCTCAGAGCAGTCCTACCCCCAGTTCTTGGCCTCCTTCACACACCTGTCCTCAGGTCTGTCACATAGGCCACATGTGGCGATCACGTCTTGACACCCCACAGACAACCTCTCCTATTACTCAGACCCTTGACTCCTCTTCTCTCTTATATGACCTCCTCTCCCGTCACAGGGTGTGGATCCGGAGCAGTGTCCTCCAGCCTCCCCCAGCACCCAGCTGAGGTGGACAGATCAGCGCAAGAGAGCGGCGGCGGGGGGGGACATGGAGGATCGGATTCAGAGGAGGAGGGCAGGCTGAGAGAGCGTGACTGCGTCCTGCTTGCTGAGCAGGAGGAGGTTAGAGTTGTCTGGATCTCTGACCAGAGCAGGCTTTAAGAGTGAGGACCTCCCCTGCAGGCTCAATCAGACGGACAGCTCTAGTTTATGACCCCCCTCCAGGCCATCGGTTCCCGCTGCCTTCTTCTCCTGCCATGGTTTATCCTTTCTCCCCTCCATTTTTTTCAGTGTTTTTCCATTTTCTTAAACCAAATGAGTGGATTGTTTCAGCACGAGGAAGGTTCACTTCAGATGTGTACACTGAGGCATGAACAGTGCTTAGGACTTCAGGCTTTGCCAGTTATTGATTTAGCCATGATTCTGATTAGAGGCTCTGTGCTGTAATCAATACTATACATCAGTGAACTGTGCAGTGAAACTGAGGGTCTGGGATAGGATCCCATATTTGGTTTCCAATTAATCCTCCCTTTGATTATTTCAAAGATTAAAAGGCAGTTGAGTGAGCACTGAGACCGCTCAGCTTGGGAAGTCCTCTGCTTGACTCACGAGAGGCACTCAACTGTCCAAACACGCTGGCCAGCCCGTGTAGCGGCTACGACCAATCGACAGGCTAAATCATCATGATTGAATTTTACAGCCTCCTGTGGTGTCACAAGTGGGTTGGGGGAGGGGGGGGGGATCATAACAACAGCCATTTTGCAGAGTGCACCCAGCTTCTTCCTGTGCACTATGGATATCCTGCAGTCAGGGCCATGCTTGGGTATTTGTCATGTGCTGTGTGTTGCGGTTCTAGATGGTGCTGGACAGGGGTGTGGTGGTGGGGATCTGTGGAAATATAGACCGCTGTCCACCAGGTACCACTCCCAAGGTGAGTCTCACGCAATCATAAATCATATGAAACATCTTTGTTATCCATCTCTGGAAATGTCCCCTTGTTTGACTTTAAACATTTAAAGACAAACCCCCAACAACAGAATCATATGATTAATCACAAGCTGATCAGCAGTACTTAATAGACTGATGTATTTTTGGCTGCACGAATTATGCCCTCACATAAATGCTTCTAGAAACGTGCTCAAGAATTTAGTCATAAAATAGTAGCGTGATATTTTTTGTCTTTTTTGTTGTTGTAGTTGGACAACTACCTGGAGTTTGGGGGTGCTTGTGAAGACATGGAGAGAGAGGAGAGTGGAACTCCAGGTACAGCATTCTGTCTTTCATCTCAGAACCTTTCCTGCTCCTCTGGCTGCTGATCTGGGTTCTCACACCAGTGTTCCAGAAGGCTGTTTCGTATTCCATAAGTGGCATTCTTATTATCTTGAAGAAAAAAATGTCTTTAATTGCACATGAGCGTCATCATTAATATCAATTTACTCTAATCTTTCCTGATTAAGGGAAAATGTGAAAGTTAGCGGTTTACCATGCAGTATTGATATGAAAACAATGCTATTTCACGCAGCCCGATTCTGCTAATCAAAGCTTCTTTGATAGTGAATAGCAAAGTTCTTTCATTCTTCAACAAAGAGTGGGGGCAAAAAAAAGTAGTAGGCAACTTTAGGCAACTTTATATTGTTAATCCTTGTAAGGTGTTAACATTATGCTAACTCGGTGAGCTTACAGGAGGCATTTTAAGAGTTCACCTTACGTTTAATTGGATTGAGTTAATATTATGTGCATATCATTTCTGTGATTAGTGCAGTCATTCTCATCAGTTTAAACACATTAGTCATGTTTTGCATTCTGAATGCATGCAAATTGTGGTACCCTCCTGTTATTAGTGTAAAGGGCAACATCTCCTTCTATTTCTGCAGGATAAGACCTCTTTAAACATGGAGGGTCCAATACCGCTACATCTGTACATTACTGCATCACGCCATGACCCTTACTCCTATGGTCTTTGTTGGCTCACGTTAATAGCAAGCAGGACTTCTAACATGCTTATGTGTGATGTGTGTGTGTTCATCCGTGTTACGTGCCCACGCCAACACATGCTCACAGTACGATCACGATCGTGTCGCTTGGTTACGGCGGAGGCCTGCCGTGTGTTTGTCCTGCCGCGGTCCAGGTTGAGGAAAGATAAGGCTGAAGGTTGAACAGAGGGAGGGGGGCGGGGCGGGGCTTGCCGTCCAATGCCAAATTATTTCAAAATGATGGGGCGTCGTCCTCGTGCTCCTGCCCCCGGAGGTGCTGACGAACTGAAATGGCTGAGGGTGAACTCCCAACCTAATTAGCATGCGTGTAATTATGAATGTGCTGCGGTGGGCGTAAAGTCGGGGCTGGGGGACGAGAGCGTTCCTTCTGGAGACAGGAGGCTACTTTCCTTCTGACACTGAGCAGCCTGTAATTGCCTCTGCCGCAGGATCGATGAGCGCTCCGCATTTGGCATCTAGATGAGCCTGACTATCTCATCTGGGCGGATGCGAGGGAGGGCAGACGGTACTCTACTGTATAATTTCATGCTGGATCTGGAGGTGTGTTGGAGTTCCACAGCCAGAGACACGCTAGTTTGGCTTAATTGAAGTTCTTTATCTCCCCTCAAAGAAGACAAGAATCTCAGATGTTAAGGCATTCTTCGCAAATGGCGGCTAATCAGATTTGAGCGTTGGATTTGGTGTTCTGATAGCCCATACCCTTCCCCTCCACTAGACTGCAGGGGCTCTAACCACCCCCTCCCCTCTCCACCCTGCCTCCCCTGACTGTGACTTTCACAGCCAGAGTCATTAGCTGTTTAATTAAGATCAACTTCACCCCCGCCACTGCCAAACCCGCCGCAGAGGGGCCTCGCAGACCGGACAGGGGTAAAGTGTCAATATTGAACGCTCGCTGCTCTTTTCAAATCGACTTAAAATTCGGTTTTAGGAACGTGCGGGGAGAGACGGCGTGGCGCGTGTCTTGACAGCGGTCGGGGGCGCTGTCCTTTCAGTTGTCGCTGTCCGCCACCCTGATGTTTTCAGTGGTGGCTCCCGTTATCAGGAGTGTGTGTTTGGGGCCTGCTGTTTCCTCCTCGCACTCACTCCTGTCTGCATTATCTGCTTCTGGGTTCTGGGAGCTTGCCGGTGGAGAGGTGATTACAGCCCACCGAGGCCTTTTAATGTAGATTAGAAGCAGGCAGGCCCTGTGCCACCTTTCATATGCCTGCCATCTCCCCATCCCTCAGCGTCTGCGATCCTCTTCCCAGTGTCGGCTCTCTGTCCTGCTGTACGCTGCGATAGCTCTGTTTTAAACAGGCCGACACGCAGGACCCCCCTGGTGTTCAGCAATCCCTGTAAATACTTTACGGCTTGATAGCGATCTGTCGAAGAGTGGGTGGCGACGAGAATCCATGGGATTTTGCGTGCGAGCACTGTTTGGCGGCCCAAACTATATCGAGGGAGGGCATTCTGGGATAGGGAATGCAAATGCGTCGTTGGTTTTGCAGCCAGAAGAGCTTATAGGTTGAGCTGCGGAGCCAGTGACAGTAATGTGAGGTTTCCTTGGTTACAATCTGGTATCCCATGAGGTGAGAGGTTGAGGGGGTGAAGTGATTACTCGTGTAACGATCATTACCATGCACGATTTCCTGGTGATACAATTCAATTAGGCTGACACGCAGTTCTTTTAGATCTACCAGAGCCTGCTTTTTAATTGAACGACGAGTCAGTTTTCATTCTCTGTAATTTGATTGTCACACTCCTGAATTGTGCTTGAGGATCGCACAAAACAAAGCCACTGAGATAATAATTTGCACCCTAATGCTGTACTTACCCTAATCTACGGCAATACAGCGGTTTAGCAGTGCAGGAGAGACGCTGCCGTTTCAAATTACAATCAACCATCCCCGCAACAGCGCAACCGGCTAAGGAAGTCTGCAGCTGCCAGTGGCTCTGGTTCAGTCGACCAACCTAGACCTGTGGTCTCGCCTCCTGCGCTGTTCTCTCAGGTGCACATCCCTGGCGAACTAGAGCAAAGGGCGAAAGTTGTCTATTGGGGCTCTTGAAGGGTTTGACCTCTACGTGTGTCACCTCTCTCCCAGGAGACGCTCTCTTTCCTGGGGAGGTGGAGGAAGAGGTGCCAGCCTACCTGCCCTCCTTCTGTCACCACACCCTGTTGGACTTCACCTCCGTGGTCGGGGGTTGGCGAGCAGAGACCCATGGACCAGCCCGGGAACAGAAGGTCTCTCCAGAGGAGCAGGTCAGACACGGTCACCCAGCTTCCAGGATGACCTGTAGAAATGTTTCTTCCTCATGCCCTTGTATTTACAGCCCCAGGGAGTGAGAGAACATCAGTCATTGGTTGTTTTCATTGTGACTGCAAGTGCACATGTTTCTGCATGGATGCGGTTGGCTCTGTGATACAGCTGTTTGAATGTCTTCACAATTTGTTTGTGTTTCTACTCTGTTTTCTTTGCAGGTGAAGAGTGAGGACGTCTCACCTTTCAGCCTAGACGGTGATTTTGACTACGACCACGTTGTACTTTCCTGTAAACATTCCTCAATAAATACCAGTGCTGGGCCTTTGTGAGGATGGACTTTAAGCAAGGCACCATAAAAAGAGTCTGCCATTATTCCCAACAGCCCTACAATGCTAGACTCATGAAAGGCAGTTGCTAGACTGCTGGAAACGGTCACTGAAGGTGACACAATGGAGCGAGGGAGTCCTGTTGAGCGCAACCTGGCAGTGCTGCTTGTGTGCGCGTCTGTTTGTGCGCATGTGTGTTTGTGTGAATGCATGTACCCCACTGGGTGAACACCGTGCACTGTAATTAATTTCATGTTGCTACTGTTGGTGTCTCACTGTGATTTTACACTGGAACAAAGTGCTCTGGAAGAGTTTTGAGAGCAGACCTAGAAAACATAACAGGAGAGGAAATATTCCAGCTAACCTAGTTTGATGGTGTGTTTCGTTTAGTATTTAGTATTTCGGTCCATTCCATTTTCCATTGGAATCTTTTAAAAGGCCTTTTTTTGTTTTGTTTTTTTGCCCTAGATTGTTGTGTTTTAGACAGACGTAGGAGATGGAAGAGAATGAAGCCAATGATCGTGTTGATAGGAATTGCTGAGCGAGATGGTTTTGACAGGGTTGATAAAGGTTTTTAGGGCATAAAATCCCAACAGTTCTTCCCACACGGCCGTTGGTTCGTTATTAAACATTAAAAGACGTGCGCCTGTTTGCCTGCGCCTATTCAGGTTGAAAGGATGCATATTTCATGCTCTCTCCTGTCACCTTCGAAATAATTGGTGGGTGGCAGGGTTGGAACAAGACCAAAAAGGACAAGACCTTTTCACAGTTATGTGTTCAAACTTTCAGAGCAGCTAACTACAGTGAAAGACACTTGCTTGAGCTGGCATTTATCGCATGCATGTACCGCATGCATTACTTACCAATGTGTGTTATTATCATTCCATAACTGCCTTGCCTCTGTTGCAGAACGCATACATTATGCAGTATCTGATTTTGTTCACTTCTCATTCGGATTGTAATTTCCTTTTACTTTAAATTGTGGTTGTAGTTCAATGTGTTTTTTTATGGGTTTATTAGATCTTGCCATGCTGCAAAAATGACATGGTTGGATTGAGAATTACCTTGTTCCGTTATCTATTGTATTCTGAACTCGACTGATTTTAAAAGTGTGCTGGTGGCAGAGAGAAACATGCAGACAATCAGATACGCGTGTTACCCCACCACCCAGTAGTTGCTGCGCTCCTCCTGATTGGAGGATACACGGTGGAGGTAGCCCCCTCCCCCAACACACACACACACCACAATCCTTCAGTTGCGGCTGCCCTACCAGGATTTTGATTGAAGGATAGATAGGGAGACAGGAGAGGTGCCCCCCCCCCCCCCCCCCCCCCACACACACACACACACACACAGGTGCACAGTTAGTAGAGCACCAACGGTATCCCCGCCAGGTTCGGGCCCCGCTGGTTTCGCCCAGCTGTGCATGGTGCACCCTGCCATCCACAAACACTGACGTTCACTCTCATTCTCTTCTCTCATATCCTACAGGGGGAAGTCACACTCGTAACATGTTCACGTATGGAAATAGAATATAAAATATTGAAATTGAACTTACACAAATAGAATGTCCCGTTAGTGTCACCATCAGTTCCAAATGTGTTGTCTTTGTAAAAAATTATTTTTGTCTTAAACCGTAGTTGAATAAATGAATAGGTTATTTCTGGTTGCGGTATTAGAAACCATATTATCTGCATGTAAGCAGAACAAAAAAACATGAAACCAGTCCTTTTTTCTCTGGGCTTTGTTTGTCCAGAAAGCAGTTTTTTTGCATTAAGCAGGAACAGGTTCTGACAAGTTCTAGGGGCTTCTTGTTGCATTGTTCAGCTACAGGTGCGAATGTTCATCAATGCGGGGGGTTCTAAGTGTTTTGGTGCGATGCATGTGTTCTTTCACTATGAGAAGTGGGGAGCATAATTAGGCTAGCCAGGCAGTATGGTGTGAATGAAGTAAAATGTGTAAATAGGATTTGGATCATCATTAGGTGATGGGCGTCCACCAAACGGGGTCCCTGCCAAGTGGTGCAACCCCCTCTGGATGTATACAAGAGCATCATCTCATACTCATTACCAGGGAAGACAAATTTGGCATTGTCATTTTTGTTAATTATAACAATACAATATTCGTTTTTCAGCATTAAAGAACCATAATTAGCACCTGCATGGTAAATGTAAGAAGAAATTTTATGAATACAATTTCATAAATAATTGGCTGTTCATGAAACAATATGACTTTTGTAGTTATTATTCATGTACTTTAAGGGGGATAAATGAGCAATTCAAAATGCAAATAAACCCTCAGTTAGCTCTACATATTTGTTCAGACGATGACAAAAAAACAATGTGGTTCTGTTAGCAAGGGCCAACGTATGAAATATTCAAATAGCGCTCAGTAGCTGGGGGCACCTGGATTTGTGGGGTGACCCCCACATAGAGGGGGCCCTTGGATGTGTGAACTAGAGGAGCTGGCACACTGGATTCAAGCTTGGTGACTCTTGCTACACCTCCACAGTGTTACTTACTGATCAGGGTGTTTGAATCCTTCTCAACATAATGAATGTAATGTTAAAAGGAAGCCAGATCAAGCTGTTCTTTCGGGACTCTTCTGTTCAAGAACGTTTCTTTGGGAGTCTGCCGGCAGATGAAGGGGGGATGAGAGGTTTCTTGATATCACTGCTACAGAGCAGGCCGCCAAGGAAACTCTTTGCATATTCATCTCAAGTGTAATGCACTTGCAGGGGACGTTTTATCCTGGCCCATTTAAGATGGAGATTAAGGAAATGGAAACCATAAATGTTTTATTATTTCGCCCTTGCCTAATATGTTTCTATGAACTGCGTGCTCCTTGTAGTATATTTTGTGAGGTTGGTTGGCTCTGGTGTTGGATGAGGGGAGGTGGTGGGGGAGAGGTTTGCGAGGAGAGGAATGGTGTATTCCTCCTGAGGGTGTCACTGTTGTCTCATCTCTGACAGTGTGGCTCACTGCGAGCTCTGCTGGGACTGGAGTGTGTAAGCGATGACCACAACTGCAACACACAACTACACACAGACACAGAGAAGTTGACAAACACTCCCTGTAAGAGGCCAGTGAGACCTCATGGAGGTATCCTAAGTTTCTGACCCTGGTTGTTAATGTAGCGAGTTGGACCGTCAATGAAATAGTCACAGATTGCACTGTTAGATACTGTGTGAACTGCCCAAGGAAGTATGAGTTCCAAACATCTCGACACCTCGGTTGTGAACGTTTTACTTCATCAAACAGCGCCACCGCACCATCATGTTGATCTTCCTGGTTGCTGATGTTCCCCTAGGACAGGAGTCGGCAACCCTGGTCCTAGGGAGCCACTGTCCTGATAGATAGTTTTAGATGTTTCACTGCTCTAGCACACCTGATTCTAATGAAGGGTTGTTATCAAGCTCTGTGGAATCCTGATAATGACCATTCATTTTGAATCAGGTGTTAGAGCAGGGAAACATCTAAAACTCAAGACAGTGGCTCCCTAGGACCAGGGTTGCCTACCCCTACCCTACGAGGTGAATGGACTGAGGCGTGTCTAAGGAGCGGCCACATCTCCCGGCTTGATTCACGTCAACGTGAGTTAGCAGTATCTACGTGTTATTAGATTTCCTGTACCAGGCGTCTGCTTTCCACACAGCCTCCTCGCATGCCTAACCCTCAGTCATGAGGCAGGGAGATTTACACAGACATCCAATGATGTGGCAATAAAAACAAATTATAATAAAGCATCACGCCAGCCAGAGAGAGGTGAGGGATGGAGAGGGACCGAGGTAAAGCGAGGAAAGGGCAGGAGGGGAGGGAGAGGAGGTGGGGAGGGAGGGAGGTAGAGAGGGGAGGGCGAGGAGGGGTAGTGTAAGAGTGGAGGATGGGGGCGAGAGACAGGTATGGATAGAGGTGGAGAGCAGGCGGGCTGGGTGGGAGCGAGAGAGGGGGTGAGGGAGAGAGAGAAATGAAGGTGAGGTAAGGGATAGAGAGAGAGGGATGAAGGTGAGGTAAGGGATAGAGAGGGGTATGGAGAAATAGTAATAGTGAGTAATAGTGATGTTGGGGGAGGGAGTGCGATGGATTGAGAAAGGACTGTTGATCTCTGTAATGCTAATTCTCTACCCTCCATCCCGCCACAGCAAGCAATCACCTTGCCAAAGCCCAGGATTGCACCTCCTCTGAGGGCTTGCCTTGGACCCCTGACAGAACCGCTCTCTGGATGATGCCGGATCAGACAGACTTACAAAGACAAACAGGCAGCTGCTGTATGCTCCACTAAGCAGAGGAATCTGCCTAAATTTGGCTAAATTCCTCAGAGCCATCCCACCCAGTGCATTGTGACAGAGATGTGACAGGAGGCAGCTTGTCCTGCTAGTGGAGGGCAAGCCAAAGGGCAGACATGTAAACACGTCTGCAGCAATGACTGGCTCAGAGGCGATTCTATGGTTTTGAGTGGGAGGGTAACGATTCATTTGAAGTTCCTTAGTTACAGTAAGTTGTATGCAAGTTGCTATGGTTTCGGCTCAAACTGGTAATGTTTGATTGTCAATAGCGTACGGACAAACCTTGCATCTCTCTTCAAGTTTGTTGTATAATTCGCTTGTGTAACCTGTGTGTTTTCATTTCAGTATTTTACAATTAACTTTTCATTCCGCCTATTGCTTGATTTAGCTTTGTGTTAAATGGCACTCAATTGGCCTATTATGTGTCAACTTACATTGACAGAAGAATCATTCTCATGAAATAAGCTCCGACTTGATATTCCTTTCACATTACACTAAGTACACCCATCAAGAGCCTTCAAGTGTGATGAACATGGCCCTAACTAATGTGTAAAATCTGATGAACCCACAACCAAAGTTCACTGATGGGATTGGACAGCCATCTCAGCTGGGATGGAAGCAATACAACAGGCACTTCCCCTCGTCTTCTCAAGAAATATTCATCTGCCCATATCCATATCAGGATGTCATTAGGAACCACAGATAAACCCACTAATCCAGACGATTATCAGGTGAGCTATGCAGATGTTGCCCTGCAGACTAAATGCGTTCTACTCCTGCCTCTTAATGCAAGACGTTGCTTCTTTCCATGGTTGTTTCGCTTCCTCATTACCGGAGCTCAACGTTTGTCTACCTCTCCACCTGGAAAAACAGGCCCCTCACTTAATGATATGGCTGCATGTGTGCACTGTGGGTCTGCATGGTGTGTGTACATGTGTGTGTGCTCAGAGAGAGAGCCCAGGAGGGGAGTGGGGTGGGTGGGGTGGGGGGGGGGGGGGGGGGGGGGGGTTTGGGGGGGGGGGGGGGGCAGCTTGTCAGAGCTAATCGTCAACCTCAGTCTCAGCTTCCTCAGACCCGGAGCAATCAACTGTTGTTTTAGACACAAGCTAGTCACCTCCAGGCTCCCTCATCCCTCGCCTCTCTGGGAAGCCCTGAGGAGACAAGACACACTGTGCAACATGGGTAAACGTACGGTGTCTCGCTGGGGGCAGTTTTTGAATGCCAGCCTTCTTGGTTGTAATGATGGTCAGGATGTTGATCCTAAATATGCTTCCTGCGGTGTAGTGGCCTGCATGGAGACATCATTTCTGTTGCTGTTGACTCATCAGTGGAGGAGTGGAGGGTGTGTCTTTGACCTTCCTGATCCTGAGAGTCCGGCGTTTTCCTTCTGCGAAGGACAGGAGAAAGCTGCAAAGTGAAGATCGTCTAATGGGCCTCTGCTTCCAGCCCTCCCGTGGTACCATGGACAACACCGACCAACAGTAAAAAGGTAAAAAGTAATTTTGAGCTTGGTTTACGGTTAGCAGAGTCTGAGGGCTGAGCGATATGTATCACTGGAGAAACATTTCGTGCTTTGAAGCCCTGTCGCTGTAGCAGCCAGGAAATGAGACCGGTTTTTCATTTCCCTGTTGCTATCTCCCCTCACAAACTAAATAAGGCCCCCTTTGCCACTGGTCCCCGATTACATCTACCTAGGGGTATAGACAGACAGCAGCTCTGTAATCAGAAATGTAATCTATAGCATGTATTTTATATTTATAGCAAACACTAAAACGCTACAGGGTCAAGTATGTCTAGGGGTGCTTGGGGAATCAGGGCTCGCTGATAATTGATTTCACCCTTGTCTTGTCATGTCTGTCTGTGTGCGACTGCTGGGAGGTGGGTTGGGAGGGGTAAGGAGTTGACATTGATGTGGTGGTGTGTGTGTGTGTGTGGGGGGTGAAATATGGAGTGATGCTGGGATTATCACCTCATAACACCAAGTTGGATGTGTAACGGGTGAACAGCAAACCCAGCTTTTCATCTCCTCTTCAGGATCTCCTTTTAATGTGCTCGCTACGTTTGCTCCTCATTTTCTTTTGCATATCAATGACCTCTTTCTCTGCATTCCCCCCCCCCCCCACACCCACTCACACACACACCTCCCCCGCTCGCTCTACTGTGCTGCAGATGCAACAAAAACAATTGTGTGTGCGTTTGGTCTGTTTGTGTGTGATAGGGGCATTGTTCTCATTTGCAAAAGCAGGGCCTCATAATGCGTTGCCAATGCAACACCCCGCCATGTTCCTCCACCTCTCTCTCATCACTTGTGTTTGTCTTCAGTCGCTCCTTCCACCCATGATTCGTAGAATCACAGATTTTCTCCCAGGATGTCTCCCCCGCGCCCTCTCCCATTCGTCTCTCTGATTAATATAAAGCCGCTCCCACTTGGCCCACATTTTCTCAGCAAAACGAAAACAATTGGTGGCTATTTGATTGGCCCTGGCCTTGTCTGGACTCTGTGGGGATTGAGGAGAAAAAGCAAAAGCGTTTAATCTATTCATCCATCTGCATGGAAATCAATGAGGCTCTTGTCCCTCAGATACGCCTCGCTGTCCCACCCCCCCCCCCCCCGTCCTCTCGTCTGACTCAGCAGTCTCCGTACAGAGCAGGGAGATTGGCAAGGCCCTGAATGCCCAATGTCACAGACGGGAGTTTGCATCAGACCACCCTGCAGTGTCTCCCTTCTCCCTTCCCATAATTAGCATCCTTCAGAGTTGTTTATGGCCTTGATGGTGGACTTCACCGATGTGTGAGTTTAGGCTTGTTTGCCAGTGGGAGCACGTGGGGATCTAGGACAGTTGAGTTTGTGTTCGCAGCTAAATAAAGAAGATCGACTGCTCGCTTCCTTTCTCTCCAAATGAGACTGGTTTGTTTGTCCTGTGTCCTTATAGGCTGCTTGTTAACCTTTTAGATGGCTGTGAAAAGGTTACTGTGCACATTGTTCTGCCCTAGTTTATTTATGTACGCTTGTTCCTGTTTACATGGGAAGTCTTATCTTTATACTGTAAGGCTGTGTAGGTGATAGCGCTAACAAGCTCAGTTACCCTCTGCATGTCGCACCAACAACTGTTCAACCAAGAAGTGTGATTACCCAGGGTTCATAGTCACGCTGAAAGATGGACTTGATAACTAATTATTCCAAACAGTCTTTTTACCCAGGTACCTTAGCTTTCAGTGGGTCTAAACAACTCAACAGCGCAATCATAACAGAGAAAACCAAATGACTAGTTTACAGAACTGGGTATAATTCATCCGATTTTCATTTTGTCAATTTTCCACACATTGTCCATCTTCCCGGAACTGTAAAATAAGATGTTATCTACAGAACATGTTTAGCATCAGCCGTGGCCTTCTGTCTTGCTGTGTAATAAAGCTGAAGTCTGGGACTTGCACTTGTTCTCCACTTGAGGACTGACAGAGGAAGAGGAGAGGGGGGACGCTGCCACTGGAGAACATTTTAAGAGAGGAGAGGAGAAGCCAAGTGAAGGGCTGATTGAAAAGAGGAGAAAATCAATCAAGCGAGTCTGTCTGATTGACAGCTTGCCAAGGTGTTTTCTGTGGAGGTGTCAAGAGCTACACAATTGCTCTCCCCCCCCCCCTCTTCCCACCCCCCACCCCTCTTCCACACATCCCTTCTCTCTCTCTCTTCCTGTCTCTTTCTCTCTCTCTCCTTCTGGCTCATCCATCACTTCTCGCCCATCATTGCGCCGCCCCGTTCTCCTAAATGCATTGCCGAGCTCCTCCAATATCTCTCCGCTTTTTGCTGCGGTGTACCTCCGCCGCTGTTCTCCCTGCCACACCCTCCCCCTTTGCTTCTCTCCCTCCTTTGCTCGCACATTTTGTAAGGGGGAGACATGAGCTCACAGCCAGCCACTTAAGGTTGCTGACTGACACTCCTTTAATCTTGTTGTTCCGTAACCTTCAGAGAGAATGGAATGGATGGTACAGTTCCTTTGCTATCTCATAAATACCCCCCCCCCCCTCCCATCCCTTTGTATATCCTACTTTTCTTCTGTCTCGAACTACCGGCGTTGCGCTTGTTTTGTGTCATTTGTTTTCATTAAATATTGCTGCACATACTGTCCTGACAGGATGGATAAAAGCAGGACAAAGGGAAATGGGCGATGCGCTGCCATTGTGGCTCCGCTCAGAGCCCAGAGAGCCAGGTGTCCTCAGAGATGTTGTAGGCAGCAGAGTGCCTTCCCTCTCCAAGTAGCAATGCTCGCTGTGTGATGACAAGTCCGACATTCAACAATGCAAGAATGCATTCCTCTCCCAGGGCTGCAAGGTTTTCACTTCGTCCTTCGCTGTCGTCAAACAACGCCGCCTGACACATCTGCCTCGTTCTCGTGCCGTTGCACCTGCTGCTTCGCAAAGCAAAAGATGGAGGTTCTTAGAAAAAAAAAAAAACATTTTTATTGTGTGTGTATTTAAGATTTTTTAAAGATATATAGACATGTAGAAAGATACATACATACAATTCATTCATTTACACTTTAAGTGAATCCGTCAACCAACCGTTATAAAACAAGAGGAAGTCACCTTGGTTGGAATCCAAGGTTTACCAGAAACTATGTTGTGAGGAACAAGAGAAAAGAGCATTCTGGCAGGAAAGATAGATCAGATAAATAAGTCAGGAGAAAGGAGAAATGTTGGTTCGCTCCTTCTCTCCCCCCCCCCCCCCCCAGTGTTTTCAATGCTGTGAGAGTTACCTGGAAATGATAAAAGCGTGTCTTTATATTTTTCTCTTCAATGAAAAAACGGATGTAGTGTGAGGAGGAAAGTGAGCCTGAGACATCAGTTTGCACTTCTGTATCACTATAAGAAGATGGGTGATGGATTGAGTCAACCCTTTCTGAGTAGCCTTGCTGACTGGCTTTTAGACAGAGTGAGCCTTGATGCTAATTACAACAGGAAGACAAAGTCTCCATGCCGGCCGAGGGAGAGGAAATAAAGCAGAGAGCCTGAAAAAGGATGAATCATGTCTTTTAATTCCGCAGCTGTCATGGTAAAAGATTTTTCGATGTGAAATTCATTATTTTATCGCTCACTGCTCGCAGCATGCCGTCAGTTGGTGCTAAAATTACAAATAGTATTTGTTTAACAGTGACACTGCATACATTAAGGGGATAACATATTTTCGTTGATAATAAGGATTTGGGAGATTTGGGGAGGATGAAGATGTCTTTCACAATGCGTGATGCATAGACATGTTAATGAGACTTGACACGAACAGTCAGGTCAGATTGACAGCTGGCATAGTCAGGCAGAGAAACATTCAAACTTCAACTTTTTAAAATGATCCAGAAACATCGGCATAGGTTTAAATGAGTTGTTGGTAGGTTAATCCTTTGATGTGATGTTTTCAGCAAGGAAAAAGATTTCACTTGTAGCCGCGCTGAAGTGGATTGAATGATAATGATGTAATGAAGCCGAATTTCACTGTTTCTTGTTGAGCACTATTTTGGCTTAGCCAGCCAAAATAATGTCACCCCTTCTGCCCCCTAGAATCAGCAATTCAATCACTTCAGCACTTCTGCAATTCCTTCACTTTAACCGGAGACCTGCCGACTCCAGTAGGCAGCAGGGTTCAGAACTAAGAATGCACCGAATTTAGTGTGTACCTTAGATTCTGTTTCTCGGGATCTGTGTATGTGTTTGTTTGTATGTACAGTATTTGTATATGTGTATATCACTTGCAGTATTTACAGAGTGTTAACACAGTATGTATCCTCCATAATCGATTCAGAGATGGTACAGTTAAACATGGTTTAAGAGAACCTCGTGTTGAGATTCGGCCACAGCAATGTCAAAATGGGTGTTATCACTTTCTTTTCAAAAGGGTCATCATTCATTTGCAGTCTCTTCCTATAACAAGGGAATGTTCACAGCAGAAGTAAAGATTGCTTCAGAGATACTAAGAGCATCTGAAATGAAGAGCCAGACTGAGATATGAGTCCAGGAAGAAAAAAACAATGTGCATCGCAGGCTTTGCTCACATCATCGCTATGCCTTTCCCAACATGACAGGACATTGTTGGACCTATGTATTACCTTTGTTAGTCATTTAAATGTTGTTTTCCCTCGCTGGAGGTGTTCAGTAATTACCCCTTGCAGTGTGTAAATTGGAATTGATATTATCTGCTGCTGACAGTTCAGAGATGTGAGTCATGGATGAGCTTGTAGGCCCTGCGACTAGGGAACAACAGGAAAATCGAAACCATTTCTGTAACTGCTAAACAAGAGAAAGGTTACGCATTTTTCTGAACGGCTGAACTAAGAATTACAGTAAAGTAAAGATCAGCTGTTTTCTTTTTGGCCACTCGGCTGAATGACAGGCAGAGAATTAAAACCTTCAGAGCTCCGTTACGGCTCGTCATATGGAAGTGTGCTCTTTGAGATCATCAAAACTCTATTCAGTTCCAACGACAGATCATAACAATACCAGGTGACAGTCCAAGGGTTGTTTTTCATCTCCAATGCTTGGTTATCTGTCTGTTAATTGTTGCTGCCAGTTGGTGGTAAAGACACAAATGCCAGTGGCTGGGCTTCGTGGTGATTGCGGGACAGATGCTGTGATGATGCCAGCTGATGATGGAAGGTTATGAAGAAAGGTTATCAGAAGATTAGTTTAACCTGGGGGGGACGGTGGGGGACGGAGAGAGACAGAGAGATGGAGATATTAGAGAGAAAGAAGGCAGAGAGAGATGGAGAGAAAGAGCGAGAGAGAGGGATTAACTCATTTTACCCTAAGTCTGCCCTTTGGCTTTGGGTTTCAGTGCAGACAGAGCTACCATGGGAATGTAATTAACTGCCTGGGCGTGAGGAGAACAGACTGGGAGAAGAAAGACTGAGGTAAGGAGAGTAGAGAGACTGCAGGAGAGATGCAGAGGGAAAAGAAGAGGCAACAGGAGTGAAGGAGAGGGGAAAGAGAGAGAGAATGGAGTGGGAGGAGGAAGAGAGGGGGAGGAGAGGGGACCGAATAATAAATTGTGTCTGCACAGTTACTAATTTCTATTTTGTTTCTCTACGGTGTTTTCCATGTGGCCTTGGGAGATGAAACAGCCTGTGGAGAATCCATGGATGCTACGGTGAGAGACACAGGTTAACGCAGAGAGAGAGAGAGAGAGAGAGCGCTTTGATGGAGAGATTAATTTGATGAAAATAGGGAGGGAGGGAAGGAAGGAAGGAAGGAGGGAGGGAGGGAGAGTGGTTTGTTGGAGAGAGAGAGAGAGAAAGAGAGAGATTTGTTGGAGAGAGAGAGAGAGAAAGAGAGAGAGAGCGGGTGACACAGAGATAGAGAGGGTTGCGCGCGCGAGAGCGTGAAGGATGCGAGAAAAAAACAATAGTTAAAATGGTGAAGCAATACTGTGGGCTGACAGCTGAAGCTCTAGGAAATAAAATGAGAGAGATGAAGAAAAAAAAAAAAGTGTGACTCCTGTTGTTGATTATTGTGTTGGGCCAGCTTTGGAGTGAGAGCCAAACTATCCAAGGTGCTAGTCCTGTGGGGAAGTGTGCCTGATCGCTCTTCTGTCCAGACACAAGTCTTTGAGTGTTACCTTTTTTTTGTCCAGCTGTGTCTTATTTACCGCCGGCGCTCTCATGAAAGCCAACGACACCGTCTGAGGATGCTTGTCTTCACTGGTGTTGAAATATTTGGCTCCTAGTCAACAGGTAGACAAGTTGGAACGCAAAATTAAATAAGGAATTTGTTGGCATTCGAGGAACAACATTCGAGGAACAGTTATGGAGAGGCCATTTTTGCATGTTGATTGTTTTAATCATGGAACGCTCTGACTTGGCATATATGACCCTGTACTATGTAATTAACAGTGGCTTGGCAATTATTGAATTAGAAGCCACCCCCTTCTTTGCTAATCATAACGTGTGCTTGTGTGTGTGCCCAACACACCTCCTGATCCTGTTGCCAGGGCAACTCAGTTCGGCACCACGATAATGGTACGCCTCAGTGTCATTTCCCGTTCAATATCAAGCGCCTTTTCTTGTCAGAAGATGACAACTAATCATTTGACATGTCA
The DNA here is from genome assembly GCA_030340665.1 of Neosalanx taihuensis. NCBI lineage: Eukaryota > Metazoa > Chordata > Actinopteri > Osmeriformes > Salangidae > Neosalanx > Neosalanx taihuensis. The sequence goes on along the minus strand of CM059290.1, from coordinate 13,072,842 downwards.
TAGCAATGTTATGTGTGGTTCACAAAGAAGGGAGGTTTTCAGTAGGCAGTGACAACTGAAACACACATGTCAAAGGGTGCCTTCAGTGACTGGTGCTCATCCCAAAACTGACTTCAGTGTGGGTGGTTCATTTGGGTTCTTCCCTCTCATTGTTGTCATAATAACAAGTTATCACCGGTAGAAATAGACTCACATTTTGAACACTCCTCCTCATCTGTCCACGCTGCTGTTTTCCAGGTGTTATTTACTAGGAACTTCTCCAACATCCAGGTGTGTTGCTGTTCTGACGCCGCAAGTGCGTCACAGAAAAGAAGCCAGCCTTTCTTTTCCGTTTTTACATCAAAGCTGTGGAAAGCAGACAGGGATTGTTCCTTTCCCCACAGTGGCTGTCTTTAAATAACTCACAATTCAGGTCAGCACTGTTGAGGGACAGACAACGAACACCCTGTATGAGGAACAACGAACACTATATGGAGTCTGTAAGTGGACAGTGTGTGCGGCACAGTTACTGTGTGACTACAAGGCAGCGTGAACACAACAAACAAGTGAGGCTCCTCATGGCAGAAGACACAGCGTTTGTGCGTCTGAACCGCAGAGTTCTTCCGCCAGGGTTTTGTAACACTCCGTATAATAGACGTCACGTTGGCTGGGTGACAGAGCCGAGGTCCCCTTCCTCGACATCGTAGTGTCACACTGAAAAAGGTCCCTTTGATGTCCTGACGATGGAAGAGAAGCAGTGGGACAGAGAGAGAGAAAGAGAGAGCGCATGGTGAGTAGAACAAAAGGAATCGTCAGCTTTTGTCGGAGGGGATATAAGCACACGCCTGCGTACAGTACACATCCCACACACAAGCGTTAGAGAAAGAATCCCACAAATTAGGAAGCTATTGGCAGCGGCAAGTTGAAAAAGACGCACTGCTACCCGTTGTCAGGCGGCTGTGGTTTGAGGTATATTTTAGTACAAGCTGGCACTCACAACATCCCTCTGGAGGTTCTCATCAGTGCTGGATTGATGGAATGATTGAGGATCCCTTCTGTTTTATTTGGTGACGTGCCATCCCAAGGCCAAGACTCGTCTTCCCAGGTGCATCTTTGTCTGTTCTCCAACTTTTGTGGCCCCAAAATGAACTTTAATTCTCAAAGTAAGTCAAACTTACTTTTACATTGTTGTTTTATGACAGAAATAGAAAGGCGATAGTGTTCATACAAGAGAGAGACAGAGAGAGAGAGAGACAGAGAGAGAGAGAGAGAGAGAGAGGGGGAGGGGATGTTGCAAACGAAGCCACAAGGCTCAGCTTTCTGTCAACATGGTGATCCATCCCAGAATGACTGACATTAAGATCACATTGGGGGACATAATGTAATTTACCTGTCTCATCAGCTAATGCATAGCAAATCCATTTTCGCCCAAACAGGAAGGTCCACATACATTAACTTGATGACCACGCAGAGTCAAGGGGGGGCAGCTAATAAGAGCAAATGTAATTACTATCCACCTCTCATTTGAAAACAAAATAAACCCTGAACCCAATCCAGAGTGTGCTGGGATGGGGGTAAACCCGGGCCTGGCCTCCTCACTCAACTGCTGTGCGTCACAGTGTTTTTCTGTCAGCACAGGGCTACAGAAACATCCAGAAAAAAGGAGCTGAGCGTCTGGCTTCCTAACCACACCTTCCCTGAAACCCTTCAGTGGATTTAGTCACTCAGACGGAGTGGACTCAGAGATGAGATGAGATGGAGGTCTAACCCAACCTTCGAGACTCCTTGCTGGCTTGGGACAGACTATTTTAGTTTTTGAAGTACATTGGAAAACTCTTGCTGTCACCTCTCCTGCAATCTGTCTTCTCTGGCTTCCTATCGTTCTTTTTCTACCCGTCTATTTCTCTCTCTCTCTCTCTCTCTCTCTCTCTCTCTCTCTCTCTCACTCTGTCTCTCTCTCTCTCTCTCTTACACAAGGTGACTTCTCCAGTTCTCCCCTCATGTAATGGACTGTGGAAGAGGAGGGATATCAGTCTGATGTACAATACCAGACACTTTCTCCTCCTTCCTTCTCCCTCTGTCTTGTCTGGGGACTTAATCCTGTGGTGGGATTGATACTGTGGCATTCTTCAGGGGGTTACGAGAGCTCTTATCTGAGAGCCACCCAGCTTTTTCATTTTCTTTAAGTTATGCATAATGTGTGTGGACTTTGAGGAACAAAAAAAAAAAAAAGTGGGTAAACCACTGATAGCCAGGCTGCCAATAAGAGGGTTCGGATCCGTAATGAAGTGATGTGTAAAACTTTCTCTCTTTCTCAGAGCCACAGGACAATATTCTAATTTCCAGAGAGAGAGAGAGAAAGAGAGAGAGAGAGAGAGAGAAGTCCACCCTCTAGCTTAGTTGAGGCTGTTTATCCTAACGGTTTTATATATTTATTTTCCTATTTTCTCATTAAAATGTTTTTTGGAAAGCGAATGTGGGGTGGGTGAAAGTACAGGGGGTACGAATAATTCAAATTAAATAAATTAATGAAATAACAAAACTGGTAAATAATCTTATCATATCCAACAGCCCTGTAGATACAGCTCCTCCCGACTTTCCCACTCCCATCCCCTGTAAAAGGCCCCTGTCCACATGTCTAAGCTGCTTATAAATATTTGTAATTAAAAAAGCAGGGGCGAGCACGTAGAAGAGCGTCTTTATCACCAAAGACACGGCTGCTCCAGGTGCCTTTGATGCCCGAGAAGGCGTTCTGATCTGACAGTTTAGGAGCAGCAAAGCTCCAATCAGTTCATTCGTCGTTCTCTGTACCGTTTTCTCCTTCCTTCCTTCCTTCCTTCCTTCCTTCCTTCCTTCCTTCCTTCCTTCCTTCCTTCCTTCCTTCCTTCCTTCCTCTCTCCCTCCTAAAGTAACTTCTCCTCACCCAAACCCTCACCTGTTGAGAAGTCTGGTGTCTGTTGGTTTCACATGTTGTCTGTTTACGTTGTCCGTCTCCTTTACCCAATTTTTTTTTTTTATTTGCCTCCCCCATTCCAGAATCAACTGTCTCTAGTAAAGCAAAGCGCCTCATTGCACAGGCTTCCAGAATGCAGCGTGCTATTTAGTTCCATTTTATTCTGCGTTAGGCCTTTGAAGTGCCAAATTCGGTAAATAACAATTATTCAAATGTATGATGTCCACGGAAGTTGGGTTGTCAATCATTACTGTTGCCATGCAACAGTTGAATCAGTCTTGCACCAAAACACAGTTGTTTTGGGGGAAAAGTTTTGTCCAAAGTTGAATTCTGTCACTTTTGAACAGGGTACATGGCAAAGTACAAGACTGACTAGTCAGTGAATTTATATTTTTATTTAGGCATATCTTGAATAAGTCACAGAGCACTGCAGCCTCTTTCTAAAGACAACCCATCAGTTGTTCTGGTCCCTGATGGTGGCCCCTGTCACAGCAGTAGGTATACTCCCTGTACAGGGTGACTATCACATGGCTCCACAAGCTCTGGAGATGCCATGGCCTACTTAGCCACATCTCTCTCCCTATCTCTCTCTCTCCATCCTTTCCTTTATCCCCATCTTTCCTTCTCCCTTTACCCTCCAAGTCACAGCACAGAAAGCAGAGGGAGACCTTTAATCTTTATTGAAGTCCTGTATATGTTCTTCGTTTGCTCCATCCTGCCACAGTAAGTTCCGTGCTTGTGCCACTCACATGGTGAACAAGAAGGAATTATTTTGAGACAGACAAAAATCAGGTTTTGTTTTTGACAGACAGCAACACATCAAGTTCTGTGGGGTGGGGGTGGGGGAAGGGGAGGGGAGGGGAGGGGGGGGGCAGGCTAAGGGGAGTTAGATATCACATCATGGTGGCATCTGAGACAGCTTCAGCGAACCCACCACCGCTCCATCTGTTACACAGAAACCTCGTTCTGCGCGATGGCTTTGTGATATTTTGTCGCAGTGCAGTTCTCCTCACGTACTGACTCATGCCCTGTTTCACTCCCGGCCTTGGCCTTCGTCCTGGGTGATCCTGACAGAAGTGGACAGCTCTGAGTACAGGTACAAAGGTTTGCAGGACTCCTCGAGCTCCGATACAATCACAAGCGCTCATTCGAGTGGCGTGTGGAGACCCTTGTAATGCCAGGTGTGAACAGACATACATAGAGCTGTCTGCTAATGATTGGATCACCCGGTACGCCTCTTAATACCAGGTGTCATCCTGGCCTCCCTGGAACAAACCCACCCACAATCCAGAACACTAACAGTCCAGTGTGCACAGCACAGCTTCTGACACAGCTTCAGTTCTTCTTTCTGCAGCACTCTACTTCTTCTGACCACATCTTTTTGCTATCGGAGTCATGGCTCATCAAGGTTAGCCGTGGCAGTGTTTGGACACCATAGCAGACCAGAGGCCCTGTTTACTTGTCTTGGTTGGCTGGTTATCTGCTCCTCAGGGCTGTATCAGCACCATGTTTATCAGGGCTGCAGGCAATTGCCCTGGTGGAGAGACTGAGCTACACAGCTGCAGCACTACACCGCTGCTCACCGCTGCGGAAAATGCCTCTCCGATCAACTTGGCCAGTGCAAATATACGGAGGACTGGACCCCCCCAAACGTTTGTATTGCACCTCAGGAGGGGTGGTGGATCAGCAAACGTGTTCCTTGCGATGGTCTGCCGTTCGGTTCAAGTTTCTCCGCATGCGCGCTGCAGGCCCACGCCTGATGTAAGTTGTGCACGCGTGATTACGCCGTCTGAAGGAAGCCGTCACATTCAGACACGCGCCCCCGTCAAACAGCCGTGTCTGGTTTTCGGACGACCTTGATTAATGAGCTGTCTTTCCGGAACAAGGGAAGTACATCACGTAAACATGCGAGCCAGGCTTACCGAGACGCGACTGTGGAGAATGAGAGTTGAATTTCACACCGATTTCCCATTTCTCTCCCCAATCATCCCAAACGCTTTGTCTCACAAGAATTATGAGACCTCTCCCTCATGAGGAAATTGCTTTTGCAGCAACCCTATCCAGAGTCTCTAGCCCGACCAGGCGTGTGTGGATGTGTGTGTCTGTGTGGGTGTGTGTGTGTGGGGGGGGGGGGGGGGGGGGGGTTTGGGTACTCTAGAACTGCTGACACCACCAAACAGTATCACTCCACTAAGATCTAAGCCAAAGTGACAGAACCTCCTAACACACACATCTTGTCGGACACGTTGGCGTTGCCCGTGTGTGCCTGAACGGGTCGTCTCATGTTTGGAAGCACAGAGGAGGGTAAACCAAGCAGCCCATTCTCCATTTCTCTTATCTCACTGAGTATTATTAACTTGGTTGTGGCTACAGCACCAGTGTGATTGATTCTCTGTCAGCCCAGACGACGTCTTGGATTCCTGGCCTGGCAGAATAGTCGACTAACAAAACAAAGGGAATAGAAGATGAGAATCTGGGTGTATTATGATGGGGAACATTAACAGTATGTAATGGCCATCTGTCTGGACAGTGACCTTTCACAGGGAAAATGCGGTTAGTGTCTGTCGTTAACCTCCACCATCACTCTATCTTTGTCTCTCTCTCTCTGTGTCTTTCTCTGTCTCTCTAATTCTTTTCCTCTGTGCCCTCTCCCCCCTGTTGTATATTCTCTCTCTCTCTCTCTCTCTCTCTCTCTCTCTCTCTCTCTGTGGCTGTCTGTGCGTCTCCATCTATTACTCCAGGCTGGGATATGGTGGCGTAATGTTCTTTGTGTGTGGATAGCACCAGGCTACGACCCTAAAGGGGGGTGGAGGTGGGGGCGGGGTGGGGGGGGCAGTGATTGAGAGACTGTCACTTGTCTGGGCGAAATGTAAAATCAAATAAAAAGCTGAGAGGCATGAAGGCAGGCAGAGGCAGCAGTGAAGTACAACTGAAAGGCAGGAAACGAGGGCGAGTGGAAGGAGCAAGACTGCTGCTGTTAGTTGTTTGTGTTACTGAGAAACCTTGAGAAAGAGAGAGGGAGGGAGGGAGGGAGAGCGAGAGTAAGAAAGAAAGAAAGAAAGAAAGAAAGAAAGAGAAACAAAAAATAAAGAGAGATTATGCGCCCGCATGTGAGTGGGTGTATTCGGGTTGGAGTGTGTGTCGCATGTCCAGCTCTCCCCTGAGTGTTGCTGAAGTGGAGAGCAGGGCTCGTGCTGCAGCGCGTGTTCCGTGCACAGAGGCCCACAGGCAGGATTATCGACCACACTGGTCAGGGTCCAGGAATATAGATTAGTAACAAAACCATCATTAATTACAAATCACTTCTGCCATGAAAGTCAATTACTCCAGAAGGAAGAGAGAAAAAGTCTCCCAGCCATTATGAAAAAAAGAAAAACGACAATAAAGAAAGCGATGCCCTGCACGTTCCTCATTTCACCATTTGTTTGCTAGTTCCTCGCACAGTATTTTACTCTCCGGCCACTTGTGTTCCCTTCTTGGCCCCCGTCAGGTAACCCCTCCTAATTTTTGGGGGGTTGTTCGGCTCATAAGCGATGAATTGCCCGCGCAAATTAACGTGGGTGCGTGTGCTATACATATTCAACGTTGTTTTGGGGCCAGTAATCAATAACCCCCCCACACCAAGCATGATGAATCTCAAGTTGTAACGTTGCGTGGATTCGGCATGTGTTGGAGCGTATGGCGGACGTGGGGCGCGAGCTGCAGGGCCGCTGCGAGAGATCGGGGAGCAGGTGGAAGCTTTACGAGTGTTCAAGGGCAGGCCTGCAGACGGTCCCTGTCAGAACCCCGCCTGCTGTCTCAGACAGGTTGCGGCGGAGCGTCATCCCTTTGCATTAGCATTGCCAGCAGCACACTCCGCGCCCCCCCCCCCTCCCTCCCTCCCGACCCCCACCCCCCTGCCACCACCTGCAATCTCTCGCTTCGCTGTTTCCCATGGAAGGAGGAGTGTTGCTGAAAACGCAAAAAAAAAAGAAGTCTCTTCTCTGTCTTGGTCTCCCTCCGTCTTGCCGTCTGTCTTTTGTGTTTTGTCTCCCTCTCAGCCTGTCCTTGCACCTCCCTTTTTGGGAGGTGTGCGATTATTAATGTTTGCTTGGTGTGTAAGCAATCTCTATTCGTGCGTGTAGCCTGCTCAGCTCTCCTGGGGTCTGACAGGAGTGCCTGGGTACACAGAGACTCCCACTCTATAAAGATGATTTCAAACACAGACATTTCAGTCGAGCTACGCTGCAGTGACTTGGGAAGCGATCAGGCTGAGACTCCCACCCTTTCTCCCTCTCCGTCTAGCTCTCCCTGCCTTTCTAAATGTCTCCCTTGCTCCCTCCCTTTTCCTCTTTTTGCGTTTCTTTCTCTTTCTACTTCCGTCTCTGTAGCCTCTCTCTATCCCTTGTTATCCGCCCTCCCATGTCTCCTCGCACCAGGCAAACCCCTCTCTCTCATTGGTTCTGTGTTCTCTCTTTACCTTCACCCCCCCCCCCACACACACACTTTTGTATTGTGACCAGGCAGATGTCGTGGCTTGAATGCTTACACGGTCATTTCTCAACAACTGTCTTTATTGGCCTGCTAAGGGCTTGATAAGATGATTTTTGCTCTCCTGTGGGTTTGTTTTGTCTAAGCACAGAGGGGCTGGCTCATCCTCCTCACATCCCCACCGCTCCCTTACGGGTGTCTCGCCTATCTTTGTGGACACTTGTCAGGCACACAGCGAAAAGAGAACAGGAGAGCGCTAGAGAGCGCGCTTTCTGCGGATGGATGATTACGCACACCTTAGCAAGACGTGCGAGAACAGCCTGATTTCTCTCCATCTCACCCCCCCAAAAAATGATACTATGTTGTGATTGGCTTTGTTCTATACATTTCACATCAACACCAACTGAGCAAATCCCAGAGTGAAAACTGTCGCTTAAACAAAGTTCGGCGATTATTGGTCGATGCATTGGTCTAGCCGATAGCAGTTACCTGCAGCAAGACGCAAAAGATGAGTCATTACTCAACAGAACGACTCTCAGCCTCTGTCTCCACTCAGGTCGAGGGTCAAAGTTAATTGTCCTCCTGATGCTGTCGGGTGGCCAAATTGATCAGCCTTAAATGATTGTTCCAGGCGATATTCCCTCTCGAGGAGAAGGAGAGACGAACGGCACAAGGAGAGGCACTTTGTTTATGTGACATTTGATGGGGGGTAAGGACGCCCTTCGATTGCATTTGCCCTGTTGGAATCGCAAAATCAATAGACCTAGCGTAGTTCAGACACTGATCAGGTCTGCCCATTAAAGCAGGGAGGATTTGATAACAGATAAACTGGCGCCTGTTTACTGTGCATCCCTCCATCCATCCTTCCCTCCACTGGGTTTTATTCCATCTGACTACATCCTTAACTACCTCAGGGAGCTGGCAGGAAAAAACAACAACTTGATTGTACCTGCTGAAGGCAGAGAAGCTTGTCCACCTTCTTCAGAAACACCCTCGTGGCGGAACAGGTTAGCAGCTGTGGTGGCTGCGGATGTGCGGTGAAGATATCGCCGCAGTCGGGGAAACAATCAGAAGCTGATGGACGCACGCAAATGCATCGCGAGCGTTTTCCCCCGTCGACGGCGGGAATACAAATGTTTCCCTCGACGGACCTTGGCGGCCTCGAAATCTCCTCCCGTCCTGTCTGAACGCGTGTGCGCGCGCTGATAAAGTCCCCGCGTTAAGTCCCTGTGCTGCGGAGAGCCAGCAGGGATCCACAGGTTGTTCACACGGCGCTGATGATGGGGGGTGAGAAGAGAGGAGGCTGTCCTCTTGTCGCAGCTGGGGGGGCGGGGGGGGGGGGGGGGGGGGGGGGTTGGTCCTCAGACTGCACGGCTGTCCTGATAGGGGCTGCCGTGTGAAGTCTCATGCAGAGACCGGAGCTCTTGCCATCTGCTGTGTGTGCGCTCTCCAGACACTCAACAGCACTGGCCAGCGCACGCCATGTGGCATTAAACATTTAGACTGAAGAGAAAAATAGGCAGAAACACACAGAGCAATATAAGAAGCCTGTGTCCAGTATCTGGGGATTTTCATGCAAACAAACACAGTAACAACCCCAACATTACATCGCAGGTCCTGTTTATACTAATGCATGTCGAGGCTTGAATCTACTTGTAAGTATTAAAGCTATAGACCACCATCTGGAACTCTTTTTTTGCCGTTCCTTTCAGCAAGGAGAAGCATGTGCTCTTTCAGAGGCGTTTCCCCTCACACAGCCATATGGAAATGTGAGTGTCCTGACCTGTGTAATAGCAGAGCAGCTCTGCTTGATGGCTATGGGCATATTGATTGGGCTCCCTTGGTTCTCCAGTGGAGCCCAATGAGAGAAACAATACTGTAGAGTGAGGAGCTGGCATAGTGGACCGAACATTTGGCATCCCTCATTCATCATGTTGATTGGAAAGATCTATCCCCATTTGCGCTCTGCCTGGCCTCCCCTCAAGCACACTGTAGCACTGTGGGAATGTTGTGGCTAGATTCCTGGTGGTGCAGACACCTGCCTCCCAGGGAGAGGCCTCTGCTGAACTCACTCGCACCTATCTTGAAAACAGACGACGCTCCCATAATGCACCATCTTTCTCTTTGGTGTCCTGAGCACACCCACGCACACGCCCACACACAGCTGTGTAGTACCTCACAGACCTGGTAGAGGGCAGCACAGCACTTTGCCAGAGCATAGGCTTGTCAAAGGAGAGAGAAAAAAAAGAGCTTCTGTCCTGCATCAGGTTCCATACTGTGGATTACCAGCTGCATGTATCCAATGCCAGACAAGCCTCTGTGACTGTGCCGGACACATTAGTCACAGGTACTGTACCAGACAGCCACTGATCACTGCTGACACTGATACGAACAGGGTGGTTTATTTCCCCAGATTATTGCTTAAGTTGTTAAGAGCTTGTTTCGGATAAGGTATCAGATCTGCTCGTGTGCACATTTACGCATGCTAATTTGGACAGGATCGGTTAGGTTTGGAGTATTAGTTGTATAAGGAGGGCTTCCATAGGAATTCCAAGTGTCGTAGTTTTGTGTACACATGTATTGTATCTGGTGAGGGCTTGTCAGCCATCTTGTTCTGCAGAAAGCTATAAACATTGACTGAGGCATCCAGAGATCATGTCACCGCACCCGGCCGCACAGGTTAGCCCTTCCCTTGTGCCTAGTGTGCTTAATCGAAAGCGAAGGGCAATAATTCACAGTGTCAGAGTTGAAACAATTCGAATGACCTTGCCAGTAACCTTTGCCACAGAGCTCTCTTTAAACCTTTAACCCGTTCTGGCTGCGTTGCACACGCAGCCGTTGTACTCCATCAGTTCGACCATTTCAAGACGCTGAATGAATGTTTAGGAGTATAGCACATTGCTTTGTGGGAAATAATCTTACTGGCAGCTAGGGTACAAGCTGAATAGGCTTTCGTAGGGGTATACGAGGGACTGAATGTGGTGAGAGTAAAAGAGAGACAGAGAGAGAGAGAGAGAGAAATGGGGGTGGGGGGGTGGGGATGGGGGGGAATGCGAGAGCAAACGAGGGATTCCGACCGGTTAATCACATTTGGCAACACCCCTCATGCCCGTGTGCATTTGGTCCACTCTTGTCTCCTCTCCATTTGAGTAAGCAGATAACTTGGCCGAACTTCACCGAAAGCTTAACTCCCACTGATCTATTGAGACTTTAATTGTGGCGAAAGCATTTACTGGCAACCCATCCACCCTACTCCAACTCCAACTGACACACCGCCCAGAGGAGAAACAAAAGGCTTGTCTTGACATCCCTCCCTCCTTTCCTCCCTTCCTCTCCTTCCTCTCCTTCACAGCTGATAATCAATGGAGGGACGGGGCTGTGAGCTGTTGAACTGAAGAGAGATGAATGACGGCTCTCCCCAAGGGCACATTTAGATCTTGACAGGAGAGTTTTAGCCCCCCCCCAACCCCACCCCCACATCACTACACCCCTTCCCGTAATCAGTGTCGGCTTTGCTCTGATCAACGCATTTCTACGTTGGGAAATATATGTTAGGAAGTCCACACAGGATCTACTATAGCCAGTTGAAGGCAGCATGTTAGAGGCAACATTCACATTGATTTGTGTACTGTACATGTAATCATATTTACTAAATGTGTAATTTTTTCAATGCAGATAAGTGGGTCTAGTGGGGGGGGGCTTGGTAACAGTAGTATTTATGTATGATGTGTTCACAGTAAAAGCATGACTAGCTTGTTTTTAGCTACTTCTGAACTGTCTGTCCATATTAAACATGATCTTATTTTAGTCCAAATGAAATGTCTGGCACTTCAAGTGACCCAGGCTGTGCTGGGCTGCAGGAACCCCCGGCACATCTGTTTGTCTGTACCTTTGTTCTCCAGAGGGACCCTGGCCGTCTCCTCCCTGGCAGCCCAGCTGAAGCCAGCTGTGCGGGGCACGGGGCACGGAGCGCTCCCCACTGTGTGACCCCACCACATCAGAGAAACTCCCAGGCGACCCCAGAGATCCGCCGCTGTTATGCACACATCGTACCTCGTCATCCCAGCAGCAATGGCATCCCTGCTTGGCTTTCGTTTTTTTCCCTTACAGCTCAGGTCTGACATGCTCCACTTGAGATGAATGGCTGGATAAATGAACGGATAAATAGATAGATACATGAATGGATAAATGGGTGAATAAATTGATGGATAAATTGCAAAGCAACGGTACCCACTTCAATGACAAACCTGCCTTGATAAGCGTGTTAGAGCCCTAGCTGTGCCGTGTCCAAACAGGCGTGGCGTGGATGCGGATCTGCCCTGCATTCAGTCTGACTGATGTTCTGTGCTTGGCTCGCAGGTAAGATCCTGTTAGAATGCTTCAGTGAGCCACAGACTAGCACACACACCTGTGTGTTGGGAAGGGGATGATCTCAGTATTCTGGGCAAACCAACAAAGCTGCAGCAGCAGATCCAGTAATCCAGCAATATTACATATTAATAAGGCTGCTGGACGACCACTCCCCAGCTTGGATCAAAGTGATTTCTTCCTCCTTCTCTCCTTCCTCCCATCACACTTTCAAGGATTTCATTTTGTGGTTTATGAGGGAGTTCTGGCTTTTCTGTTACGCGTGTGTGTGTGTGAGTATTTTTATCCATACAAATGAAGACATGTCCAATCTTAATATTGCACATTATGTTAGAAGCAATTCAGTGACTAATTCATGTAACTCTTTAATAAATGACTGAGACTAACTTGTCCACTCTTAGAGTTACGCTTAGTTTTGAACTCACCGTGCATTCATACAAGTCAGAAAAAAAAGACTAATTCTAGGTAAGCTACGTTGCTCTAGCCATGGATTGTCTGGATTTTTTATAAAATATGTATTTACTTATTTCCCTTCAAACACTGATGTGTGGGCACGAGAGGTCTGAGACTATCAGGGATCATTATGCTAGTGAAAAGTCTGCTTCTCCTCTGTGTCTTGTTACAGGTGAATTCAAGATAGAAAACTTTCTCCATCATCTCAGATTTGCCCTGGGACTCCCACTACAGTTCTACATGGAAAGCTGCAAACACAAGGCCTCGGTAATAATGCTTACCAAGCATAAGTAATTGCAGCATGAACCAAATTGCCCATTTAGGATTCTAATGGACTTTGTCACTTGAGTGAAATGTCACTAATGTTCTAATGTTCCTGTCAATCCCATAAACTACAATCTATTTCCTGACATGTCACTGTACTTGCCAGGCAGCAAAACTAGAGGTTTGGTAAGGACTCCCAGTATCTTCTGAACTTACTGGACACAGCAAAAACCATATGGTACAGGGTATCCTCTAGCAGTTGGTAAACAAAGCATCCTTCTTCTCTCAGAACCGAGCAGGAAAAAACCCACAGAGCCATGGATCACTGTCTCTCTGTACAGTACACATCTCCCTGGATAAGCTTGAGGATATCATGTATAGCGATCATACGGTGTGCATCCGTGTGTTCGGCTATCTGTGTGTGCGAGGGAGATCCTATCGTTTGTGCGCTGTTTCAGCTATATTCAGCGCAGACCAGACCTTCTAATCCATTACAACACAACCGCGAAGACAGTAATTTCATGTCCTGATCCATTGCATAGGAAAGAATTATGTGGCTAATGCAATTTAATCCCTCCCTCCCTCCCCCCACCCTCACCCCCCACCTTCTGAGAAAACCTTGAATGCTCCTGCAAAGCTAAATGAAGGTGCTGCTTCGTCAAATGTAAAGTACGAATCAACGGGTCAGATGACGCCCCTCCTCCTCCCCCAGCCACCCCCCCCCCTCCCCCCCCCCCCCCATTAAAAGACAAAGCTGTTTCATTCTGATATGGCTCCGTCGAGACCGTTTACGAGCTATATCTATCATTGGATAGACGTAGCACAGGGCTGGAGGAGTAACTCTCAGGTAACTTGGATGAAACCATGGGAGCGTTGGTGAGAGCTCTCCCCCATAATCTAACCTGACATGTGTCAACCCTCTTCATAAACTCTTTATTTTCTGAGATGAAAATCCACACTTTCGGAATGTTCACTGATAGCAGAGTAAAGCGGCGATACTTGCTGTGCCGAGTGATTCACCCTTCTCTTTGAAATGTATTTACTCCACGTCAATGAATGTTTATTCATTGCCTCAGACTCCATCCTATTTATTCATTTCAGACTCATTCCTTCTGATCAAAACTGCTGACATCTCTTGGCACTAATAGCAGCCTCCAACCTTTTCCCCTGCAAAACAAACCCGTGTCCCGTTACGCAACTGCAAAATATCGCGGGTAATTGCTTTTTTTTTTTAAGCTCCCCTTATTCTCATGTCGTTGTTGATGAACATGTAATGTGCTTATTTCTTCTGCGTGACGTGAGACGAATGACCTTCAGCTGCAGCTGGGCATATTAACGGGGCCACAAAAGGCCAGCATGATCCCAGAGGACTCTGTCGTCATCGCTAGTACCCCGGAAGACAGTGTCGCTTTAGCCCTGACCAGACCTGCAGTGCAACATAAACCCTGCTGAGGTGTCCGCATGCTAGTGACGATGTATGGCTTATATGTTTGCATGTGCCTACGTATTCGTTTTGCACAGGACCAGGTTTGTGAGGAGATGTACAGTAAATGGGTTGCTGGGTTTCTAATGTTATTCCCATCCCAATTTTCTGCTTTTACACGTTCATTACCACTGCAATTATACTGCTGGAGTGTATGGGAAGCGTGCGTAACTGAATTAGGTGGGAGCGTGTTTTCGAGAGGGAGTGGTGGAGGTGGGGGGGAAGGGCGGGCACAGCGAAGCAAAGAGGTCTCTAGCCCTTTTAATGAGGTAGAATTTTTGCTGAAGATAGGGCTCAGTTAATGGAATTTAGGCTTAATTACAGGATACCACACATACACCCACTCACATAGACCTTGTCATAGCCTCCTGCATCCTGCCACTCACAATTACGCTCATGCGTGATGAAGAATGGGCAAAGCACCAGCTGTGAAGCCTGGCTCAGGGGACAGAGATGGCTGTTTCTGCCTCCAAACCTCTGTACAGCACATCCTAAGCAACCCTGCAGTACATAGTATCGTAGAGCTGACACATACATTCAGCAAACCAGCAACTAACATCAAAAGTTTCGATTTTAAACAGTTAATTCAGCACACTGTGACTAATTAGGATTACTTACTTTTTTCACACGCGAGTAGTAATGTTAAAATAATTAAATGTTCCACTTGTTATTAAATACATTATAATTCTTTTATTTTTTTGGAACGTGCATCTGAAAAAAATGACATAATGTTGTCATTGGCTTCTGCTCAGTTCATCACTGAATTAAATTGACAGGGAAGGGATTTATTAAAGTTTCAAATATTTATATTGTTTTATACATTTATATTATATTATATTATAAACACGTCAAAGGTGTTCCAAAGTGCTACATTTTCCTTGTGGGAGAAGGCTTCAGTTAAAAGAGAGTAGACAGTGTCAAGGTGGTTCGCTTAAATGTACTCTTCTGTACAGCTGAAATAGTGCAGTCCCATCTTCCCATGTGATAGAATTGGAATGACTTTTTTAACCCAGTGCAGTGACAAAAACGTGTCTGCCTCTTTAATTAAATTTACAGTTCCATTCATTCGACCTTATTTCAGCTGAACGAGTCATTCCAAAGAAATGTTGATTGGTGATGTTGATAACGGAAACCTTGTACCTGAATAAATGTAGGGTTTAGTGACATTCCTGCCTCTGCCAGCGAGGGACAGAGTTCTGGGTTTCTAAGGTGGCACCTCCGAAAATAGTGTCTTTAGTTCTGCAGCCTCACCAACTTTCTCTCACCGACATGCTCTTTCCAATTATCCATTTTAAGACACTTACATACGAGTTGTCGGATTCTCAGAACACTTTCTTGAAACGTGTTACACCCCCTCATCCTAATTCTTATGTCTCCCGTCCGTCTGTGTGTGCCTGGGTCTACTTTGCGACAGAGGGTCTACCAGAGAGACAATAAAGTTGGTCCTATTCTCAATGTGTCTCAGGGTGTTTTAAGCCAAATTATTAACTGTATCCAGTCATCTGGATCTTTCTGCATAATCACAGTTAAATGTCAGATATTTTCTGACCCTCGGCTGTTATTTTCAAAGATGCTAATTGCTTATAGGCAGTCCCTGTTTTCTTGAATCACACTAATGATATATGGTATATATGGTATTTATGGATATGTGGTATTTGTAGCCTCTTATTTTTAAAATACTGGCATTGCATGATGGGAGAACTGTCAGTTTTGCAAGTTTCCTGCTTGCGTGTCAACACCTCCCTGTCAGCCATCATCAGAGCAGGAACAAACAGGAGAGGATGACGAAGTGGAGAGAAGTTAAAGAGAAGGGGGTGAAAGAGAGAGGGAGAAATGAGAGAGTGACAAATGGAGACAGAAAGAGCAAGAGAGAGAGAGACAGAGAGCGAGGATGAACATGAGAGAGAGACTGCGGAACAGAGGACGAGAGAGATAGGATGAGCAGGAGGGAGAGAGAGACTGAGCGACAGAGAGGAAGAGGGTAGGAAGAATAGGAGAGAGCCGTTGCAGATAGAGAGATTTAGAAGAGGTAGACGCAGAGAGAAGCAATGCTGTGTGAATGTTGACATGGGTTGACAGTGTGCCCTAAGTGGCAATTTCCATATTTTTCTGCATGGTTTCCTCCCCAGCAGGTCAGTGTGGCGTCTGTGTCAGGGGCAATAAGAGGAGCTGTCACAGAACGTTCACCGAGACATGGGCCAGGTTAATGTGGGGGGCCAAGACAATATCACAAGCCCTCACAAGTAGATATGTACTTACACACACACTCACATCAAGTCTCCAAAATGACCCTTTATAGTCGACAGAACATGTACGCACACACCACCTAGCAAATACACACTGGCACACACACATCCACATCATAACTCTCTCATTGAATTTCCTAAATGAGTCGAGGAATTGTTTTATTATGATGGTTTGTGTGTTTGTCTCTAAATGCGCTCTATGCTAATTCCCCGCAGCATTTGTGTCTTCGCAACATTGATCTAGTTTATAAAGCTTGCAATGATTTGGGAATCTTTGCATGAGCATGCACAAATGTTACCTGGGGAAAATTGTGATTAATGTAACCTATACATTCTGACACATCCAAGTTAGCGTATCTTTTTGATAGATTGCAAGTGCCTCTTCCAAATTCATGTGTTTTTATTTATTTAAATAATGCATCACATGATCATGTAGTTACAAATCCATTACCTTAACCTAGTGTGGAACAACCTTCAGAGAAAGCAAGGGTTAAAATGTTTGATCCCAAAAGAAAAGGATGAAAATTCAGTGAATTCCTCTGAATTGGTTGGTGACACGCCTTCCCTATGTGTTTGATGGCATGCATCATTGAAGATGACAAAATGTAAAAATTGTTTAGAGGACCCCATTAAATATGTATGAAACAGGGTTCTCAAGGTGGGCATAGACAGGAAGATCCATCACCACACTGTAAAATGCAGAAATACTAGTAGGGTATGAATATTTAGTAGCATTTTCTGTGGGGCTGTGCCGAGTTCCACAGACAAAAAAACACTAAGAGAAAGGTTTTAATATTACATGTGACGACCAGACATTGTTATTTCTGTTCCTCATGTTAGAATCCATTAATTACAAGTGCATGGTGAAAAAAGAAGTGTCCCTGATATAAAGCATTGAAGCAGGTAAGGTGACAAGTGATGCTAAATTGCTTTTTAGATAAATTGATTATTACAAGGCTCAGAACACCTCCCTGTTAGCTGCTGTGAAAGTCTGGCCCAGTACCACAAACAAGGCAGGATACATGTGAAAGTTCCTTAGAAGAACGCTAAAACCTGTCACAGAATATGCGCTAAATTAGAGAGGTAAGAAAATTCACTGCGAGGTTTTAAAAACAATAACAGACATTCGGCGAAATTTGTCATTATCGCCAAGGACTATGGCTTTGCGTTGTCAACAATCGTTTCAAACATCGTTGGGTTTTACTGAAAAAAAAGCTGAGTGGGTACCACACTTGAGTGTGACCCTCCCGGCCCACTCAAGTTTCGCCTTGGTTTTCTCATTCCGTCTGCTTTTATTGGTTTTATTGTTGGCGTTGCTTTTCACACAGATGGAGCCAGCTGTGATCAAGTACACAATGGCTGCACTGAAACAACGAGAAAGCTCAGGCTGTACAATCATTGCTCTCACAACAGAACATTTCAACTCTCACAATGGCTCCCCTCATAACACTCATCAGGTCATACAGTCCCAACTTAACAACGACAAACTGGCAAGGGGGCCGCTCAAGTGAATCCTGGCTGGCCTAGATGGGAGAGCTGCCTCTGCCAGCTCCGGGTGGTGCGCGGGGAGTGGGCCTTTCATTCCATCTCAAGCAGGCTCTCCCGCTGATGGAAGGGGGGGAGGACATTTGTTGAGAGGGGAGAGATAGAAACTGTAGCCAGAACCATCCCTGAGTGATGCTAGATTCTCTCCCAGCAGCTGCCTGTCAACTCCAAATGAGAAATTTTGGACTTCCAGTTAGGTAGCTTGGGAAAGTGAACATGCTTCCCCCCCTCCCGTCAGTACCCTGCTGGGCCTTTTTTCACAATAAAGTTGGAAACTTTGCTGGCTGACCTTCAGTGTAGAGCGAAATAATAGCTTCCATTCATCACAAGGCATGTGTTGATTGTAAGATGAAACACAATATTTGATGTTGGCAACCTAAACAACTTAAACAAGCTGGTTTTCTCTTTCAAATGTTTACTCCAACCCCAACTGAAATTGAGCACCTATTGTGGTAAAAACATGTGGTATAAATAGGGTGGTACAGAGTTGTATCGATTAAACTAACTCTTCAAAATAAATACCACAATTTCCACGTTCCACGCTTGCTAAGGGAATGATTCTGAGAAGTTTGAAGGATTGCATGTGAGGCCTACCTTAAGTACGAACCATGGTGTGAGCATGCTAGAATATCTGCTGCTATTGACTAAGGGAAGCTAATTGCCGTACTAGGATTCTACAAACTGCCAGGACCATCAGTCCAGAATTGAACAGACTTTGCCTGCTCTTTATAGAGAGTAATCTCATCAATTTGTACCTATATAGCCCTTTTCATAAAAAATGTTGCAGAGGGTTTTTCATATTCCCATAGAACTACACATAAGAGGACATTCAAAGAAAAACTCCCAGGAAAACTCACTAGACCTTGGGGGGAGCACTTTAGTGCGAGCATCAGACAAAGAAGGGAATGGAGAGAAGGAACAAACTCAGTGTTTGTTCCTTTTCAGAGAACCCCTGCAATGTTAGAGGCTCAGTTCAGAAAGAAGCAGCAGTATATTACACCCAAATTAATCACAGGGTTGACCTCTTTAATGGCTTTTCCACGTATGTTATAAAATGTGAATAAAAAGTGACTTACAGTCCTGCCGATATGGTGATTCCTGTCCTACTGCTCTCCTATTGAGGACGAAGGCATACTCCATATATCTCTCTCCATTCTGGAAAAAGCTGATAAAAGTGAATAATGCTGACCGACAAAACAAAATGGCCTCTATCCCATATATTTGAACTATCACTCGGTCATAGACCTTGATCGGCCTAGGTGATAAACACAGGTCAACAGAACAGGAAATATCACCCAGTAAAGACCTTTAGATTAACTCATAAAATACAGGATTGCATTAAACGTTTAGACTTTTGTCAGAGCGTGAAAGCACTTGCTAGAAGCCTTTGCTCAGGGAAGTTCTCAGACTTGTTTATTTTGATGTAAATTCCCAATTCTGATATGATAAAACATAGCCAGACCTAAATTAAATATGCATTATCATTTCTCTCTTTTATTGATTGGTTTCAGAAAAGGAACGTCTTAACTCCTAATTACAGTACTCAAAAACACTGAAAAGTTCAATCAAAAAGCAATTTAGCGAAAAGACCTCTCTGGCATGGAGTTAATTAGTTGATCATTCTCTCAAGGGACTTATTGTCTGTGTGGAATTATCAAGTGCTATAGATATAAATATATATTACCTTAATTAAATGCCTTGCACAACACTAAAATGACTGGAGGTATCGAGTTTAACATTATAGATAACAGAATACAGTATGTATTATCTATATGCATACCTTAATAAATAATACATTTGAGCTTAAATGTTAACACATTTCTCCACATTGGAGGATGCCATGTGGATGATTGCTTTAATTTATGTGAAGGCAAGTGACAGCCTTGATTCACTGCAACGCCATGATAATTCAAACAGCCTCTTTTCGAGTATGAATTAAAGGACTCAGAAAGTGTTTTGATGCGTCTGTGCTACAGTGCATGATTTTTGACAAGTGAAATGGTTTTCACATTACCTCAGTCTTTCATGCACTTCTTAGAATGAATACATAATTAATTCAGGCAGACTGACTCCTTTAACTATTGACAGGTCTTCTGCTCCACAAGTCCATATCATCTCATCTCCTCTCCTCACCTATGTCCTCTCCTACCTCCCCCTCTATCATCTCCACCTTCCCTCTTTACCAAGATCAATAGCTTTTGAATGCTGATTGTTACAGTAGCTACCAAAGACCACATACACACACGTCAGATCAATACTCCACCTGCACCATTGGAATGACTTAATTGCAGAAAACAACAGTTAGACCTACAAAGCCCCAGTAATCGGATTGATTCTGGCTGCTCTATTGTTATACTCTCCAAAGTTCTATGGTTTAATCGAGCGAGTGAAACTTAGATTAAGTGCCCTCTTTGGTGCGTCTCACGAAATGAGAACAACAATTGTTCTACCCAGTGATCATGTTGTTGTTTGTAGCTGTAGCTTGGTTGATCGAAATCCATCTCCCTTCTGTCTATCTGTCTGTCTGTCAGTCAGTCTGTCTGTCTGTCTGTCTGTCTGTCTCTCACAGCTGTCTTTCTTGGCTAGCGGTACACACATCTTGAGCAACAGGTGACACCACAAGGCTTTAATGTACGATGAGCCTCCAAACATGATCGATTGATGCTGGTGATGGATATGCAGCCCCACTCAGCGAGGGCCAAGTCCAAACCTTTGCATTACTAAATTAGCACTTCCCAAAGTGAAGTGTTAGGTCACCTTTGAGATGTTACTCTCTCCGGAGGCCAGGCCTTCACACAGAGAGCCTAAGCTGCTGGAGGCAAACCACCACTCCCATTTAGCCCCATCTCTAACAGCATCTCAGCTGCAACCAACTCTTTTGGCACACACACACACACACACACACTCATCACCTCGCATTAAAGAGGATGAGAAAAGAAGGAAGCAGGAGAGAGAAAGAGAAAGAAAGAGAGTGTGAGAGAGAGAAAGAAAGAAAACGAGTGAAGGGGAGAGCAAGTGAGAGAGAGAGAGAGCGAGGGAGGAGAAAAGGAAGACTGAGTAGGCTATTATGGAGGAGAGAGCGTATCCTCTGGAGGAGGTGTAGGCCGAGATGGCGTAAATGAGAGAAGCGCGCCAGCCGTTCCTGCAGCCTCATTACAGTAATGGAGACCCATCCGTTCTGTCAAGGCCTCCTGAAAATCGCCTCTGACTCGATTGCTTTCCTCCTCCCCCGATTCCTCCGGGTCTTCGTGCCAAGGGAGAGAAGGAACGGGGCAGAGAAAAGACGACAGGGCGCCGCCTGACTGGTTTGGGGAATAAACCGGGAAGATTTGTGCGTTTGGTACTGTAATAAGGTCTTTATTACGACCTGGATTTGCCGTCGGAGTCCATAAAGTTGCCGAACGGTTGACACTGTGGCCTTGGTAAAAGGAGAAGAGGTAGAAGGAGGAGACCGGGCCATGATCCATGGGCCCCTGGGAAGGCTGCTGAGAAAGAGATAAGGTATGTGAGTCTCCTATGGATGGGAAGAGGAACCAACAAGGGAACGCAGGGAACAGCAGGAAAAAAGGGACAATTTACCCTTCACCATTTAATCCAACATGGGTGGAATTCAAAACACTGCCATTTAAGACGACTATTGTAATATTATGAACAATGTGTAACTGTCAAAACCGGCATTCTTTTAGCGGTAAATTAGCATCCCACTTTTACTTTCAAGGCCATATTAAGTAACGATTATCCACTTATCCTCTATTTTAGTACCTAAGAACAGTGAGTTTTTTTCACCATATTTGTTTCATAACACTGTGCCATCTATGCTTGTATAAGCCCTGATATATTTGCTGGGTAGAAAGAAGACGGTTTGGGAGTACCAGAATGTTTGGAATGAGGACCAGCCAACTCTTTGATTAGGCCAATCAGTCCTCAACTCACTGCTATTCTCAGCAGCACAAGCACCCTCCACCAATGAATAGTCAGATCAAGATTAAACAGAAGAGATATACTGTTTATACAACGGTGAACATTAGAACAGAACAGTAGATCACAAGTGTCCTTCTTACTGGTATCATCTGTACTAGTCAATCGTTCAATCGATCAGTCAATCGTTCAATGGTTTTGAATGATAGCACATCACTTTTGGTATGAGAAATTACCTTTATGTCAAGTTTGTGGAGGTGGGTTGACCTTGTAGACCTAAAGCCATGACACCAACAAGGGACTGGCTGTCAGGAAAGGCAGTGCAGAAGGAACGCAGAGCATGTTAACAGGAAGGTTGGCGGGCGGGTGGGTAGGCAGGCAGGAATATGCAACAACAGGAGATTAGTGTCAGAACTAGATTAGATTAGATTCAACTTTATTGTCATTACACAGGTACAAGTACAGGGTAACGAAATACAGTTAGCATCCAACCAGAAGTGCAAAACAGTTATGACAACAGAATATAATAATAAATATGGGTATACTCAGAATATACATAGTATGAACAGTATAATTAGAATATACATGAATACAGAATGTAAAGATTAAAGTGATTAAGTATGTACAATTAGTGCAAATGATGCAATGAGCAGATGTGCAAAATGAACAGATGTGCAAAATGAACAAAATGAACAGGTGGTGCAGTAACAGATGTGCAGATGTGCAAAATTGGCAGAGTGGAAATAACCAAATGCACAGATGTGCAAAATGAACAAAATGAACAGGTGGTGCAGTAACAGATGTGCAGATGTGCAAAATGGGCAGAGTGCAAATAACCACTCGATTATGCAGGTGGTGCTAAGTTAACAAACAGAATGTGCAAATATGGGGGGGCGGGGGTTCTATGGGGGGCGGGGGTTATATAGGGGGGCAGGGTCTAGTGGAGTTCAGGAGTGTCACAGTTGTTGCAGTCCAGAGGTCTCTTACTGTTGGTAATACGAAGACGTATGTCATCCATTTTATTCACCAAGGATCGCACATTAGCGAGGAAAATGCTGGGTACGGAGAGCCGGTGTGGTGTTGAGTTTAGCCTAGCTCTCCTTCCTCCGCGCTTCCCATGTCTTTGTTTACAATCCCGACGCCGCCTGCGCCTACTTCTGCTCGGCAGGACGTATTGCGAAGACTCCCATGTTCTGGAGGTCTCCGGTACAAGTCGGAAGTTGGTCTTAATGGAGACCTGGTGGTGTAATCCGATATCCAAAAGCTCCAACAGACCCGAGATAAGCAGGAAGATTATTGCTGTTTTGCAGAATCTAGTCAGACACTGAGCCTCGCGATGTTCACGCGCCGCCATCGTGGTCTAAGATCGGACTAAACAGGGAACCAGGATTGCTCTGATGTCAACATACGACACAGCAGCCACGAACGAACTGACATGTTAGTTTAAACAATGATCAGGCTGGCAAACTAGGCTGGATATGTTGCAAGGCTGATGACATGATGAGAGGCAGCAGAGTAGACTGAAGGAGCAAGGAATTGTGTCATCGACGGCAAGAGACTGGAGCCTTGTCCACCACACTTACCCACTCTAAAAGATATGCAAACAGGAAGAGAGAGAGAGAAAGAGAGAGAGAGAGACAGACTGTTGCTAGGAGGAAGTGTTGGGCGTAACACGGTTTCTTCACAGCTTCCCAGTATTCAGAGAACATGGGGATGGCTTCATTTTCCTGACAGAGAACTGACATCAGGTCTCCTGCTCAATGGAATGTAACTCTCAGCCTCTGTCCCTCTGTACTGCTCTCCACCACACTGTTTACAAGGAGGATGATGCTCCATCACATTTAATTTTTCAAGACCTTCCCCTGCTCCCCAAGCTCTCTAGGAACACACAAATCAATCTAAACCCAAAGTATTGGTTGTGCCTGGGGGAATGTCTTTACGTTCAGGATGAGGCTATGGCAAAATCGTTCTCTCTCTCCCTCTTCTCTCTCTCTCTCTCTCTCTCTCTCTCACTCTCTCTCTCTCTCTCTCTCTCTCTCTCTCTCTCTCTCTCTCTCTCTACTGGACACGTCACTCGGGGTAACATTTCCATGCTGCATTCACACTCCTTACAGTTTGGCATTGTCATCAATAGTCATTTAGGCAAGGGCCTCTTTCCAAGCCGCCAGATACGATGAAGATTCATAGCTACCATCTCAAAGGGTTGGCCTGTGGGGTGTGTGAGTAGGAGGAACGAGAGGAAGATCGAAAATCGTGCACAAAAACACTGCTGACTGTTTCTACAGTGTGGCCTTGCGTGTCTAGCGAATAGAGCTGGATAGAGAATCAATGACAAACGCCAAGTACAGTAAATGGGCACAACGTGGACAGAAGAGAAGAATGTTGAAGCTTACTACAATTTCTTATTTTAGCGAGTTCGATGCAAATCTGCTTCATGGCTTGAAAGAAAGGGGAACAGACAATTATAAAGGAAACTTATGTATAGACAGCAGTTTGTTGATATGATTGAATTGTAGACTCACGTGTGCCACATGTGAGGGCTAATTTGCATGGGTGGGTGTTATACATGCTGACAAAGAAACAAAAAGATGGGAGGGTAGCAATAATGAGAACAATTAGAAAGAGAGAGAGTGTGAAGAGAAAACGATAACAATATTGTTAACAACTATTTCATTTCTGCCATCAGGGAGATAATGCCAGGCAATGTGGTCTTATTGGAGGTTACCTTGTCACTGCAATATATGCAATATTCTTTCTTATACTGTTAAAAAGAAACTCCATTATCCATTATTATTATAGTACCATTATCGTCTACGACAATTAGTAGCACTTTTGTTAATATAACAATAATGATTTGCTTCATCTGAGCATGTTAAGGACACATACTCACGTACTCTTGTACACAACCATTTTGTATGCTTTAGGCATAAATCATTATGTCAAAATAATATTTCAGCACAATTAGGTTTACACAGTGTATAGTGATGTAAACCTGTACTTTTGATGTTGGGTAGGCATGGATCATAATTCGTGGACCAGACACAATTGAAAATTCCTAGTCATTGTTCTGATTAAGAATTGGTTTGCGATCATTAAGTCTCGTTGACATCATATATTTCCACGCAACAGAACTGTTAATCATGCCCTTATTTCCGTGCATGTTCCAATCATCAGCACCAATGTCTCGTCACATTGATAGCCCACCACCAGTACAGACTCAGACCTGCTGTTGCTGAATGTCGATGGCTATGCGCTTGAATGATTATGCCTGTCGCGGGTACATTTCTGATTGCATTCCATTGTTTTGTGAAGGTAATACATAAAAACCCTCCAGCTGAGCTATTCAAGGGACTATGTATGATATGATCTGTAGGTTCACCTAGGTTCACCATCAAGCCACGTTCACATGGTAACTGCAACTTATAGATAGCACCTTCCATCTATATCAAGGTACAGTAGCATCATTGAACCATGCTGTCACCGGTTACCTGAAATAGTCTGACAGCTGCAGCTAGATGACAATCAGTGAATGTCACAGATCCGATCAGGCAGGGACCGGATGCACCCGTCACTAACTCAAATCTGAGCACAAGGTTACGAACAGAATGAAAGCAGCCACTGCTCTCCTTGGAATACGCAAGGAGACACAAGCTTGAGGTCGTAGCAAGGTAAAGAATACCGCTTAGGTCTGTTCACCGAGGTCACAAATGACAGAATATTGACTTCAAGCAGTTGCGACTGCTCTTTCGGCTTAATTAATGAACCTGACAAAACAACAAAACAACACTGCTGCAAGTCAAGTGACTGGCCGCCATAGACATATAGTGATGTTTGGTAGCGAGGTGCAGGAGAGGTGACTGGAAGCCTCAGTAAAACAAGAGGAGGAACAGGCACCATGATCTAGTACTGAGTGCTCTAATGCATTTAAGGGCACAACCACATTGCTACCGGCACCTCTGCCATTATGCAACTTCTAAATCAGACCTTTGGTTTATGGGACCTCTGTGGGAGATAAGGCTGTTGTGTGTGCGTGTGTGTTTGTGCATGTATGTGTGTGTGTACGTTTGGAGGGGTGGATGAATTATGCCCAGCTTTCAACAGATGTTTTACAGCGTGTACCGCGTAAGTGCACCGGACTGTCAAAGTGCTTCATCATGCAGCCTTTTCCGTAAATGCAAATATGCAGGCAGAAACTTGAATATATCTGCTCCACATCGCCCCCGAGGACCCAGGGGAGGACCTGGGAGGGGATGGGGGAAAAGACGAGAATGACACCTAACAAAGAAAATGAATTTTATTTATTTTGGCGCTTGAATAAAACACAGACATCTAAATAAAATACCCATGCCAGGAAGTACAATGCGTCCCCATCATTCAATAAAAACAAATAAATAAATCCCTAATGATCTCTGACACCAAGACTTCTTGGAGAGCGGAAATAAATGAATAATCAAAGTCTAAAGAGGTAATTTAGTTGGGTAATGACCTTTCTCTGCTGATGATTTAGCACGCGGCATGGCGATGGGTCTTGATAAGGGCCCCGAGACTGACGCCATGACTATGCATGATGAGAATCTGCTGCCATCTCACGCGCTGACCAACACATTTTGGGGACGGATGAATTCTGCTTCATTTCATATGCTTCTGACTGGTCTCACGCTGTACAGTTAATTTATGTTGGTGTTCAAAGCTGGCATGATGGCAAAGGTGGAAACTGGTCCAGAGACACTCGCCACCCCCAACCTCGCCCCCTCCCCCTGTGTCTTGACAGGGACCCATGCCTCTAGCACTCTAATATAGCCATTACTGCGATGTCCACTGAATAATAAGCTTCAATTGGTGCTGTGGCTTCATTAGGTTCTGGGTTTAGAGGTTGAATGGGGTTATATGACTGGATGGAGTCCCAGGCCAAAACCATGGGCAGGCTCTTGATGAAACATAGGCTAATTGTCGGAAATAAAAGATCTGCTTGGAAAAATTTGCGTTTACTGCCATGATATTATCCCGCCATAATGAAAAGTCAAGTTAAGGCCCAAATTCAAGTATAAAGAGAGAAGCATCATATGAGGTGACTGAGAGTCATTTACAGTTAGTCATTCAGACACTCTTACCCAGACTGACTTACAGCAAGTACAGGGACCCCCCGAGGTATGTAGGGCGAAGTGCCTAGCCCAAGAACACAACATCATGTTGACACAGCCAGGATTTGAACCTGAAACCTTCGGATTACCAGCCTAACTCCCTTACCGCTCAGCCATTCATGACATAGGGTGCAGAGAGAAGCCTCATAGGATGTCTGTTGTCAAAACTCAACACAACAGGTGCCATTCTGACACTGTTCCTCACCCTGCAGAGAAGCAAGTCGAATCACCTTTGACCAGCCTGATTAGATATGGCTTGAGTGCTCCCTGGCTCTTAGTCAGACACGTCTCACTGCCGGTCCCATTCCGCTCTGCCCATTTCATCATGTTCCCAAGAGGGGAGAAAAGAGGGAGAAAGTACGGGAGAGAGAAGCCAAAAAGAAGGAGAGCAGAGCGAAGGAGGCAGACAGAGGAAGGTAGAGAGAAGGAGGCAGAAAGAGGGAGGCAGAGAAAGGAGGCAGAAAGACAGTGGCAGAGAGAAAGAGGCAGAGAGAGAGAGGCAGAAAGAGGGAGGCAGAGAGAAAGAGCCAGAAAGGAGGGGGGCAAAATGTGAGACTCAGAGAGTGTCTGGACAAAATCGAGCCTTATCCCAGACGGCTGTCTGAGAGCGATGGTTTTATCGTCCTTGGCAGCTTAACGTGTGACTGCAGGTCTGGTGTCCCACTCTCTTCCTCTCGTCTTGCCCCTCCCACTCGATCTTCTTCGACTTCTTCGAGTCTATGTCTCTCTCTCTCTCTCTCTCTCTCTCTCTCTCTCTCTCTCTCTCTCTCTCTCTCTCTCTCTGTCTCCCTGTCCTTCTCTCTGTTGTGAAGGTGCCAGTTTCAACCAATTTCCTCAGACAGCCGGATTCTATAACCAGTGAATGATTATTTCTTTTAAAATCTTACCTTAGCATCATGTTATCAGTGACATAGAAATGCAGGGGTCATTGACAGTAAAGTGGAGAGGGATGTCTACTAGATTGAGTTACATGTGCTTAGTATGCCAAAGGGATTGAGCACGTTTTGCTCGGACTTCATGAATCTTATCAAAGTTACTTATTTGAAACCACCCCAGTCTGCTTGCTTTACAACGGTGATAAAAAGGCTAATCTCTTTTAATGGGTTATAATGGGGGAGGACAAAAGATCAAAGCTCCATTAGACACACCAGCATGTTTTTTAATCCTCACTCCAGACTCCTGTATGACACGTCTGTCAATGCTGGAGAACAGATGCTGGAACACATGATGAAGGCCAGAGCTTGTGGGCATGAAGCTGAATGAGAATGACCAGGGAAGGTGGGGGCTAGCTGTCAGTAAGGTGTCAGAGACCCTGTTAGCCAAAACTGTTGAGGTTTTATGTCAAACTGAAAGCAAACCACTGTTTGCCTCCTCGATTAAATGTTGCATATGTTGGTTACTGAACAATGTATCGATTTAGCAAATGTTTTTATTTGAAACAACCCTACCTGTGAATGTGTCAACTTCTTGTCAAATGCTTTATGACTGAGCTATTCCTATTCACTAATTCCAAGGTCTTAGTGTGTTCCTCAATTTAAATTGTTGAATGAAAGACATTCTAATATCAACAAATCTTCACATGAGCTTGACAACTTGCCAAGGTTGTCCCATATTACATTTCTCAAAGCTTTTCTTCTTCTATTCTGTCAGCAAATCTGTTGACTGAATGAGTTTTGTCCATTTGCAAGCGAATATACTGTATGTCAGGGTTTACAGCTTTTCAACCATCAGCACAGTGGAGCGTAACACAATCTCACTGCAATACGTCACCTTCTAGACACAAAACAGTTGTAGTTAAAAAATGTGACAGATCACTCTTTACATCTCACCACCGCCTTGTGAGACAAGCATCCCCCAAAGCCACAAGATATCTTTACAAAGGCCATTTCTCTATCCAAGACTATCATTCTCATGGTTACAGGACAGCAGCTACAACAAGGCTGCAAAAACAGACATGTTTGTATTCGTCCACCATATACAGCATACTGGTATACTACATACTGGTACTGGTAAGACCTAGTACTATAAGTACTATAAGTCAGTAGGTTAGCTTTTATCAGACCAGAAAATATATCTTTATGTATTATTAGACTAAGTTCATACTTAGAGGTAGTACGTGTTTTGAAACAGGCATCCATTAATCTGCATATGATTTACGATGAGTTGTGGCTGTTCATGTGGGCTGTAAATCTCTAGAGGAATAACTGATTTATTGATTGTCTGTGGTAGAGACGCACCTTCCCATATCCATGTACTGTTATTGAAGCTCATTAATCAGACTGACAGAAACGGATTGTGCCAAGTATTTTTTTACCCACAATTTAGACACTTAGACATTGAAAGAGCGGACAGAAGAACAGAATGATAGAAATGTAGAGAGAGGGAGACAGAGAGAAGGAAAAAAAGACAAAAGATTGCGAGCTGAACAAGTTGATGTGACTTGAAAACGCATTGCATCTAGACAAGAAATGCATATTGTTTAATCAATCCATTTTAACAAGGCCACTGCATACCAGCACCAGATGAACATCAGAACGTTTTTTTTATTGATTTGCAGAGCTTGCAGACACTGATGTTAGAGTTGTTTTTATCAGTGCATTTTTGTTGGGCCTCTAACTTTATGTTGGATTGGAGTTGGTTCAGGCATTAAGCTCCCTCAGCATTACGTTAGCCATGATCTGATCAGTGTACTCACAGTGTTAATCTCTTCGTCTGGCTGCTTTGTAAATAACATTAAGCACATGCATAGTGAATGGATTTGCATAGAGATCATTCATCTACCTGTAATGGGCTAATGTTAGTTTGATAGAAGACATTTTTCAGTTGCATAAAATATGGGGACATGAAAGTATTTAGAATCAACTTTAAGGAATGTATTCATGATTTCTCTCATTGAAGTCTTAAAGGTGCTGTCAGCAGTCCAGTGCTGAAAACCTTCTCTCTTCTTCCTCTCTCCTCAGTAGAACACATAACAGATTACCAACGCCAGCAGCTAACTGTGCTCCATATTCTCCGGGACTTCAGCATTGCCATGGCAACCTCCCAACATCTCTCATTTGTGTGTTTAATTTGCCACCAAAATCCAATGCTATTGCAGTGTCTCCTTTTTATTGGAGGCTAGTATGCAGTCTCAGGGTCAGAGTATCAAGATGGACAGACAGGTAATGTGTGACCACACCTGCTGTTCTGGTTGTCAGGCTAATCAGTGTCTGGCTCGGATAAAATGGCTGATGGATGGTGTTTCACCTGACTGTAATTCCTAATCTCATAATTCTAGTGTTACCTAATGTATGTCATGAATAAATTGCCTCTGATTAACTTTGAACGTGCTGAAATTAAACTTAGATTACCCATATCCTTACCTCCATATCAGGGAGGATGTGTTGATAAAAAGGCTTGTCTACATTGGTGAAGGAAATTTATGTGAAATCAATACATCCTCGAGTACTCCCACCAGGAGCCTGTCTATGATTAACTACTGTATGTATGTATGTATGTATGTATGTATGTATGTATGTATGTATGTATGTATGTATGTATGTATGTATGTATGTATGTATGTATGTATGTATGTATGTATGTATGTATAAGGGAGAGCAAAGTAGTCATATGATTATAACCATTCCGTAATATTTAATGTTTTTCTATCTTTAAAAGTAATATCCACACCCCGGCTCTGAACAGTCCCAGTAGAGACCAAGGTAGGGAGGGATGAGGGAGAGGAGGCACTGTGTGGAAGGACAGGTCTACAGTAGTGTTAATGTTTGAGGGATGGGAGGTTAATGTAATGCTATGCTGACATTGCAAATTCTGTCTGAACTGTTCCCATTTTACACCTGGGTTTGTCCTTCTGTCAGTCACAGACTTCCATGGCCACCAGGACTGAAGTTGCCTCATCCAATCACCTTGCTGCACAGAGCCAATCAACATACACTATGACCCGCTTGGTACAACTAACAGACCAATGGAATTGTGTGAAATGTGGTGAAGTTTTGGAAGGGTGGTTGAGGCACATAATGGGATTCATGCAGTCGATTTGCAACCCACTTGGAGTTCTGCATTTAAGGATAAATTAAGCCTTTCGTGCCAGGCAGGAAACCGGGGGAACATAATACTTAAAACAGCCCTATAATCAGTCACAACACCTGCTCTGTGATCATCAAGCTGTTCCACATTGTTTGTTTCTCATCCGTCTGTCAGAGGTTTTACATCTAAATCCTGCACTACATGGAACTGACACGCTTAGCATGGGGCCTGGTAGCTGCGGGATGGGACCTATAACTGTTGTTTCTCTTTCTCCACTCAATTCAACTTTTTCCTCCGTAGCTTTGAAAGCCTGGAGGCTGTCAGTGGCAAAGGACAAGGTAGTCAGAGGAGACAGATAGGAGGTAAAACAGAAAATGGGATTAAACTAGAGAGAGAGATAGAGCGAAAAAAGGAAAAAACAAGAGAGGAGCAGGAGACAGAGATAGAGAAAGAAGCGGTCGATTGGAAAGTTTAGGAGGGTGAATCATGAACTTTACATTCTCTGCGTTCCCTTCACATCCCTGAAAGCTGTTCTGTATTGCCAGAGATCACAGACAAAACTCCGACCAGGGGTCTTTTTATCTGTATCACAAATGTCCACCAGGACTCTGACACTCATTACTGTAAATGATGAGCCAACAGGGAGGTAGACTGGTGGAACAAGCTGACTCCTTTCTTCTTGAATCCACAGAGAATCACACATTTGCATGTACATCCCATTTGAATAATTACTTTTGCCAACACTCAAGATTCAAGTTTGTTTTTATTTGATAGCTTTAGATTAGTCGCCTCGAAATGTAATTATTCCCTTTGGTTACATATCTCATTTTGGCTCTCTGCGGTGATAAGATTTGTTCAGGGCCTATTTCTTTGACCCTGACGTGTCAGACTTTCATCCGTCGCTCCTCCGCCTCTTCTCCGTGGGGCTTTTCTGTGCGTTTCCGTGTAGCTCAGCGTGGGGGAGGCGGGGCGCGGGGTTGGGGGGGGACAGGGACCGATGGGTTTGGGGGAGGGAGAGAAGGAGGGGCAGGGGGACTAGCGGTGGAGGGACAAGTGCTCCTTCGAGCGATGTGTGAATAATTGAAATAGCCTAAAACAATAAGACGTCTGGTCCTGACGTGCTACACTGGCAGTGTTTGAGGGAGCGGGACGCTGGCATCAAGCTGTTCTCTCAGCCCCGCCGGAACCCTCTGCAGTGAGATGGTAATGACCAGCGCCCCAAGGCTCTGTCCCCTGTCTCTGAGGGAGACATACTTTCAAAGTCATTGTCTATGTTCCTCTGGTTTTATTAAACGACACATGACTGCTGCCAGAGTGATTAAAAAGTCACAGATCTCAGTGGGGGTCCAGCTTCAGCATGGCACCCACTGAACGGTCTGTTGTCTTGGTTTAATGTTCTCTAATATAATATTTTTAATTGGTCTTTTCTAACGGTTTAACAGTCAGTATAACTTGTTGAATAGTCCGTTTCTATGGTCGAGTGGAAAATGGGTTTTGGCAGACCTATTGTTTTTTTTACACAATGTCTTCACAATAAATTACTTCTAAACAATTGAGTTCACTAGAGAGAAGAAAGAAACACATTCTCCATATGTCGATCTCTGAAAACAACGATTTACAAACTGTTTGCTGCACCTTTTATTTCACTGAACCAGAGATATTTGTTCTTTTTATACAAGTTGCTGGATTTGTTGTCATTAATGTTTCCCTGTGTTGTTTTCAGAGATAAACAGTAAAAATAATGGTGGAATGAGAAGTCAGTTGTTAGAAAATGTATTGATTCAATATATGATTAAATGTTGGCAAGATCCAGAAACTTTGGTTTTGTTGAAGAGTTGCTGCAGAGTTTTATATCAATACTGCCAACCTGCCACAGGTGTTGACTACACATTATAGCATGCAATTGAAGGGCTTGAACCTCTGTTGTTAAGCTGGGATGATGTTGATGATACACATACACATTTCTTCAGAAGATGTGTCTTCTCATGCACTGTAATCATGGTAACAGTGTGCAGTCTGAAACAATCCCTGTCAACACATCATCTCTGGAGCAACGTCTTAATTTCTGGCCGTCATTCTTGGTCTGGATGAGTGACAAGGTTCAACAAGGTTGTTGCTATAAAAAAAGCCACAGAGCAACGCAATTAACAGCAGGGTTGAGGTGAATTTGACACATTCAGCTTTCTGAAGACAGAAAGATTAACCTTGACATTTTTTAAACGTTAACGCCCCAATCTTGTCATTAAACATAATTTAGTCATAAACACAATAATTGAAAGGCATTAGAGTCTAATTAGACTGGAGCTGTCTCCTTATGTACTAATGAAGGTATTGTGTTGAATGACATATGTTGTGGTAGGTGTGTGTTCCCAGCACACTAAATATACTGTTGATATAGAAATGATGCAGTCAACCATGATGGTCCAAGGTGAACCTGCATCCTCCAGAACTCAGAAACACCGAACATGTCATCTTAACAATGACATTAGGTGAAACAAATACATCAATGTAGAACACCTGCAAGAGCTGGAGTATCAAAATCTGCTCCGATATCATTTGGAATTGCTGGTGCATGTTCATGACGTTCATGCCGTGTGCCGTTTTCGAGCCCTAACATGCCGTACATGAGAAGGAAGCAAGCCAACTTCACCATCATTCTTACTGTACAACCCTGGTATGGTTAACACAGCACATTTCACACAAGAATTGCAGTTCAAGGTGCTTTACTTGAAATCAATAGAACATTAATAAAATCTGAACAAATCTTATCACAAAATAAAGCCTGCCTAGCGTGTCTAGCGTGTTTGCTTCCCTAATGTTTATGTTAATGTGTTCCGTAGCTTTGAGGCTTTTTGTTGTGTCTTATGACTGCTTCTGGTGACTTCTAAAAGTCCTGCATCTGTTCATGGTGGCGTTTGAGCTGGTGTGCTGTTACAAAGAGAGTTAGCAGCAGCATCACAACAGCTTCAGAATGTCACACATCCCTGGACACATTCATCAAGTTATCCAATCCACCAATCGCTCGCCAGGAAGTGGTTAACACCCGCCCCCAGGTGGTACAAGTGGCTTCCCCTGTATCTTCTCCTCTTCCCTGTGAGTGGTGGATCAGAGCTGCGACACCTCCACCCACCCACACCCCCCCCCCCCCCCCACCTCCCCGCCGTGCTCAAGCGCTCGTACCGTGCTCAGGTAATTACAGCATCTGTTAAGAGCTTTGCTGATTGTTTTTCATCTCCACATGGTCGACACTCCAGAAAACCAATTACCCCAGGGACCAGTAAATCACCAGACCCACTTTGTTATTCTCTTCTGCTCTCTCCAACGCTAGAGGAACACTTGGGAACTGTTTTTTTTTCTTTTTCGGGTGGGTTTCTGCTCAAAGCAAGTAGAGCAAGAATTTTGACTTGTTCTGATAAATGCAACCATATCATTATGGTAAACATAGGAGTAGTGAATTACAGTGACAAACAGCAAAGGACAAAGAACAAATGTGAGATTACTAAGTAGTGTTGTGATACTATTCATATTTGGAAGTTAAAATGTTGTTTTTGCTTGATGGAGATGTTTCATTTGACCCCTTGCAGATCCTATTTGGTGCCTGGGTGTGTCGCCTCACGCAGAGCGTAGTGAAGGTCTGAGTCGAGTTTGCCCATCAATTTATACAAGTGACTCAATCAAATTCAATTGGTTAGATGGATAATGGTGCAATTCACGTTCGCTGATTAATTGATCTCGTTTGTCGTGTGTATTGAATAGTTTTCTGTCTCCTTTGACCTCAATCTCTGATGTCCTTTGTCACCACTGCAATGACTTTGAGTTCAGTTTTATTATTCTCTCTCTCTTTCTTTCTCTCTGTCTTTCTTTCTTTCCTGCACCTCCCCTGCTTCTGCTGCGATGTTTCCACGAAATCTATAAGCCGATTTGAGTTTCCCTTTAAAAAAAAAAAACACAATAAGAAAAGTATAAAGCTTTCTTCTCCGGGAGCTGTGCAGGATTGGCTTCATGGCACTGCCTGAACTCCTTTTATTTTCTACAGTCCTTTAAACTACCGTATCTAATTGCGATGGCATTTTTAATTAAAAGTCAAGGATATGTGGTTGTTTGTGAGGAGAGACTAATCTGTTTCTGCCCCCACCTCTCCCCATCCCGGCTATCTACCATCTCTCTGCCTAATGAGAAAATGGAGAAGCCATGGGAGGACTTGTTGATATTTGTCCTTCTCTAAGTGTGTTTCTGCATACTTGCGATTAGATAGGTGGCACTGTGCACTGCACCTTCAGGACCATAGCAACCGAAGCCTACAAATGATAGAAAGAGCCCTGACTGACAATGCATGCATATGAACATTATGAACTTAATTTGCTGAATTGTTGCAGAATTTGCACACAAGGATTTAGTCTACTTTACTGTATATAAGTAGACTAAATCCTTGTGTGCAAATTCTGCAACAATTCAGCAAATTAAGTTCATTGTATATATATATAATTATAAATATATATATATAGAATTATATATATATATATATATAATTTATTGTGTATATATATATTATATATTATATATTATTATTAAAACACTCTCAAAGGTTTATTTAAAGCAATAACAGTATCTCGATGGAAGTAGCTAGAATGGTCTGTTGTTTTGGTTTAATAATTTCTACTGATAATGTACGGTGAGCAAAAACTGAATACTGCGCCAACAACAGTGTTAAAATGATGTCTCGATTACAGTAGTGACTCGTGAAGTGTAAAACAATATTTACACACGGAAATCGTTCTCGGAAGTAAAAACCCTTACTTTTAAGATACTTTGCGTTGAAAGCAAAACTATCTGTAATAGGACAAGACTGAGAGCACCCAGGTGTGAATGCTGCTCGAGGCACGCTGAAGACACAGGCTTTGATAACAATGCTCGGTTGATGAAAGTAACCCCTCTCTGAACTCTTGCTTTGCAGCCTGATGGACCATGATCAAATAGCTCTTAGCTTGTATAGTAGGAAACACCAAACAGCAAAAAAACATTTAGCTTTCTCTTCGCTTCCTGCCTGGCCTGGACTCTGATGTCTAAACACTGATGGCAGTGCTGCATGCTCTCCTGGTCAGGTCAGTGAGAGAGTGGGGATAGGGGAGGGGAAGGGTGGTCCCAGGGACTGGTGCAGGACATCAGAGCCTGGTTCTCTCCTGGACTCTCCCTGGCCTGCGCATGGTTGTGGGTTGAGCAGGAGGTAGGTGGTGTAAACGCTCCCAGCTCATCCAGGCAGCTGAGCTCTCTCACCGGGCCACTTTGGCAGGGTGAGGGGGACCAGGTGTTGGCTCCCCTACAAAGGGCTTTCATGCCAGAGTGCAGCAAGACGTCAGATCTTGTGAGGACCCCTTCTGCAAGAGAGTGTGAGAGAGAGACAGACAGACAGAGAGAGAGAGAGAGCAAGAGAAAGACAGAGAGAGAGAGCGAGAGAGAGACTGAGAGAGCGAGAGAGAGTGCAGAGTGCAGAGTGCAGAGTGCAGTGAGGCAGAGTCTGGCAAATACTGTTGAGGTGGTAAATGTGGATTTAAGAGAGGTTTTTCGTTTTTATGTGAGTGCAAGGATGGTTTGTCAAATCGAAGACTATTAACCTTGGAGAATCAAGAGACCTCAAGGCTCAGAAGCAAGCTTGCCCTTCAAGTATTCTCAGTCTCGACTATCAGCGTGACTAAAATTTTTGTTACTTGATGGAGCTGTGCATAAAGCATCAAGTCTCAGCTCTGAACTGGGGGCAGGTGTAATGGCATGGAAATTGTTTTATAATGCCTTCCTAAGCATCATGACATTATTGGCTTAAATGACAGGAGTGTCGACAAGTGCTTGTGACAGCATTTGACGTACTTTCGGCCATTTTAATCTTAGCCGCTGTCAATTTCATTCTTTAGATCTATAATCGCATCCATCATCAGGCATTGAAATGCCTAGGAGGTTATGGTTAACTGTCGGTCGTATTTACAAAGGGTACATTCATCACTTTAGACACACCTCCTCGATGTCTTTCCCAAAGCTGAAGGTGGATGATCATATTCTGCCCCCCTTCATCCCTCTGGATTCTCTTTCTGACCTCGCTTCTTCTGGTTTCTGACGGAGCTGGGAGCCATTAGAGGACAGGGTCTCTATTGTAGTTCAAGGAGCTTGGTTAATGCTGTTTGACTGGCACTCGTTGATTGCCCTAACATGGTCGCCAGACTCCTTGCACGAAGGGTGAGGCTCAGCCAAGCATCCTAATGAGACTATTCTTGTCACAGGTCGAATTCACTGCTCACTTTTAATAATGTGCGGGAGGTCTGAATCGGAGAGCAGCGTGAACGCCGTTGCTGTGCTCATCCACATGTCCTTGAGGGCGAGGCGCATTCTCAATATCGGTCGTTCACATGCTTAATGACTCCCACCCAAAGATGCATAATCACATTGCATGAGCACATTGGATTATGGTTTAATTGGTTTGTTATTAGTGGTTGATTGCATTGTCCTTAGTCGCCTATTGATCTTGCTGTGTAGTGGAATGAAAGGGAGTAGTGTCTAGCAGGAAACACCGATTAAGAAAGGCTCAGAAGTCTGCTTTTTGCTTCATCAGAGTGCAATAGGAAAAACCTGTTGACATACCTGGTACATACAAGTAAACAACAAGTAGGACAAAATAGACAAAGGACAAAATGTATCCTTGAACATTCTCAGAGTGCTTCTGCCATGTCTGAGGGGTTTTTGTAGTTACAGTACCGTTCTGCAAAGTCAGTCCATGTGGCAGAGGGTCAAAGGTGACTTCTAGCTGAGACAAAAAGGCAAAGGTCAGTTTACACAGCCTGTCTCTGTGACACAAACTTCCTGTTCCTGTGAACCCAGTTGGTGCTAGACCACCTCTGAAAGGGTGTTGCTGGGAAGAATTCCCTGTCCATGGTGCTGATCCAGATTCAACAGAGATTCCTCCAATGGTAAACACACTGCATTTATAAAGCCTTTTTCTGCCTTAGTGGTACTCAAGACACTTTACATTTCTTGACTCGCATTTACCCATTCACACCCATAATCAGACAACAACAGCATTTACACATTTTACATGTGTAAAAATAAGAAGAAAAAAAATAAAATGAAAGAAAAGTAAATTGCGCTATAAAATAAACAATTTCATATATTTAATGCTCTGTAACACAAGTTGATGGCCAGTTAACAGAGGTACACATCGACTAAACCATATATACGTTTCAATCGATTATTTATAAGAATGTTGTTTGCTCTCTATTTCATCAGGCTGCTACCCATCATATTTTTTACTGCAGGGTGAATTAGAAATAGATGCCAGATAGATAAGAAAACACACCCACATTAATGTCTATACATGGAGAAGTCAGAACTTGACATATTGATTGTATAAAAATACATACAAATAAAAAGGAAACCTTTGTGCCCAATTACTTTAGAGTAGTTCTGCTGTTTTTGTTTAACGTCACGACTTTAGTTAACTGATGGAAAAATAACAGTTTTCTTGTCTTACAAAAGACAACCTGTCATCTTAGTCACAGCTCTCACAACGGAAGAAGCTTCTGGATTTTAGAAGAACACTGACTGAAGTGTTTTGTTCACTATTTGGGATCCTGGTTTCTTGGCTTTGCCTACACAGATCTTGACAGTTTAAACCCGTATACGTCATCTTGCTTCGGGCTATTGTTCATAAAACAGACACTCTGTCCCAACAGCAGCTGGTTATCAGCCCCAACTTGTTACTTTTCATCCAATGAAGTCACTATTTTATACTCTCAGATTCTTATCTTCATAATTTAATAAGCTTCCCTGTATATTTTGCATTTTTTATTGTTACATTGAGTGCTGTACTGTACTCTGCTGCTGTTCCAAACTGCAATTTCCCCACTGCGGAAAAAAACGAAGGATTATTTTATCTCCTATCTTATCACAGCACAACCGATCCCCAGTGCCTTTAGAAAACACCAGTCACATTAGGAGAACCCTTGGTAAGCGTAAGATTTCAATGGAGGCCTAGATGAAAGGATAGAATATTGTACATCATTCTTTGAGTCATAAAAATACAACTAAAATTCAACTCAGCCTAATGAACCTCCCTAGCATATCCCAGTCCGAGGTTAAAACCACAGCTCAACAAAGGTCAAAACCTGCTGATAAAGATGGTGGAAGCCACAAAAGCAAAAGCCCAAAGAGTATGGAGAGGCAGTACATTTATAGGCTGCTGGTGAAAGGATGTAGGGAGTGTGCGAAGGATGTTGGTGTAGGGGGGTAAAAAAATAATACTTGTTTCCAGCAAGCTGAATAAGATCAAAAGTATAAGATAGTATGAAAAAGGCTGCATACCACTCAACAGTCTAGCTGAAAGAAAAGAGGGAAAGTAAGAAGAGGAGGTAGGGGTTTATAGGAGAGGAATGGTAAGAAAGAGAGAGAGAGAGAGCAAGAGAGAGGTAATAAAACAAATCTTACTCATTACTCTGTTTTTCTGTCTTGCTATTAACACTGGATGGCCATTGGGGGAACTGTTATTGTTTTTATTTGAAGCAGAAGCAGAGGAAAAGACTGAACAGAAGGCAGCAGAAATAATTAAATGTGCCCTTATCATCCATGTGTTCTACAGGCTACTCAGGAGAGGTAGCATTAAATGTCACTGGAGAGGGTTGCACTTTGAAATGCACGTGTCAGGCTACTTATTAATCCCTTTATTGGTTTGGTTCTCACCATGCTGTCCTGAGTGATGCTTCAGTGACGCATCCAAAACCTTCTCTTCATTTTGACGGACGCTTAAGCCAATTGTTCTTAATGCAAATGTGTTTTTTCATCTGCTCATTATACTAGGGGAAATGGGTTAAGACGTAGTGATTGTACTTTTTGCCATAACATTTTGAGATATAATAACATATTAACAGAGATCTAATTTTCATTCATTATTAGTTCATATACAAAAATATTTTCACTGAAAATGGGTGTGTTTCTTATGAGCATGTCAAGCTTCTAAACAAACAACAAAGCAAACAAACAAACAAACAAACAAAGTGTCATAATAGAATTCATCTGTGAATTTATAATTTCCTGCCGGAGACAGGAAACAGGAAGTTTGAGAAAAGGATGGTGGCTCTTACGTCAGCTTCACGGATTATAATGTTTACAGAAGTCTTCAATACTGCATGGAAAGCGCTTTGTGAGAAATAATACTGCTCCCTTCAAATGGTCTCTTGTGCAAAGTACGAGAAGTTAGTTTTTCACCAGTGTGCCTAAACAAATGCTTTTAATTTATTTCCACACAAAATCCCTTTTTCCCCCCACACACAATCCCACTCTTTTCCTCTTTCGCTCTTTCACTCATGCATTCACTCTCTTGCTCTCTTTCTCTCTCTACTAGTCTACAAAGTTCTTACCACCACACAAACTGGTCGGCATAATCAGTATGCACCATCAGCAAGCACTTTGTTTCACTGAAATTAGATATATACGTGCATATTAGCTCATGCAGTACATCCTGCAGCACGCAGCAGTTTCAATAGACTGGATGGGAGAAACTGCACACAGTTGGTTTCATCGCTTGTTACAAACATGAAAATGTGCTCTGGAACACTTTTAATCAACCTCGTATGCAGTAACCACAGGTAATCATCTCTCATGCATGCATTCATGATCCCATGCGGCTGCACAACCTGTAGAAGCTGTTACATATGTTGTATACTGATATACTGTTAAGCATTTGTCATGGGTTTCAGTACTTGCATCCTGTCCTGTTGGCGCTGTCAAACATCAGGTGTCAAAGCTTCTGGTGTGTTATATCTGACTCTTAGGCTGCTATGTTTCCATTCAAAACATGTTTATGTCTGTTTCTCTTCGTACTTTTTTGCATGTTGTCGTTTTTTCATTAGGGACATTGTTGGATTTATTTATTTTGTCTGAAATTATAATGGTTATAATCACTGTGCAACGTTTTATTTATTTATTTAAGAAATCCAAGATTCAACAAAGTAGCTTCCTATTTAAATGAAGTGCTCATTTGATTCCAAGTCAAACAAACTAAATGTGCTGAGACTGAACCCTTCCTCAACTGTCTACTTCTCTCGCTCTCCTTATGCTGCCTCCCTGACAGGTGACAAAGATGAACAAGGGCGACAGCAGCTTTGGTAACATCAGCGAGTTCATGCATTACACTGTCACCACTCAGATGAGAAGCAAGGAAACAATTACGTAAAATGACAGTGCTTCACACCCCAGGCTGGGGATGGTTTGTCATTTGGGGCCTC
Organism: Neosalanx taihuensis; assembly: GCA_030340665.1. Lineage (NCBI taxonomy): Eukaryota > Metazoa > Chordata > Actinopteri > Osmeriformes > Salangidae > Neosalanx > Neosalanx taihuensis. The sequence goes on along the minus strand of CM059290.1, from coordinate 13,031,734 downwards.
CATGAATCTTCATAGGCCTAGGATACCAAGCAGATGTGCAGAGTCCATATCCACACCTCTCAAATGTTTAGATTCAATGGACCATCAAGGCACAGAGACTTGAAGGCTGGTGGTCACATGTTTGAAAAAGGAACAGCTTTCAGATTTAAGCATGTCAGTTGGTTGAAGAGGTTTTTGCACACAGCAATCAACACATTTGGACCTTACTGCAAGGCCAAATCATTTGTTGGGTCAAGAGAGCACAAATCAAAGTATTGAACTGCTGTAATATACTTGTTTGTCAAATTAAAACCTACGGAATGGCGGTGGTTCATGTATCTGCGTTGGAGAAAAGCTGTTTTGCATGTCTGTAAACTCCCCTCATGCAAATCCAAGCTGACTGTCTGACAAGGTGATGTCACTCCTTCTCTCACTAGCAGTTCTCATCTCTTCTCACATCTGGCAGCTCGGTCGCTTGATTGGTCAAGTATCACATCAGAGACACTAAACAACATCGGCCTCCAGGCTCAACGGTTTCTTTTTGTTTTGCTTTTGTTCACTCAAATGGAATAAAATACAAAAGATAATGGATATTGACATCCTCTGTGGTTTCAGCACACAATGTCAATGCCAAGAAAATATGAATAAATTGCGATTTCCAAAGCTGAGGGAAAACAAAGGTCACCAAGTTCCAGTCAGTGATGATGGAGAGCAGGGTTTTCCAGAATGTTCCCTGTGGGAGCTATTGGCTGAGGTTTTTGTGCCGTTGTAACCTCCCGTCCAGGTGCACTGCTGACTATTTCATTTACAGACAAGAGGTCATAAGGGGGGCAACCCAGAGAGTTTGGACTCTGCAGAAATTCATTACCTCAAGCCTGGCTACCTTGAATAGAAAATGAAGTCCTAGATAAGGTGGAATTAAAAGAGCACGGGGGAAATAGACGAGCTTCAATAACATAACCACATTTGGGCTGCCAAAGGGTAACCCTTAACATTTTCCCAGTGGCGGCTGCAGCGTCAGCTGTGCACGATGCCAATCTGTGAGCAACGACGAGCGTACCTTATGATGTCAGCGGCTGGGGAAATTGGAATCTTTATCTATTTTTCTCACTTAGCTGTAACTGCCAGACATTCCAAGCACGCCTTGATTAGTTAATTACTTACACGGACAGAGAAAGAAAGCGAGAGAGAGAGAGAGAGAGAGAGAGAGAGAGAATGAAAGATTGTGTTGACAATCTCTCACCACTTTCTTAATTACAACAATATACATTAGAATACCACCTAAATGTGATGCTTGCTAATATAGGATGCTACAGTATAATTAGTCTCCTGGTTTTCATCTATTTAGTGAAGTACTTTAGATGCAGGTTCTTGTGACAAGTGTTGGTTGATAGGCAATCAGTCTTTAAGAGGTTAGTAAGTCAAATTAATGCACATAAAAAATCGATACGCATCTGACAAAGACCTTTGCTCAATACAAGCACCTGGATCTAAGAGGTTACCCTATTTTACATTTAGTCAACACAAGTACAGGGAAGAAGAGAACACTGTCCCTGAACTGGTATGGTTATTTGTGGAATTGCAACGCTTTGTACACACTGTAGAGTACCCAAGGTAAAATGTTCATGATCCAGAACCATATCCTTGGATCTTAATGTCCACTGCTGCACAATATCAAATTTGAGACTGCCAGGGGTAGGCCTTCTGTACTCCCTACATCCATACTATACCTTTCTCAATATCTTTTGTCTCAGTATCTTTAAAAAGATATATATATATATATATATATATATATATATATATTTATCACGCTCAGATCTCCTTTCCTACTCAATCTCCCCACTTTTCTCCTCCTTTACATCATCTATCTAGCTATCCCTCTTTCTACCCCTCTTCCTGTCTCACCCGCTTCCTTTACTTTGCGCTTTCTCCTTTTCTCTTCTCGCTTCTTTTTTTTTGAATCGACATCCCTGTCCCCCTTTACCCCTCCACCGCCTCTCAGTCTCTGTCCCCTCCCTTCTTGCTCCGGGGGAGGGAGGACCGGGGAGATGGGTGCATTAATAATGCAGTGCTGCCTGGAAACCAAACACGCTGCAGCAGAGTGCCGTGCGGAATGCTAAAGAGGTATTTGTTTGTGCATGTGCACCCCCTCCTTCCCTTCTTCCTTCCCTCCACATTCCACCCCCAAACCCACCATCAACACATCCCTCTTATCCCTTCCTTATCCACAGTCTTGAGACTGGGTCCGGGGGGGTGGGGTGGGGGGTGGATGTCAGGGGTGGGGTGGGGTAAAGTGGGTGTGGTTGGGTAGGTTTTGGTTCTGCCTCCATGTAAACTCCTCAGGCTGGACCGTACCAGGCGTGCCACAGCTAGCAGGGAAACCAGTGTCGTGCTCCACCATGGAAAACGAGTCAACCAGCCAGCAAGTCAACCAGCCTGTCTGAGTTGTGTAACAAATGCAAACGTGTGTATGTGTTTGTGTGTGTGCGTGTGTGTGTTGTTTAATGTGCTAAGATAGTCTCTTCAAGAGCTGAGGAGAGCAAAGGAAACATCATGGGAGGGAAAAAGATGGATGAAGTCTGAGAGATGAAACAGATGGATGGACAAACACTAAAAGGGAATGGGAGAAGGGTTGGAAAAAAACCGTAGCAGGGTACTTGAATTCTCGACCATAATACTATTTTCTAGAGCTCGTGTAGCTCTGGCCAGAGTTATAAATGACCTAAACCTCTACGAACGAATGGAAGGTAAGTAAGTGTGTACAGCATGTGTTGGTAGATGGTTTGACAACCATAATAGTTAAAAAACCATGCATGGGTTTTCTCACTGAAAGATGTCCATGCTGAGCTTGGCTCAACATGTTTCCTCTGTGTTTTGCCCGCTGCCTGTAGGAAAGATTCTTGTCAAAGCCAAATTGGTTCTAACTGTGTAGGTGGGCAGTCAGTCAGACTGACCCTGTGGTGGGTGGCCACACACAGTCATAAATATCTCTTAATGAGCAGACAGACCCTGGCTTACACGTGGGTCTCCACAGTAGGTGTGTTCCCACCTCTACTCTGTCAGGAAGGAGAACATCCACAAGTAGAGAGCTGTTCTCTGATGGCTGGGGGAAACAGAATGTTCCCTTTCCAAGTGGCTTTGTGGCTCAGGAGGATCCAGCATGTTCACACCCTCACCTCCTGGGCCTCAGATATCACCCTCAGGATAACCTTCTGTATGTCACAACCTTACACGGAGGTCAGGTCGAACTTCAGAACCAAGCCCAGTTCCATGTCCTAGCTACAGGTCCAACCACATTCCCAGACCTCTACCCTATTCCAGAAGCAGACCAACACCTAGATTAGTAGATTAGCCTAAATCCTTGATCCTGCAGGGATACAGAGCCAATGATGTGTAGCTAGCTCTCCCAATACAGAACTGTGGCTACACTTTTCTTTTCAGATGGCCAGTAGCACAGCTGCCAGTGTGCCAATTGTCTGTACTTATATGTGATTCTGAAAGCTTTGTAGAGTTTGAACCATCAGCTATGGGCCCTGCTACTTTATTGGTTTTGACAAGGAAATTGTTCTCTGTAAATACTTTTTCAAACAGATCCGTGTGGGATTTTCACATCTTGTCATGTTGAGATTGACCTCAGTGCTTATTTAGAAGCATCACACTGCTAGGTCAAATCAACTGACATACATTTAAAGAGATCTGAAGCACGACGTAAGAACTGGAACACAGGAGGCTCGATTATGACTCAATGTTGACCATCATTCTGAACACTTGAGTAAAATCAACATGTCTCTTAATGGTAAGGAGCCCATTCACTATTAAAAGGAACACAAGATGAATATTTCAGTTGGTCACAAACAAAGGAATGATCTTGGTCAGTGCTGTCAGATACAGTGTTTGTTCCCTAGAGAAAAATACAGTCTGGCTTCAGCGTTAAAATGAAATGGGAAATACCTTTGAAGTTAATTCACTGTATCACAATTAGTTACCCTCTAACTTATGACCACACTGAAGTTTTATTAGGTGTATTCTATTTTCCTGTTTTTAATATACTGCAGACATGTTGCTGGTCCTTGGAGAATCCATTAAAGCAAGACTAGAGTTAGATGATACATTTTAGACTATTTTATATTCATTTATTTGTTGACGCAGGGACTAGACAATAAGCATGTGGTAGCACTTAACATAATCAACTTTCCCCCAGGACAGTAATGTAATGCTGCACTGCTTGTTTTTTTATTAATTTAAAATTGAACCATTTACATTGAATGCCTTGGCAGAGTAATGTTTGTTAAAGTGTTTATAAATTATACATAAAAATGAATAAACTTTGCATAAACGCTGCACATAGTTTTAAAACCATAGAAACCATTGTGTGGTCTGAAAGAGTAGGCAACTTGTTGTTAATATCTCTAATAAATGCGTATGTTCGTGCCTCTCCTCATCAATAAGCCTTATGATAACGACACAGTGTGATATTACAGCACTAACAGACTACTTGTTCTTGTACTTTCCTGCTATCGCAGACGTCACAAACAATACAGTACAATACAAATTTACATTTGTAAATACTGTTCACTTGTTTTGATGGAAACACTTTGAGAACAAGTCATCAATCCAGGGAAAAACATGTTCAAATCATGTTTTGTTGTGAAGTAGAGAGCAGGAAACCTTTTAAAAATGATTAATTCAGGGCTCTCAAATTGTAACAAAAGTTTGTCCGGATATTACCTATCAACATTGTGGTACAAAAATCCAACTAAATGGTACTACTGTGATGTTTATTAAATGCGCACTTAAAGGCAAGCAGATTATGTCATTGGCAGAGGTAACCATGAGACTGAAAGCATGCTGAATATACAGGTAATCATAGCAGGTTCAGTCTGACGTTAAGTGTGTATAAACCACACTCCCAGGACGTGTCACTTACAGCAGCTCTCCTTGTAAATAGTTTGCAGCATTCACACATCTCACCCCAGTTATAATTACAAACCGGAGGTTAGGGGACACAGACCATGTCTTTATGTTGCAACAGTGGCAGTTCGTAAAATCTTCCCATAGGAAGTGTTCATCACCACAGCATACTATTTGAATGAACACCAAAGGTGAGTGCTAGGTGATTTGCTCAAACAGCAAATGAAATTTTGTGACAAACAATTATTATTATTATTTTTTTTTTCATCACAGAAGCCATCATGCTGTGGCTGGGCTAGATTGAATTCTTCACCAACATGTGCTGTGATTTGACATGAACACAAAACATCCGAGGGTGAACGTTTAGATCCCTCAATTTGTATTTGTTCATGGATTGGTTTCAATCCAAACTCATAGTATGGGATGACTCGGCAGTCGAAAACAAGTTCTCATCTGAGGAACGAGTCACATGACTTCCAGTAGGGTCCTTACTGACTCCTGATGGCTCTTGGCTGCTCGACATTCAGAATGGAGGACTCGTCCATCTCAAAATAAATGTCAGGACAAGCGTAAGGAATTCTTAAGCGCTGTCACATATTGATCTTGGTCTAATAGAGTTTTCCAATTAAGATTCTGAAACTTTGTATAGTCATTGACTATGCAGATGCCATTTTAAATATATTAGATTCAACTTTATCTGCCCGGCTATTAAAGTGTCAGACATCCCTTCTGTCACAATTTACTGTCAATAAATTGTAAATACTATTGTAGAAAACCAGCTAAGCTCATGTTGTTAAAATTGAGGTTTTTGGAATGCGTTGTCGAATAACAGCATTTTATGCATGCTAATAATATACTAATAACAGTTCAATAGATAACTAAAACCAAATCTAACAAACCAACAGGGAGGTTAACGTGGACTAACTATCTGTCAGAAACGTATGTGTGCTACAGCCCAATGTGCTGAACAGAACCTGAAGAGCAAAAGGGCTGGACAGCTCTGACCTCATGCCTTCATGCACTGAAGTTGCAATGCGGTTCTCCAAGCAATTACTGTTCATCTCAGAATCCCTCAACGTAGTCGACCGATCTCTCCAAAGGCCAGCGAATCAAAGCTTTACAATGTTGGAAATCTCAAATGTCTTTTTTTCTACTCAAGAGTCAACCACAGTTAAGGACTAAACTCCTGTGTGTGTGTGTGTGTGTGTGTGTGTGGCAGGGGCCTGCCTGTGTGTGCGATTGAGTTGTGCTGCCCCTGTCTTGATTTGTTTGTGCATGTATGTTTGCACATGTATTGTTTGTGCATGAGCGTGCGCGTGTTTGGGTGTGCATGCGCCTCCTGGTCGCTTCTCATCAGGCTGGTTGAAGGCCCCTTGTATATTTGTTCCAGCCGTATCCCCCTGTTGATTCCTAACCTTTAGTGGGCTTTTAATATGCCACCTCTCCTCCCACTCCTTGGCAGGCAGAATGTCAGTTTCAATCTCTCCTGACATTTGTGCTGGTGATGCTCTGTTATGTGACAAAATACAACACAGGTTTCAACAACCCCTCCTCCCCCCTCGTTCACCACTCCCTCCCCCCATTGTCCCCCAGAGGTCCTGAGGAGACAAACAAGAGAAAACAACAATGTTTTATCGTAACACACGTGATACAACCAAAATGTTTTGAGTTCAATGCGCATAGGGACGTGGCGGGTAGGTACTTATTCAAACGCTGAAGGCAATGAAATACAATCCAGGTTTTCCGTCTTCGTATATCACTCGCAAAGTTCTGTGGAGCGTGGGGCAAAATATGCAGTGAATTATTGAATGGAATCCCAGATGCCAGTTTGGAATGTGCGCAACGCAGAGGATGGCTTTATTTGCACAAGGAGGACATGGTTCCAGTGGGTAGCAACTATAAACGGTTAGAAAGGTAATTCATCTAACTTTTTATCTAAGACACAAACCATCATCAAGAGGGAAAGGTTCTCGGTCTAGTTGCTAGTTCAAATCCCGACACTGCCAACATGATGTTGTGTCCTTGGGCAGGACTTCCCAGTCCACTTCACCATACTTCCCTCAGGGGGAATGTCCCTGTACTTGCTGTAAGTTGCTCTGGATAAGAGCGTCTACTAAATGTAGGACTGTATGTTTTAACTTGATTGGAGTTATCGGGTTGTAGAACACGTTAAACTAAAATCCATGGCTGTGTGGGACCGTCCAACATGTTCAAAAACCTTCTGCTGGGAATGCAAAAATGTCCTGGTCAGAGCGTAGAAACAGCAGGTCAGCCTTAGCTTGTTATCTCTATTTGTATGAGAAAATATGCAAATTAGAGATTCAAATTAAAAGTAATTGGGCATGGCCCTCACTGGCCGCACATTCATAGCTGGTAAATGTCAAGTCTTTGGAGAATTCTCTCATTCTTTTCTTGACAACGCTACAAACAAATTCCTCTTGGATGTTCAAATGACTGCTTAACAGAACCTTGCTGTTATCATAAAAACATTACAGGTGGCATTTAGCATTCATTGGATGAGGATGCCTCAGATAATCAGGCATCTCTGTTTAGCTGTTTTTTTTCTTAAATAATGTCTTGTCAGGACCTTTGCAGGTTGTTTACTGCAGTGCGCTCTGCAAAGTTCAGTTCGGAGCAAAGTAAGTAAGAATGGCAAAGTATTCTATCAAATCATGATTTGCACACTGAAAGTTGAGGATTGTTTTTTTTTTACTTATATTACATTACTTATACATATTTCAAGTTGATGGTGCAACGTATGGTAAAAAGTTCTGAATTGCATATACTACGGAACTGTCAAACGTATTGACAAATTTGAAAGAAATTTGAATGGCAAAAACATGCCAAATATTACGTTTCATTTTCTGCATAACATTTTCCTCTTCTCCATGCTATAATGTGTTTTATTTATTTATTTATTTTTTTTTTTTAATATGTTTTTTTATTTTTTTTATTCTCCTCCATCTCCTTCCAGGAGCCTCCCCAACTCACACACAAACACCAAACCACCCCTCACACACTTCTTCTCACCTGTCTTTTCACTCGCTCCCTGTGGCGCTTCACCTTTTCCTCCTCCTCTCTGCACCCTTATTTCATCCTTCCCTGACATCCCTCACTCCTTCCAGATCATCTCTCTCCCTCCTCCACCACTCGCCATGCCTCTCTGCTCCTCTCTCTTCCCAGTCCAGCCCTTCTGTCTCTTACCACCCACGCGCTCCTCTCCATCCACCCCCCCCCCATCCTCCCTCTGTGCCCCTGTGTGGTGCCGGGCCCTGTGAAGCCTGCATGCTACAGTACATCCTGTTGATAGGAAGCATCTCGTGCACCATCACGTCCAGCTGCCTGTGGGTTCAGCTGGCTCAGTCTTGCCCATCTGTGTGATCCGCTGCCAGATATCTGGGACTTGGCACAACCATCCCCAGCCCTCTCCAAATCCCTTGCCAGGAGAGGGAGACTGGGGGAAGGTGCGATGGAGAGGTCCACTCCCTGAGCCCACGTCACTGACTGCACCAGCAGGAAAGGGGGGCCCCACAACCCAGGTTGTCCTCACTGCTGTCTGGATCCTGGGATGGGCCATCTTTCCTCTCCTGCCGAGTAAAGTGCAGGTGTGAACGACGCAGAGATCTAATTCTGTGTGACATTTAAATGCCATGACTGCCATTGATGTGTAGTGGTGGTGAGGCTGGACTGCTCACCTACTCTGTGCAGCTCTGATGGGAATGTGTTCCGGACAAATCCAGAAGAAATAGGTTACAGCCTCTCATCTGTCTGCCTATGAGCTATGTGAGCCTGCGTGTGTGTGTGTCTGTGTGTCTGTGTGTATGTGCATGTGGCAATTAACGCGAAGGGTTCTTGTGAAGATCAGCAATAAGCTGAGAGACACTGTAACAAATCTTTTCCTCGTCAGAAAACTCCCTCTGCACTGTATCAATGCACAGGCCAGGATAAGAAAGCACTGGATAGTCGTTATCAATGATAACGGTGGCCATCTACCAGAGGTCACCCAGTGTGGTCTTTAAGAGGATTTAATTAAGCTTTATTAAATTACCCATGGTGATGAGGTCAGATGACTAATATTTAGGGGTGATAATTATCATGTGAGAAGCAGACTCACCATATTGCAGCAGCACCCCTCAGGGGCCCCCTTCAATGGTAAGCTTCACACAATCACTGTGGTCTTTGCTAATTATCCAAATGGGGCTTAAAAACCCCCACTTCGTCGAGGCTTTCGCCCACGTTTCCGCCACGTTTCCTCACCATTGCCTTTTAATAGCTTCCTACAACTTTGAACAAGATGTCACAACTAAATGAAACACGCTTCATATCATGTAAGGGGCAGAGGCTGGACTTTAATAAGGCAGTTAGGTGGTAATGAGAGGAATTGTCGGTTGGTGTGTGTGTGTGTATGATAGCCCACTCTCTGACTGGATTACGCTTACGTTCCCTTTGATAGAAATAACTCTATGGTTCAGCTGCCTCCTCTGGGTCTGGTGGTGAGGTCATGGTAATAATCCACAATGTCCTTTGTTTTTAGCTTCATGTCATTCATCTCTGCATGAGTGGAGGGACACAGCTGGAGAGCAAAGCAAGATGGGGCACAGATGGGTCGTTTTTTTACTGCTCCCCTCTGTGATGTGACTTGTCCCCCAGGCATGTACAGTACTTACGTCTCCCTTGTATCAATTACAGCTCCTTAATGATGACAGGACGCACTTGAGGTAAAGAGCTGTTCTGATGCCTTCGGTGCCACCTCTAATGGGGGTACATGACATCGAAGCGGAAACAAACACATGAACGAGACCTCCTGAAAGCCTGCGAACGCCAGTGTGACCGCATCTCAGAACTGTGGCGTCGAAAGAAGTGCCAGGGGAGCCGACATTGCACAGGGGGAAAGGCGATCAGACTGGGTATAACGAGAAGAAACACAGTCTAGCTTTCACAGACTTGAAAGCGGTGGATTTACAAAGAGCTGGAGGTGGTATCAAAAGTACGGTGCCTCCTGCCTCACCCCGACACGCTGGACGTTCATCTCCATTCACCTTGTCGGTGAGCACAATGCGAAAGCACAAACAAAAGGATTAGAGAGCTGGAGCGAGCAGAGCTCCATGTCCGGTCCATGCAGGGGGCTTGACCTGCCCTGTTCCCTCTCCCGCTGTCAGGCAGTGATGTGTGGGCAGACTCAGGGCCACCTCTGCCCACCTCCATATCCACAATTCTCAGCTCTGAAGCCAGACAACGAGGTAGCTGAGCCAGGATGTAATTAGCCCCTCCATCTTTGGTGCAGAATGGACCGACGTCGGGCCAAAGCCGGCTTCCAGCAGTGGTGGAGATAATTAGCAGGAGACAATCTGTGGAGATGAGGCCTCTTGGCGATCTACACTCCCTTTGATCGTTGTGTGAGGACAAGACCCACAGTAAATCTCATCAGACAGTGCCATGACTACACTAGAAAATTGCCATAGCTACCCCACTAAAGAACACTTCAGACAATAAACAAAATGACCGCATGAACAGAGCAGAACAAACACTGATCATTTAGACTTTTCAGTCAGTGGATATACACTACTGTATGGTATACTGCCTCCCATTTAAAATGAGCTCAGTCGAACAGACCGAGGGGACTAGTTGATGGGAAAATAGCCAACCAGGACTGTAGCACGGGCTACATTTCCTCAGATGATGCCCTTCCAGCCCAAGGCAAGTTCCTTCATAACCTAGTGTGATTTTATGTTGCTCACTCGCAGCATTCATTCACCTGTCACTAGGGGCCAACCAGTGGCACAAACTGGTTCCTTTTTCTTTCTTAGCACAGCATAATTATGATGATGATTATGTTTTGGTATCCCCCCCCCTCCCCCCCGGTCTTGATTGATAGCATCCCCTCCAGCATCAGAAAAATAACTAATGTAACACAAGTGATTTTATGTTTCCCTACCTTTACCCCCACAAGGCAAGGGTACTGGGACCAAACTTTTTCTCCATGCTGCATTCGAAAATAAAAGCAAACTTGGCACAGAGACCGAGAAGCTGAAGAGAAAACTGACCGCGACCAAAAAAATCTAAATAATACATCAATAATACAACTCTTTTTAGATTAATGTCCTGTGGTCCCTGAATTTCTGAGCCCACATATAATTGTAACAATCACTAGGCCTGAGAGCGTCTCTGTGTCTCAGGAAATAAAAGAAAACAACAGGGGAAAAAAAGAAGGGAAATAATTAATTAAAAGGAAGCCTGGTGTATTTGGGTTAGGGGGAGACTATATAAAACATACTTGAAGTCCTCATAACCATGGAATTTGCATGCAGCTTACATTTCTAGGACGTATTCATTACACTTTTAAAAGTTGTCTTTGTCTTTGAGGAAGGACATTGCCATTGATTCAGCCAACTAATTTGGGAATGTTTAGTCTCTGGCTCCAGATGGCCGCAAGAACAATTTTAGAGATTTTAAATTTTTGGGGGGAGGGAAGAAGAAGTCAGTTCTTATCAACGGTGTCTTGATGCTTTGTGAAAGCTGAAATGCACCGAATGATGTCCTATAACCTAATCATGAAGGAGGATGAGTGAGTGGAGTTTTTAACACGGCCTTCAGACAGTCCTCTAACCCACTTGAGGTCTGATTTAGAGCCTGTTTTCACTTTGCCAGTAAATACCTAGAGCTGGGGGAGGGCACCCAACTTTATAGGCTTCCCCTCCCTCCCTCTTTCTCTCTCTCTTTCTCCCTTCCCCAGACAGGCTTTACTTGCAGAGGGTTGTCATATAAACAGGGAAATATACCAGCCTAGCTCATAAGCATGGGAAGGCAATACCTGCCACCTTAATCCAGTTTATCATGCAGAGACAGGACAATAATCCCCTGTGGAGGAAGATAGGTAAGGCACACAGTAGAGGAACTAAGTGATTTGAGGGAATATGTATGAAAGATAAACTGCAGTATCCTGATCGTACTGTAGGCCAGATGGTGGAACTGTTTTATTGCTGTAAAAATGTATGTTAATATTATTATTGGTAGTGCAAAAAAAAAAAGCTAAGCAAAGTGCAAAAAAGCAAAATAAGGCTGCGACAACATCAGCTCAGGTTTGTCTTAAGTTAAATGGCATTTTTCAAGCGCAACACTAAAACACACTCTTTTGACTTGTCCTTGTGTGACAGCAAAACAACTGAGACATTTACGTCTAAGAACATTGCTTTTCATGTTACAACGCTTCTGCATCAAAACTAGTTGCACTTTAGCCAGAGTTCTGTGATGTATCTTTCTCTTTTAAGTCCTTCTGCAGCCATCAAGGCGGCGTGTTTCCTACATAAAGATGGATGAGAGAAAAACTCATCACTCCAGCTCAGGATAGGAGGAGACAACACTGTTCAATAAACACAGACCAAGGATGTGCATTCTATTCATTTTCATCGCGACTGTCTCATTAAGGCATTCTGTCCCATTCAACGGATACACGGTGGCAAATTATAGGGGGAAAATAGTTTGATGAAAACGCAGTTCTCCAGAGAAACTGATAAATAATGGTCGCCGTATGAAGGTGAGCACTATCTATCAAGGCTGTGTGGGAAGGACTGAAGAGTTCCCTGCACTGGTGGAGTGAGTCAGCCACAGAGACGACAAATCCTACACAGTCACTTGAGACCAGAACAATAGGACACCTGATCAACATTGGCTACGGGCATCTTGTACTGAGATGGTAGGAATTGATTTCTGATTGTAAAGTGAGTTAAGCGTAAAATTAACCCCTGCAAATTAGTTAGGAATGACTTTCCATGGCTTATATTGCTGTCTTGCTATTAAATGTGAAATGCTGTTCAGAGTGTCCTAGAGTCTATCGACGGGCAGAGGAGGCCACAGAGGGCCGTCGTTTATTTGGATTATGGACGGCTCTCTCATCTACTGAGAGGGATTCCACATTGCCAATACATGTGGCCTCCCGAAAAAGAAAAGAAAAGAAGAGTGTCGTGGATAACTCGCAGATGTAACATCAAGTCAAATGACTGCGCCGTGACCCTACCCAGTCAAAGACATCATTGAAGTTCCGTTCAAGGGAGCATGGACTGTGTACGGAGTGGTTTAACGTCACTATCAGCTTTACCAAGTTCACAAGTGCAACCATTTTAGGAAGAAACAAACAACAAAGAGTATTTATTTACAAATGGAGTCGACTGCATTTATCTTATTCCCTCCTCAGCGGGAGTGGCCCCCAGTCTAAGAGAGCGGGCTCCTCAGGGTCAAACAGCAATGTCAGTGATAGACAGCAGCTCTTATACTCGTCATTGGGATACTAATTCTTCTCATCTTTAATATGCCTCCCTCATTCAGCTCTCATCACATCGTCTGATGTGCCATCAAAAAAGTGATTATTTTGAAATATTATCTGCCCGCGCACAAACATGCAACCCAATTAGTGCGATGGCAACAGAGTTGCTTGGGAGACATTTTTTTCTTATTCTCATAGACAGGAATGTGGCCGAATGTCTGCAAATAACCTTTCGGCGTTCCCAAAGGCAGAATAATGTATCCAATGTCCAATGGCACATTGCTAGTAAATGTGAAATAATGAGTATTTGAAGGTTCTCCTCCTGTTGAGTGTTTATGTGTCTCTTGTTCTGTTGAAAGCCCCTGTAGTTCAGAGAGAGAGAGAGAGAAGGAGAGAGAGTGAGAGTGAGAGACAAAGATGAAAAGCAAGTTGGCCTTATAATAGACAGCGACTAAAAGACCTTGGTCTGATCCAGTATTGTTCCCTCTTTTATTACCGTTGATAAACTCTTGTCACATGATCTGAAAGCTATATAAGAGCTATAATGGGGTTTTGTTTTCTTTTGATGTGCAAATGATTCACCATGATGGAATAATAAGGTGATACCAAGTGTCACATGAGGAAACACCATGTGTTAATACATCAAACCAATATTCAATAAAGAACAGTGAGCAATCAGTCGAGAGCTTCTTAAAAAAAAAAAAAAAATCCTCCTCACCAAAATTGTAAAAAAATAATAAAGATTAAATATTACCATTTTACAAATCAGAATTGAGCCTAAAGGCAAACATATTTGATTAATTTCATGGATGACTGGCTAGCCTGTGCTTTCACTTATAAACTAAATGAGAAAAATTCATGTTTTGAAAAACATGATGTAAGGTTTCCCAAATCTGTTGGGCAGTGCTGTAAATCCCTCAGTCGCACACATGGGGCCTGTGCTGCTCAGTTGGTTTTTCTTGTCTCCCTTCTGCTCCTCTATGCCCGATGAACAGATAAATTGCACATCTGGCCACAAACGATGGTTTCAGATGTTAAACGTGTGAAATACAGTCACTTGAGACATACAGTGGCTCCCCTGATACGTGAGAGGGTGCTGTGCTTTTTCATCACGGATCCCGCTCAACCGCATACTGTCACACGCAGACATGTTCTGTCTCTACATCATTTCTCTACCTACTTTCTTTGACCCCACTGTAAAGGATGGACACACGCATCTCTTTCACTGCGGCAGCTTCATAACCAACCAACACCATCCCACTACATCACAGCAGTCTCTTCATACCGACCGCGGATTACGTATTCCTAGCCTCCGTGTGCCCTGGATGTACAGAAACAAGCAGGGGGAGGCAGGAAGTCTCTTGAAGCCCAGCCCAATGGACATGTCGTCCTCCAGCAGGGGTCACTGTGGCCTTGGAGAGGATGAGGAAGGAAGTGCCATCACCCCCTCCCCTCCCCCTCCCCTCACATCTCCTCCTGAGCAAAGCGGACTGTGTATCCAGCTCAGACAGTTCCATACACTGGCCCTATGTGGGCTCACTGATACACTGAACGGCTTGTTGGATGTGTGCATGGGCTGTACTCTTTTAAGCTTCCCTATGTGTGTTTGCTGTCATGATCTGCACGATGTGAGATACAACTTAAAAATTGGTTTAGCGCGCTAACCTGAACATCAGAAGTGTTAAACAATTAGTGTCTTGCGTAGGACAATCTGTCAAGTCATTGTTCTCTGAAAAGAAGGAAGGAATAGATGGCGACGTCAAATATCCATTTGCCACCTTTGGAAGGAATGGAGCCGTGTTACTGTTGTGACACTGAAGTGTTGCACTGTGGGATGTGTTATCGTGTGTAGGAGTTACGTGTTATATAGGAGTAAGGTTGTGCAACTGTCCTGTATGTGTGGGCTTACACTTGTGTTTGTGCGTGTGTATGTGTGCACTAAAAGGAGACCATGCACAATACCTGTTGCCATAGGCATCAAATAAGAGTGAGGGAAGATAGGTAAACAGCATGAACATACAGTCTTACTCAAGGCTTTGAACTGGGTCAAACAACAAAAAGGAAAGCCAGAAGCAATCTCTGTTTTGAAAAGAACAAACATCAGAAACACATCAGTTTTTGGCATTCTGGAACATTGAAGCAATAGTTACCGTTTACGTGGAGTAGCATCCATTAAATCAATGCCATGTGTCAGATCACACAGCCCCACGTGGAATATTATTAACAGGTGTTTCATTTTGTTCTAAGCGGTTTGAGAACAATCATTTTAAGCTGGGAAGTTAAACCTGGAATCAATTCTGCTTGGAACCAACTGGCTGAAAAAAACACACATTTGGTGTTAATGCCTGCTGTTGTAGACACAAGTTTGGGCCAACTGTGTCAAACCCCCAAAAAGTGCAGAGGTGTTCAGTAATGACTTCCCATCACCAGAAGTGCACTTCATAGACAATGCAGGTTCAAGAAAGGCTTCTTCTTGACCATCCTGGACTTCAGGAGGTGATGAAATCCTGACCTTCTGGAGACACAGGGATGTTGAGCTGGAGGTCGTGACCCCATCACTCTTGCTTCCTCTCCAGGCCTGTCTTCGTGCAGACAGCAGGCCTGCTCTCGTTATAAGAGAGGTGGAAGGAGGGAGGAAAGGAGGGAGGAAAAGAGGAGGGGGGGGGTGCTGTGGGATGGAAACAGAGAGAGACATCGGAAGTGAAATGAAAATGTTTCAGAAGTCAAAGCGAGGGAGCAAGAGAGTGAGAGAGAGAGCGAGTAGGGGGGCAGTGCGTGGAGGAGAACTGGGGCGGAAGGAAGGAGAGACAGAGGAAGAAGAGGAGGAGATCAAACCAAAGGAAATCAATGGCGGTTCTCTCTCACTGTGCTCCTCTGGCATGGGCATGATTAAGTTAATTGGCTAACGATCGTCAAGTCCAGGATTGGGCCTAATCCCCCAGGGCATTGGCCCCTGGTGAGTAGGACTCTGAGGCTTCACAAAACAAACTGCTGAGGATCGTTCTGAGGAAGGACTACATGTGTCAAAATAGCATAGACACACATATGAACATACACCCACAACACCCACTAACACACACACAGATCATGTGGTACACTGCACTTTCACCTCGCAGCACGACAGTCCTCGGTTGGATTCTAGCTAGAGGCACTGTTCAGAGTTCCAGTATCTCCCAGACCTATTTGTGTCTGCGAGTCTGCGTGTTTTCCTTATGCTCTTCAGCTGGGAACCCCAGTCAAAAGAATGTAGAACAGATCGCTCTCCTGCACAAGTTTCTGACCAGGCTTGAGGGCAAGAATGATTATTTGATGAGGCTTATCACTGCTCCTGCCCAGCCTCAGAGAAAGGACATCAGGATGGGAAAAAGGCAGAGAACCTGTATGCCTGAGTGTGTTGTGCTGTTCGACAAATAAACATTTTCTGGATAACATGCTCATACTGTTTTTGACTGTACATTAGAACGTCTACTAGCTTTACTGACTAGAGGTTCAGATCTAGGGCTGTATGATAAGGCTAATGATCATAACCCAACTAAATTCTTCCCAGTTTGTAAAATGTGAGATCGGGTCATTTGCTGTACTTTCAAACATTCACAGGATTCATGTTCCAGAATCTTCTCTTTTTTTCACAGGGTATGAGCAAGTGTGTGTTGTTTGTGTGGGGAAAGGGGTGGTTGCCGCCAGCTTTTCTTTTCATGAAGTAAAACTCTTCTGAGATGGGGGAAGCGGGGTAAACAAACACATATTAGCCTTATTTTTCGTCACACAAACACCTACACACACAGTCTCACCCTATATTTCTTGACACACAGACACACACAGTTATGAACTTTGATGTGCCATCTACTCTGCAAGTGTTCTCTGTACTATTAGAAGGGCTGAACAACAGTGTTGATAGGCCTGGCTGTCAGGCCTGTTCAATCTATCAAGCACTCCCAGAATCCACTCTGTCAGGATCAGCGAATGTGAACATGGAGCCTTGCCACACACAACCCACCAATCAAAACACACAGCCACATTAGTCCGTGCATAGTCATTGGAATTCAATAAATGCATTTTAATTGACATTACGGTGTGCTCCAACTAGTTTTACTTGAGACTATTTAATTTTTTGACACTTCTGATTAACATTGCAGTCACTGTATTTGAGTACTAAATCTGTAATAGGTTCACAAATGTCAAGTGGGAGAAGGCTTATCCGTGTACATACAGTATCTTATAATTTATATGTGTTTTAAACCAGCCAACTCCAAGTATCAAAGAAATACGTTTGAGTAACCCTCTCTTTCAGTAATCCTTACCCAAACCACTCAAGGTAAATACTCTTAATTCTGTTGGATGTTGTCTTATTTGGGAAACGCATTCACCCGGAGAAGCATAAGGCTTCTGTGTTTATATTCTACCATATGTCTAACCTTGAGTACAAATCTAATTTTGTAAAATGGTGACCACAGTCCTGTACATTTTATGAAATTGTTAGCTTAGGCATCAGAAGTTCTATTTATATATGTGCTTGTATGTATGTATGCATGTATGTATGTATGTATGTATGTACTATATGTACGGTATGTACTGTATAGGTATGTAACCAATGATATTGTACAACCAAAAACGAAGAGCGATGGATGCACCAAGCACATGAGTGACTTGGTGGAGTGAATGAACTGGCCCTTTGTTTAGACTCATGGAGGACTTGGTGATTCATTTGTCAATTTATTTTTAGCAGGAGGTAAAGAAACCACTGCATAAGAGGCGCAAAGCTAACCAACATCACTAGCAGCATAATAGCTCAACGTGATGAATCAATGTGTGCACAAGTATGTTTCCCCTTTTGTACATCTCCTTGTGTGTGCTGTTGTGTGTATGCGTGTGTGTGTGTGTGTGTGTGCAGAGAGAGAAAAAGACAAAGACAGAGAGGGAAAATGCATGTGTGTCTAGGTGTGTGTGTTTATTCATCAGCCGGTTAAAAGATTGCTGTCACAGTTCTTAATGTTTCCCGCAGGACAGTTATTCGATTCCCCTCGCACGAACAAGCAAACACCAGTCTAAACACATGAACCTCCATGGTGGGGTCTGGAAGGAGGGCTTCTCCCCCAATCAGACATGCTGGCAGATGGGTCTCCGGAAGAACAGTTTACGGTGTCTTGTTAGAGGTTGACCCCTCTCCCTTGTAAACCTAGAAAAGGTCAGGGGTGAAATTAGATTGCTGTGAACCTGAGGCATAACAAAATGTCTCTAACCTTTCAAACTTCAGGCTCTCACTGCGTATCTGCGTGATGGGGGAAGGCATCGATGTGTGGGCATGCATGCATGCGCTGCGTGCGTCTGTCATTGTATGTCCGACCTCTGGCCTTCCATGTGGGGGCTTGGCGTGTGTTTCACGTGTCAGGCCGGGTCCCTCGTATATAGCACGGTCACGTTGTATCCATGTTTTACAGGCCAGCTCTCGGATTTTGCTGTGAAGGGCTTTACTGGAAGATCATTATGAGTGATGACAGTTTATGAGTTCCTGCTTGACATCAGGAGCTGTATATCTATCTTTATGTATATGTTTAAACTGTATGCCTCAACTAGTGTATTTATTATATGTCTTTAGTTATATGCCCCCCATCTATACAGCTGGTGCCCTCTTTTTATTGTATTTTATCTTTATTTTGTATTCCACTTATCTTCACTTATAACTTATATATGTTCAATGTTTGCTCTTTCCTGACACTGTAATTTCCGTGTTTGTGTATCTTACATGGCGATTAAAACTGATTCTGATTCTGTTTGTGTGTGTCAAAGTGCCTTCGTCACTGAATTCACCACAGAGCCCAAAATAAAGTGTCAATAGGAGAGTTTCTCTGACATTAACAACACACAGCTTTCCAGTTATTTCTATTTGTCTATTGTCTCCATGTCTGTATACATCCATATCACCAGTGAATGTTAACATATCTACTGTGTGAATAGATATAGATATGGTTAAAATCATGTACCGTATGTAGATATCTATACTTGTATACACAACTTGCTTGTTTGGATTGTGTGTGTGTCCAAGTGATTATTTGTTTGTGCTTCTATTCTAGACAAAAAAAAACAAGAATTGATCCAAAAGGGGAAGATGCGGAAGAACATCTCGAGACCATCTCAACAGACACGGGTGTGCGTGAACGATGGCGAGGGAAAGAAAGGCGACCGAATGATTTTCCAATCTGCATCTGTTTCCTCTCCACTCAAAAGTGTTAGAGGTTTTTGACTTCTGCATAAGCTTTTCAAGGGTCAATGAGCCTGTCTACTGAGGAGAGAAATAGAGGAGGGAGATGTTAAGATGAAAGTCAGAATAAATACCCCTTCCTCTCCTACCTCCTAAACTCATTAACCCCCTCAACCCTCCTGCACTTTCACCTCTCCAACCAACCTTATCTTCTGCCATCTTTTACCCCCTCTGCCATCCCACTCTCCAGCCCCTATGTCAGTGTCCCTCTCATCAATTACATCCATACTGCTGATTGTTCCAGAATGCCAGCATATTGCCTTCACAAGCTCATTAGCCGAACAATATTGTACTTAGCGTCAGCTCATTATGAGGAGAATTCGGTAAACACATTGTTTGCGCATATAATCAGTGTCAATGGTGCGAGGAAGACAATCAGGCAGATTTACTGGATAGATGAACTGCCAGGAATGACGGTCAGTAATGAACCCAACCATTACCCTGACAAACAGGAAACAGCACAATGCTAGGAGGACAGAACTCGCTCCTGGTGTTGGTGTTTGAATCATGGACATTTTCGGCAGTTGCAGTATCGACTTAGTCTTCAGGCCTATTGTAAATTCAAACAGAGTGCATTGTGAAAGAAGGTGGCAAGAGGCCATGGTTGCAATGAACATTTCCAATTTAGTTTTTTTGTTGTCCTAACCTTTATTTATTTAAATTTTGAAGTGAGCATAACCATAACCAAATACCATAATAAACACATTTCTATATCTACTGTATGCACAAAAGCCTTCTAAGCTTAAAAATGTACAACAAAACATATGAGTTATACAGACGAGAATGTAAACGAAAGTGAATTTGTACCATTGGCATCAACAAAAGTCAAAGAGATCAGACTATAGAAACACATCAACAATGTCAAAGAGAGCAGAAATGTATTTATTTATTTACTTTCACTTGTGACACTTGCACAACCATACAAACAGAAGCTGCCAAACAGATGCTCTCCATCTTCATTTCGGATACACCTCGCCCTCCACCACTCATAGATGTTAGGAGTCATGTGGCTGAGCGGTTAGGGAGTCAGGCTAGTATTCAGAAGGTGCCTGGTTTGAACCTCAGCTGTGGCAGCATGACGTTGTGTCCTTGGGCAAAGCACTTCACCCTACTTGCTGTAAGTTGCTCTGGATAAGAGCATCTGTTAAATGACTGAATGTAATGTAAATGTAGTAGATGGTGCCAGCATAGACACCCGCCCGTTGAACTCTGGCTCTTTGCATGACACTCTGATGTTTCGGCCACTCGGCTGGTGCTGTGATCCAGGCTCTCCCTCTGCTCTAACGAGAAGGCACAGCCCACACTGTGGCCGTGAGTCAGCCTTCAAATTACAGTGGCTGTCAATCAAAGGTTGTTTCCACAGCAACGTTGGTCAAGCCAATGATTTGTCCTCTTTTTCTTGAACACTGTGACATGTCGCTCGCCGGCACTCCCTACTTACCTTACTGAATGTCCTGAAGAAAGAAAAGGAGAGAGAGAGAGAGATAGATAGATAGATAGATAGATAGAGATAATGCAAGTGTGTCAGGAAAAAAACATAGACCCTGTTGGTCTTTACTATCATCTGTTATGTAATGTGTAAGACAGTAGACTCAGACTAATCGATGGTGTCAACATCCTCTTGTTCTCCATCTCGATGTATTGAAGATTACACTGCTTGATGTTTCCTTTGGGTTTGAACTGCATGGGATCAGTACAGAATACAATAAGTTGTTTGACCAAAAGGATGTTTCTGGAAACCCCCCTCAAGTAATACATGTCTTTCAATCAAGGATCTCTTCTGGGAATTTATTGCATGTCCCTTAATCCATTACTCAACGTTCCTCCAGCCCATTGTACAGTATGCATGATTGAAGGCAGAGACAGAGAGAGAAAGAGAGAGAGAGAGAGAGAGAGAGAGAGAGAGAGAGAGAGAGAGAGAGAGAGAGAGAGAAGGAGGGCATGAGTGAGCAGGAGGGAGTTTCACCCAAATGCATCCCCATTTTATAAATTAAAAAATGTCTCTAATGTTATATATAATTCCCTGACCTCCCTCGACTCCATTCTCCTTGCTTCTCTCTCCCTCTTTCTCTCTCTCTCTCTCGCTTTTCTTCTCTCTTCTTCTTTAACCCACTCTCTCTACCTCTCTTTCCTGTTCTGCTGACAGAGAGGGAACTAAAAAGTAGGAGCCCTGTTCTCTCTAAGCTTGAACTCTGTGTGTTGGCGGAATATAGAGTGTAGCTTTTATTTCCTGTGTGACTTTTTCGTTCAATGAGATTTGGAGAAGGTGACTTTTATCCCTTAGGAGAAAAAAAGAGGATGCACTCACATATAGCGCGGCATCTGAGTAACTGAGGAAAATAAAAAGGATGATAGAGAAAAAAAAAGATGTTTAAAATCCATTGCAGTGGGACTCATTTACTTAGTAAGTGGTATCTTTGTGTCTGACTCCTGGACTGCTTACCGGGAGGAAAGTCAAGCAGAATGTATTACGAACTACAAAGATGTATTATGGTGTATCGGTTATGGAGCAAAGCACCACGATTTCTCAAGGCTTACTCTCGCTGTTTAATTTTTTCCTTGGAGAATGAAACGACCTGGGGTATTAACCTTCAAGATGCTTTTTCTTGACGCGAGAAAAAAACCCTGGAGACTTACAATCAGAGGATCGCACTGTCACTGAGGACAAAGCTTAGCGTTACTTCCCCTGGGCTGACCATGGCGTCCAGGGACACCATAGTTTGAGGCACTTCAAGGCCTGAGCCAGAAATGAACTTCTCCTCCCCTTGGCTGAGGAGGATCAAACCCCTCCTTTGCCCAGGCTGTCAGACAGATAGCAGAGTCAGATCCATGTCTAATGAGTCCAGTGGGGACATCTTCCCAAGAGGTCAACGCCTCCCCTCGGCCCAGTGGAAAGCAAGAGGCCGCATGGCTGTTTTAAAATTGTGATTAGCCCTTGGGGTCAGAGTACGGTTCACATGATCCGCAGTGCACCTTGAAGACTCCTGCCCCGCTATACCTCCCATCCCCCGAGAGTCACCGTACATCCTCCCCCCACTATCCTTCATTTCACCCCTCCCCTGCACCCCTTCGGAAAAAGACGTTTCAGAGTGTGCTCGACATCAACCCGGGAACAAGCCATTTTTTAGGTGTATAATATTTGTTCAAAGTAGTCCTAAACTTCTTTTGATGCAAGTTCCTTTTTCCTAATGCTAATGCTAACCCTGTAGGGTACATTGGAGGAGAGACGAGAGCTCCAGGCCTGACAGGAAGCACACAGCTCGGCTCCCAGCACTAACAACAACAGCCACATTAAATTACCAAGACAGAACGGCCCGTGTTAACAGATGCCTTGGATAGGCTGGTGTCAAGACTACCCATGCTGCTCCGAGGCTGACTGTTTTATTTTTTGGGGTGTGGTGGGGGTGGGGTGGTGTGTGTGTGTGTGTGTGTGTGTGTGGGGGGGGGGGGGGGGGGGGGGCTGCAGAGTGAAGTTAACAAATGACAAACCAGGCAAAGCCTATCAAGGAACAGACCCCTGATAGGAGGGGCCACAGTCTCTTCCTGGGGCTCCTGGCCTGTGATGTATCTCCCAGGCTGTTTCTGTTAACTCTGCTCTTTCAGGGCCATCCATTCCAGTACACAGCCTGGCGTCACAGCAGAGTCTTCCAAGTCAAGCCTCCCTTCACCCTCCCTCGACTTCCCGCCACCTTCGTACACTACTCATCCATCGGGGCGTTGCAGCTATGTGCCAGTGGTTGAACAAAGCTGGAGGCAAACGGCTGTCTCCGTCATTGATCTGGTAGCGTACCTCCGCGGTCGTCTGTGTCCAGTTGAGGGATTTAACTTGGTGTCTTCAAGAGGAGGTGAGATGCAAGCTGCTGTTGTCCTGGAGCCCACCATTACTTGTTCACTGGACGAGGAACCTCAGCCCCTGGTTGATCTCATCTTTTGTGCTGACCGACCACTTTTTTCTCCACGGTCATTGCTCTTTTATTTCTCAATCTCTGGCCTTTGGCGATGAAGATGGTACTACAGCAAGATGGTGTGTATCCTGGCCTATTCAACCACTGTCAGGCCACTTCATCACTCTCCCTGGGCAAGTCAGCTGCAGTCCAAAGAAGTACAGAGCGGAGCTGTCTCCATGACCACAGTGTCTCGGCCCGGAGTGCTCTCTGCTCTCCCTGAGACAGATAAAGATGGTGGTGGCCGAATGGTTTTATATAGGGGGAAATAGCTTCTCCTTGCGGAGAAAAATCACATAAATATAAGAGAGCTATTCTAACATACTACGTGCGGGGAAGTTTATGAGGAACACAGCTTTCTCTCAGGGTAACACAACCTGCTGTTTGTCATTGTCAGCCAGACTGCTAGACATAAAAGCGTCTCTTTTAGCGAATGTCACCAAAAATAGGTGGTTCTGGGCATAACTGAAGAGGGTCATCGTAACCTACTCTGAAATACCTCAATTTTGGGTGGAGGAACGAAGATTACAGATTTGTCTGATTACTGCTATACTGGGACTTTTTCCCCAAATTAATCAAACAACAAACCAAAAAAACTAAAAAACTATCTGAACTACTAACCCTAACTTCACTGACTAAAAATAGAGCTAGATGACGTACCATACTGAACATTTGACTGAGCATATGTACTCCAGGTTAGAAGACACTTTCCAAACAAACTGACGGAAAGACAGTGCTTCACATATCACACAAGATTACACACCAAGAGAAAGGCCCAGAGGACAAGCATACCTTCTGGAGACAACTGATCCATAACCTCTTTTTTTTAATCGTCTCACTTTTCTGCACTCGGGTCACATGTGTGTAAGTGCCATAATCTCAAAAGCAATACGATGAAGTGAGTAGCTTTTGCTGGATAAAAAAGGAACACATTTAAATCTATCTGAAAGCCTGCAATTTGTACGGGAATTATCTTTTAAACCAGAGGGAACACTCTGAACAGAACATCGGATGTCTTCAACTGTGGCACTCTGTAATTACCTTGTAGACCCACAGGCTCTTCATTCTAGAATGATGCATTGCTACTTCAGCGATATCAGATCCATGCGGTGTTTCCAACATATTGAACTCCTACTGTTTGACAAATTCCACCTTTTTTGTCAGTTGCCTATGAGTCTCCATACATGTCACACAATCATCTTCAATTCGCAACAGTTCAATACATGTTTTAATCAGCATGTGGTTGTAATCTACGAATAAACTAGGATTTTTTTTCTGTCAGATCAATTACCTGCTTAAAGAAACTGGGATCCACTCGGTTTTCATTGTCACTGTCTCAGCAGAGCACCAGACACCTCTTACAAATGTCTTGCAGGCCTTAAAAGGTGCAGCGTCTGTGTTGTTTTTTGCCTACATGGATGGAAGAGGTAGATGAGAACATGGATGGATAAGGCAGATAAGAGGTAGAGGGGTCCGAGGAAGAGGAGTCTGAGTGCGAGGTGGAGGTATGGTTGGAAGGGCTCAGGTTTCTGATGAAATTCGGGCAACTGTTATTGATCATGTTATCAATCATGGCCTTTCACTCAGAGAGACTGGACAAAGAGTCCAGCCTGTTCTAAACAGAAACACTGTTGCATCCATTGTCAGAATTTTTCGACAGGAAAATTTGGTATTGTTGCTGAACAGTATATACAGAAATATCCTCAGTGATCCTGGTTTATGTAATTGTTTCCTCACTCCCATTATATGTATTCTTTATAGAATCCAAAGGCTACCATCCTCTGGTGGTTCCACCACTCTCGCCTTGTCAATGAGTGGTTTGCAGTACACCCTTGAATGATGATGCAGTTCCTTCCAGCATATTACCCATTGTTGAATCCCATGGAGGAGTTCTTCAGTGCTTGGAGGTGGAAGGTTTATGATCACTGTTCCTATGAGCAGATGCCCTTGCTGAATGCAATGACTGCTGCTGCCCAAGAAGTAGGTGCAGAGGAATGTCAAGGTTGGATAAGGCATGCAAGAAGATTTTTCCCTCGGTGGTTTGCAAGAGAGGACATTGCATGTGATGTGGATGAGGCCATGTGGCCCCATCATCAAGACAGAATGGACTAATTATCAATAGTAGCTATTTCTCATACTTTACTGTAAAATATTTTACTTTTGTTTTCTTAATTTCTTATACTTTCTTATAGATTTTATTTTGGTTTACATGTGTTTTGTGTAATATTTACAGTATTTCAGTTTTCAGCCACAGTTTGAAAAAAAGAATCAATGGAATCAATAAAATTTGCATCAAAGCATTTCTGATTATGGATCCAATTCTTCGCAAGAAGGGAAATTTGACAACAAATGGCACTGGCATGAAAGCTACGAACAGTAATAGGCTACAATGACAAGCAATTGTGCACTGATTCTCACTGAGTGCTGTATTTTGTATTTTGTTGTCTACTGTGTAATGATTGATTGGAAGAGCTCATACACTTGTTTGCAAGTTGTGTTGTTTGAAGGCAACATTTGCTTTTGTTGCATATTTTTAATGTTTTGGTACAGTTAGAGCCTTTTGCAAACAAAATGTGTAATTTCGACCATTAGTGCCAGTGTTTCGACCAGTGTGTTAACTGTTTTGAAAATGTGGAGTTTGAGTTGACTGCTGCATCAAAGCAATCAAGAAAAACTATTTGGTTGTCACTTTCAGGTCCAGTCCACACACAGCTGTTACTGCTTCTGGTGGATGTTGACTAACAATGTTACAACATCCTGAAAACTGGGAATTTAGCTCTCAAATAATGGGATTACTCCAAGTGAGAGCGAGTCTTGCGTACAAGATCAAAGAGGAGTTTAAAACAAGCAACTGAGAGGAGACACACTTGGTGGTTTGACCAAGAGGGACACAGCTTTTCATTTAAATGACTCGGCAGGATAGAGAGATATCTCCCGAATTTGAATAAAGATGAATTCAGAGGCATTTGAATGAATCAAAGTTAGCCAAACATCCCCCAGCTTTGGCCCCCAACTTTGTTTCATACCCTGTATTATGTACTTTCAAAATGTCAGCGATGGTATACAGTGGGGATTTACTTTGTGTGGCCCTGTCAGAGAACTACTGTATGTCTGCATGGTCTACATACCTCAACACTGTTTCCTGAAGATTACCATAAAATGAGAATTAAATAAATCTGTCACAAAGCATCTGCCAGATGAATTTACGTGACAAGTGAATATGAATGTCTCTCGGGGCCTTAAGTGCCAACACAGCCTAAATAGATTCAGAGACATTGAGTTACTTACGACGGTCTTGATGTAAATATCTCATGAGATAAGTGGTAGATCCAACTAAGGCATGCACTTGATGTAATATGTCTATCACTCCTGTGTGTATATGTATGAGCTGAAACGCTAACATGGAAAAAGTGTCATGAATAAGGGATGGTAAATCTTACCGCTGACTGTCTGGGTGTAATAGCCCCCTCTCATCAAGTGAACCCTCCTGTCCTCCATCCCTTTCATCACATTTTCAGACGAGAAATGACACAGTATTTTACAATTTAAGTAAGCGATGATTATTTCACTTGCAGTGACACTTTGCTTCAGTATGGTGTGAGGGACAGTTAAAAAGACAAGGGTGTATTGTTCATAACTGTTAACCAAATGTGGCACGTTAGCATTTAATAGCATAGGTGTGAATCAACGTTCTGAGAGTGTGACTTGATGGACTTGAATGTGCTAGACATTTTCTGGATATACTTAGGGTGAGTTACAGACAGCTATTCTCCACAGTAAATATTCAGAGAAACCACAGTCGAATCAGAGATGATTGACAAGGGAAAGGAAGCTCAAAAGAGAAATGACAGGTCTCTCTTCTAACAGTAACCTTAGAGACACCATCTTTAAATATCAATCACCTGTCATTATCAAAGAGGAAAGCAATACAGCACAGCTCATCCTCCTATTTGGTATCTGGGAGTTCTCAGGACAAAAGGCTCAGTGTGGGCTGCTGAGCGCCATGTCTGAGCACCGCAGCCAATCATGCCATCTCTCTCTACCACCGCCATCTGTTGCTGGGATGTACTGCTGTGGGTGTGTGTCCCATATCATGGGGGAGAGCTTTGGGTGAGACTCTCTCAGGGGCCCACTGCAGAGGAGGAAGGAGAGATCCAAGGCAGGGAGGTTTCCAGGTCTGGCACAAGGGGAAGGGGGTGACAGCTGCTCGGTAAAGCTTGCTGTCATCTTGGGCCCTTCGTTCTTCAGACCTCCAAAGAAGTGGAGCACAGTAGGGACACTGGGCACCGCAGAGCATCCATAACTGAAGAGGAAGCCTCACAGCTCATCCTGTGGAGAAGGGAAATTGAGAAATAAACAGCCCTGATCTGATTTATCAAAGCCCTTCCCCATGCGACACACCAACATGGCCGTTAAAGTGAAAATGCATCTAGATCCACTGTCCAGGAGAGTTGAAGGACTTAGCCAATTACAACATTTTAAAATGTGTGTCAATAAACATATGTTCAGTCTTGAGTGAACATATGATCACTCAATGATACTGAAACATTGCATTGGCAATACTGTAGATGTGAGACAGTCAACTGCCCTACGCTTTGATTCTGGTGTGGTAAACACATTCGTTTTTCTTTAGGACACACCTGGGCAGTTGTGAGCTTGAAGCACCAGGTTAATGAGGTTCAAAGCACAAACATACTTCATTAATATTGCATCAAACTTTCAATCTTTCTCTCATGGTAGTGTTCATCTTTATACGTCACCATCCAACCATCAGGGCTTCTCTGACAATGGACAATGGAACCCCATATCAATAGACGACTCAGCATTTTTTAGATTAGATTAGATTCAACTTTATTGTCATTACACAGGTACAAGTCCAGGGCAACGAAATACAGTTAGCATCCAACCAGAAGTGCAAAACAGTTATTAACAACAGAATATAATAATATGGATATACTCAGAATATACATATTATGAACAGTATAGACAGAATATACAGGGTATGTACAGATTCAATCCGGGTATGTACAGATACAAATTATACAAGCAGAAATTACCGGGTAGCATGTATGTACAGGTAGTGCAAATGATGCGATTGAGCAAAAGAACAGATGTGCAAAGTGAACAAATGTGAGCAAAATGTGCAGGTGGTGCAGTAACAGATGTGCAAAATGGACAGATAGTGCAAATAACAATTCACATATGCAAGTGGTGCAAATGTACAAACAGAATGTGCAAATATAGGAAGGGGGGGGGTTCTATGGGGGGGCGGGGGTTATATAGGGGGGCGGGGGTGTAGTGGAGTTCAGGAGTGACACAGTTCTGGGGAAGAAGCTGTTCCTCAGTCTGCTGGTTCTAGACCGGAGACTCCTGAGGCGCCTGCCGGAGGGCAGGGGGGCAAACAGTTTATGGGCGGGGTGTGAGGAATCTCTACGGATGCTGTGAGCTCTACGTAGGCAGCGCTTCCTCTGGATGTCCTCAATGGTCGGAAGAGTAGTCCCAATGATGCGTTGGGCAGTTTTCACCACCCGCTGCAGTTCCTTGCGCTCAGCGACTGTGCAGTTCCCGTACCACACTGTAACACAGTTTGTTAGGATGCACTCGATCGCGCAGCGGTAGAAGTTCACCATGACAGCTGAGGACAGGTGGTGTTTCCTCAGTGTTCTCAAGAAAAAGAGACGCTGGTGAGCCTTCTTGATCAGGCTGGAGGTGTTGGTAACCCAGGACAGGTCATCCGAGATGTGAATCCCCAG
This sequence comes from Neosalanx taihuensis, assembly GCA_030340665.1. Lineage (NCBI taxonomy): Eukaryota > Metazoa > Chordata > Actinopteri > Osmeriformes > Salangidae > Neosalanx > Neosalanx taihuensis. Next base: position 13,002,628 of record CM059290.1, on the reverse strand, counting down.
GAACTTATAGCTGGAGACGCGCTCAACGGCCATCCCGTTGATTTGAATGGGGTCGTGCGTGTCTCCCCTCTTCCTCCTGAAGTCCACGATAAGCTCCTTGGTCTTTGTGGCGTTGAGGAGCAGGTTATTGTCACCACACCACATGGCCAGGTGCTGCACTTCCTCTCTGTAGGCTGTCTCATCGTTGTTGGTGATGCCCTCATAGCCAACACAGTATGGAATACCATTGACATAATGGATATTTTGAGAAGATGGTAGAAGTCTTGATTGCTCAATGCTTACAGTGTGATATACAAAGTGTATATCGGTAATATAGAATACGATAGTAGAATGTTTCCTTCCATAACAGAGGGAGAATGAGAAGGGAAGCACAGCTAAGAATGAGGCAGAGATGGAGACAGGAAAAAAACAACAACAGGACAACTGATCTATCAAGAGGACTGCATGACAAGGGAAATTGTGAAGTCTCTATCCTCGGAGCACAGCTTTCGATGTGTTCCAGAGATGTTAGGCAGGAGGAGCGCACAAGAGGAAAGGAGAGTATGATGCATGTAGGCGAGAGTGGACAAACACACAGATGGTGTGAGAGAGAGTTATGCAGTGATGAGGACAAGTGTGGAACCAGATTTAATAAATATGTGAGAAACTTTTTCACGTATCTGCGCATTGGTCGGACGAAGCACACTGTAAACACACAGGCTCCAGGCAGAAAAGGTGTTTCTTTGTTCAGTGGCAGACACTCAGACCTTACTGGCTTGTTTACTTACTTTCTGAAACTCTCTGACTGAATAAAAAAGAGGAGGGACGTCAAGATTTTCTGTGTTTTGAAATCGTAAATGGATCTCTTACCAGCGTTGGCCGAAAACTTATGTCTCTCAGCCCAAAAGCATCCAAGAACATCTTGACATAGAAATATATTTCTGCTTCAAACTTATTAAAGAAAGACCCCTTCGTCCCATCAGACCTCTTACAAAAAAATCCTCCTTTATCATTAGTGGTATATGAGTAAGTGGCTCATGGAACAATAATCAGGCCTAAAATATATTCTGCAGACAGAGCACCAGCCTTTTATGCGCCAGGTAGACGTCAAGTCAGCCATTACACTTGACCTTCTCTGTTTGTTTTCTAGGAGCCTTGAGATGGTAAGCCTTCCAAAAATACTGTGGCTGTCTTGTCCTTGATGCAGTATCTGCCTGATTAAATAATGAACTCTTATTGGCTGTTTGTTATCTTCATTTTCTTCCTTCACTGTCCTCTGGCCTTTTTTCCTCATCAAATTCTGTTGAGGATGCATGTTTAATGCTGAACACTGTGTCTCTAATAGTACAAGTCCTGTAATTTGTTACTAACGTGTCACAAACAGAAAGAAAAAAGGTCTAAACCTTGCAGTCTTTAGTAGGCTGTGATTAATATGACCTTGGATTGTGTTCCCCTGTGTATTCCTTAGGTTATTCCCCTCCTATTCCTACATATAGTTTTTGTTAGGAGCTACTGTTTTCTGAAAATGCATGAGCAAAACTTTTTTACCTCTCATATGTAATACGATTTTTAAGTTCATGTGTGGTGTGTTTGAACAATCAATGTAGGGCATGATCATTGCGCACTTGGATAAGATACTGTCTTAGCCTATCAACTACACATGTACTGTGATTCAGTCAACAGATAAAATAGATAAAATAAAAAATAATAATATAAAAATTTTATAAAATCATATAAAATATATCTTCTTTAGATTGTTCTAATAATTACGCTAATTTATGTATAACAATGACCAGATTTGAGTAAAAGAGAGATCCATTGATTTAGGACAATTCCATCATCAATTCACGTTTCTGTTCTGAAAAAAGAATACCTCACAATCTAAAGCAGAGCATTCAAGTCAGGATGAATATTTAACACACTTTTATAAGGATGTCTTTGATCCACACACCGCACAAAGTACCCTTCAAATGACACACCTGCATGGGGGAAAAAGTGCTGTTTCACCTGATTCTGAATGACTGTCTACCGAGGCTAAGCGTTTGATCACTGTCCCTGAAAAGGTGGAAAAAGAGGTAAACGCTTTTGCTCAGGAAGAGCTCTGCTATGTGTTCTGCATTCCAAATGTGTATTATATCACTCAAAGGCCCTGCTTAGACGCTGAGAAGACTCCTGCTGTTTGCAGCTTCTTTGACTCTGTTGGGAGTCCTTCCATGCTGTTAAACCCAGGGTTTTACAACCCTGCTTCTCTATGGTATTCTGTTAACATACGGTATAATATGGCAGATATAACACTGCTGTCACATCAGATGACCAAGCTTAGGCAACGTCCGATGGAAAATCATCATGGGTTGAAAACTGAATATGCAGTGTGTTGATTTGCTCTCATGAAAAAAATCAAAGAGGCAATCATGGAGAATTTCCAGTCAGTTAGACATGTTGTATATTGACTGATGTTACATGACTGACTGTGTTAGTGCGTACCGATTGACGTGTACGGACACATGCATACATGTGCGCTGGGTGCAATCAATGATTCATAAACGCATGTTAGGTTATGTTATCAAGTTGAATAGTTCATCAATAAATAAATCATTAACTCCTGGAAAATGCGCTGGCCATCTTTTCATGGTAATGTGGCGTTCTTAAAATTTGCATCAGCTTTTTAAATGTGAGGGGGTTCCTCCCATCTTTGAAACTTTGCCGTTGGCACATGTATGACACAGGAAGGGAAGATGATGGGTGGATGGTGCATTCCTTATGCAATGTTGGTGCACATTTTGTGCACATGGCACAGCATATATAAGTTTGAGACAGCGAGTTCAGTCACCGCACTCAAAGCAGTATGGGGAGATTAGGTTTATTCCTGGTGGAACTGCAGGGTTGAACTTTGAAGATGAGTGAGAGCTAGTGAATCGTTTGCCTCACGCTGAACCTACACTGCACCCATGTGCACCTCCCCCCTCGCCTCTGCAAACTCAGCACGCGACCTAGCTCTCCTTTTAAATGCATAAACAGGCTTTTCTTAATTCACTCTCCACACTGGGCTAAAGCTTAGGACAGGATGGCTTAGAAAGGTTGTCTGAGGAAGAAAGAAGATAGGGATTCATTTTTTCGTTCTTTTTTCAGCTTCAGACATTATTAATAATCAGAGAAAATGTCGACACACGTTTGGATTAATGGGACATGATTGCCATTGGTTTCGGCACTGATGGCCCAGTCTTTGATGATTGGCAATCACAGAATGCCCTTTTCTAATTGGGCGTAAAGTTTAAAATAGGGTTTTAAAATTGAAGTGAAGTGTTTGATCGCAGGCATATCTCTTTAAAATATGATTTAGTCTAAGAACCTCACAAGGCTACAGACTGATACTTTCTGTACCTTTATGGATACAATTATCTAAATAACTCACACCTAACAACCAAATACTTTGTATGACTCATCATCTGAATGTCCCATTACTTTTGCGGATATCAAGTATGTATTGCTGTTTGCGAAGTAATCTGTTATTATGCCACACAGGTGGTTAACCATTGCGACGCTGAGTCTAAATTGTTTGCTCCTAGCCTCCCATTTAGCATCAGCAATGTGAATACCTTCAGAAAGAGAGAACAGGAAACATTCTCTCTACCTATCATTCCTGTTGGCACTGTCACCAACAAGGACAAAGCCAACTTGGAAAAATAAAACTTTTAGGTTTTGTGTCAAACTGCTGCTTTCAGCAACATGGAGTGTTTAAGGAGAAAAACAAATATATAAATAAACAAATAAAGACTTAGGGTTTTCCAGGCACTTCAAATGCAGTAATTAAGATTTTTGAGAAGACAAACTCCCCGCCAGTGAAAATACTTTATATCTCCAGTAAATGTTTTCTGTGGATGTCTGGCTGCGAGGTTCTTTACTAAAAACTTGTTTTGGAGTTTAAAGAGAGAAAATAAACAGATGCCAGTGCCTGGCTGCTTATTTTAGTTCCTCACAGCGGATGTTTTGAGACTATTTCCTTCCAGGGCTTTTTGCCCTTGATCTAAAATACAGCATACATAAGCACATTGAAAGGAATATCAAAAATAAGGTGACGATGGGAAGATGTGAGTATATAAAATGTTTACTACTGTATGTCCAAAACATACATAATGCACAAAGGTGCATGCATAGCTTATGTTGTTTTAATCTTCATATTGAATTACTAACTCCTACGTATTACCCTCCGATTGATCTCAACCACAACAAAAACTGCCAAGGAGTAACAGTACTCATAATTTTCACTACTATTACCTGAATTTTGTCAAATGTAGATTTATCTCTGGAATTTGTACATTTTGCGTAAAATGTCCTGGTGATAGTCTGTCTGGTGTTACCGCCGCAATTTCCTCCTGGGGATCAATTAATTTTTACCCATCATTTCTACATTTCACATTTTTTTTCCAGCATGGAGAGGACAGAAAATCCCATCAAGCTCAGGTTTTACGCACATGATTCGTCTTCAGTTGGAATGCTCGAGTAATACAAGCAAACAGGGCCTGCATGTTGAATTAAATTCCCACCAGTCCACCGACCATGAAAGAGGCTAATGGTCCTTCCATGGGTTTGCTGTGCTGCTCTGTGGGCTGTAATGGAGTTTGCATTCTCTGGTTCCCATTATGTCCACTCCTCAGGACAGACTTCAACTCGTGACCCCTCTATTAGCCTCTCTGCACCTGGCCTTGGTGATTAGAGGAACATTAGGAAATTAAAGGCAAATTGCATTATGGGGGAAACAGATGGAGGTGCAGCTGAGGGCCCCGATATGCAGGACATGGAACCTGCTGACTCGCAGTGTTTCCTCTCCTCTGCTGGCCGCCGTGTGACATGAAATGTCACAGGCAGGTTGTAATTTCTCAGGTGGCACATGTTGGTAAAGGCCAAGGCCTATTACTGCTGATGTAATACATTGTCATCCAGCAATGCGGTTGGACCGTATGGAGAATCTGTTTTTTTACGACTGTTTGGACATGCTGATTTCATGAAGAGTGTTTCCGGACATGCAGGCCCAGTGTGGTGATCAAATTATGGATATTACAAGATCTTGAGGAGGTTGGAGGGAAGGAATAATGTAGCTCCCTGCCTCATTTAGGTACATGAGAAAGAATCTTGAGAGAAGCGGGTTCTCCTTAGTACCATGTGGCAGTGTACCCAAATGCAACTGCACGTTTGGCTCAAACAGACCTTAAATCCGGCTTTGCTAACATTATGGAGACACGGCAGGAACAAAGGACGAGTTTGTACAACGACACATGGCCCCACGCACATATCAACGCATGCTCTTTAAATGACATATTGTACGTTTGTGATGCATGTATTCTTCCTTAACGGGAGGTATTCCAATGTTTCCGTCGAGGAAACAGGCTGCGTGTAATTGGATCAGAGGGAAGAGAACACACCAAGAAGAGAGGAAGCTTTTGTGGCACAAGGCCTGGCTCCGTCATTTCCTGGACCCCCTCTTCCCTTCTCTTCTCCAGCCTACCTTGACCTGCTGTGCGCGGTTCAAGGGAGCACGCAAATACATAATTGATTTATGGTGATTTGTGTTTACAGAACAGTAACCCCAATTTTCAAACCGTTCAAGTGATCCTTGATACGCCAGAAGCTGTGCCATGCTTAGCACGGTCTATTCTAGTCTGTGGCTTGGTAGTGTGGCGTAGATAGACACACACGGTACTGTAAATACACTCAAGAGACACAGACACTCTGTTAGATACACTGTTTATCCTTTAGTCCACTCCCGACGCCTTGTGCTCTGATGTCTTCAGCAGCACGACTGAGTCTCTATGGACAGTTATCATGATGGAGAAAGGAAAGCTCCGGTAAACCAGCACCGTTATTCACTTGTATGTGATTTTGCTTTCCTGGGTATTTGTCACCATTCCTCGGGCTGCCGTGAAACATATTCACATTTAAAATGCTCCACCAATAAAGATACAGTCCATCGCTCATCAGGTGACATCTACACTGTGGGAGTGAGGCCAGTTCCATCTAGCACACAACCATAGACAGGCTGCCCAGTTCAGAATAAAGGGATGTGTTATTAAAGATGATTAAATATGAACTGATTTCCCTGACTGTGTTTGTTCATGCCACCAGAATTCTCCTTCCTCAACACTCTACTTTTCTGTTCCCTCTTCAGGGGCACATGACTTTATAACAACCTCTGTCCTTTTACTGTGCACATTTATTTTTGTCCAGGAATTAATAAACACCATTTGTTTTGTTGTTTTCAACTCCCCCTCTTGCCTGGTCCTGTGTGCAGAGGGGAGCTGTGCGTTGTGAGCAGTTTGTGCTGGTATTTTGCCAGGGTTTGTGGTGGCGGATTGTCAGACAGCTTTCTTGCCAAGCTTCTCTTTCCTGCTGCCTCTTTGTTGTACATATCCTGAACCCTCAGGGCCCAATGTCTTCACAGGCAACATGCTTTGACACGAGCACCATCAAGGTGACATTTGTAAGCAGAAGCCAATGATTAATTAACTACACACTTGACTTGTTTAAATATTTCTCCCACCTCTTTCCTGGACTGCATAGTTACACACAGGAACACCCTGAAATATCTGATAGTTAAAGCTGTTTGTCCACAGTGCAGAAATCCCTATTACATGCTGTGTGCTCCAGAGATATACAGCAGTATATATCTGCTAGGTAAACAAGCGATCAGTCTCCAATAAAACATGTACAAGCCCAAAGACATGAACCAAAGGGATGATGCAATATCATCTCCCAACACCTGCTGAGCAAAAAGCCTAAAGAATAAGTATATTGACAATAGGAATCTTGAATCATTCACACAGCGCACAGGCACATAGCAGCAGCTGTCTTCCAACCCTCCTCCTCTGAGCTGCAGTGAGTCAGAGCTCCTCCATCGCCACATGGCATCAGGAACAGGAAAGAAAGTTCATGGTTTTGGAGGAGGGATATCGGTCATGGGACGCAGTCCCCATGTTCCCTCTAATGATCTTAATGATCTACCTGCTTTTGAAAGGGGTGGCGTAAAAAAACGGGGCTACTCTGTACCCTCGAAAACTAAATTAAACACACGTCTGGCACAGGAAACCAAGAGGAACAAAGGGAGATGGAGAATTCCAGCGGGAGCTTGACACAGAATGCCAAATCAGGCTATTTTTAGATACAAGAGTATGTTTTTCGTGTTCTTTTGAAACAGATCACCTTGTAGTCTCTATGGCAAGTCAAGCAGTAGGTAGCTAACAAAGAGAAAGCTCGTCACTCTAAGACTGCCATGGGAGAGAATGAAAGAAGAGGTTTCGCCTACTTCATTTCGAAAGTTTGCTACCGCAGGAACTGCATTAGTGGCAAGTCAACCAAGACTAAAAGGCCTTTTCTCCAGCACCTCTGTGTCACCCACCCTATGCCAAATAGCCCTGTTTGCGTGATGGTAGACAGGGAAAAAGTAATCAGATTTATGGAATGAGCAGTAACAAATTAACTCAGACTGCTGTGAGAATGTTAGCGTCTGACTTCTGTGGACCTGGCTCCCTTGTTTGACGTGTTGGAGATTGTGAAGTGCACAGAGAAGAAAGCGATGCTATCTTGGTGGCTGGCATGTGAGGATGGGAACAAGGCCTTGGAATTGGATTGTGCTAACGGGATTGGTGTGGGGTCATGACTGGTGTAGATGCTTGGTAATCGTCACGCAGGGCTCTAAGAGTAGATCAAGAGTAAATCAAAGTGAAAGAACCCCCTTTCGCCCCTTAACATGTTCTGGCAGTGATTTGAAGCCCCTTTATGGGGTTTTAAAACACGACAGATCTCTGGAATCTGTGCAGTGCATATCTGTCTCCCTCTCTCACCTATCTTTCTCTCTCACTATTTACCTCACTCAATCACTATCCTCACCCCCTCTCTCCTTTTCGCTCCTGCTCCATTCTGATCAGACATTTTATTAAATTGTATTTTTCCTGTCCAGTCAATAACTTTGGAATGAATAGCCCAGCAGTTAGCTACGGACAGCAGGTAAGTGATCCGAAGAAGAGAGAAAGAGGCCTTTTTAAGAGAGGCCTTTTTTAAGTCACAAAGCAGTGGGAAAGCGGCACAAAAAAAAGCAATGCAGAAACAAAACTACAAAACATTAGTGTGTTTTGTGTACAGATACGGTCAGTTCTGGCTGTGAATTGGTGTCCTCGGGCTCAACTGTAATTTGTGCTGCTTTCAACAAATATTTTCAGTGCACATCCTGTTGTAGGCATTAGAGTTCTTCCTTGTCCACCAAACCCATCTAATAACCAATTTCATGCAAGAACGATGAGGACAAAAATGTGGAGAGTTATTAGTGGAAGGGAGAATGTTTTGGTGTCACACCTCAGAGACCTTGGATAAGAAGTGAACCAGGAAAACCATCAGCAGCAGTCAAGCAGGGCCGCCCAGGCTTTTTGCAACCCTTAGTGATAATGTATATCAAGCAGATGACATGGAGACGGCAGCATGTCTCTCAGATTAATACACATTCAGACAAGGATGAGAACAGACAGGGCTATTTGTGTTTGCTGCTGACATCACTCAGCTGATTTGTGGCTTTGGCAGATATTTCGAATGTTTCTGTCTGCGCATAATAAGGCAGCATGGCCCCTGTCCGGGTAGCAACAGCTGAACCATTGTACGCCAGCCGTGTCTAATACCCCCCCTATTGACTTTTTAACATACATCACAATTTAGCATTCAGACAGAAGTCAACGGGTTTCATGTCTTTTGATAAATTCTCTTGTTATACAACCACCTGCATATGACAGCATTCTCTCTGCCTTCATCTATGCAGGGGTGGTGAGTTTATTCACATGAAGAATCAAGATAAGACCAAGGCGAAAAGGGAGTGTCTTCCTCAGTTATCCTTTTGATAAGAAGACCTGCGCCTTTTCTGTCTTTTTTTTTCCGTCTTCAGTTGAATTGAACCATCGGGAATAATGATACATGTTGCATTAATAGCAACGAATGCTAATGAATAATGGTAAGAGCAATGCTCATACATATGGTATGAGTGACGTGGGAGACAAACTATTGTTTGATCTGGTGGCAGTGTATAAATAGTCATGGAGCATTCTGACATTAGAAAGACCAGCTTTCCTACTCGAACCCATTGCCCGTGTCTGATGGATGCAGTTCTGAATAGCGTCGCTGGGATTCTTCAAGTAGAGTACCCATCACCGCATGCGGTAACGTTCCTAGAATAGCAAGTACGCTCTAAACCACATCAGGGACTAAATATTTCAGCCTAGTTAATGCCATTTTGCAAATATGTTTTGATCAAAGGGATTTCTTTCTCCTTTCATTCTTTCCACTGCGTTGGATGAATACAAGGTGGATTCTTTTTTTTTTCCTCGACATCCATACACTTTCTGTCAAACGTCCTGGTTTGTCAGGTTTGGTCACTGATCATTTGAGCTTTGCGGTGGAAGAATCATACAGTGAAATAAGAGCTACGCTCATGTTCTACATGTACTCATCATCACACCCAATTACAGATGAATTTTTAACTTTCAACTACAACTCAGCCTGTCTCGCTTCTTTCTCATTGAATGGAGCGAATGTGCATTGTGATATCTGGCTATGGCTCACTGTTACAAAACCAAGCCAGCAGACAGGCTTCAGTTTTAGTTCAACGTGTCCCAGAGGGTCGGCTGGTCCCTGGTAAAACTATTGATTGTGATGATGCTGGTGGCTCTGAGTGGCTCTTGACAGTGCCTTGTGAAGTTGTAAGTCTTCAGATGGCAAAAACCCATTTTCTGCCAACACAATGTGTAATTCACAAAGAAGAGGGAAGTGGGGTGGTGGGGTGGGGGTGGTGGGGGGGGGGGGGGGTGAGTGAGTGAGAGAGAGAAATTAACTCTCTGTTGGTTTGTCCAGTGTAAGTCTGCTCTCTGCAGCCTCTCCACACATCCTAATACTGGGACTATTCTTTCCAATGCTGGGGTGTTCACACAGCAGAGAGTGTCTGCCTGCAGGCCTCAGGAGAAGTAGTGTGACACACAGGGACACTGAAGAGACGAAACAACAGGAAAAACCCAGAGACAAACACCCACGAGTGCCTTGACACACAATGTTCTTTTTCACCCCTTCCATTCTGGCTCTCAACCCAAGGTGTGGTACGTCAACACTTCGACACCTAGAGACTCACATTTTCCATGGTGAACATGGCTGGTAGCACTTCACACAATCCAACAAATGCATTCACATTGTTCAATACACCTCACGCAATGTTATCAGCGTATGAAAAACATTATCTAGACCCATTAACATTTTTATTAAATTTCAGAAGTTTGTAATGAAAACAAAAATTAGAAGTCTTAGGGACTGTAATACTGATAGTGATGTGATGGACATTAACGTGGCATTTTCAGTCTCTGTCTCACTCTCTCACACCCTAATACACACACACAAACGCTCCCTCTCCCTCTATATCCCTCTTCCTCTGCGTTTCCTTTCGGTCTTTCCTCCCCCTCTTCTGTCTTCCATTTCTGCTTTCCTCCAGCCATGCTGTTCAGCTCGACGAGTGGGAGTCTCCTGATTGTGGTGGAGGAGCAGTGAGTAATGCTGCTGCTGTCCGTCCGTGAGGAGCTGACAGGATTTCAGAGCGTGGAGAAAGGAAATAAGAAGTGCCATTGGATGTGCCTGGGCTGTATCCTGGTAGAGTGATGGGGTGTCTGGCCATCTTCCTCTGATAACCATGCCAGTCCAATTTCAACATTTCCATGTCTATTTACTTTCCATTTTGATTTACATGGATCTATTAGGTGATTTGCCCAATCGCCCTATAAACAGTCTCGCTATTAACATGCAGATCTGTATTGACACCATGTCAGACGGAAACCTGATTTGACCTCATTTCAGTCCGGCTGTCACATACAATGCCACTCATTTAAACGGATTGTCTTTTTTTTCCAACAGCTTATAAATACGTTTGCTGGAGTGTTGGATGGAAGCCAAAAATGTACAGAAATTGTAACGTTGTCAAGTTTCAGGGATTGACGCAAACTCCTACTAGAGCATGTCTACTAAGAAGATATGGATGGCACATTAGCGGTGTTTCACGAACAGAGCTAATATAAACAGAAACTTTTGTTGGTGAAACATGCGGTCACTAGATCCATTGAAACGTTTGTGTGTAGGTGTTCTCATGTCAATCTGTGACCTTGCATATGGTGAGAAAACAGTTCTGCAATTCCCCGCCCTGGAATCACTATAGTGTGCACAAAATGTATGAAAATTGTATGAAAATACCCTTCTTGAAAAGTCTTCTCCGAAGATTTCTTATTGACTGCATGTAAGGCTGAACCTTAACCGGCCACTTCAAAAGAACTCCATGCAGCACTCAAGCACTGGAGCCTGGGGGCAGCCATCGGCTGTCAGACAACCCCGTTTCTTTCCACGTACATCCCCCAAATGTACCGTAGCCTGCTTTCGCCTGCGAGCTGAAGATCACCCCCAGGACAAAAAACTGATGTGCTCTGGGCCTTAGCGGTTAAATCTCTTGGAACATTGTGCAAATGTCCCCTTTTTCTCGAATATCTGTCAATATGTGATGCTGTCCTGATGAATACCCCTCCGCGTATCTTATCAGACTTTCCTTTTGTAAAATTTGTGTATAAAAACAGGTAGAAGAAAGGCATGTCGGAAAAAAAATGCTTCAGAGACAGTCTCCTCATGTGGGTTTAACCGAGTACAGTCACCACATGTTTTTGGAATGTCAACACTTTCAGAAATGTTCAGACAACAGTTACAGACAACAGGTGAAGAGAAACCCAGAAGGGATTTAATTTCCTTGCAACAGCATTATTTGTATGTTTTTTTTTCATTTCCTAATTGATATTCATATCCAAAGCTGGGCTGTGCAACAGTTCTGTCCAGTGTACCAGTCAGTTGAATGAAATTCCATATTTTTATTCACTCTGGCCATGTTTTCGCGGTGTGACTTTATCTCTTACACATGAAAATGACTTTGTTGCACTGGCAAGAGAGAGAGAGACAGAGAGAGAGAGAGAGAGAGAGATGTAGAATGTATGCAACCAGCCCTGAGATATAAGGTGGCCAGTTTCCACCTGAAATGACCAGTACACCATTACTGTGATGAGATGATGATGTACTGATGGAGAAGCCAACAGGACTGCCATAACTTGTGAGTTTATCTGGTGTTTTTCGGTGTGTGCAAGCCTTGTGTGGGCTCATGTCACCCTGATTTCCTGTCCCCACGCCCCCCCCCCCCCCCCCCCCCCCCCCCTCAGGAGAGCTCTTTACTAATTGGCTCAGTGGTTTGCTGATGGGTCAACCGCAGGTCATGTCCCCAGGTCAGCATGGTGCCTGGTGCCCAGCACTGTAATGCGCCTGTTCCTTTAACACTCCTGTGGACATTAGGGACTCTTGATTGGGCCTATGAAACACCTCAGGGGCTCTTTGAGAGGCTGGTGGAAGAGCAGGTTCTGGAAAAAAAGTTCTGCTCCTGTCAGAATGGCTTGCTCATGCACCACCCCCTATACCACTTATCGCCACACTAGTCAGCCTCTTCACGTAAGACCCCCATCATCAGGCATAGATTATGGTTACAGGGGAGGAAGCTCTGGTCAGCGGAAGGAGACGGCGACCGGAGTGGGTGCGCGGTGAGAATCCTTAGCCTGCAGGAGTGAAGGGGGTGAGCTACTTTTGGAGGAGTTTCATTGTCCCCACACATGGACACACTGCAGCTGCACCACACACTGCTCCAGCCCATCAAGCAGCAGAACAACTAGAGAAGCATATAGCGTAGAAGCACCATAGCAGGACAGCATACCAGATTGTCCAGCTATGTGCAAAGCCTTCACAGATGGTCTCTCCATCTTTCACAGTCTCTCTCGCTCTCTCTCTCTCTTTCTCCCTCTCTCTCGCTCTCTCTCACTCTCGCTCTCTTTCTCATCTTTTTTTCTGTATTCCTCTCTTACGCTCTTTTTCTCTCTGTCTTGTTGCTGCTTGATAAGCATCAGCATAAACCATTTTTTGTCAAGCCTGCTTTCTATGAGTAAGATGGATGGATGAGACCTTGACGATGATGTAGTCTTGGTGATGGATGTGCTATAAGCTGTGTTAGTTTGTAATGGTGTCCCTCGCAAAATCATACTGTCTCCATCTATGTCTCTTTTAGGATGAGAGGGTGGTTTAGCGTCACCTGTAGACCACTTCTCACTAACACTAACACTGCAATTTTTAAGATATGTGGTGATTTACTGCCATGCTGTAATTACTTCTCACAAAGAAGATGCAATTTGATTATGAATGTTATGTACAAATGATCATCATCATTTCAACGGAACCTTTACATCTTTCCACAGAATGTCTTTCAAAAGTAAGTGTAGCTGCTACCATGTCATCAAAATGATATCATATCACATCAAATCACTTTTCTACAGCCACAAAATAAATTATATTAGGGCAATACGTTCCACTTAGTTACATTAAGTTACATTAAGTTCCACTAAGTTACATTAAGTTACACCATATCTGATCTTCAAACTTTTACCATCCTCCTTATTATCACTCTGTTCTTTGTTGTAGAAATGCTGCTCTGGCAGAACATACATCTTATCATTACAGGGTGACTTAATGCTAAAGCTAATACAATGTCAGTACTATTACTATTAATACTACTTATCACTGCAGTTAAGCAGTTTAAAGGTCTCAAAGTTACCCACAAATATTACCTATAATATTAGTAGGGAACATCTAAGGTGTACCAGAGAAGACATGGTGAATACATTGAAATTTGAAATTAAATGTGTTATTAATAAAGCCGAGGAAGGTGTTTAATACAGGCTGTATGTGCTTCCAGCCTTGTAATAAAATAAATATAAAAAAAGATCTAATGTTTATGTGACCAAGCATCAGAATATTATCAAAGCAGACACATTTTGGAAGCAGTCCACAGTATCAGGCAGTCGTGGAGGAGATTAGATGAATGTTGTTTAAGCTTAATGGGTACATAGCAAATAACATAACTGGGCTTTATTTGTTTAAAGTAAAATGTACTTAGGGGTTTAAATAGTGAGATGCTTTAATATTGATTAAGTGGTAATCAGAGTAAGTCCTCAAGATGATGGGAAAGAAGGAAATTGAGACAGACAGAGAGAGAGAGCTAAGTATTGACATGTCTGAGAGCTAAGTATTCAAAAGTTGCCATCAGAGTTACTTGTAATCATTTTCTTCTTTGCGTCCTTGATCCCTCCGTCCTTCTTCCCTCGCTTGCTCCCTTCCCCAGGACATCTTTAACTTAAAAACATTGACAACAACAAACTCTTAGTTTGGTTAGTATAAAAAAAGAAAAAAAGAATCAGCAATCCTTAAGACATACGGTCAGAACTTGTGGACAACCAAGCTTTAATGGCTTCTTTTACCCTACTGGCTTCATGCTCATCAAGCAACGAATACAACGCCACCAAAAGCTTCTGAATTCTGTATACAGCGTTTAACACGTTCCACAAAAACACATGACCTACCAAAGGTCCTTTGGCAGGCAGAGGAGGCTCTTCATGGATATGTAAATTGAAAGATCTTCTTCAGAACCATGCCCTATTATACTGGCAGTATATTTACTTATTTATTTACCATTTATTTACCATTTATTTATCAGAAGCCTAACATCGATTGAGGGATGAAAAATTCTATAGCATTGCTTATTGACATTTTAATCCATGCAGCGTAAATAAAGCTAAAACTGATTCCTGAAGTTTCGACATCACTGTCTCTATGGCAACTGGGTAAGAGATGGGTTTAGAGATGGCTGTCAGGGGGCATCAGAGCAAACGTTCCCTTTACCTTGGCTTTCTGATAGCTATATCATATATTTCATATTATCACATTATCATATTATCATATTACATATAATATATTTATATAAACTACTACCATATATGTATGATGCTGTACTATATATGTAGTCATGTATACATTTATACATACTCATTTCCGTCAATGGTGTAAACACAGCATTTATCCAAACCGTACATAAGAGGAGGACTGAAACTAAACTAAAACACGGTGAATGAACGTCATATCAGAAGCCTCAAACCACAGCTGTGGGCTCTGCACACATTATGGCCGTTACATCTGTAGAATTGACTTCTATATTTATTTATTTACCTTTACAGGAACCAGTCATCAATCCTCCATGACAGAAGTTCCAGAGTAGTCAGCAGCCCTAAGGCTCTGTGTCTAATGAAATATCTCAGATACCTGTCCTCGGTTGCAATGCCCTCCACTGTCAAAGGTAGTCGCCATTCCCAAGTGATTTTGGCTTTAGAATACATACAGCACACACTCAAAAATGTTTTTGTTGCACCTGAACGTTTCATTAAATGCCTCTTAAAAATCTTTTTGATTTGTTTTGGATTTTGATTTTTTCTCCATCTTGCCGTACATAAAGCAAAAAAACGAAGCAAATTTACTGTCTGACTAGGGTTTATCAGCTTTAGCTGGGTATAAAATGCCATGAGGGTTTTTATGTATTATGTTATCTGAGCGAAACTGACGAGAAACCAAAGACGGATGTTTGCTGCCTGGGCAGTTCCAATGCAACTTACCTTGTTGCATTGGCAGCAAATCGGAGCTCACATTACATTTGAAATTTAGGTCATACAAGGATTCCAAATTCAATAGAAACATTTAAAATGTTGCTGACACAATAAGGCTTAGAATAAAAAGAACTGCTTCCGACTATTTCCAGAAAGCCTGTCACTGAGAACCATGACTAACTACACCTCTAAGTTGTGATATCTTTTTCTAAGGTTTACATGAGCTCAAAAACATGGGGAACAGCAGCCCTCCTACAGGGTACAGCTAAGGGCGTCACCTGCTGACATGGTGTCAGACAATAATCATCCCTCTTTCGCCTCGGTGGGACACTCCAAGATCATTGCTGTCTCTGAAACATTTGATCAAGTATCACATGACGAAATACATCAACATTAGGAGGTAGACAGCGAGATTGGCGCCACGTGTAATTGACTAAATAATATTACAAATCATCTCCTCTCACTGTCAGCATGTATTGTGTAAGCCTCTGGCATTGAATTGAACCAAGTAGTTGGTGTGACGTCAGGTGGCATTGAGCATGAAGATCTATTGAACAGCCGCTGTGCCTTCAGGTTGACTCTTAAGCAGGTTCCGCTGCTACTGTGTGTTTCCACTGCAATCAAGCAGCCCAGCCCAGCTCTGCAGTGAAGGTCACCTTGGAGAGACGTCAGAAGCCTTTTGTCAGTCTGCTATGTTCAGACAAAGACAGGGGATGAAAAGTTAAGATGTGTGTCTAGGTGTGTGTTTGAGAAAGAGAGACAGAGAGACAGTAAGAGAGAGAG
The DNA here is from genome assembly GCA_030340665.1 of Neosalanx taihuensis. Lineage (NCBI taxonomy): Eukaryota > Metazoa > Chordata > Actinopteri > Osmeriformes > Salangidae > Neosalanx > Neosalanx taihuensis. The sequence continues at coordinate 12,986,297 of CM059290.1, read as the reverse complement.
AGCGAGAGAGAGAGAGAGAGACAGTAAGAGAGAGAGAGTGAGAGCGAGAGAGAGAGGTGAGAGCGAGAGAGAGAGAGAGAGAGAGAGAGAGAGAGAGAGAGAGAGAGAGAGAGAGAGAGAGAGAGAGAGATAGAAAGTGTGAGAGAGAGAAAGAGGCCCCCAAAGAGGAACTCCTCTAATATTTTCCTTTCACCAAGATGGAGATGGGAAAAAGTCTTCATGTTACAACATAGACTTAAATATTGCAATAAATATTGTTATTTTATGCACAAATTGGTCTCCTTAGTCGTTTCTTTTTGCCTACAATTACTCCGGGCCAAATAACATTCAGGTAATGGTTCAACATTTGAACCAATTGTCTGACTTATATAGGTTGTTCCTTTGTGTCCAGCTAAGTGATTGGCAACGAAGAACATGTCCTATAGCCTCTCCATGTTCTTTAACCAACCTCATCACCTGTCCATGTTACTATCACCCTTTTAGTCCGCTGGGAATGCTGTCTATCATTGTTGGCAATGGTTTCTGCTTGTTCCAATAGTGGTTGAAAGGTTGGCCTTCCTTAGATTAGCTTTCCTTTGAATGTGGTAACCACTGAAAGGGCTTCAAACCTGGACTGTTTGTGAATGTGTGTTCGCGTTTGTTTGCGCGCGTGTGCATATGAGATCTACATACATTACGTATAAATCAGTACAATTGACTGACAGGCCGACACTAAACGTATTCAACAATGAAGCTTTCAGAAAAGGGGATTTTATTGTTGTCTCAAAGGTTTATGTGCATTACTGGTGGCCTTTCATTTAATTCCTCTCAACATGAATACAAAAGGTCTTGTTGAATATAGCAATGAAAATGGATCCACTTAAACAGAGTAAGGCTCTATCATGTTGTCTCATCCTCTTATGGGTTCTCCCATGTTAAGACAAAGGCCAAGACTAGATCTCGGCATACAGTTAATTACATGGGAAGTAACATGTCGATTGAAACCACCCAACTTCAACATTAGTTATGCCTGATTTGAAAATCAATACGGAAACCATGTAATGGGAAAAGGCAGATCATGAATAGTCCATTACGGTCATATCAGTCTCCTTCTGTTAACTGAAATGACTTCCACCTCCTGAAAGGTCTTAGTCCTCGGCTTATCAAACTCATGTACGGTTTTGCCGATGTTAGACAGAGGACGTCCCCAACTCACGCAGGGCTCATTATAAATCCTCAAACACAGTGTGAGTCATGCTGGCACGAACAGGTCACCCCAAAGGGCTTGTGTGACTGCTAGCCAGTGTCTTTCCCTGTTTTCACACAATGACCTTGGGGAGGAGAAATTGTCGTATTTACTGGACGTCCCCACATGTGTCTGATGACAGCACAGTGTCACAGTGCTTTGATAGAACTCTTTGGCTATCGGTAAAATGACAGCATCCAGATGCGGTTGAACCTGGAAACCTGGACTTTTGAAGGTTGCAGGTGCAGCAACAGCAGTGTGAAATGACGAAACACCTTATACTGTAACCAAATGTATCAGTAAAGGATAAAGAATGAACTAGTTCTTTCTAAACGACTAATATTGTCCAGCTGTTGCGTGGCGCTGCCGTACTGCTCTGACATCATGTTCTTTGTGTCTTACATTATGCAGGTAGAAATTATCGTGAATTAAATTCAGCCGCTTGCTAATCTCAGCACACGCTAGCTGCATCAGGCTCCCTACCTGTCCTAATGCCCTTAGCTGTACACCATGAACAGTGTCCAGCGCCGAGATTTTATTTTTGTCCACCCTTCAATTTCAAAGCGACCTGTGTTCAACACACTTAACCTCGCAGGAAACCCAAATCGTATTTGTGTGTTTCAAACAAGAGCCCTATTTAATATTTAGACAGTTACCATTATGTTTCGTTACAGTAATGTATGAACAGTAATGGTAGATGTGGAATGCCGGAGGTTTCATACTAACACATATACTTTCATAACCTCGTCCCACAATATTTTGCCTTGCAGTATTAACATGGTAAATTGCCTAAATTGCTATGCTTTCAGTCAACACAAATAAGTGGGTTTTTTTAGTGTGTGCATGTGTCATTTGTCTACATTCAGTGGAGGCTGTCATTCTGTCAAACAAACGCAGAAAGGATGGAGGGGTGTGTTGTGCAACATACTAACAGATGTCCAACAGCAGCAGAGGGAAAAGCAGGAGCAAACGTGTGGGTGTGGGGGAGGAGTGGGGGAGGGGATGGGGGCTGGGTTCCCAGCGACGGAATTGGCACGTATTGATCTGTGCAGACCTGTTAAAATCCTCAGCTGCTCTCGAAGAGTTGTCATTGTCAGGATGAATGTATCTTAAATAAGGCTGAGGGTGCAGAATGATGGGCTCGCCTGTGTGGGATGGAATGAGAGCTAGTGGTGGTACTGTTGATTGTCACCAAGAGCTAGAAAAGATAGGGAGGGCTGGGGACAGATAAGCAACGACGGTGAAAGAGAGAGTGGGAGAGGAGAGAGGAAAAGAGAGAAGTGAGAAAGGGAGAGAAAGAGAGAGATAATATGGGGGGAGAGCGAAGAGAGCGAAAGAAAGGAAAAAGCAAGAGGAAGAGAGAGGAGGTATGGACTTGATGTACAGGGAATGGAGCAGAGAGAGACATCCAAAGCTGTCATAAAGGACGCTGGGAGACATGGGGGAGGGGGTGGTGTATGTGAGGAAGAGCAGAGGAAGAGCAGAGGGTCCTGATGACAAACTAGAGTATAGATCAGCAGGAAAGAGAGTGAGTGGAGGGACACAGTTCAATTCTTGAAGAAGGAGGTGTCCTTCCTTTGTCTCCTGAATGACTTTGCAGTCTTCGCCCCAGCGCTCCTCTGGGACTCTACCAGCCCGGTGTGGGGATTGGATTCTGATTGGAGGCAGCGCAAGAGGAAATGGAACAGGAACAGGGAGCGGTCCGCAGACTTCAATCTCCATGTCAAGACCTCCGTCGCCCGGGCGGTGAGACCCCTTAGTAGTCTCAGCTTGCATCTGTTTCTCTTGCTCACCTCCATGCCATGGCTAGGGGCAGCTAGGAGGAAAGATGAAGAATTTGCTGTAATGAAGCTTGGTTCTGGTTGGGATGGGGGTGGGATTATTTGACAGCACAACCTTTCCAATCTGCACCTGACATGGTTGAAGAATTCCTCGGTGACACTTCACGGGGTTTGCATCTGGTGTGTTGAACGAGTTCTAACAAATCGATCACAGCTCTTCGAAGGTCATTATTTAATGTGTAGATGGATAATGTATCTTGAAACTCGTTTTGTCAGATGTTTTGGGAAGCTGTTCTCCTGCATTCCAGAAGAGGGCGGTGTGGCAGTACACGTCTTGAACTGTTCGTTTCCGGAGAATTCCACTGGAGTGAGAACAAAAGTGGCTCACTCAGACCCCATGAGGTTGTATGGCGATTATAAAGCTTAAAGCTATAAAGTTTGGTATGTGTATATACTGGACCAATCACACTGTAGTGTCTCTTACCAGTCACTCAGAACAGAGTGTGATACAAAGCAGAAGGCATAGGGACAATTAGAACTTACCAACTCTTGTCTTTCTAAGAAAACTTTAGATATTAGATATATAGGTATATAGGTATCGCCTTACTGACTCCTGAACAGATTCCACAGCACCGCTCTCTTCTAATTGTACTAAAGCAGTGGTCCCCAACCTTGGTCCTCAAGGCCCACTGTCCTGCATGTGTTATATGTATCCCCCTTCCCACATACCTGATTCTAATGCATGTTCATTTCCAGGATTCTTCAGAGCTAGATAACGACCCATACATTTGAATCAGGTGTGTTGGAGCAGGGAAACATCTAAAACATGCAGGACAGTGGGCCTTGAGGACCAGGGTTGGGGACCACTGTACAACATAAAAAAACACTAAAATCTTTACTGATGTATAATGATCTTAAACAACAAGCAAAACATAACTGGCATACTGACTCTTCAAAAGCAAAATATTGTTCCCTTACCTCCATGTTAGCCTGACCTCATCCCATCCTCAGTCCTCAGTTTGGTAAATGACAGGAGATACCAACACAAGTTTAGCAAGTTTCTTGTATTTTCCATCGAAACCCATCCTTGCATCTGAATATAATTTGCCAGGATTAGCAAAGAGGCAGCCCTGTCTCATTATCCCTTTAGTGTGTCTCATGCTCATAGAGGTTTTAATTACGCTCGACCGCTGGGGCCCATGTGCACCCTTCCAAGCGTTTGATCTTCAAAGGGCCCCCCTCCAAGTCAGAGAGCACACAGGGCCGTCGATGATCAGCCCCACCTTGCAACATCCTGGGTGCTGACACCACTGGGGGCGAGCCTTGGTTGCGTACCCTGCGTAGCAGATGGAGGACTGATCTGTGTGTGTGCACGCGTGTGTGCGTCTCTGTGTGTGTGTTTCTGCATTCATCTCTATTTACAGATAGAGCCTCACTGATTGGGAAGCACGGGGCTGTCTAGTCACTGCTGGTGAGGGTTGAAAGAAGAAAATTATAATAATTGAACAGAGCTAAAGGAGAGATACAGAGAAACTCTTACTCGCTTGGCCCGCTCATCTTGTTTTTGTTTGCAGGTTGGTTTGCGGTGGCTATTGAATGTGGTCAGTTGAGGTGATTGATTTTCTTATCGTAGCTCCCACTTGATTTCTCCTGCGCGACCTATCTATCTCCCTATCTCTTTCTCATTCGCCTTTTTCTCTCCGTTTCTAGCACCGTGTCTTCCCATCCAACTTTATTTCATTTCCTTCTCCTCACATCTCTCGCCATATGACAACATCTTTCACCATAAGATTCCCCACACATCCCACCTCCCTTACATCCCCACCATGGCAATCCTTCAGAGATTTTCCTCCACTCTTATCGTTTGATTCCATTTGGAAGCTACTGGTCAGGTGCCAGAGAGTAATGGAGATATTCCATACCTCATCATATACATCCCTCACCAGCTAGTTTCTTCCTTAACCTCCCTGGCACCCTCTTTCAATCACTCCCTCCCTTCTGCCAAACTTTGCTCCTGATTTTCTTCAGATTTAAAACGATCTAAGAAATACCCATCATGCCACTGCTTGATTTACAGATGTGAGTCTGATGACCAACTGATGAATATTTCTTCCCTTAGAGGTCAACATTTGACAAAGGTATGCTCTATTGTTTAACTGCGAATCACGCTTTAAGCGTCACGCGTTGCATGAGGAAATATTGTTCGCTGTGTGCGCTGTATTTTCTTGCGTGCATGAAAGTGTATGAGTGTGCATATATGCTTGCACGAGTGCATCTTTTGGGCTTAAAATAAATAAAATAAAATAAATATACATTTAGGAGACGCTTTTAGCCAAAGCGACTTACAGCAAGTACAGGGACAATCCCCCTGAGGCAAGTAGGGTGAAGTGCCTTGCCCAAGGACACAACATCACTTTGCCAATGCTGGGAGTCAAACTCACAACCTTCCGATCATAAGGCCAACGCCTTAACCCACTGAGCCACCTGACTCCCTGTAAGTCACTTGCTGAAGGTACAGAAAGTGGATGGTGACAAAGTCGATGAGGGAAAGGTTACGTGGCCGTGTGTCCAGAGGGGCCCTGAGATTACCTTTCCCCAGCGGGAGCAGAGCCGGGAAAACCTGGGGCCTCAAGGGAGTGTGCAAGGTGCTTTCAAATTCAAACTCAAAAGCAGCCTATTGAGCGTATATTGACTTATCAGCATGCATCCCTACTTGTCTCAAGAGTTACTGATCTACCACACAGCGAGCGCTGGATTGGCGAACCATCAGAGGGACATACGGCACAGATTGTATTGATAACCTTACTGGTGTAATCAAAGCAGCTCACATTGAACGGTATTATGTTTGGATATTTAAAGACGAGTTCAAACGGCACACAATAGAAAATAAACTTGCTGAATCTTGCTTAGATATGAACCCTGTCAGCCGTTGCACTAGGGTTTCTCTGAGTTATTTTGCTTATCCAAGTTGTTAGTTGTATCTAATTAAAAATAAGAAGTACAACCGGCGCTGTTGAAAAACAACCCTGGCGAAGGCGGTCGCTTCCAGCCACAGTGACGTATTGCCACATGTTTCCCAGCCAATTCACCCATTAATCCTCAACGATGTATTAACATTTCCCTTGCTAGTGTCAGCAAGAAAACAGTCCTCACTGACACCATGAATACACAATGACTTTATGCATCCCTTAACCCTGGTTCACAGAGATGGGATCTGTGTGTATTTACGTGGTAAGCGCTCGTCATTACGTGAGTAATGGGAGCCTTGGTGTCAGAGGCCCTTGGGAGGGAGTGAGGGGAACTGGGGATGAGCTGGGTGAGCTGCAGGCGAGACGGGGGCATAGTTTACCATCTGCGTAATGACACTACTTCGGTGCTTGCTTGGGGAGGATGTCGGGGGGGGGGGGGGGGTATAATCACAGAACCACTGCTGTGGGAGCGAAGTAGAGCATGGCCCTACAGCTCAGGTTGAATTAGATAACCGTGGCGACTAACTTGATTGGCACCTACCATTTTCTGGGCTTTATTGCAGAAGTTGAAGGTCTTAGGAACAAAGGGTGGGGGGGGCCAAGGAGGGAGGCTTTCTAATTGGGCCGGAGAAACCAGCTGTGTGCATGGCCTCCCAGGGGAAGGCTTGCAGCCTTGAAGGAAGGGCCTGGGCAATCGGGCACCCCCCTGTCACTCATTAGAAGGCAGTGAAGACATACGGACACTTCTTGGGTCTTCTTTTGTCCATTTGTAATTTGTAGATTTGGAGATTTTTTGGTGAGAAGCATGTGAAGGGTGTCTGTCTTCTTTAGGAGTCAGTGTGTTTTCCATTTTATGAGCAGCTTTTAAGAAACTGGTTTTGCTGGTGAGCAAGCCTTGTCCAAGAACCATGTAGTGCCGCTCTCAAGAATGGGAAAATGTTCATGAAGGCTTCCGTAGATGAGAACAGAAATCTGTCAGTCTTTCTTGTGACCAGTGTGTTGATGGTTGAAGAAAATTATTGGATACAGAAGGAATGTTGTGATTTTTTCTTAGTTGATTTATACAGCTAATTATGTGCTTCATTTGTTTTCACTCATCGCTAAATTGATTTGTTTAATTGAAGAACATTTACAGGTACATCATCTCAAACACTGACTACCTACAAGTAAGGTCATTATTCTGTGGTGACTTGAGTAAATTAAGGGAACATTTTCATGAAGCATAGTTGCAGATAGCATCAAAGTTTAGGTAAGTGGAGATTTTGGAAGGTGCAACAGAAGAGAAAGAAAAATAATTATGGGTAGATGAAAAAAGTAAAAGGTCTATGAGAGCTGAAGGCATACCCTGTGGCCAAGCCTGAGACATGATTGTCATGTGGAAAATGAAATGTCACAACTCTGACTGACAGTCTGGAGTATGGGAGATGAATGCATTCAATCACAGGTCCGGCAGAAGACAGAAAGACTTAGATAAAAGGAGAGAAAGAGACAGAGATATAGATAGAGTGAGAGAGGAGAGACAGTGAGAGAAACAAGAGAAAGCAAGAGAGAAAAGAAAGATGGAGGGAGACAGAGAAAGCATAAATCAAAGAAAGACAGGGGTCTGAGTGTTTAGTGTTACTGAGAGAAAGGGAGAGAGAGAGAGAGAGAGAGAGAGAGAGAGAGAGAGAGAGAGAGAGAGAGATAAATAGGAGAATTGCTTTCTCTAAGCTTAACTCCCTGTATATACGTAGGTGACGTATCTGACTTTGAAAAACTTTCACTGTTCTAGTCGTTGAAAGTAAAGATGTTAGAAATATTTAGCTTTATCAGAGAAAAATGGGTCAGATGGTAGGCAAGCATGCACCTAAATAATACCCATAGGCATGTACATAATATAGCCATCTGTAACTGTGCATCAATCTAACAGAATGACATACAGAAGAGCTACGAAGGAGACATTTAATGCCTTGTCAAAACATTACCCCTGCGACTGTTCTCCCTAACATTGACGGAGTACCTTGTCAAGTCAGAGCATTTTATATCTCCCATCTGGCTCGTTGTTTCTGACAAGCGGCTGAGTCAGAAGGCCGGAGGAATGGCATGCCACAGAACACTCCGTCATTGACCCATTTACCTCATTTGTTTTAGCACGACAATATGTTTGAACTTCATCAGCCACCATCACCTTTAGTTGCACCCTTTATCATAATCATAAGCATTTGTCACTGTTCCCAAATCAAGCCGGTGGTTTGTGTTTTTGACTCATCCTGCTGACTTGGGTAAATATATATATTTTTGGACTCATCACAAGCAGCGGTGTGCTCATGTTTGCGGTTGGGGGCCTAAAAAAGACAGAACCTCTGGTCTTTGCCACAACTCATAGACTAGGAATAACCCCCTAACATCCAGGCAAGTGGTTCAGTCCCAGAGCCTGACAGAGTAGGAGGGAGAAACTGCGCAGCCCTGTCACAAACTCCCAGCTCCCGAGTGAAGGCAGCACCAGTCACAGCCACAGTCCCCTTGTTCATCCCCATACGCTCGTTTCTAAGTATGGAGAGTCCTGTTGACAGCAGGAGGTGACAATGCCCCCTGGGAAATCTGGCCTCCCAGTCTTGGGATCACGGCCCTGCCAACATGCATTAATATCAGCACGAATATGTCTGGGATTTTCGCTGGGTTTGAGAATTCCATGTGATGGAGAAATCCATCTTTATTACACAAGTGCAATTATGTCCCAAACAATGTACACCACTCAAGACCCTGCAAGCATTGTGGTTGGAATCCAACTCAGAATCTTCACGTTCCAGTTCCTGTCTTTTATGGGTTGGGAGGGAGAACAAGTATTTGCCTTCATTTCCTGAGCTATTACAGGAGGGTCAACACAATTAACGCTTCTCTACATTATATATGATTTTTTTTTCAAAGGTGTGTTTTGGTTTGGAATCTGTGTGGCATCTGTTTTTACTTGCTTAACAAAATTCCCATGGACACAGCATATACAGTACCACTCACTAGGAGTGCAAGACTGTTATAAATATATATATTTCATCCCTGATTCACCCTCTGGAATGTCTGAAGGAATCCTTGTCTGAACAAATCATTTAACTTGCCACCCCCTGAAAACCTCTCCCGTTTGATGGATTGTAAAAACATATTCCAAAGCCGTCCTGATAATGGGTTTGAATCATTTTCCTCATGTAAACAACCATGAAATTATCTACAAACACTGGAGTGGACAGAAATTAGCAGCAAGCAGCAGTTAGTACTGTCCTAATAAATCTTAGAGTTTTTTTTCTCTGTATTTGCTTCCTGGTAATTTTAGGTGTGATGAATGCCTGTTTCCCAGCCATCCTTCATACCACTGAGCAAGGGAAAACAATTAGTTGTGTCTCTTAATGAATCAGGACCGTTGTTAATTAATTTTCATAAAGAGCAAATATGTTGAGGCAGGGTGGGTGTGAACCATAAATCCCTAGCTGGAAGACCCGTTAGGACATATTTGACTATTAAGTATTTTCATTTTCATAGGGAACAACGTTTGACGAAAAATTAATCTATTACATGTACATCTATTGTCTGCATGGACATATACATTTCAGTCAGTCAGTGCAGCAGGAAATAATTATTGTCATATTTCACTTACAGTGTTGTAAGCATTAATGAGTTCTCACAACATGCCTTAATGCAATGGTTCCCAGGCCTAGTCTTTAGGGAACACTTGCCCTGCAGGTTTCAAATGAACAGGCTGTTGTCCAGCTCTGACAATGCCTGCTTATGACCATTCATTTGAATCAGGTGTATTCGAGCAGGGGAACATTTTTAAACATACAGGACAGGTGTTCCCCATGGACCAGGTTTGGGTTACACCGTTACGACATTCCCAAAACTAGACACATACTGCAAGTTAAATAACACCATCATCTAAACATGATGGTGACTCCATTGACTTAAGCTTAATGGACAGTAATTGTATGCTACAGTATTTCAATTAGTCCAGCTTCAACTTTGTTTCATTCAGAAAAAAAGGAATAATCATGTAAATGCAACTCAAAAAAAAGGTTTTCCTCATTGACTTGGTAATTCTGGTTCACATTATTTGCCAGCCTTGACAGGCTGAATGTTGGTATAGTCCAAATGATTATGAGAGGCTCTTAACTGCCCTTGGCCTAATGTATAATTAAATGGGGTTGATCTTACTGTAATAACACTTTGAGCTTTTAAGAACAGCTTTTTTGAATATGCAGTAGTTAAATAGGAGAAAGTTGCAGAGAAGTGACAAAGAAACAAGAGTGATGAAGAGAAACAGAGCAAGATAATGAGACACTGAGAAAGAGTAAAACAGAGACAGGTGGAGGGGGAGAGAAAAAAGAGAGGGGGGGCAGTGACAGAAAGAGATGCTGCAGGTTTCTGTACTGTGATTAAAATGCAAGCTGTGTTTTGCAGGTCTGAATGTCTGCTACTCTGTGGTAGGTGGAAGATAATTCCGGGGGCACACACATGCTGAAGGACAGGAGCGCTCAGGACCGTCAACCTCCAACTTGGCCAGAGCCTCAGGGACCTGAGGGCTAATGCAATCTCTTTCCTCCCCCATCCTCCCCTTTTCATCCTCTCCTCGAACACCCCTGACTTTCTCCAGCCACTTTCCTCTCTTCTTCTGTCCTTCATCATCCTCTCCACAATAACCCAGCCTTTCTCCTTACTCTCATCACCTTTAGGACCATCTGTCTTTTTATCTTGCATTTCTGGTCTCTACAACTGCCACCCACCTCCCCCCATCCCCACTCCCCCCCGCAATCCCTCTCCCCTCATTTCACTCTTACCTTTTCCCCTCTGTGTGATCGTAGTTGCCAGGAAATGGCAAAAAGCACTCAATTATTGTGCTCATTGAATCATCAGAGATTCTGGCACTGGATGTGCCCTAATGGCAGGGCTTCAGAGACAGAGACAGTGGGTCTGAAAGCCCAAGTGGCGGTGAGACCAAACAAGACAGACACAATAAGATATGGATGTCTTTGATAACAGAAGCACGGCTGGTGAGCGTGGTGGATTTGATGATAAGAGAAGTCTTAAAGGGCCACACTGATTCCAACCATAGTAAAGGGTGATATCAGAGGAACAGATCCAAATAAATGACAAACTTGACGACAGTGAAGATCCTGTTTAAATCCAATTCAGTAGTTATGAAGGGATCTGTTGCCAGTTGAAAGGTAATTCCAGTGCTACTAATTCATCATAATATTTCTAGAAAGTCCTGACATGGTTGGATGTTAGCCTAGCTTGCAAGCAATACCATGGTGGCTGTGTTAAACCCTATTCCCATGCATGGCTCATCTTCAACTGGATGGATATTTCACACACACTACAAACCAATCAGTGTGCTACGTCATTTTGCCACTGCACTTCACATGTTTTTCTTTGAGATAATTTATTCAGGTGATTGAAAAAGTCTTACTTTAAAGTAGTTACTTGGCACTAGTTTGAAACGTTTTGACATTTTTAGACTTCTGTTAATGCTGTCCAACTGCTCACTAAAAGTGGGCATTATTCAATTATTCTCAGTTTTATGCTCCTCTGAGATTCTCTCTAGCGCTTAGATTACACGGCAAGAAAAGTATGCTTGTCTTAAGTATTTTCACTTGACTTACTGATCTTAAAGTCTTTGACTTTCTATTTCAGTCTTCTTAATGGCACCTTTAATATTTGACACATCAAAACCAGTCGGAAATTGTGTTAATCTACTTGTCAACAGCGATTATAAATAATTTATTCGCCACCTCTTCACTTACATACCTCATTAGACTAACTATTGTAGATACAACAAATATATAAATAAATCCAGATATATTATTATGCACGTGACCCAAAGATCTCCAAGCACCGCCAGCTCACACTCTAGAGCAGTCGTCTGTAACCATCATCTGTAAAAAAAAAAATGTTTGAGGGTTTATTGTTGGCTGGTTAACCTTTGCCTCCTGTTATAAACAGTAAGTTCTGGACTTACTGTCTCTGTCATAAAAACACTAGACTAAAAATCAACAACTGGAACTAACCCCAAAAAAGGGATGTCCTTTTAAATGATCATTCAATGTTGACCAACATGAGATGCTGTCGACTGGTTGTTTCTTCAAATTTGCTCAAATTTGTGTCATTAACACAATCTTCTGTAAAACCAACACACAAAAGGTCATTATGGACAAACTGTATTCAAGCACAGTGCTCAGTGCTTAAGCTTCTAAAGCCACATGACTGCAATTATTCATACAAAGGACAATGTGGTAATGACAGAGCCTAATTAGATCTTAAATTATAGTCACACCTGACAGATTTACAAATGGTTGCAACACAGTGGTGCTGCTGTAAACAGGGATGAGGCCACAGCAGATGCTCAGGGGCAGCGTAAACCTCAACACACACACACACACACATTCACATCCTTCTTTTATTTTTCTCTTTTTCTCTCTACTTCTCCACTTTTTCTCTCACTCACACCTGTAGTCACATCTTTTACGAAATCACATCATCTGTCTCTCTCTATCCCTCCTCCTCTCCCTAAATCTTTTCCCTCTCTCTATGTCACACATATACATTAGGCACACAGGATTTTATTAGACTCTTTTCTCTCTCTCTTGCGGACACACCCACACATGGACACATACGCATCACGTGCTAAGACGTGTAGCACTAGATCACCCCCCCCCCCCACACACACACACACACACACAAAATTTGCTCATCTTTTCTCCTATTACTTTTCAGGCAGAATATTCAGCAGATATTCAGCCTTTCCGATTCCTCATCTGGACGCGTTATATTTGCATGAGGGAAAAGCAAAATAAACAGCGATTAATAGGAGTAAATGAACATGGGGATGGGAGGTGCGTTAGGAGTTGATGTCTGCTTTGATGAAGGGCTTCTGAGAACACCGCTCTTCTTTTATGTGAAAGACAGGCCTGTCAGAAGCAGATACTTCATTACCATTAACACTGGTGTCATCAAGGTGCACAGTGGAGCCTGATTTCACTTTGTTTATACAACGATAATGCTGAGAAAATGATTAACAATAAAAAGAGTGGATCACAGAGTCCCATTTTATCCCTCAGATGAGAAATGTTTTGGTGTCACTGATTGTCACCTCATTCAGCTCATTGGATAAGGACTTTGCACACAGTACTAAGGCAAATTAAGTCAGCTTAATATATAATATATATAACAACACAGTGTTAAACAAAAAAAGCCTTTGGAAATGATTATTTACTGTAATTCCTATATTCTTTAGAGAATTTCAGTAGGGCGAATAGTGTATGAGGTAGATTACATTAAGTGGCAGGTATTGGCAGTGGTGGTATGCACTTAGATTCCATCATGTGGATGTGAGTTTCACGATTGTGAAACTACATAGAGTAAACCTTTCAATAGATAAATCACTTCCTTCCATGATACAAACTTGTGTTTTCTCTCCATCTTGTTTTGTTACTGGAGCCTTGTAGGAGCAAACGTTTTACCTACGATACAGACTTAGCTGTAATAACACACCACTCTGTCAGCATCTCTATTGTTAACATAAATAACATCATTTTACAAAGAATGGATTGACATGATGCAATCAACCGCATTGTCTTTGACGACAAACACATTTGTACAAATGCATGACTTACATACAGTAGATTTGACAGCACATGTACAAAGTACATTTATATAAAAATAAGAAAAGTCTTAGAAAGAAGAACAGAAGTATTGTGTCAGTTGGTAAAGGAAAGGAAACCTTCATCCAATGTCCCACTGTTTCTGTCACCCCATAGATGTCGTGTATTTGTTGGACCGAACTGGAAAACCAATTTCTAATCTGAATTCACTCACCCACTATCTACAGTATGACCTTTTTTTGCGAGCAACCCCAAAATATTGATCTGAGTTTGATTGCTAGAAAGATGAGCATAATGATCTGCTGATGTCCAGAAAATAACCTCACTCTGAACCTCACACACCATACAGCCTGATGCTGTGCCTTATTGTTTTGCACAGTGCATTGCATTGAAATATTCATATAATTGTTTTTCAACCGTTGCATTTGTTCTCTTTTGAACCCTTCAGATGATCCAGAGCCTGCATATTCTGTGGGTATGTTGGGACTGACTGCAAACCTGGTCCTTGATCTTTCTCTCGTCCTGAGTAGTCCTGACTGTAATTCCTGTACAGGAATACTAAGAAACTTGTTAGTTGACAATCAAAGACATTGCTCACCAGTCTGCAAATCTCTTCTTCTGAGGAGGAGGACTGCATCCCCATCAGTCCTGCTGGCTTTGATATTCCCCACAGAACATATCTGCTCCCACTAATGATCCACCTTCGTTACACCTCATGTCACTTTACTCTTTTCTACGTTCCTTTACATCATCGGCCTCTCATGTAGCCCCGAGAGGCTTTCATTTTTTTTGTCCAGTGGAAAAGATGAAAAATGTTGAACATGACAAGACAAATAGGATTATTCTTAGATGATTGAGCAGCTTTCCTCTCTATGTCACGGAGCAGCTTCACCTTGAGTGAAGACTGCTGATGCTGATCCTGTAAAGCACATGTGAATCCCCCGCCATCTTGCCACCCTTACCTTTTAGCTATCACATTTCTCTTCTGGCAGATTTGTTCAAACGTCCACTCGTTACAGATTTAGCACCACCCCATGGCCATCGCCAATGCGTACTTGTGTCGTCATTGAATGTTTACAGTGTCTTCATGTGTGGAGGTTCCAGTGCAACTCTCGGCTCACGCAGTCAGCCTGGCCTCTTTCACACTGAGGCTAACAGAGGAAGAGGTGGTTTCTCCAGTGATGAACTGCTCGGGAACTGATCCCATTATTTCCAGCCCCGTGGCTGGCAGCGGCCGTAAAAGACATAAAGTCTTGGTGCTTAATCCTGTTAGTGCTGCAAACCTGACGTTGCTTATTGGCTCCGTGGCACTGTGTGAACATTTAGGACCTAACTGTTTGCCCTCTAAATATACTGAATCAAATTAGTCCAGTCATATTTTATTGTTGTTATAAGTTAGTCTTTGCTTGTTAGGCTGTCAGTGAGAGAACGAACATGTGGGTGAGTAAAAGTTCACAGTGGTTGTATGACTGTACTTTCTGCTCCCTTTTACCTACACCGATGGAGGTTAGAGCAGTGGGTGTGAATCTATTCCTGCAAAAAGAAAGAAAAGGCAAGAGATTATTACACTGTAGGCAAAAGCGGGAGTTTTAAAGTTACATGATGTGATGCTACTCTGAAATGATTCATTTCTCACTGCCGTTGGCAATTAGATGTCAGTTTAGACTTTATTATATTTAATATGTCTATTTCAGTTCTCCTTGGCAGAGGGCAGCTGCTGATGACAATTGGAGGGGAAAGTTACAGAGCAGGTGAAGATAGATTGTGTAGTCAGCTGCAGGGATCAGACAGGGCTGAGGTATGGCTGATGCTTGCCAGCTAAGGGACCTGGGGACCCTGCCTAAAGGAGGGACACCAGGGCCGCAGAGATGGCCCGGAGGGGGACGAAATGGGACAGTAATCTCCACTGTGGCGTAGGGACCACACACTGAGGCTAAAATGATCATTTGTCAGACGACATGACGTTTCAAAGACAGCTGAATGCTAGTCAGTCTTTCAGTCAATGCAAAACAGTTCACAGCAACATTGTTTAGGATGTGTGCTTCATGGGGAAAACTTTGTATATTAAATATTGACACTTTAACACTTAGGACTAATCGGTCTGAATCTGTACAATTACAAATTATTGTTTCCTCATACAATATTTAGAGCAAAAGTCTGCAGCTAAAGTTTGAAGACAAGACATTTTTTGACAATCACAACATCTTTCTTGAAAATGAGTGTCCTGTTGTAAGGATAATGGAGCAATCTACATGGTAATGGCTCTATTTGGAAGGGTAAGTATTGTTAGACAAAGCTGAAATGGACTGTCATGGTTGGGTAATTGTGCTGGGGAAAGCATATGATTGCTTCTCAATGTGAGAATAAATAAAACATTGAGGCTGGAACAGTTCTTCTACAGAGAGGAGTACTTAAACTGCATGACCCTCTGGATTATCTTTGAAACGTTCGGAATATTGACCAATAAAGTATTGGTTGCCGCGCTGGAGAATAAATGCAAATGAGTTAAACTAAATTAGAATCGGAAACGTAGATCTAGTGACACATGTCTATGCGGGTACAGAACCTGCAAGACTCTCCTCTGACGTTTAAGCTTTCAATTTGTCATGCACACATGGTGTCAGAAGGGTTCCACACTTTCTATCTAATAATGCAATAAGCATAATGGGCAGAGTCTGATCCTCACCTGTCAGAAAGCTCTTCTGAGGAGAAGCTCCAGAGTGTCAAATGACAGTGAATTAATAAGTCCTCACAGAACCCTCACAGGCTTGGGTAGGCCCCTCATTCAAGATGGTTCATTTCACATTTCATCTTATCTCCTTCTCCTCATACAGTGAAATCCTACTCATGGTACTACTCAGGTAATCGGCGCTTCAGATTATTGAGGAAGGTTCTTTAAATGACATAATGACAGGGAACAGCTAGCTACACCACATGGTTGCTGGGAAGTGCGTGTCTAAGGGTTTACAGATGGCAGGTTAAGTGCTAAGGCAATGGTGAGGGAGACTTCAAACACCTTGGTCTTTGCTTGTGGTAGCGGTCTTCTTAGCCATTGGCAAAACAAATCAAGAGTTATATATTCTTCAGGAAAGAACATGAGGCATAGTTATGGTAATTGCATCATGAAAACTGTACATACACCCAAGAGATCCATTCCACATGTTAAAAGAATTCACTTCTGTCAATGGTCTCCACATATCAATATTGAATGAGTTTTGATGCTATACCGTAAAAATGTTAAGCAATATCTGAAACATGACCCGGTCCTTCAATGGGATCAAATACAGATTTTCACATATAGAAAAAAATGCATTCATGGGTAAAGCATGCCTTCAAGGTAATCTCATCCCAGTCCCACCTGGGACCACCACCAAGTGTGAATGCGTGCTAAACCAACGGTAAATCTCAGTTCCAGGAAATCTCCCAGCCTCTCTGTGCTTCAACATGCTTCAGTGTTGGGAAATAAGACCATCCAGATGCACTGATTCAGCTTAGCCCCTATTAGCTGAAAAAGAGAGGTATTAATTACAGCGCAACAACAAACCAAATGACTTCAGCTGGGTGGAGGATGGATAAATCAGCAAATGAACGCTACATTGCCCTTGCGCGTGTTACCTCCGCTGTGACAATTTGTTATCTATCACCGAGCAGCTGTGTACCTGCTCTGTTCTGGTGTTCCCTTCTTTCTCCCAGAAGTGCTTTGCCACCACACTCACTGTCTCTCTCTCTCTCTCTGCTCTCTCTCTCTCTGCTCTCTCTCTCTACTGTCTCTTTCTCCCTCTGCTCTCGCCTTCTGCTCCCTCTCTCGCCCTCTGGTCTTTCTCTCTCTCTCTGTTCTCTCTCTCTTCCTCTGCCCTCTCCCTTTCTCTCTCTCTCCCTCTGCTCTCTCTCTTGCTCTCTCTCTCTCCCTCTGCTCTCTCTCTCCTTACTCTGTCTCCTCCAGCTAAAATAGCTTGGATTACCGTAAATATCCGCAACATGTTTTTACCCAGTGTGAAGAGACGAGGGATTTGGGCTTTCTGCTGGCATCTCACATCTTGTGCACTATCTTACGTTGAGAGTTCTGGGCATGCGAATTGGGCATCGTTTACACTGGTGATTTGCAGAGGAAAGACACGTTATGTAACGTGTTTTGCATTGGACCTGTCATGTTAAGCATGTGACATGGATATACTCTATTTACATGATCACATTGGCACCTCTACCGTGTTTGTAAGGGTGCGCATACCAGGTGCTTGGCTCAACCTAGAGATAGGGACACATCAGGAAAACCAATGTAACAGAATGGGGGGGCGGAGGGGATCTTGAAAGTCATGCATGCACATGTAAGCCTTCCTTAGTTTCACCATGATGAGCAGAACATCTCTGTTCTGCTGCCAAGGTTTTGCATGTTCTACTTAATGTCACATTCAATGTCTCACTTGAAAGCTAATATTCTCTTCTCTCAACTATTCACACCTCTCACACTGGTTGTGTGTCCTTGTATATACCGTGGGCATTCTTTATATAACAGAATACATACCGAACACACTCAAAATCATTTTAATGCTGAATGTCAATACAGCGCCACTATGACATGCTATAACATCCAACTCTAGCTGACACCCTTGTATTTAATCCATCATAATCGCTCTTTGCTAACACAAACCGTCATTGATAAACCCAGCATTCTGACACCTACGGATATTATTAATGTGGATCCAGCTAAGCTCAGACGATCCTTGCTGGGTGGTGTGTCAAAGCATGTACTGTGTATGAACAGTGTTTGGCTATGTGAACGCACTCAGTACACAACCTGTCCTTTGCCATTCTACTGAAGATGGGTGGCCAGCTTTTATAGTTTGTATTTCTTCACGGTCCGCAGTTTAGTCATTAGTTTGTTTTTTATACTCCATGTATTGCTATTCTCCTTCTCCCAGGCACTTTGTGTGAAGTAGGGTGAGTTCCAGGTTCCGTTGTGCTGACATTCCTGCTGTTACTGCAGAAGGGCCTGCTTCTGTCCTCAGGCCTGTACCTACCTCTGAAGTGAGGAGGGGACCCGGGCAATACTTGGATCTTTAATTAATGCACTCAGGTAATAGGCGCCATCTGGGGATATGTTCTTGGCAACTAATCACACACACTGAGACCCTTGTTGAGGGGCCAAATGTAATGTCCCTCCTCTCTCTCCCACCTAATTACACTTTCTTTACAAACAGAGCAACGCAAATAGAGCTTAGCCAATATTCCTTTAATAACCACTGTTCTACTCCTGCAGCCCCCCAAAAGAGGGTGAGACACGGCAATTAAAGGAAAATCAATAAGCGCAATCATTGCGGCATGGGTTATTCTTATGAGGTCGTTAAAAGGATTGGGCAGAAAACCAGATGAATGTGAAAGCTGTAGGTCGTATCGTGGAATGCATAACATTGGGAGACAATGCGAATGTTATACAGAGGCAAGGCGAATGGACTGTCATAGAGTATAATAATACAACATGACATAGCATAGTAGTAGTTGGACCGAGAGGAATATCGTCCGGGTTTCAAAGCTGCCATTTCTTTATTCTGTATTTTATTTTCTTCACATTTTCTCAAAATAGCTTGACTTTGTATTTAATTTTCTTATAGTAAAAAAAAATAAGAGACAAAAATAAATAAGAAAAACATCTGTGTTATTGTTATGAATTATTTTGGGACACGAAATCTTATTATTTTAAAATATGTAACTAGGCAATGCAAGTGGAAAGATTAAAAAGATTGACAGTAAGGATTGAGATAAATAACACAATGGTTAGGGGATGAACAAAAAATATGTACATTCTTTTGTATTATGAAATGTGAAATTGGCAAAATGACCTTGGTAGGACCTGGATTAAGAAAACACATGAAGGATGCTTGAAAATTGGCAACATTCTTTAGGAAAATCTAAGACACGCTCCTGACTAATCGGGTTACCCAGTAAAAATAACCATGCTTTCAGGGTAGGACGTGATTCTGTTCTTATTGAAACCCAAAGCTTTCATTCTTCTTGATCTATTCAGGTTAATCTCATCCACCCAACTTTCTACACATGAAACTGAGGATGCTCTGAGAAAAAAATTCATGCAACATTCATTCTCTCATCAGTTGAACATAGGTGAAAATGTTACTAATGTGAATTTGCATTTCAATGTTATTGCTAGTTGTCATAAGAGGGACCTAGCTCTGAACCCTAAACATGTACTCAGGTTCACATATTGACCCTCATCAAAAAGTTCATACAACTGTTCATGGACATAGACGTTTTAGTTTCTCTTTTTGCTTGGGCAGGCGAATGAGAGGCGAGGGCCAAAGAAGCAGAGCTGTGAAGCCATGGCAGTGGTCGTCTGTACAGGTGTTCGTCCATGTCAGCAGCCATCATGCCCCACTGAAAAAGCTGCAGGCACAAGCTGTTCTCAAAGCTGACGAGCAGCAGGGAGGCCTATCTGTGTCACGCAGTGTTAGCGAAGGGGACATGCAGGGGACGCAACACAACCACCCGGATGGTGCTCATGTTGCAGCAAAGCCAAATATCCCCCAAATATAGTTTTGGAACTACGTCTCTCACCTCTTTCCCAGAAGCATGGTTAGAGACCTATGTTCCTTGTTCTCCTCTAACTTGCCTTGGCCCCCTTTCAGGCCCTACATCTCGCATCCGTCTGCCCTCAGCCAAGCACGATAAGTGGAGCGAGATGCCAAAGAAAACATGGATTCGTCAGTAAGAACCATGGACACTGTTGGGATTGAGCCCGGACGCCTCCCTCTGCTTCCATGGATCAGGCAGGTACTCTGGAGGCATCCTGAGGATCCAAGGAGGCGGTAGCATTTAAGTCAGAACACGTTACTCTGTGATCGTTCCCCACTGATACACTGTTGAGCTTGCGTGAAGTGGGGGGGCTTATTTAGTCCACCAGCATGTACAGAGCAGAAGGTTCAAAGCTGTTCGTAAGTCGTTATTAACTCCTTTAGACTCCCTCTTATTTCTTAATCTGTGGAGGAGGTTTTCTCCTTCACATCATCACACGCTCCTGTTGCTTCGACAAAGGCTTTTTTCTAACCCCAAATCTAAACCTACCAATCAACTACAATTGTTTTTGTTCTTATCCTACTTCTTCCTTTTGAAAAATGCCAAGTATTTGGTTTGATAGAACAAGAATGAAACAATTGGTTCTGGGGAATTTATATTCATATTGACGTAGGAACACTTCTTCAACATCTTCAAGAATCCAACCAAATTTAAAATGTAATGATCTAGTGGGTTCATGGGTGACCACAAAGTCTGCCACAAAAGAAAAGTATTGCGGCATCAAATCAAATCAACATTTACTTGTATAACCCTTTATAGAGGGCTTCACATATGCCCATAGAACTGCCCCTAAACCAACCTAAACCCTCAAGGAAGACAAGGAAAAACTCCCAGAAAAACTCACTAGGGAGAAAAAATGGAAGAAACCTTGGAAGGAGCAATTCAGTGAGGGAT
Source organism: Neosalanx taihuensis (assembly GCA_030340665.1). Lineage (NCBI taxonomy): Eukaryota > Metazoa > Chordata > Actinopteri > Osmeriformes > Salangidae > Neosalanx > Neosalanx taihuensis. The sequence goes on along the minus strand of CM059290.1, from coordinate 12,965,218 downwards.
CCCCTCCTCCAGGGACGGTTGGTGAAAGTGAGGAGCAGAACACAGGCTAAACAGTCATATCTCTAGTGAGAGTTAATAAGTTGTTGAAAACATCAATACTCAATGCTCAAGTTAAACAGCATATGGTTGGACTTTAAAGGAGGACATTTATCACGAGGGCTTTTTCAACATTCAAAGTTGACAGTGTGTGGTTCAAATACAGAACAAAGAAAAGGTTCCTATTGTGTCTGCGAACCACATTTTCATACAATACATTTTTGGATGTACATTAGGTGAGCCCATTAGTGTTCCATTATTGAACTGAACAATTCATGAAGTCACTTTGAGTGTGGAGCCAAAGCCAGGTCTGCCCCCAAATACAATACAGTCAAATGCTATGTAACGATTAAACCTCAGTTAGATGGTGAATGTTGCATACAAGACCCACATATCCACCATGCCAATCTCTTAATTGGTGAGGTAATGTTTAACCTTACAGTCATTATTAAACCAATATCACTCTTTAACGTGTGATTTGAGAGGACAGAGGCGCCTGCCTGGGGGCATCAGGTCGGATCATTTGGGATATTTAGAAGACACATGGCCAAGAATTCTACTGACATCTGATGGCCCGTTTTAATCATGTCAGAGGACAGTCTGTGACAGTGGATCGTTCATCTGACTCCACAGGTGACGCAACAGGAGATGTTAGGGAACAGGTTATAAACACTTCAGGCTTCCCTCTGACCCTGTGGCTAAGCGGTTACACGGTCTTGTTGGACATGTCAGGACAACCTCATTGCACTCAGCTGTTCTGTAGCAGCCAACTCTGGAACAAGAAGGAAGTTCACATTGGGACACTTTCACCCTTTTGTTGTACTGCACGTCCAATTACTTCCTTTAACAGTTACTACAGTACTTTCAGTTCTTATCAGTACTGGAGTCTGTGATGAACACTGTGTGGCATATGTCTCACCACTAGCCATGTCAGGGTGCAATCCCAGAATACATTAGCCAAACTAATTTAGAGAAAGAACTAGAGTAAATTATCTAGTTTAAGTAGCTATTTTCACTTGAGTGCAGATATTTAATTATAAACTCTTGCGGTTTGGGGAAAGGGGGTGCATTATGTTAGCATTTTTTTCTATTTGTTGTATTATCATAATACATGTAAAAATTCAAGAAAGTGTGTCGCTAATCCACATATTTGCTTTTGGAGGTAGTAAAACAGCTCTGTATTCATGAATAACAGAATACAGGCCTCAGGTCATGGCCTAGAGATAGGGCTGTCAAGGGGGTTAGTGAGGAGAGAAAGGTTGACTGAAAGAAAGAGAAAGTGTTTGTGTGGGGGGGGGTGTTGTCTACCCACTGCGCAATGAGTCGTTGAAAAGACGTCTATTCCACGTAATTTCGCGACGTCCAGATCAGGTCGAAGGATGGTGCTAAATGAAAGGTTTTTTTACGTCTTTTTCGGACGTCATTTCGACCTCCGTTTCTGACGTCTTTCTGACCTCCAGTTTGGACGTTCACACGACGTGCAAATACAGTCAAACTTCGATGTCGAAATCAGGTCTTCTGGAGGTGCAGAATGAAAGTTTTTTTTACGTCTTTTTCGGACCTTATTTTGACGTCCGTTTATTTAGTCTTTCTGACCTCCAGTTATGACGTTCAGACAACGTACAAATTCAGTCAAAATGTCAAGTCGACTTCAACTTTATTGTCATTACACAGGTACAAGTACAGGGTAATGAAATACAGTCAGCATCCAATCTGAAGTGCAAAACAGTTATTACAACAGAATATAATTGTAATTGTATACTCAGAATATACACACTATGAACAGTATAATTAGAATATACAGGGTATGTACAGATTAAAGTGATTTAAGACAAATGTAAATCAAATCAACATTTAGTTGTATAGCCCTTTTTACAAGCAATGTCAGAGGGCTTCACATATGCCCCTCAACCAACCTAAACCCTCAAGGAAGACAAGGAAAAACTCCCAGAAAACTCACTAGGGAGAAAAAAATGGAAGAAACCTTGGAAGGAGCAATTCAGTGAGGGATCCCCTCCTCCAGGGACGGTTGGGCAAAGAGAGGAGCAGAACACAGGCTAAACTGTCATATCTCTAGAGAGAGTTAATAAGTTGTTGAAACATCAATACTCAATGCTCAACTGTAAATGTACAGCTGTATTGTACAAGATGCTACAGTATTTAACAGAATTTACAGAGTTGCATGTATGTACAGTTAGTGCAAATGATGCAATGTGCAGATGTGCAAAATGAACATGAACATGACATACAAATTTAGTCAAAATTGCACGTCGAAATCAGGTCGCCTGAAGGTGCAGAATGAAAGTTCAATACAAATTCACTCAAAATGACCAAATGATCTACATTTTAAAAACATTCATAGGATATCGATACAAGATGTCCTAAATACATCATTATCACTTACTCCATCCATTTTGTTGTTTCAAGAGTCTTTGCCTCTGATCAATTTGGGTTACACTTAGACTGCATGCATAGAGGACTATCATTTTCTATGTTAATAAAAAAATTAAAAACATTTTATTCAGTCAAATTATACAAACACGTACTGGGCCAGATTGTGCAAACATAGAACAAATATGGAACTATGGACTTTTGATAATACTAACAAAACTATAAAACTAAACAACTTTTGGAATTTAGGTCTCCCAGTCTCCCCTCTTGATGGTGCGTGTTCAAGATGTTCATCTATATCTTGTTTGATGGTCACCTCAGTGGCTTGAGCCTGAGCCCATGACAGCATCTACAAAGAGAAACATGCATAGTCATCATTTCTCTGTAACACATATTTTATAAAAACAGAACATATTTTGCCATATTTAAAGAATAAGGATACTTAAATGCCAGATTATCTTTATTTCCCCTTTCCTTTTAAATTGAACTGGGCCATCAGGCCATTGTTTTTTCTGTGCTGTGCTGATCAGAGTGGTGTCCCTAGCAAAGGTCTATACTTGACAACAGGCATTATACAGAAACAACAGACAGAAGAAATGGACCAATCAGAGAGCAGCATTCAATAGAGCCGTGTAAAAAAATTATATTGGGTATTTCATTTGACATGAATCATATAATTGAATCAGGGTTTGTGGAGGAAATTAGATTTCCTGTGTACTTATATTAATCACTACTGAACACACCTTCTATGAAGACTGTTGTAACATCATTACTGCATGACTGTCACCATCTATGTTTACATTCTTGTGCCCTATAAAAGAATGTTGTCTCCTCTTCGTCCAGGAGAGAGCCATGATGGAGACCTAAGCCTTGTACTGTCTTCATTTTGTTGCCAGAGGTCTGGTCATTTCTCTCCCAATCTGCAGGTTGTTAAATATGTATTAAACCCAGAACTCAACTTAACTGTCACTCCGTTTATGAAGAGACGGACAAACCACTTTCTTCAACAGGTTCAGTCAATAAAAAGCTACAGGTAGTTTTGCCTTTTAAATTAAAAAAATACAATAACAAAATATTTAATATCACACAAGTAGATTAAACATTATTATTTGTGTTGAAAAATACCTGTCAAGAACTCTGTGGACACAGTCCTTTGTGTCTCTGCCCCCAATCCTTGATAGTTGCAGGACCTGGAATAGATTAGATTAAACTTTATTGTCATTACGCAGGTACAGTGTACAGGGTAACGAAATACAGTTAGCATCCAACTAGAAGTGCAAAACAGTTACAATAAGCAGAATATACAGAGTATGTACAGGGTATTAAAGTGCTTTGGTAGCAACAAATATACAGCTGTATGGTGCAAAATGTTACAGTATTTTTACAGTTTACATTGTTGTATCAGATAATGCAAATGTACTATGTGTAGATGTGCAAAATGAAACAGATGCAAAGTGCAAATAAGTGAGAAGTCTACATTGAAATATTCCCTGAGATATCAAAGACAATATTAGAACAGGTAGAGTGGTGTTCTTATAACGGGCATGAAAATGGGTCAGGGGTGGAAAAAGGTGAGATGGATACGAACCCTCCAGGGGGTCTAGGGACAAGCTGCAATGAAATATTCATTTTTATTTTGAAAGCACCGTTCTGATGCATTTTGAGAGGAAATTCAAGTAGTACGAGTTAGGGCGGAAGAAACTACTTCCATAAAACACCACAAAAACTGTAAACACAGAAGAAATTGCACATCATTACCTTCTCTTAGTATGAAGGTTCTCTGCTCAGCCCTGCTACTGCTAAACTGGCCGTGTTAACGTTGAATCAAACAAAAGCCCGAAACTTTTGGTCTCGCCCAAAAGTTTGGACAACTGTTCTAACTCGCTCAAACAAGTAGGCGATAGATGAAGTGAGACATGTAAATAACATTTTATGGTCTTACCTTTAAGTAATTGAAAGGTTTTTGTCCAAAACCAAGACTCTGTGATGAAAAGCAGAGAACCGCGAAATTGATGTGTAGAACGGAAAAACCTTGCAACCGGAAGCACCGTTGCATTGTGGGTTGTGTAGTTTTGTTGGCTAATATTACGAACGAACATTGGCCAACAAAACTACGCGACCCACAAGGCAATGGCGCTTCATCTCTTTTTTGAAATCCACATACAAACTTTTACTAACTCAAATATGGTTATCATTAAACATAGTTTAGTTATTACTAGGCCATAGCCATGTTGATTTGATACACATGTGTGCATTTGGCAGGTGAAGAATCATTCATAACTGTACATACATGCAACTCTAATATACAGGATAAAAGTGTCTAACTCTGTAAATCTGTTAAATACTGTAGTCAACTTGTACATTACAGCTGTACATTTGTCTTAAATCACTTTAATCTGTTCATACCCTGTATACTCTGATTATACTGTACATACTGTGTATATTCTGAGTACACAATTACAAATCTGTTGTAATAACTGTTTTGCACTTCTGGTTGGATGCTAACTGTATTTCGTTACCCTGTACTTGTTCCTGTGTAATGAAAATAAAGTTGAATCTAATCTAATCTAAGAAGCATCAATAATGAATGTTGACCTGGTAACTTTAATGAAATTATGGCTGAGGTGTTGAAGCAATATTTTTATTGCATCAATGTCCAAGATTGACCTGTTTCAGGTGTCAAAACGACCTTATATTAGCAGATGTCCAGATGAAGTATTCGGATGGCATCTAGATGTGGTCCTTAACCCTTAGATCAGGGGTGCCCAATCCTGGTCCTTGAGAGCCCCTGTCCTGACAATTGTATATGTTTCCCTGCTCCAGCACACCTGACTCTATTGAATGATTATGAGTCTTCCATAGAGCTTGTTAATGACCAATTCATTAGAATCAGGTGTGTTGGAACAAGGAAACATCTAAAACTGTCAGGATAGGGGCTCTTGAAGACCAGGATTGGGCACCCCTGCCTTAGATGCATAAGTGGGGTCAAAATGACCTCATGGGTTGTTATTCTTCAAAATCTAGGTAAATATTGTCATATTCCAGGTATTTCTCATAAAACATGATTGAGACATGAGGCCATTCACATTTTTATTAATTCTTTCATTAATTTTAAGAAATTGCAGTTTGGTATCATTACCCCACTCTTCCATAAGCAGGGTCAAATATGTTTTGATACCTACATTGATGGTTATGTGGTAAAATGTGCAAAGTGGTCCTTATCTGATTTCCAGATAAGGTCTCATTTGAACGTCATTCTACTGTCTAAAAGAGGTCCGAAAATGACCTGTACATTAAGGTTTCATTTTGCACGTTTAAATAAAGTGTGCATGTGCTCCTTAACAAACCTCCATATAAGGTAGAATTAGAAACTCATATTAACATTTAAAAGAAGTCAAATTATGACTTATAGGATTTCGACGTCGAAATACGGTCTAAATGTGGTCATTATCTAACGTCCAGATAAGGTCTCATTTGAACGTCATTCTACTGTCTAAAAGAGGTCCGAAAATGACCTGTACATTAAGGTTTTATTTTGCACGTTTAAATAAAGTGTGCATGTGCTCCTTAACAAACCTCCATATAAGGTAGAATTAGAAACTCATATTAACATTTAAAAGAAGTCAAATTATGACTTATACATTTTACATCAATTTTCGACGTCGAAATACGGTCTAAATGTGGTCATTATCTAACGTCCAGATAAGGTCTCATTTGAACGTATTCTAACATTAAAAGAAACAATAATGATGTCTATAGCTGTCGAAATAACGTCTAGATGTGGTCCAAAATAGGAGTTTCCCTCGGGATGAATAAAGTATTCTGAATCTGAAAATAGACGCCCAGATTATCATAATTTTAACATCTTAAAAGAGGTCAATAATAATGACAATAATGGCGTGTAAATTTGGTATCTTTGAAATCCTTAACGTCAAGATGAGGTAATATTTGAACGTCACTGTAACGTCTAAAAGAGCTCCAAAAATGACTGTAAATTCTGGACCTAATTTGCACGTCGAATTAACGTCTAGATGTGGTCCAATATAGACGTTAAATATCAACCATTTTTGGTCGTCGTGCCAACGTCTAGATATGGTCTCTGACGGACCGACCCAATATCGACCTGATCTGCACGTCTTTCCGACGACCGATGTTTGCTGGGTATGGTTGCATCAGCTCAGCCATTACCCATTTGATAACTCTCACTACAAGTATAAGGCCACACGGCTGACACACTTATTTGTGGAGCCCAAACTGCTTGTGTAAATGGTGTAAACGATATGAATCGGTGGTCTGGAAAATGGCAGAGCTTAAGTAAGCCATTCTTAAGATTGTCCTCCGATTCAGACACCAGGCTACAGTTACTGTACATCTATTTTCTCTCTCTCTCTGTCCCTCTCTCTTCAGCCCTCTTTATTCATTTATTTCACTGTCACAGTCCCATAGCAGTAAAAAATGAAATAATACAAACAACAACATAGCGCTCCTTACATTTCATGCCTGAACACATTTTAACACAGCTCATGCATGAACACAATATTTCCACTCTTGCCACTGTCCTCATGGAACAGGATGTCAAGAGGTCGCACAGAGAGTACTTTGCAGATCAGTGTCTGGGCAGACAAGCAGATCTGCTGACAGGGAGCCAGGTGGGCTGCCGTCCTGGTGCTCAGCTAAAGGACTCATGTGAGGCTGATGGCCCTCTTAATTATTGTCCTGCAAAGCTTTGTTGGTTTAAGATTAACTTAAACCCAACCACATTTGAGTGCTTCCATCAACCAAAGCTTGACTGCTAATGAACTCTCCCCAAAGTCCCATTTCTGAATCGACTTTGTGCAACTAAAGCACACGCCCCTTCCCTCTTCGCTCTCACCCCATTGATGGTTTTTACTGGTGCATCTCTTTGTTTAACAAGTGTGATTGTACCAGATTACAGGGTTGGCGCGAACAACTGGGTGGCGCCAGGCGAAAGCTTGTGAGGCACGGCGGTGGTACCTTATTGGACACAGATTTCGCCAGCCCCTCTCGGAGCGTACGCGGTCAATGCCGCGTGCAGCTGTGTGCATTTCTGCTTATCAAACCTACCCCCACGAAAAGGAACACATTACACCTTATCACTACATCCTTCTGCAGTGGTCCATTGGGCTGGCCCCCATGTCGGTAGCTTTATAGTTTTACATTTCCACGTAGGGAGTTTATTTGAGGAGGCTCCAGACAGTACACGTTCTAAACTGCCACAGGAGTGTAGAATCTGGTGCTTCATCTACGAGCTCTTCTGACATGCAGTGCTGGTTCCCTTCATCACACAGAGGGACTGTTTTACCCTGAGCCATTCTGATCCAAATGGCACTGATGACTCATTTCTATTCATAGCTTACCATTTGTAGAGTGTAAACCACAAAACTTCAGGATCATCAGGGTTCTTTAGAAACACTGATAACGGAAGACATTATCTAATCGTTCAGCGCTCTATTTATTTAGGACGGTTTGAAATAATGATAAGACGTGGCACTGCATAATCTGGTGCCACTTATGTTTATTCATGCCTAGCTCCGTTGGAGGTAAAATCACTTCTTGATAAAGAGTTTTTTGTTGATTTTGTTTATTCGTTTGTGAACATTACAGAATGCTAAAAAGGAAAGCAGTCTGCAGAAAAACCTTATTCTTTCGGTTCTGTTCAGATTTAAATTCAATAGATGTCAAGAATACACAATTTGCACATGGGTTTGGGGGTTGTGTGCATGGGGTTTAAGGGTGTATATATGCTTGTGTGTGTGTGTGTGTGTGTGTGTGTGTGTGTGTGTGTTTGTGTGTATGTGTGTGGGGGGGTTGGGGGTGGTGTTGGGGGGGTTGTGGTTCTTAATCGCTAAGCTTGAGTGCAAGTCATAGTCGTATTGGTTGACTGTGCTTGTCTGCAAGCGGGTTTGCCCGACTGGGCACGGCTGGTAGAATTTACTCTGCACCATGCTAGTGTTTACCAGACTCCCAGACTGCCTGACACGTTTGCTCCGCCTCGTGTGCTTTCAGTCAAGACTTCAGCGAGTAGTTCAATCGGCCATCTGTCAATACTGTTTAATGTCAGCTAAAGAGATTCACCCTCCGCCCCCCCATCCCTCCCCCTGTCCTTCCTTTTCCTCCTCCTCCCTTCCCTCTCTCCCTCGATGCTCTGTTAAAGATTCTCCCTGTTCACCCTGGTTCATCAATCACATTTTGACCTCAGTTTTCCTAGACGCCCCTAGTGAAAGTCAGTCTCAGAGAGCTGTCTCTCTTGCTGGCCTGCTAATGGAGACAGCACAGTAGGACTTGTTAATGACTCATAGGAAGGCTGACGATCTCAGCTGTATCCATACGCTTGACGTGTCCTTCCCTATGCTTGATTTTTGTCTACCGTACGTAAATATTTTGCACTGAGGAGTAAAGGTTTATACTTAAGAACAGTTTAATTAGACATGTGGTTAAACACTCCTCGGAAATGATTCCAAAACTGTTTGACAGCTGGAATCCTTTTGAAGAAGTCTCCCAATAGCATCTGAATGAGTCAGAATGGATAGGTGACGAGGAGGTGTGTATGCTATGAGCAGATCTAGATGGGTGAGTCAGCCTGAGTGGGTACAATAAAAATGGACAATCTGAGAACAGGGTAAAGGTCAACCTACTGTGGCAGGCGAGGGCTAGAAGACTGGCTGAGCAGGTCTTGGTCAAGGGCCATCCTGACCTAGACCAGTTCTGCACCAAATTCCTTGCTGGGTCCTAATGTGGCCCCGACTTCGAAGCTCTCTACTCTGATGTGACCTTGACTTCATCCATCTTTCACGAGACAGACTGACAGAATGGCAGGGAGAGGAAGGCCAAGGCATTCTCTCAATAATTAATCAGCACAAATCAAGGTGTTTTTTAGAAGCAGACCTTTGCGTGTCACACACGCTTTTGCTGAGAGAGTGTTGAGAGCGAGGCATGTGTTTAGCCATGCACGTGTGCTGTGGCCACATCCAGTATGTTCCTCTTTCTCAGCATATATTGAATGAAGGCATGATTCTGATGCTCTTAAACCATTTATGAAATGTGCCATGGCCATTGTGCTCCAGAAATTGTGCTCTGTTTCCATAAGTGAGGCATGATTTGTGACAAAGCAACACTGTTGCACAAGACGACTGTGGTGGCGGAGACCCTGATTATAAAGCATGTCTACCATTCTATAAAAGGAATAGAACGGAAGGGGATTCAATGGATTGGGCATAATCCCAAAACAGAGAGTGTGAGGGACAAGAGGGTTGGACAAAAAATTGAGAACACCCACGCTGAAGGTCCTTGCTGAGCAGAAGCTGTCAACCAGGGATTAGCAAAATGAGCAAAAGACCTACAATAGACAGCAGCTTATATGCACTTTAGAAGACAGAATTTCAATTTGAATCCACTGTAAATTAGAAAAAGAAACAGCAAATAAAATCACTGCTGGTGGGCCTAACTGACTCCTGCAGGGATTTTACACAGCAAAGGAGAAATATGTACTGTACTAAAGAATACTAATGTATTCTAACTAAATGTATGTATTGAAGTTTACAAGATTAACTGTTTACAGTACAAGACTGAGCAGTATGCGAGTGAAGCTTCAGATTCAGAATACTTTATTTATCCAGAGGGAGACTCCTTCATCTCAACGCACACAGTCTCGCAAAAGCACACAAGGGTAAGGGTGTGAGGTAAAAGATTAGAAAGTGAACACAGGGATGGGGGGGTGGGGGGCAATAACAATAAGTAAAAACGGTAGGTGAGGTGACTCCACACAGGGGGGGGGGGGGGGGGGGGGGGTGGGCAGAGGCATTGGATAAATGATTATGTACAGACTATCTGATTACAATTATACAAGTATTGGTCTTGTAGAATATACAGTGTTATATCAGGATGTACATGATTTACAGTTTTTTGCAGGATATACAGCGGAATATACAGGATATTCAGGATAAGGTGCAGGTTACAGACTATACAGTTATAGTCTATACAATTCAATTACAATTATGCCAGTATTGGTCTTGCTGAATATACAGTGTTATGTGAGGATATACAGGATTTACAGGTTTTTAGCAGAATATACCTAGTTATATTACAGTTGTACTAGAATATTGCCAAATTGTGTCCTACTATTGCCTAATGTCCATTATTATATCACCGGATGTTATGCTATGTCACAGAATATACAGTTGGCTTATATAGTAGTGGTGTGAGGAATTGTAAAGTTTGATGGCCACAGGTAGGAATGACTTCCTGTGGCGCTCCGTGGTGCATTTGGAGAGGATGAGTCTCCTGCTGAAAGTACTCCTTTGTCCGGCCTTAAGTAATGTCTTTCACATACACTATATTCTGTCTGCATGTACTGTACTTGATCTGTGCCTGGCTTGAATACGCACACACATGCACGCACACACACACACGCACACACACACCCACACACACCCACACAAACACACAGTCCAACATACTAACAATTCTTTCACTCACAGCTGTGAATTGGAATAAAATGCTAATTTCCTTAATGGCACAGGTTTGAAAAATGAAATGCAATTATGAGGGCTTTGTCTGACTGTGCCGCAAATCCAGTGAAATAATTGCATCCAGGGTCAAGCTCATAATAGCAGGCACCCACAAATTCACTTAATTCTTCCAATAGCCAAGACACCTCACCAGATGTTGGCCGGCCTCTCCTTCTCTGACTCCCACACTCTGCAGACTACCTATTATCAGGGTATGGAAATGAAGAACAAGGACTGTTCGTCTGAAGCGAGTGGGGCTGGGGGGCGGGGGGTGGCGGGCGGGGGGTGGGGGGGGACTTGTGCAAAGTGATGAGTCAGGACAACTTTGAACACCGGCCAGATACTAAAGACGAGTGGGATTTGGGGGTAAAGACATAAATATAAGTTGCAACAACCTCAACACCTGCATCGTGTTGTCCTTTTGAGTTTATAGCGAAAACAAGCTCAACATTTTACTTTTTTTTATTCAGCCTGGCAATATAATCAATTAGCCTTTTGTTTCTAAATCATAACCTTCTACCACTGCCATCTGTTACAAGCCACTGGCACAATATTTCATGGGCAGCAGTGATGCCAAAATTCCTTGTAACGGTGTTAGAAAAGAAAGAGAGAAATGTGGGAGATATGAGGGCCAGAGAGAAAGAGATGGGCATGATTTGCCCTGAAGTACACACAGTGGACACAAAACAGAAAGGCAAATATTAGCAGGGGCTGCAAAGCATCAAGGGGAATATCCTGATTGATGTGCTTTTCAGTGAAACAAATGAGGCAAATCACATGCAGCGCAGAGTGATTGGACGGAAACTATACACTCCACTCAACCCACAGGGATCAGGATGTGACCTCAAAACTATAAGGGTAACAAACACAAAGGTATGGTTGGCAGAGATTCACATGGCGAAGATTTGCCTTAAATAGCGTAAGTGACAATTAGAAAAAACGGATGTACTATATATATATAGATAGAGCTGGGTTGCTTGATTGAAAACTCGAAACTAATGTTTTGTAGTGTGTTTCATTGTGTATATGTCATTGTCAAGTCTGATGCCCTATACGTTATATTTCAACCCTAACATCTCTGTGGGCAAAAGTGGGATGAATAGTATGTTTCTCAGGAGCCTTTTTAAAACAGATCAATAAATACAAAACGAACCTGGAGCCCGCTGCACATATTCAGGCACACTGGGCCCTGAGCACTGATGTGCTAACATCCTTTATAAACCAGCTCTTATTAGCAGTAAGTGAGGCCTTCTCTACATTTCAATAAAGCACAGTTGATCAATAAATGTCAGTGATGCTGGCTGCATGTTATATTAAAATAGATCTTCCACCAGCAGGAATAAGGGATTGAGGCTCCCGTCAGCAAAGGCAATCCATTGTGTTTTTTGTGTTTTTTTTGTTCTGAAATTCGTGAAAGACAGATAGGTTGCATTCAGCATCTCTTTACATTGTATTTGTTTAAAGGCAGAGGAGAAGATGCAGACTTCACCGAAATACAATGTACCCACCCTGAAACCAACAAAGGAAAATAGGCTTCCTTTTTTACCCTATGTGAGATTGAAGGATATTTTGAAATGCTACACAAGCTCTCAAGGATTGGTTCTTCAACCACATTGATCTTCTCACTTAAACTAGACTCTTAAAATCATGTCCTAATATTTTTTGTGATATTAGTTTTTTTTTTAATGGTGATGTCTTATTGAGATGCATCTTGTGAGGTACTGTTCAGTTGCAACATTTAACGCATACATATGTGCACCTTACCTTTTTCAGAGCAGATAGGCTTCTGAAAAAGCACCTAAGTTCTCTACTCAATCTGGCAGCCCCTAATGGTGCAGACACAACTCCAAAGCTTTGCCACTGACATGGAAAACGTAGGCACTTTTATCTCAAATTGGCCCGCTGATGTCTGCAGGCTTTCAAAGCAAGGCCTGGGAAGCTTCCTCGGCTAAGACAGCCATGTTTTGAACCAATAGTATCACCTCTAGCACTAAAGCACTTCCACGTGCGTGCAATCACTGAAAACAGCACTTGTTCACAGCACAAATGTGTAAAAATTATTCGTTTGAACGTTTGAAGTCCCAACCCAAAAGAGAAGAAGCGCTCTCGAAATTTAGTAGTTTTTCATTTTTTAAACTGCTTATAATGAAACAACCATGCAAACAGTAGTCAGTGAAAATTTGTTTATTAAATTGTTTCCTAAATTAAATCACCAACGGTAAATCTTTGAGGAATCTGCCAATTGAATCAACCAGGGATGAGCAAAGACCGATGTCCCTCGTTAGCATGAATTATCAGCTTCTGTTCAGCTTTCTAGAACAGAACTAAGCATACCAGTGGGACCTTGGCTACCTCGGACTGCTTCCTTTGAAGGAAATCAACAAACAGACAAATATCACAAGACTTCCGTTAGGGACTCATGATGTAGATATTAATGATCTGCAGCTGTTTAGAGATGTGGTGAGTGTGGAGTAATTGTGTACTGACGATATAATTATAATCTATACACAGTACAGAATAAACATGTTTATACAGGCAGATATGTGATTAGATTAGGGTTAGCGTTTTGTTTTCTTTGTTATATTTTGTTTGCACTAACAATTAGCCTTGTTACAGACAGCAGCTGTTCATATGTCATATAGGCTTGAAAATTGCCACACTTACCAGTTGGGCAATAATGGTCCAGCAATTGAGTTGTCACTGTAGTACCCAAAAGAACGTGAATGTGATCCTTACAGGTCTTTAGTGGTGACAGAATGGGATTGAGCCACCACAGGAGGGCAATCACTGCTCGAATCTCTCTCAGATCTTCTGTAGGGGGTAGAAAATGTTGCTGGTATTGGTATCGATATACCTTTGTACACTCTTCATCCCACCTGGAATATATCAAAACATTTCAATAAAATCATTAGATTATAATGACACCACGAGTTTTGTTAAATATGTTCCTTATACAACACAACCTGCTCTACACAATAATTACAGGTGGCCATCTTGGGTTGCATTCACACAAAGGATGAGGCAAATAATGGTGTTTCAGACCATGACCATACCAGACAAAATCCATTGCTACTAACATATCCTCAGGACTAGTTGCACTCCTGAAAATTGTGGTGGGAAATAGGAGTCACTGAGGTTAGCGTTATAATTAAGTTCCGAGATGAAGAGGAAGGTTCACTCTTATTCAACCAAATCAGGACACAACATATTTTTACTCAAGGGAACATAGAGTGCAGAAGGAATTCACCAACATCATTATTTTACATCTGAATTGAAAATATTTATATACAAAATAAAGCCATTCTTGCATCCATAAAGAAACCCTTTGAAATATGTTGCCTCAATATGCACGTGTCTGTCAGATCTGACGATATCTTCGTTGAAGGCTAATTGCAATTAAAAAAAATTACAATTTGAAAGAAAAATGTTGACGAAATGAATGTTGATTATAAATTTGCTTCAATTGATCTACAAAAGGGGCCCATCAGCAGGACTTGTCAATACATCTAATTTACCTTTAATAAATGAAATGCTTTTGGTTTTAATTGCTAGTAACCCTGTGCCCCAACGCAGGTGCTGATGCTTTAAAGTATGATGAGGAAAAACTCCCCCAGGACCACATAGGACCATATTAGCCAGCAGCAACGAGTCTCACTTGACTATCAAAGGATGGACCCTTCAATTAGCAAGCACAGCAGTTTCACACATTATCCCGCTTCATTAATGTATGTCCCCTCCTTGTTAAAACGACAGTTTCTTGAATGTCTACCTTACTGAATTTGTACTATTTTCATCATCCACACTAGTTACATTCAAACATCCTATTAGTTTGAATTTCAATAGGGTATCCAATCCCAGCAATACATAGTCACTGCTAGTTAAATTCTAAATTGCCAGGATGATAAACTGAACAGACTCCAAGCCTGTTAGCAATGGAAAAATCCCTGCGTCCATTTAAATGTTTCAATAATGCTATGGGGTACAGTGAAAGGTGGCATGGTTTCTGGTGATCAACATCTTCTCTTTGAAGTACTAATTACTCACAGCTTTCATCTGTGTTCATCTGAAGCTATATATCGTTCTCTAAGCCCCTGAGTGAAGGACCGATATTTATATGTAAACATTTTATGCGGCCTCAGGTTTAGCATTAAGCATTTCTTCTAATGAAAAAGTAGGTAGCTTAAGGGTTATGGCAACATTTCTACAGCAGAGAAATACTTCATCTTAATTAGATCTTGATAACGCGTGACTTTAGTCCTGTAAAGCTAGAAGTTATGTAGTTTAAATTAAACTATGCTGGCTTTTCAAATGGCAGTGGAGATCCATCAAACACTTTTTTCTGGTGACATTTAACATTTATTTTGTAAACATAATTGTGTTTCCTGTTTATTTATTTGGCCCCAACAGTGAAGAAGACAAGTACTACAACGGGATTACATGTTTCCACAATAATCCACAATTGTCTGTCTCTTTGCTAGGTTTGTTTTACGGTCACAATGTAAAAGTGCTAACACTGATAATACGTACAGTGACCTCGACTTTGTGGACAGGACCTTCCTGCTGACCCCCACCATGACGTCCTTAGTCAGACTCCATCGCCAGGCAGAGCTTCTACTCCCTGGGGAGTTGAAACTATGGGAATTCATCCCTCCTACTGATAAAACTGGCATTTTGTAACACTGAAAATTCCACTGGCGGAAAACTAGAGAAGACGTTGGATACAGTGGCAGAACTGGAGTAAGGCTTACATTGTGGTGAAAAGTATCCTTTTTGGCTGTTTATAACCTTCTTTGTTATGTTTGAAGTGAGAATGTTCAGAATGTTGATGTAAGGGTAGAATTACGCTTCAAGGACAAATTCCACATGAACAAAGGTTATTACTAGTGACACAGTGACTTTGACGAAGATCATATTGCTACAGGAATCTTCACAAGAGAAGTATAAGATCACAACACATGATCTGTACTTAAGGGGTTGCTTTTGGTCTTGCTTTCACTTAATTATAGACTACAGATGGAGGTAACGTTGATACCAAGGACTTAACACTAATCATATATCGCCAACGGCATCTTTGCATGTCAACATAAAAGCTTAAAAAGAGGGGGACATTATTTAAAAGCGTTTGAGGCCGTTAGATTAAGCTTGGATGGAGACAATTATCTTCATACAGGGTCTATCATTGCAGATTGCCCTCAAGGTGCAGCACAGCATTTTAATGCTGTCTTTTGTCTCTGATCTACTCTTATGATGGATGACTGAACAGGACACCTCAGTTGGAAACTAACATGAAGTGACCTTTATTATGTGGTAAAAACTTCACTACCTCAGTCAGTGGGAACTCATGAAGAATCTGATGAACATCCCTCGAGGTGATTTTGTCCATTTCAACAGTAACTGTATCTGGGGACTTGTTTCTACGATTACAATTCCCAACTGGAGACACCCTTGCAATTCATAACTCTTGACCTTACAGTACATTTATGTGCATCTCTCACCACATATCTCACACACCAAAAATGTGTGGTAGTTACCCATTAACTCTGGAGATGAATTACAAACCATAGTTTGGATTTATTGTTGCAGATAACGTGTTTGTCTACTAGGTAGAAGATACATTTTGTTGTCAGACAATTTACAATACATTATATTCAGATCCTTTGTAAGGTGAAAGTGATGAATAAATCAGCATAGCATGTTACCAATCTGACCTTATCTATGTTTTAACTATTGCACGGTCTTGCCTTGCTGTATGTGTAACTTGTTATTTTTTCTGCTGATCAATTTATGTAAATGGCCATAAGCCGAATCTGTGAAAAAACTACAATAAAGAAAAACAACCAGTTTAATACACAAACATGTTCAGTAAATAAAAATTGGTATAACTTAACTTCCTTTTTAAAGGGTATTATCACTTAAATCAATGTGTTTCCTCATTGTTTATGCAGTGAGCAGGGCATTTTTATTTCTTTTTGTAATCTCGGTTATCAATTTACAGCCTTGGGTCAAGATGCAAAGCTGGTCATCAATTACCATAAATTATCTCTGGGAATGTGCAGAAGGTAACACATTTGAGTAAACAGGTTCAAAGGGGTGAACGAAAAGACAGATCAAAAGTATGTTAAAATATTCTGATTAGAGAGTGGGAAGTGGCGTTTCCAATAAGGTGAAGGACAATGGTACAAGGTCGTTCAACATATCCTATATTGTAATAAAGAAGAAAGCAATGAAAAGGGAAACTGTAGTTGGTAAAGTAACACAAGGATCCCCTTATATACCTATAGATAAACACAGATGTTTAGAGGAACAAAGTGAGACAGTTACTTCACTAACTAACCCTTCAATAGGATTCTGTTCCGTTCAGTGACAATGAAAGGCATCGTTAGAAAAGAAGGAAACAAAACAGCAAACATATTTGTACAAAAAGGATGAATGTTTGTAAAGGCCAACTGGCCAGAGGAGATGGACCAGAGCGTTGTGATCCTGACCTCAGGCTGGTTGGCATGGTTTTCCAGAGAGATGAGACAGCTCTAAATGTCATACCCAGACCAGAGCGCTGTCAGCGTTTGACACAAACAGCCAACTCCTGTTTATCTCCCTGGGATTTTCCCTTGGAGGTGTCACAAGGTCATCGATGATCGGTGCTTTAAACTTTTTAGTGAGTTGGCATGAATTTTGGACTGTTTCTTCCCAGCCATAGGGCTTCCACATGAATTGTATAGTGCCCATATTCATACAGCTACTGTACACTCAAGCAGACAGCTGTCTCTCTCAGTTGAAATATATGCGCTACCAGTCAAAAGTTTGGCCACAATCTCCCATTCAAATTAATGGGACAATGTGTCCAAACTTTTGACTGCCAGTATATATAAAGAGAAAGAGAGAGCATGAGAGAAATGTTAGAATTGTTACGTGTCAGACTAATAATGATGATATGGTGGGAAATACGCCAGGTATAGGATTTATGAGTTACACAAGGTTGTCATGTGTGAGATGAGGACAGAACTGTCACCGATTTATAATAAATTCACACTGCCACATTAGCAGGTCATTTTTTATATTATTGTCATTCATCAAAATTATCTCACAGTGGATGATAAGTTAATGACATTATGAAATATTGAATATTGTATGATGTAATCAGATATTCTCTTGGACTGGCAGCCAAAGCTATGGCAGATCATTTAGCAAATCTAGGTATGTCACTGACATGTTTAACTGACCACTCGTCAGATGCTAACAACTCAAAAACGTCAGCCATTTTCTTGAGCATGACTATTAAACTTTACAGTAAAAGCTTTGTATATGTAACATTTATTTGTCCTCCAGGGGGTGGAAATTGCAGTTCACAACAGCAGCAGGGTAAAGTATAGCACACAGAGTTGCAGGGTAATATACAATAATGACAATAACATAACAATAGCAATAGGCGGGCACAATAAAGTCTGATATAAGAAAATAAGTAATTTAAGTAGTCCATTTAAGTAGTCCAGTTAAGTAGTCCAGTTAAGTAGTCCAGTATAAAAACATAATTAAGTTGAGTAGACATATAGACATTTAGACAGTTATTGCACTTGAGGAGAATTACAGTCTTGCAAAATAAATAAATAAATTCCCTCACCTGGGCCAGACATACTGTTTGGTTCTGTCCAGGACCGGACCTGTTTCACAAAGACTAAATTAAAATTCCAACCACACATCATTAAGGCTAGGGGACGAAAAAGAAGGTCTTTGTCTGATAAGTGGAGAGGGGAGAGTGTTTGCTTTTGTAAGAAAGAGGAAGAGGTTGGAAGCTGGGATATAGGTGGGATACCACAAGACTTTAAGGTCACTTTGTTAACCTGTGAGGGTAAAAACAATCAGTTGTTTTTTCCTTCCCAAACACCTCAGCATTGACCCAACCACGGTGATCCAGGTCAGACCCATACCCTGATGATTAATCAATTGATTTGTGGTAGAGGTTCTGATTGATTTCTGCTGACCACCGTGAGAGCTCAGTGGTATGGGGGAGAGGAGCGTAGAATCAAAAGTATAGTCTGGCCTAGCATCTCCCCATCCCAGCTTGTCAAAAAAGGCTCCAGTTCTGAGTCACCTTCCTTTCTCTCTGTATATCCCTCCTCCCATCGCTGTTCTTCCGCCCCCTCATGCAGCACTTCAGCAGAACTCAACAGCAGCGTATTGCAGCTGGCAGAACTGCAGAGGTATGTCAAACAGTCCCCTGTGTCTCGCTGCTCTCCTAGCAACAAGTGAAACACTTCTTTCAAAGAATACTTCAGAATATTTTCTCAAACTGGATGCTTGTATGATGCCATTGTCCATACAGGCTGTGCTTGCCTATAGGTTCATATTCTCCTGTTCTAAATAAGATTCACTTTTGAACTAAAAACAATCTGTTCCAACTGTGCTTGGTGCAGTGTGTGGTGCCTTGAATATAAATGTTCAAAATTAATTTTAGGAGGGAGGACATGAAATTGGGTGTGAATCAAGTCCCTATGAGATAACAGCAAAAATCATTAGTTTTATTCACATAAGATATTGTTTGTTTATTAAACCTAAAAAAACAACAGTTATAAACATTCCCTTTTATAGTTTTTAGATTTATAACACAGTCTGGAGGAGGAGAAAATAATTCTGTTTCATTAGTATGGTAATCAGCTTACATGTCATAGATAAACGAACATAGTGGAGATATGTTTTACACGTCAGCTTAATATGGAGAGAGACACTTTCATCTAACAAACATGGAAACCATGGTATCTTGAAATGGACAATACAAATCTGGTATGGTTTTTATGATGTGATGATATGTGACATTATAGATAAACCGGTAAAAAAAAGCATGCCTTTTCCTTAGAGTATAAGTATTTATTATATTACTGTATTGCAGCACATGCTATGTTTACCATGGGGGGTTATCATTGAAACAAGATTGATGCATTGATTTATGGTATTGATAGTGTCAAGGTTACACTAATCAATAGAAGCACTTCATGACAATGCTGGGGTGAGAAGGGAGCTTATGTTATTATGGGACTGCAGAAGGGGACCCATGTTTCGTTTGGCTGACCTTCTCTTGAGGCACGTATTGGACCATATATCATGGATACTGTTGCTAGCAAATGTATTTCTTCCCCTTGAAACGAGTCCTCTTTTGACCCTTGGATGGACCCATGGGACAGTATTACTTACCACAATGGCTGATAAGTTGTTTCCTCCTCACACCATGTTTTGTTTGTCTTTTGAAGACATTGTTAGCTGTAGTGGATGGAAATCCTTGAGGGTAGGGTGGGTTTGGATCAAATGATTTCTTCTATTTCTTTCAATCAACACAAGACAAAACAAATTTTAGCATACTTAGTTAATTTAATTAGACTGTGCTACACCTAGGATAACAGTTACCACAATTGCATTCTCAAAACCATCCTTGTACATATCTCAAATTAAAGCAATCAATGTAAATAACGATGCTTTAGTACAAGAAGAATGTTTGATGCATTTTCACCACCACATGTAAATAATCAGCGTATTTGTAATTTTTTCACTTATATGGCCACCAGAGATGAAGTACACCCATTATATCCAATTATATCCAGCGACAACCTAACAATCTCATGCATTTGAAATTAGCTCCGGTGCTAATCAAGTAGCAATCAGAAGACACTGCATCAGTTTCACATGTGAGTGGACTGAATCTGCTCACTTTTAATTAGTTTTATTGGCCAAGCGAGAGAGAGCGGGTTTTCTAGATCATTTATTTTTTCTGCCTAAAACATCCAATTATTCACTTTATGCAGCCCCTTTGAGAAGTGCCATAATTCCAGACCCTTTTATCGACCAGGACACTGCACTGCTCTTAATTAAGTTGGATAGCTATTTTCATCCACATCCACACACAATCTATAGTTCTACAATCATTTCCTGACCACACAGTCTCTGAATAAATCTGGAATAATGGAGTCCAGACATGTGAAACACACACTGTTTGTCGCTTTGAATGACCCTTATCGCTTTGTATGTCGTCATGGAAAATAATAAAGAGGAGTGGACGCTGGTAGGTTTACTGCTTTCTCTATCTTATTCAGAATGAATGTTGGGACAGGATATATAATTGAACATGCTGTGTATATTGTTGAAAACTCTAACAAACAAAATATAACAAAGACATTGTGTTTGTAAAAACATATCGCTATGTAAAGCAAAATACAATCCTTCGGGACAACAAAGGCAATACGTTTTACCAAAAAGTAGTCAAACATACAGAAGGTTAACACGAAAAACTGCATGATGTAATTAACAACACACTATTGGTTGTGCTTGTACGTTGTAGATTCCATAATCTTCGAGATTGACAAAATTGATTAGAATAACTTGAGTAATGATGGCATTGATTTGGGAGTTGTAGGTAGTTAAATAAACATGAAAGGCCAGCTGGCAAAAATAATCCCTTCTTTCTCAGAGGATTATGAGGGTGATTATCGGGCAATAAATCAAAGTCTGGCGATATTAAGCTGGCTTGGCCACCTGAGGCTGTCTCCTCTTTCCTTCTCCACTGTTAAATGAGGCAGAGATGATGCTATCAATCCTTCATCCTTATGCATTTCAAAAAGGGTTTTGGACTTTGGTGAAACTGCACCCAACATCATCTCAGTGTATAAGAAGAGCTCTTCTTTACTGTTTACGACACTGGCAAATGTGTATAGCACTAAGAGTCACCCGATGCCAGTGTTTACAGGTACGTAGAGTGTGTTACTGTAACGTTCATTTACCTGAGTTATTGTTGCACTTGACAGTTTGTGCATTATTTAATCATACATATAGAAAGGAAGAATATTGGTTATGGCACTGCCAGAACCATGAGTTCAAGCTAGGTCGAGGAAAAAGAGAATGAAGACAGAATAATGAAAGAAAAACTCACAAGGAGTTTATAGGAGAGTGAGAATGAAAGAGAGTGAAATTGCTAAAAGGTTACTGTGCAATATACTGCTCATCAAATTGTCCACTCTAGCACACAGTGTGTCATCTCACATGAACAGACCTGCAAGAAGTGAGTTCTGTGGATGTCTAGGGTATACATATTGAAGTGCAGATTTTCTCCTGGCCCATCTCACCTGGCCAGCAGCCAAAGACATTCATATCAACCTGGCTTATTGGCTTGTCTTTCTGTCACATCCTGTTCAGGACAATCATCTTATCAGGCAGTACCCTAGGCTATAACAAAAACCATTTGCCCTTTGGTATTTGGTCAAATGTTGCAAAGTGTTTCCAAAATATAACAAACTGGAGATGGGTTATGATAATACTTGACAGCACCAGACCGAGTTGTTGTTACTTCTCAGGAAATGCTGAGCTGTTTGTTTTTGTCGAGATTCATACCTTTTACAATGAAGTCATTAGTTTACATGCATGTCACTGTTTGGCTAGAAACCAAGCACTAACCATAATGACCATTTTTATGAAAAAAGGGATGGCTTGAAGTGTCATGAAACATGTAGGATAATGTGTCTTTTTGGTCTTCTATGTCAGAAATTCACCTGTCCTGCTGTTGAAGAATATAAATGAACGGTTTTGAAGCGTGACTTGTCACTGCTGTCTCGCCGCAGGCCGCTTGGGTACGGCTTAGAACAAGCTATGCAAATAAAGTGACAGGCACCATCAGTGAACACTGGGTCTGTATGATCATTTACAGTTGAATAAATCCTGACTGCGACCAGATAATGAGAGGTTGGGAGCAGTTCGGCGGCTATTGGATCTGTGTCTCATCTAGAAGGAACATCTGAGCAAATTCATCGAACATGTCCTCAATGTCGCCTTCCCCAGTCCATTTTCCTTAGTTTGTCGTCTTTTTGCTATGGCAATAATGACATGCACGGTTCCCGAGTCACATCTCTAATTGGATGTGATGGGGGCACTTTGTCACATCCGCATGTGAGTTATTACTCAAACAATCAGGTTTCCACTTGGTCATGCTGTGTTTCTTCCTGGATTTTTGAAGCATTTGTAAATTGACATTTACATGTGCTGTGCAATGATTCCTCAACTGGTTTATATTATGGTGAAACACTTATGCTACATTTGAACACAGAAACAAAGACAATAAAGATGGTATGAATAGACATATATCTTACTGACATGATTGGTTTCCAAGGAACACGCAACACGTATCTAATAAACATGAAGAACATGCATTTTTAGAATTGTGACATAGAGTCAACAATAATTAACATATTGTTCACATTTAGGGTATTAGTAGGTAATTTTTTTCTTTCTTAAACATAAGGTAATTAATCTTAATAGCTTAAAGCTGGTCAAGACAATATGTTGACAACAGCTCTGTGATTAGCAAAAAGAAAAAGATCAAGAGAGAAAGAGAAAGGGAGAGGTAGACATACAGCAGTACAGTGTGAATAACAGAGCGGTTATCTGTGTGGCTTCACATTGTCTGTTTGGTAGGTTCACACATCCACTCAGCTTCTCACTGAGCAATATATGGCCACAAATCCTAATTTTGCCGACACTGACAGTCACAGTCAACATTGAGAGTTTCAACCAGAGGGGCCAGCGATGAGAGTATGTGAGAAATGTTCCGATCATGGATTCCAGCCATTGGGAGAGACATGACATGGGAGGTTGCTATTAAAGGCATACGTCCAAGGCATAGGCCCCAAGATGAGGGGTCGAGGCAGCGTCAGGGCGAAATCGATGTGCATCAAGGGAATAAATGATCCAATCAGTCACCCGGTCAGCCATATTGAGCTGGTGGTAACAGCTCCTTGCAGTTAAGAGACACATGAGAGAGTGCAGATTATATGAAATATGAGGCCATGACTGCCACTGTACATAACAAAACCTGTCCCTGGCTACGTGTATCATGGGTGTCAAAGGTTCACGGTTATGGAGGGTCAGGTTGGTCATTTGTTTCACTGTTAGGTTGTACTTGCCCCTGGTTTGAGCAGAATCTTTCTGTGCTATGACATTGTTTTAGTAAAAAATAAAGAGTTATAATTTTAGTAGACACTGTAAGATTTCCTTTGTCACTCCTTTTATACTGATTATATTTCCATTTGTTTGTGTAATTGGTCATACTATAAACCCGCTTCAAAACTTTTCTTTGATGTGGCGATTTTGATCAATGTTGTTTCTTCCTGCTCTTCGTGATGGTGCTGAGTAAGCAGAGGATTAACTGCATGCGTTGTTGAAAGTGTAACCTTCCAGTGTCAGGGCTGACACCTCCAATCGTTATGTCAGTGGATTACTTGTATTACTCTTTGCAATACTATGATTTTTCACCCAAAGCATTTTTCCCTCAAAATCACTCTTGTCTGTTAGAGGGCACAGAAAACAACAGATTACACAAGTCAACATGCAAATAGGTTCACAGATGCCCAGGTGGGCCTGGGGAGGTGGGTTGGCTGCTTATCTGGGTGCCTAATTGTGTCTTCTCGTTTTGTCTTCTATCTGCAACACTCACACTCAACAAACACACACACACACACACACACACACAGCCCAAGCTCTCATTGCTCTGTGCCAGTACCACATTTATCTTGATTTCAGAAGCCATACCATAAATAAATACATATTTGGAAAGTTTCTCAGGTTTGTGCTGAGCGCAGACAGTGTGCCTCCGGATGGGGTTGGAGGAGAAGGGATGCAGCAGGTGCAGCTCCAGAGAGATCAGGATGAGTGTTCACAAGGACATGATACTCAGACACCTATGTCAACGGAGGCATCTGTGGACCAGACAGACATTGGTTGTATGTGTTTACAAAGAGGCAGGGTGTTTTTTTGTGTGTGTTTGTGAGGCCAGTGTTCTTTCGTGTTTACAAATCGAAGGGGGTTCGAAGTATTTATACTATATGTGCAATCGCCTATATTTTTGCTTTTGTGCCATCACACACTGTAGGTTTGAGAAAGGGGATGAGTGGCTTAGATAAGAGTGAAACACCCCCTAATGGGAATCTCCACATGCTGCCCTTCACTCCAATTCACCCATATATAAGTGCCTGTCATGCTGTACACATTACTGCAAATGGTGGCCCCATCAACTCCACAGGTTTTTCTATATTCACCACCCCTTGGCATAACCAGTGTTTTTCACATTCCTCCAAGAGGGCCTTAGCCTGAAAAGGGAGCCTGACATAATCAATGCTGTAGTACCATATATTTTGAGGGAACATTTACAATAGTAAGACCAAAACAGGTCTGAAAGGCAACAAGATAAAGAGGTATTCAACAGTATCCTGGCTGCTATGTAAATCCACCTGCTTGTCATCACTCTGTCCTAATTATGTATTATGTATAACGGTGTGATGCTCCAAAGAGCAGCGACAAACAGAGGAAACACTGTCACAAGGAGGGATATGCACTATGAAAGAGTGAGTGAGAGAGTGACGCAGAGAGAGGGAGAGAATGACAGAGAGGGAGAGAGTGACACAGAGTGAGGGAGACAGCCACATAGAGGGAGAGAGCAACACAGATAGAGGGAGAGAGCGACACAGAGAGAGGGAGAGAGTGACACAGAAAGGGAGAGAGTGACACAGAGAGAGGGAGAGAGTGACACAGAGAGAGGGAGAGAGTGACACAGAGAGAGGGAGAGTGACACAGAGTGAGGGAGAGAGCCACACAGAGGGAGAGAGCAACACAGATAGAGGAAGAGAGCCACACAGAGAGAGGGAGAGAGTGACACAGAGTGAGGGAGAGAGCCACACAGAGGGAGTGAGGGAGAGAGTGACACAGAGAGAGGGAGAGTGACACAGAGTGAGGGAGAGAGCCACACAGAGGGAGAGAGCGACACAGAGGGAGAGAGCTACACAGAGGGAGAGAGCCACACAGCTAGAGGGAGAGAGCAACACAGCTAGAGGGAGAGAGCCACACAGAGGGAGAGAGCCACACAGCTAGAGGGAGAGAGCAACACAGCTAGAGGGAGAGAGCCACACAGAGGGAGAGAGCGACACAGGGAGAGTGAGGGAGAGAGTGACACAGAGAGAGGGAGAGAGTGACACAGAGAGAGGGAGAGTGACACAGAGTGAGGGAGAGAGCCACACAGAGGGAGAGAGCGACACAGAGGGAGAGAGCTACACAGAGGGAGAGAGCCACACAGAGGGAGAGAGCAACACAGCTAGAGGGAGAGAGCCACACAGAGGGAGAGAGCCACACAGCTAGAGGGAGAGAGCAACACAGCTAGAGGGAGAGAGCCACACAGAGGGAGAGAGCGACACAGGGAGAGTGAGGGAGAGAGTGACACAGAGAGAGGGAGAGAGTGACACAGAGAGAGGGAGAGTGACACAGAGTGAGGGAGAGAGCCACACAGAGGGAGAGAGCGACACAGAGGGAGAGAGCTACACAGAGGGAGAGAGCCACACAGAGGGAGAGAGCAACACAGCTAGAGGGAGAGAGCCACACAGAGGGAGAGAGCCACACAGAGGGAGAGAGCCACACAGCTAGAGGGAGAGAGCAACACAGAGGGAAAGTGACACAGAGAGAGGGAGAGAGCGACACAGAGAGAGGAAGAGTGACACAGAGTGAGGGAGAGAGCCACACAGAGGGAGAGAGTGACACAGAGGGAGAGAGCCACACAGCTAGAGGGAGAGAGCCACACAGAGGGAAAGTGACACAGAGAGAGGGAGAGAGCGACACAGAGTGAGGGAGAGAGCCACACAGAGGGAGAGAGTGACACAGAGAGGGAGAGAGCCACACAGCTAGAGGGAGAGAGCGACACAGCTAGAGGGAGAGAGCGACACAGCTAGAGGGAGAGAGTGACAGAGAGGGAGAGAGCCACACAGAGTGAGGGAGAGAGCCACACAGAGGGAGAGAGCGACACAGAGGGAGGGAGACAGCGACACAGAGGGGTAAAATAAAGAGGGCATGCAATTCTAATTTGGACTTTACCCCTACATTATGAAGCAGACAAAGCTGACATGAGAAACAAAAAAAGCTTTGCGACAGTGGATGAAGGAGGATCCATACATCGGATGCACGCTGGCATCTCTTTGCCCTGACATCTCAACACAAAAGTGATCGCCTACTAAGTGCAGCTCATCAAATTTCACTGAATCTTTATTTTGACAGTATGTAAAACGGGCTCGTTGATGGGTTAATGTCTGCCTATTTTAGTAATGTGAAGACAACTTTAAATGTAAAACATTAAACAGTACTTTACTGAGGGGTGAATACAAAGATTGAAGGCGACATTACTTTGTAAATCATGAACTTGGAGAGCAAGAGATTGAAGGAAGAAGACAAAACATATTTGATAGAATGTTGCCATGAAAATAATGTTGAAATTAATTAAGGCTTTACATTCACGCTACCAAAGGATGTGTTATTTTATTTTGAATTGTTATCGTGTAGGTTATGTCATCTAGATTACCTGTGTTCTGTTATGTTACAAGAAAATACATCTGCGGTATTATTTGAGGCAATGTTGATTTTACACCAATCTTTGGCTAAGTGCTTCAAGCACATAGCTATTTCCACACAATAACATGCAATTTGTGGATGGAATGGAACTGTTTCAAACAGCTCGGATGGAACATTGGGATTCACCAGCTGTGGAGAGAAGCCACATTGCACCCTTTGATACTGACAGGAAAACAGGAACAAGCTGGAGACATTACTGGCTGTGACACCTTCTGACACCAGGTCATACTATTGGTCGGAATAAGGACTCTGGATACAAAAATCATGCTTCACCCGAGGATTGTCATCATGTCACTCACAATCTGTGGCCATTAACGTGGTTGGACCCCAATACACAATTAAATATATGTAATCTGATTAATCTAGACTCTCTTGACATGTTTACCAAAGTACTTCACTGCCTTAAATGTATGTTTCCCACATTGAATGCATTCTAAACCAACTGCTGCACTGGTATCTTACATTCCCCATAGTTAATTATTTGATGACATATCAAAAATAAAACAAGTTAGTGTTGGTTGTGTACAAAGAGCTTCCTACAAAGCAAAATGTGATCAAATACGAATTTACAGATTACAGTGTTTAACAATATTAATATTCCTTACTGTATGCCTGAAGCCAATCAAACAAGACTATGTTCACATGCTAGCATGATTGAAGTATACTTTGGCTGAATGCAAGGCATGTACTTATTGCAGCCACGATCAACACAGGAGCTTAAACCTTCAAAAATGCAAATGAACACTCAACCATCTGCATCCTGCTATATTTCAATTCAATTAATTGAGTAATTAATATAATTTCTCCACTGTAAATTGCTGCAATCTCTTACGATTAGAAATCAGGATTAATTAGGCCACTGTGAATGGCAATGATCAGTGTCCTAACACAAGTAGACCTCTCTAATGCTCAAGTGATTACTCGCCTTTCCACATCTTGACTCATTTGTGTATGCATCACGAAGAATGCTGGCAATCAATACCTTTTTCAAGATTCATGTCTTACCGGAATAGCTTGATAAGTTACAATCAAAAGACTGGTTAAACATATGCTGTTGTGCTCCATGATTTGTCTCTTCTGCTATACGTTGTGACAATCATTATTCATCTTTAATATTCCATACGAACAGTATGGATGATTGATCCATTAACCTTTCTTACTTTGCATTTAACTGAGATTTCAAAATGACTTCCAAAGGAAAGAACCTGAGCGAACACGTCGGGAGTTTCTGTATCCCACAGCTTTGTACCATTTCCACAGGAAGGTCCATATCTGATGTTGTCATGACGCCTGGGCTGAATATTAATGGTCTGACCAGGTGTAGGTGGGAAGTCAAACTCAATGGACGACCATTAAAACACTATTGATCTTAGTTCCAGTGTGGCCAAATGGAAAATCAAACCGATAACCGTCAAGAGGTCTTATTGGCAGAAAAGCATTCAAATTCAACGTGTCTTGAACTTGAAGCTTAACCGTGGTTAATGTAAATACTGCTGTTTTTGTGGTTGTGTATGATCATAACTCCATTGCTAAACATCACTTTTTGTGCATTTCTTTGTCTGACTGATTTATTTTATTTACAATAACAACCTTGTATTCTGCCACAACTATCGGACAATGAAACTGCAAAAATGTCTTTGGCCAGTAACACAAGTTACTGTTAATGTAACAAGTTGTGTTGTCCATTATTCTACACACAGCTATGTGTGTACCATTATATTACACACAGCTGTGACTCTTACACACTACCTATCTGTATCGGAAAAGTACTTGCCAGTCAAAGAGGTGATACTATACTGAATTACAGTATTTGGGGTCATTTAAGACGTTAATGCATATTCATGACTGAAGACAAAAATAGTGAGGATATGTGATTCTCCTTACTGCAGGCGAAAGCTGAGGATTGTGTCCTGTGGCGTTAAACTGAAGAGCTGTTAGAGAAAAGGTCATTCTGCCACGACTACCATCTTTTTCT
This sequence comes from Neosalanx taihuensis, assembly GCA_030340665.1. Taxonomy (NCBI): domain Eukaryota; kingdom Metazoa; phylum Chordata; class Actinopteri; order Osmeriformes; family Salangidae; genus Neosalanx; species Neosalanx taihuensis. Next base: position 12,935,872 of record CM059290.1, on the reverse strand, counting down.
GCCTGAGGAGAGATCATGAATGGGGGCTGACCTGTAACTCATAAACCACAAGTTTACTTTGGTTTAATGCGGGCACCATTATTTAAGCAGAATCCAGGTTTTGTTTTCCTATTAACTGTGTCCTGTGAAAATACACTAGGTTAGAATTTAGTCCCGGCTCCCATTGCATAGTAGAAAGTTTTTATATACCAAATGGTTTGTCTTTCAGGAAGAGGCGCTGACATTTAGCACAATATTAAAAATCTCATAAAATGTACCCTGTGTCTTAAATCCAGATTTTTATAGCCTTTTAGAATGGCTGGCAGGGTGATAAAAAATTGGAGACTCTTCCAAAACTTCTTTGGCAGATTCCATAATGCACCTCAATCTGATTTTTATGTCTCAAATGTCCAGATGAATGACAATGAATCCTTAAATTGCAAGAACAGAGACCATTGATATTTATAAGAATGGCTAAAACGATATACTAATTTTAGCACCCAGAAATTGACCATGTGTATTGATATTAGCAATGGTTGTTATCGTGTGGCTTCAATTTAACTTGTGTAAACTTGATTACGTCGTTAAAAAACGTTATGTGGTTGTGGAAAACAGTAACTGACCAATTTAGCTTTAGTGGCAGCAGGTGGTATAAATCCTGCATGATTTGATGAATTATTTGGATACGGATGATTTGATCAATGATCTTCAACATTTTACATTGTAAATACACCATTAATGGGGTATTTTACCATTCAGTGTTGACTCATCTGAATGAGATGATTAAACTGATGATCTCGGTGAGCAATATGCAAACATCTTGCATCTCCATGGGTGGCTTGGCTCTTTTAGACAACATGTTTATGTTGAATGATGTCCAGACTCAAATCTGGAATAATTTACCACAAGAGTCTGTGCTGCAGAACTCCATCACCGTATTTTCTTGAAGAAATTGAAAACTACAAACCTTCACTTTGAAGAATGGTACATTTTAATTTTCATCGATTAACAGCATTTCAAACAGCATTTCCATAAATCAACTTGTACCCTAATCCAAGAATTAATTATAGGATCTCAGGGACAAAACTGCAGCCTTCAAGAACATAAATATAGCGTTTGATGTCAATATGTTGCAATTACAAAAGCATATTATATATGCACATTTCGTAGCCATCTGAACTGCAAAAGTACCTTTACCAATCCAGACACCCTCAATTAGTCATCTACAAATGTTGCATTGATTAGTGTTCAACCTAAGTGGTGCTCACAACACTGTACCACATGAATGCAACAAGCACCAAATAAAGAACTGCTATAGATCCCCTCACTGATTAGAATAGAGTGCATACTGTGATGATGAGTGCATATCGCCTCTTTGGCTGGCAGCACACTTTCTTGTTAATAAATCATCATCTTCTTCAAATTATCATTTGCTCAGTTGTAAAATAAGACTAGATAAATATTGAGTGTGAGTCAGATTTGTGTGACTTGATCGGGAATATTATTTCCAAACGTCATCTCTTCAGATTGTTGAAGTTTGTTGTTGCACTATCGTAAACTTGACGATAGCATCTTTGCTACAGTCGCCAGGAACTTGTTGTTGTGTGATGTCAGTTACACTTTAGTGTAACTGACTTTTGTAACTGCTTTTGCTTTGATGGGGAATGTAGATTGTTTTGTACAGCCAAAACATATGTAACATAAACTGCAGTTGTTGTCTCTTTTTTTTCTTTTTGTTAGTACCCCTTGCAAACACTGATAGCACATCATTTGTCAGCCATAGCAAAGTTTTTAGACCACGACAATTTTACTTAGTTCTTTTTGTCAGCTTTCACAATTGTTGAAAAAATAAATTCTCATGGGCTGAGAATGTGTCACTTGTTTGGTGGCAATAGTACTGTCAAATCACAATGATCGCAATGCGACCCGACAATGTGCAAGATGATGAATCCCATTTCTGTCTACCGGTGTGGCTTATCATGGAATATTCAGCCTAGTGGAATTGAAATTCAAGTTTGGAGATGGAGAAAATTGTGAGAGAAAGAGATACTATAAGATAATGAGGTAATCGTTGTTGGGGGGATGCAAACTGCTATGGTCAGTTTAAAACTATTTTATATATGTATTTTATAAAATATATATGTAATTGAATCCCATTTGTGCCACATAGGAGTTGAGAAACAGACAGGTGTACTGCAGCACCTCAGTGGAGAGGTTATTTCTGTTCTAGTTCACCATTAGTTCAGGGGCCCCTGTGCTGGGAACACAGACATCAATCTCTCATGCAGCACCACTCATTCACTAATGAGTGCTCACCTTAAGACGGCCTATCGCCCTGGCAGCAGAGAATACTTCACACTTTGACCACACCGTCTGTTTGTTCGTCGCTGCCTGGTGCGTGTGCATGGCGACTGCTAGACTCTTGTTGACTACTAATTACATTTTTGTCATCTTTTGTCCATGCCTTTGCTCCCACTAATGATGCCTTTGCTGTGTGTGTCACTGTGTTGCCCTCACACTGGGCCTCCACCCATGTAATTAGCAGCCCATAATAAGTATAGTGTCCTCTCTCTTTCCCCCTCTTTTCTCTCTCTCTCTCTCTCTCTCTCTCTCTCTCTCTCTCTCTTTCTCTGCCTCACCTCCTTTCTTTCCAATCTTCAATTGCTTATCAGGCATGTATCCTGTCTTCTTTCAGTATATGTCAATGCAAGACAAAGTTCAAAGCCTTAATCACAGCGCCAGTGCATCTCTGTCCACCTCAACAGTGGCTTGCTAAAAGTGTGTCACATTGATGACAAATGCAGTAAATAAACGACACCCCATATATGTTTCATAACGTCTGAACAAGTTGTATGAGGAGCAAAGCGGTCTCATGTTTTGAAGGAGTTTGTCTGCTAACCAGGGCACATTTTTGCAGGAAGAAATTGGAGCAGAGCAGTATCCCACAGGAGGAGCTCTCATCTCCTTGTCTCCCTGGAGATCTCACCCCTGAACACGCTGGATTAGGCTCCCGATGTTACGAGACGAGACACTTTCAAAGGATTCAAGCAATATACCAAACCAACACCTCTCCTGTTTCTTCTGGGGTTTTAGTTTCAATGTGCGATGAAACGCTGGTGCTTTTACACATTTCTTTTTTCATCACTGGCTCATGTGTTCTTTAGGCTTTTTTGGAGCTGAACTGAGAATGAACTGCACAAATACACACACCCAGACCATACCCAAAAAATCGTCCCTGCCCTATGTGGGCGAATGGAGGAGGCGGAATCGACCGGCACACAGTGCCCTGTTTCTGCGTTCCCGTGGAAACAGCCATAGTGCGATACGCTGACCCTGCTTGGCATGCCAAACATTACCCGTGCTGAGGACCTCTCTCCTTGTATTTCTCCTTCGATCTATCTCCCTCTCCCTGCGACGAGTCTATCCTTCTCTGCTCCCTTTCTTTCTCTTTCTCTTTATCTCTCTTTTTGTCATCCATATTTACATTTGTCTCACCTCCTCCTTCTGTATTCCCTTCACTTTCACTCCACTCGTCACTCCTACTTCCCTCGAAACAGCACTTCTACCACAGAAACAAAGACCACCCCCCCTGCACTTTCCAGGGAAGTGCTCCTCTCTTTCATCTTGGATTCTATTTCTATCTTCTGTAGTTCTATTTTTACAAAGGTGAGAATTGTGGGAATTATGGGATATCATGTCGCTGAGCGGTTAGGGAGTCGGGCTGGTAATCAGAAGGTACCTGGTTCGAACCCTGGTTGTGCCAACATGACATTGTGTCTTTGAGCAAAGCACTTCACCCTACTTTCCTCAGGGAAAATGTCCCTGTACTTGCTGCAAGTCCTCTGGATAAGAGCGTTTGCTAAATAAATAAATGACAGTGTAAATTATGTTTTGAATTACAGCACTGATTACATATCTCCAAAAACAGTAAAGATAGTACATTTGACTGCACTGCATATGTGTCCAGGTCAAAGCTTGTTTTTATGGCATAACATGTTAAGTATAATCCCTATGTGTTGCTGCAATTGCCTCCTGAAATATTGCCTACAACACAGTCTAAATAGCTTTCTTTTTAGCTACATTTCATGTCAATATTCCCTTCAACATAAGCCGTTGTATACAAATAGATTGTTTTGTCACTTTAACAGGAGAACATTGACAACTTTTATTAGAAGGCCACCATTTCCAGTTGTCTGTCAGAACCTGACAAATGGAATGACCGATATTGAGCCCAGATAAGCCAAATGAAACGCCACAGAGTTGAAACCCATTCTGATTGACACAGCGATAACAAGGTGCATAAAATGGTGTGTCAGTGACAGCGTTCTCTCAATTGTCCACCCTGGTTCATTCAAAACGCAGGCACACAAACACTCTTGTTTGCTGAGGACTGGATATATTTGCGACAGAGTGAGACAGATGGAAATTAAGGAACATCACACATCCTATATGACAATTCAATTAGTGAAGGCTGCTCAGCGTGCTTCTCAACATGTGTCAGATATATAAAGCGAGTGGTTGGGCAGACAGCTGTTGTCAGGATGTCAGCGAGGATGCAAAGACAAACGATGCAGCGTCGCTTAAAGCAGAATAACAACTTCAGAGGTGGCACGCAGGGTTAGAACAGAAGGCACATTCAGAAGCTTCTATTTTGCTATTGCGCATTAACCACTGGGAATTGAAAGACGTTCATCTGGCTCAGATCTGCATTTATGTGCCACCCAGCCTCCAAGATCATCACCAGAAACGGTATGCTACCCAAAGTCTGCCATGCTACAGTCATCTTCTATCAAGACAGCATCAATGAGGTGATTCAATTTGGGTTTGGTCCCTTTGCAATGCATTATAAATTAAATAACTAGAACTGTGTCCTGAATTCAGTACAAAAGAGTGCAAAAAGACACTGAGGAGTGCCCCATCTGGTCAAATCATCTAGCTCACAAGCGAGGGTGATTTTCCCAGCCATTTGATAATGACTCCAATCATGGAGTAAGGTGACCTAAAACTGTATTTTTTCAAACTGGATGGTGTGTGTTTTGTGTGTGTGTGTGTGTGTGTGTGTGTGTGTGTGTTGAGTGCAGAACGAGAATGGAATCCCCAAAAAATTGAGTGTCTTTACTTGAGTCTCTATCATTAAGGCGTAAACCTGACGTGAGACTGAGTCTGATGGGCTCTTTCATTGTCTCCTTGACAATGCACAGTGCAGGCTGGGTAAAGAAGTCCCTTTCCTCTGGCCGTTACCCAGAAGATCTCTCCAAATTGAACACCAATCTCAGTAGATGACTTGTGAGAGGAGGGCTTCTGCATCACTGAGACTGTATGCCAACTGCATGTGGCTTGTTTAGTAATAAGGGGGCATTCGTTTAATTTTTTTCATTCATTGTGTGTCATGTATATATGTTCACGTGTGTATTTGTGTGTTTCAGTTCTGTGTACACAGTTGAAGTTCATTGAAGTCATAACCATGGATATAGACCTTAGGAATACATGCAATAGTATGTGTCCTTGTAGATAGCTATTGAAGGCACTCCTCATCACGTGTATAAGTTACCATGGAACATATCGCTGTTCTGTATCAGATGGAAATCGTCCTGGAATTTGAATGGAAAATACCAGAGCAATTGATAGTCATAGCGTGCAAGTGGGTTATTGCTTCAAATGGCTGATCAATGGCTTAGAAATGGACCCATCTGTTTCTGTCAGTTTAAGATTAAACAGGCTGGGGAAAGGTTAAATCAGATTTATAAAAATGTGAAATCCACCACTGCAGCTTGACCTCGAGTATGCCAGCGGGCTCCACAAAAACACTGCAAAACATTTTGAAACACTGCAGACAAAACACACTAGTTATTCACTGCAGGTAGTCAAGTTCCAGATATGTTTAGTTGACCCTTTTGACAGGACAGTACCTGATCTTCCTTCTACAACCATCTGCATTTCTATTCATGTATTGTGGGTTTACAAGCCAATGGTTTGCTTTTCTTTTCTGGTGCTGTAAACTCTGAGGAACTAATGTTTTTATCAATGCAGGTGTTTTGAGCAACAGATTAAGTTTTTCCAACTGAAAGAAAGGGCGTGTCATTGGGCGTGATTCACCATTTCTCATTCCTCACATAAAACAGCAAGCAAAGGCAAAAACCCAAGGCTATCAAGTAAACAACAAACACTTAACACGATGTAGTGACATTGAGCAGTGCTCTGTCATTTGCTAGTCTAGTAAATGCATTTTGCTACTTCTCAATGGAGAATTCTCAATGTCAGTGTATAGCTTTTCACTAAGAGTGGCATTCTCAGGAGCTGGGCTCTTAAGCCTGAAAACAGTTTCAGAGTGCCATCTCGATAGGTGATATTCCAAGAAACAAAGCAGTGGCAAAGGCCTTCAGTGGAACAAATCCAGAGATTTTTATATTATTTCTTGACATCTACAATTCATCGTGCTGTGATTTCTTAAGATTATTATTTTTATTATTACCATCACCTTAATAACTATGTTCTACTTCATCAACCGATGAAAGTATTAAGACCAGGAAGAAAAATCTTAATGGAATCCAGAAATTTTAGGCTGCATAACTTTTCCCTTTATAACAAATAAGTTCCTGCGCCTATTAATTATTCTAATGACATCAATGGTTTAGTTTCCCAATCCAGTCCATTGTAATGTACTATTCCATCATTCTGCAAACATGCTGGAGGTTTTGTTCTTGGAAAATAACTTGGAAGAGCTTCTGAAGCCACTGTATAAAATATACATGTTATTTCCTATAGAATGTGAATGCCGTTATGAAATTACTGTTTGGTATATTAATGTATCTTCCCCTCATATAGCACAGTACTACATATGACAGTCTTTGAAACATTTGCTGTTTCGTAAACATGTGATAAATGTAAGCTTAATTGCAGATTTTTTGCATGTTCTGTATGCCATGATTGTGCTATTGAGACACACTCCATATTTTAGAGCTTTCATTCTCTGAAATTAGACAGGTTGAATTGCAAAGAAAAATAATTAATCGGTGATGCTGACATGAAAGTATAAATAACACAGAAGTGGACTGGATACCGAAAGCGTGTGTCTGAGTCTGATGTGTAAGTGCTATGTCTGGAACAACATCTGGGAATCCTGTGAATGCTAAATAACATACTCATGAATCAATTACACTAATAAATGTCCTCCTAGAGGTGAAAATGAAGAGCAATCGTTTTGAATTTATTTATCTCTAAACAAAACTTGACAGACTTCCTTACAAGGCACACAGTCTTGTAAAAACACCAAGCCAACCGCAACTAGCAGCTGCACATTTGAAGGTCAGGTCTTTAGAGGCGGGAGCCTCCAACACACTGTGCCAATTCATTAATCTAAGGCTCTGAGCAGGAACAAAATGTATTTGGGTGATGAATGTCCAGATCAAAGGCTTATACATCCCCAAAGGCATGAAATAAGAGTAGAGAACCCTCCCATGCTGAGGCAGACAGAGAGCATGGTACCTGGGAGTCTTTCACACAGTTGCTGGATGAAAGCTCTAAGATGCCCAGATGTAATATATTTTACACAGCTGTCTGGCAACAGGTTACCAGTGCATTAGGGCTCGTTTAGAAAGCTAAAGTGATGTCGTGTTTTACTAGTGTTTTTAAAAGACCTAGTGTGGTCTTTAAAGTAATGGGCCCTATTTACACAATCTGAAACGCAAGGGTCAATTGCAAAACGCAAGTAACTTTGTGGGCAAGACTCTGGCGCTTTTGCTTTTATACCGCCAGGACAAATGTCTCCTGCGCCCGGTGCAAAGCTAAAGTGGGTTGGTTTGAAGTAGCTTAATTTGTCATAGGTGTGGTTTGGGCATATACACCGATCAGAAGCGTCAGAATACATTCCCTTTAAATGCAGAAGCGCTTGTTCCACGGCGGGTTGCTGGTATAACAGCGGATTTACCAGGTGCACGCCAGAAGCGGTTCATAGCCGCACACCGACATTCTCGTCAAGGCCGTGAAAGACAGAAAAGTTACATTTTATGGGGATGGTAGATATGCAGTTTGCCTGAATGGTTTTTGGCCTCAATGCCTGATCTTGTTGTAGCATACATTAATTCAAACACAGTGAAACCATTACATAGACACTGTCAACTGTGTAACTAATATCATGCTTTGTAAGAAGAGTTGATTCCGATTGGATGAATGGATGTGTATTCACTTCTGTAAACGACAAACCTGTGGATGCAATTGATCATTTATACTGTACCTTTTCCGATCATTTATACTGTACTATGTTCCACTTAGTTATACACATCAGTTTCAAATAGGCCATTAATAAACCATAGCAAGTCAACACAGCATATGCTAAAAAGCTCTGTCCCCTTGCTACAATTTTTACATTTCAACATTGCTTGAAAAAAATCCTTCTTGAGATTTATTTTGTTCAGTGAGTGCCAGCTTGTAAACCTACACTTTCTCTGTATAACAAGACTCTACTTGTGCCTTTCTGCATTTTTAAGGGGCCTTGTTTTGAACTCCACAGACTTCACTGACAGTAGACTGCTTGATTCAACCAGACAAGATAATGAAATCTGTGTTTTCCTTGCCAGATCTATTCTCTATAATTTAGTGTAACAATTTAGTTTCCGTCTATCCCTTTCAAACCACGTCACTAATGTTGCAGTGCTGTTCACGAAGGCACATGGGTCCAACCATCTGCTCGCGCCATCGTCCTGCCTGAGGCACCCCTCATTTGAGCGACACTGCAAAATGTCTCTGTCCCTCCAGTTTATTTCAGTCCTTTCCTATCCGTCTTTCTATCCCCACCTCGTAGCTCACCAGACTGTTCTTTCTTCTTCTTCTCCAAGTCAGATCCTCCAGGGACGCCCATGATGAAGGAGAGCAGAGGTCATGTTTCCCCGGGAGGAGCCCAGTTACATGGAAAGAAGTTTCCAGAATAATTTGAGCATGCAGGTTCCTCTGACCAGCTCTCTGAGGGACTGGACGTCTGGGCTCTTGGGGGGTTTACCTTTCAGCCATGTTCTCAGTCAGACTTACCTGAATGTGCCTTTAGCACTTCACCCATGGGCTTTGTGTATTTAACCTTTCTTGCAGTAAAACCATGGAGACAAAAATATGCTCAAGATGCAAATGGAAGAACACAAGTCTACACACATTTTCAAGGATAAATCTATTATTTTCATGGCTTTTGCAACATCTTGTAGGCTTGTAGGCTGAAGTTTACAAGCACAATATCTAGATGAAATTAATTACTATAACATTCTTTTAAAAGGTTTTCCTCTGAAAGGTTTATCAATCAGTAATGAACCTATGCAACGATAATGTGCTTAAGATCTGCCACCCGACATCCAATGAACAAAACTTTTGTTATTGTGTGTTATTGAGCTTGCAGCACATGCATGGTCGTCGGCCAATGTTGGACCTGGTGCCAGTGAACATCGATCTGAGACGGTCTACCAGTCCTGGATCTGGTCGCCAGTTAGACGTCGGTCTCCCTGATGGACAAGGTGCAAGGTTCCGGTCCCTTTCCTCATCCTCCTGCCTGTGATGCTGCACCAATCATGGGCCCAAGCCCTGTGGCTGCCTAAACTGACGTTGAGCATTGAGTTTTGTCCAGTCTTTCTGGGAGTTTTTCCTTGTCTTCCTTGAGGGTTTAGGTCGGTTGAGGGGCAGTTCTATGGGTATATGTGAAGCCCTTTGTGAACTGGATATGTTCTTGATTTAGGACTTGAGTTTGGAGTAAAAACTCCCAACAACTGGACAATCATTTAGTGTTTTGCTGAAGACCTTGAAACAGATCTGGTCCTCATGAGTATTTCTGGAGGACAGTCTGTGCTCTAGACAGAAATGGCTACAAAGTGTTGCGAGGCTACAGGTGTATTTCATGCTTGAGACCTGTCTCAGAAAGAGGAATATATTCTGCTCTGTGACACGCTTGCGTTTTGAAGGCTTTATTGCAGGAGTTGTCCTTCAGGTCAATATAAAATGTGTTGTCCTCAGACTCTCCTGCCCAATACTTTCTAATCCTCTTCCACCAAGTGCAAAGATGGATAAAAGACTGTACACAGTAGATTGTCGTATTCACAGGTCCACAGGTTTTCTGCTGCAAACATCTTTAGAAGTCAGAAATCTGATTTGGGGGTTTAACCATCATACACACTACCGGATTGCAATCCTCCGGTAGTAGCGCATCCAATTCTCTTTTGTAATTTTGGCCCATGCCACAATAGAGCCCGTAACCAGAGGTTTGTATGCCACAGGTGTTGGCACCTTCCTAAGGGGCAGAGTGTGTGACTGAATCATTCATTCATCCATAAGGCGTGTCAGGAAACAATAGGGCAGATCCCTGAATAATTTTCACATCCTATTTTCTGGATAGGAGTAGGCTATTGTTAATGATTTAATGGAATGGCGAGCAAAGGTCCACGCAGAATCACTAAAAGTAAGTGGAATAGGGGAAGTTTATTGTGTGTTCATTGTTCCCCGTGCAGCTGAAGCTTGTGCGCATGGCGTTTATGCTGTAGACGGAGGAGCCATCCATGCTGGGACTGAGACCATAGGGCACTGTCTGACCAAATCTAATTAGTTGATGCACTTCATTCCATCAGAGTTTGGAGAACTATCTATCATATTCAAGAGGACAAACAAAATACAGTAATCAGGTAAATTAAACACCCAGTGCCTCTGGTTAAGGATAGATCATTTCTGCGCGATTATTAATTTATTTTGTGTTCACTACTCTTTATCACGGGGATGTGCTCTTCCGATGGCCAGACCTGATGATAACAAGATGGAGGCAAAATGCTGAGACAGCGTCTCTGAAATATAGAGCGCAAGGTCCTTTAAATTCCACGATGACATGTCATGTATCCTAGTGTGTCATGGGGAAATTTAATCAGGAAACCTAAGAATCATTGTTTGATGTGCATATTTTTGTATCAGACACTATCCTTTTGAAGGGCACTCTTTTTTATCTGTATTTTGGTTTGTCAGAAGTAACATATTGCGCAAATATTTGTCCCTCTCTGTGTTGTAGGTGTCGGTTAGGACCGTTTATCCTCCACCTTCAGCTGAAATTGAATCTATTCCTTACAAGATATCCAACTCCTCAACCTGGTTGTTTCTTCACATAGTCAAAAACAGGATTTGCATGTTTTGGGAAGCGGAGGGGAGAATCTGGATTAAATCAAGATAAGCTCATTAACAAATGTGAGCTGTAGATTTTTAATAAGATTAATAGGGTAAGGCTGAGGCTGAGCCATATCTTGCCTCCCAGGAATTTCAAATGTACCTCCACAAGATACCCCAGGTGATTAGCTACACCAACTGTGTATCTATTCTGAGTGAACGCAACATAATTCCACACTTAGGTGACGCGGAGGTATTAGTTGTTGAAACCTAAAATCAACCCACCGGTCCATTACTGTCTTTTGACGCAGTTCATTCATGTACAGCTGCATGCCCTAATGATGCATTGATATTTGTCAGAGTCTCTACACCCACGCCCTGCTACTGGCCACTTTCATCTTCTGAAACCCACCAAAGAAGGAATCTCTGTCGTGCAATAGCATACATCATGTGTACTGTCCTATAAACCCACATTGATAGGCAATACAGAGGTCTTTCTTGAAAAAGGCGCCAGACTACCTTGGAATGTTGACCTGTCTTACACAGGGCTGTGTTGACATCTTAATATTGTGCAGCTGGTAAATAATTGAAATGGACTGCTACTCGGCCATTGGAATGATTTGAGATTGCTCGTATGAATCACTGCTTATCTCCATAACGAAATGACTCATTCTGCTAATGCTGCGTGTGTGTGTGTGTGTGTGTGTGTGTGTCTACACACTCTATCAGCTCCCCTACAGGTCACTTAGCCTTCAAGGGTCTCAGCATATATTATTCATGTTATCTAAATAATGCAGGTTCATGGTACAAGAATGGGAGGACCCAGAAAGGAAGGCTGGATGATAAAAACGAGGCTTTGGGCCAAGATAGGGATGGCAGAAAACAACATTACAGCTGATTACATCCAGGGGGGTATACCTACTAAAGTGATTTGAGATGAATGCACTGGACATTGATGACTCAAACGCATGCATCCCAACGAATGGTTGAGCAAATCAGTATGAGTGTCATTTCCATGAACGTTTGGGTTTATGTCAATAATTATGCACTGAATTCTTGTTATTTTTCCGTGATATTGGATCCTCAAATGAACCATTTCCATGTGCTCAGGATCATAACGGAAGATGTAAAATTTAAGTTTAACATTGTCAGTCAGGTTAAGCTTCTACTAGAGTAATTTTGATTTATCTATAAGTGCATTTAGCATTGTATCACTAGCACACCTCATTAATTAACCATAATTCTCTAGCTTATGTTATTTACTTTAGTCTCTCCTGAGGCAAATGTCTCCTCTCTGTGGATTGAACCAGTGTTTGGAAAAGCGAATACAGCAAGTGAATAAAAGGCACCTTGGGACTGGATGAAAGAAAGCGAACACTCCATTTCATGTAATAAAGATGATGAATACACATCAGCATGATACGTCTTGGAGTTTGACTAGCATCCCAAAAATCTATACTGCTTGTACATTGGACTAGTTGCAAAGGAATGAAAGGGGAATTATATAAATGTATACTTCTTATTAATTTGATGTAGCTGTCGTCACCTCACTGGTGTTAGGGTTCGTACTGTTAGAGAGAGAACATTCCGCAATACATATTAATGTGGTTTTATTCAGCCCACACATGTTCTCCTTAACACATGAAAGCACTTTTTGCTTTTTTTTCCATGCCAAGAAAAGGGAAGTTTGTATACTGTGTGTCTATGAATGATGCACATTCTTCTGATAACTTTGAGCTAATCGCAGCAATCAAATTAAGACATTTCAATCAATGCCCCCCCTTTACAACCTGGTATCTTGGCAAGCAGACAGCTACATGTCATTTTGGGTGTATGCAATAATGACTGCTAAAAGGGAGAGTATTTTTTGCTCAGAAACATACTGCCTGAGATAACAAGTGAGAATCCAAGGCCATTTTAATGAATTATGTCACCACTATTATTATCAGTCAAAGAGCAGGAATTTGTCAGATTTTCAGTAGTTTTTTATTGAAATCTTTTTAGGGTTGGGGGGTGGGGTAAAGGGTCTCCCAGTGTACTTTGAGCAGGACCAAAATTATGCACAATAATTAAACTGACTAGGCAATATATCTCAAGACTTCAGAATAACACACTGGACAATATGAGTATGATGCATTGTGATTTTAGTCTACAGCATATTAAATATATATATATAAAAATAACATATTCATATACAGGAGCATAACAGGAGCCTAACCAGGGTTGTTTGTATCACCGTATGTAATATGAAACTGTGCTGTGGTGGCTGCTTTTGGACTGTTGCAGAACCTACATTCTCTTCCTACTGATGGACAACTCAAAAACCTTTAGTTAAAGTATGGGGGCTGATAGGACATGGACAACAAGTGTGTTTTCCTACACTCAAGACAAATGTGCAGTACTTACATGTGCAGTGAACAATATATGGAGACTATGAATACCAGTATGTGTACTGTACAAATCTTCCAAAGCTTCCCTCGTCTTTTCTCAGATTTATTTACAGAGCTTGAACCCAGGAGTGCCGAACCCAGGAGTGCCTTAGATGCTAAAGGGATTAGCTACTTTTCTATATATTGTGACCAACCAAGCACAATGATGGAGGAACTCCACTCCACTGGGTGATGGGTTCATGCCTGGGTTAGATTTGTTATATGATCTTTGTTGTTTTGGTAAATGTAATGTAAGTTGTCCTCTTCATATACTTTGTATTTTATTTTTAATCAAGGTTAGGAGTCAGGGTACAGAGTCAGGGCACAGAGCCAGGGCACAGAGTCAGGGTACAGAGTCAGGGCACAGAGTCAGGGTACAGAGCCAGGGCACAGAGTCAGGGTACAGAGCCAGGGCACAGAGTCAGGGCACAGAGTCAGGGCACAGAGCCAGGGCACAGAGCCAGGGCACAGAGTCAGGGTACAGAGTCAGGGCACAGAGCCAGGGCACAGAGTCAGGGCACAGAGCCAGAGCACAGAGCCAGGGCACAGAGTCAGGGCACAGAGCCAGAGCACAGAGTCAGGGTACAGAGCCAGGGCACAGAGTCAGGGCACAGAGCCAGGGCACAGAGTCAGGGTACAGAGTCAGGGCACAGAGCCAGGGCACAGAGTCAGGGTACAGTTAGGGGACAGAGTCAGAGCATAGAGTCAGGACACGGTGTCAGGGCAGAGCCATGGCACAGAGTCAGAGCATAGAGTCAGGACACAGAGTCAGAGCATAGAGTCTGGACACAGAGTCAGGGTACAGAGTCAGGGTACAGTTAGGGCACAGAGTCAGAGCATAGAGTCAGGACACAGCGTCAGGGCAGAGCCATTGCACAGAGTCGGGCATATAGTCAGGACACAGAGTCAGAGCACAGAGTCTGGACACAGAGTCAGGGTACAGAGTCAGGGTACAGTTAGGGCACAGAGTCAGAGCATAGAGTCAGGACACAGAGTCAGGACACAGAGTCAGTGTTCCACAGGTGAAGCTTGTGAAGCTACTTTTTTCAGTAGAGGGATGTGATCACAGACTGAACTCAGGAACAGATACTATTCACTCAATTGCTCAATGAACAAGACTCACCTAACCCTTGACAATATGAAATTTACCATGCAAACATAATGGCTGAGTCCTAATGAAGTGTACATGAAACCTGTTAATGTTCCAGTTAGTCATTGGGTTTCTTATGGGGTAGGGGGTATTGGAAAACACTGTGCAGTCCAGGTGTCAAATATATAATGGAGCATATGATGAACATTACCTCTGAAAGATTGTATGATTGCTTTAAAATAAACATTCAGATGTATACTGCATTTTGAGGTATTGTCGCAGGTATGTACTGTGAGCACAATATAATCCATAAAATGTAAATATATTTTCCATTAGACAAGGAGCTTGTTTACATGTGAATTGGGATGTATAAAGCGAAATGTGCAGAGTGTTAGCATGTGCAGTGCTAATAAAGCGTAGAGAAAATGATGTATGGAGATCTCCGGTAAATTATGTATGCACATGTTATTTCATGGATTGTAACACAGTTTAATACATTTACCCTCAGGAATTCAGAAGAGTTAGAGCTCCACATAATTTAGTTAGTCATGACATCCCTACAACCATATAAACAGAAATGACCTAAAGCTTAGAAAGT
This sequence comes from Neosalanx taihuensis, assembly GCA_030340665.1. NCBI lineage: Eukaryota > Metazoa > Chordata > Actinopteri > Osmeriformes > Salangidae > Neosalanx > Neosalanx taihuensis. The sequence goes on along the minus strand of CM059290.1, from coordinate 12,920,661 downwards.
AAACATGTGAATGTACAAGTCTCCTTGGATTTTATCGAACTTTTACTGTCATTCTGCTTGATAACCAAATTATCGATCTGATATGAGCGTTGAAGCTTTTCACCAAGCAAAGCACACTAATGGAGGAACTCCACTTCACTGGGTAAGTGGTTCAACCACACTACCTGCTGGTTTTATGTCTTTTGAAATGTCCCTTTTTAGTTATTTGATTATTTTGAATGAAATTGCTGTTTGAATACATTTTGGGGGGGGGATTATTCTAAATGTAAAAGGGCACTAAATGAGTGGCTTGCTTTTAGCATTGATGCTTGCTTAAGTAGAGCGTTGTAAAGTTGAAATATACAAAGAATGATAGATGAGTTCTAATGAAGTGTCTTGATGATTATTGACTGAATCAAGGACCAAAAACAACCTCAAACACAAACAAAGCTAACCCACTTGCGGTGCTGAAAACTCAAGCTATGCTCTGGCTTGTCTGTTCCCTGGCTTCTGGTGCGAATCAGCCTTGTCTCACTTTTACTCACTTTTGTTTCAGTGTTCCAGTGTGCAGCCTCTTTTTCATTGCAGCAGTCCAGATGTCGAACTATAGCTAAACAACCCACCAGGATGCTGGTGCTTCATAGGGAAGCACTTCCTCTGAGGCCTTATCTGTCCAGAACCAGGTGGCGCAGAGAACCAGAGGGAGAGGGGAGGGGGGCGGGGTGGGGTGGGGGTGGGGGAGCTGGCAGACGGGTGAACACACAGACAAGACCTGTTCAAGACAAGTCTTCAAACCACCAGTGGGTGATATGAAAGGTTTTGAGTGACTTACAGAGATGCAGAATGACTAATGGAAGCATGGAAACACACTGCATACGTGCACACAGAACACACACACAGGTGTCCACATCCATGATCAGTAAGATTCTTGTTCTCTTTGCCAAGTCAGTGGAGAAGTGGATTTTTTTTTTTTTCCATCCTAGATATCGTTTGACTTTCCAGATACAGCTGCATGGTGTTTAAAGCCAGCTGTTCTCAGTTCAGAGAAGCAGATGCTATATTTCTGCTTTCTAATTATATATTACTGTAATCTGCCCAAACATTTCAGTAGTGCCAGCAACTGAATAATAACGGTGAATAAAGAAAGTTGTTAGATATTTAGATATTAAGGATTTTCTCAATTGTATGTGTGTTGCAGGAGTTTTGGTCTTTGGACTTCAGCCATAATAGATATCTGACAAATAGCAGCTGGTGTGGTAATGAAATAATAGCCTTCTCCACTTACACATTGATGGTAAGATTAATTGGTGGGCAATATATTATTAGCCTACCAATTACCAACATATATCATTTGTTTGTAGCTCATTGCTTCTTCCCCTGAAAGTCAAAACAGAAATTTTGTAACAGAGCTCTGATCATTAATCTCTTGCAACAAATGTGCCTTGTGACCCGCACCATTTGTATGTGCAAGCCAGCACTTAGTCATTTCTTGCTTTCAGACTGTTTACAACTCTCCTCATTTTTCATTAATCTCTCACTGTCTCAGGGCTAACAGACGCAGCCAGGGAAGTTTAGAACATCTGTGATATAGTAGCTCTTTCTGAAAAAAATGTTTGTTCGCACTTTTGGATGGATCCATTTTTTTTATTTGCATGTCATTTTTTTCTGTCATTAGTTCTCTTATCACTAGTCCACATGTATCCTGGACATTGGAGTGCAGAATACCACAGCCAGCACTGTATATCTCCACGCATCCACAGATCTATACATTAGAAAGGATTTGGTTGAGGGCAATTATTACCGGTAGTGGCATATGTTAGACAACACAGCCTGGCTGGAGTAAGCTGGAGGGAGGATTTTGCCATGGCTGCAGAGAAGGATGGCGAAGGAGGAAGAGAGAGAGAGAGAGAGAGAGAGAGAGTTGCATTTCAAGCCTTTAAACAGAGTGCTTTTTCAGGGCAAGCCCTTTATCGGTAATGTACAGGGCAAGACCACATCCAACTCATTGATGGGCAGCAGTAGCAGCAACAGGCACAAGCTGCCAAGACCAAATTCAATATCTCAGGAATGTGACGGAAATACATGATTTCTACTACTCTGATGTTACAAAAATAAACCAAGATCTCTACTATAATATCACCATTTAGAACATGTGAGAACTCCACTTGCACCGTCATACATTAACTACAGATTTCACATACTCTAGCATCCACAAAGAGATTTTTCTAGTACTAGGGATTGCAATAGCGGCCACATGGTCTGCTCATTGGCCGCATTTTTGGGGTTTACACCATGGTTTACACTCCATGCTCAGCTGTTGAGCAGCATGGCTGCCACTCAGCCAATCAGAACATCACTCCACAAAGCAGAGCTGACAGCTCAAAGGAAGAGAAAAAGGCCTTGAGCTACTTAGCGGGTGACATCTTGGCTCCAGCACCAGAGATATTCAAAACTTGTTCTGTTTAGTGGTTAACTAGCCTTAGCTGCTACTCAGGGCAAAGCATGGATCCCTGTAAGAGAAACCCTCAGTGGAGGTTGACTTTGGTTCGGTTTTGAACATTCTTACCTTTATAGATTATGCACATGGAGTTCTGTAGAAGTCTACAGATGCTCTTCACCAGCAACATCCAGACCTGATTCAACTGCCTCTGTTGCACCCCTGAACACAGGGAGAAAGAATCACGAGAGTGATTTAACAGTGTTTCTCTCTTGCAGGAGTTTAATGCACTTCATTAATTGAACATAACTGTACAAACAACAGCGCAAGTTCACATGTACAGAAAAAGTGTTGTCTCAAAATACAAAAAATAAAAGTAGCTTCAGCTTAATTTATCATGTTGGACCAACTGCAAAACGTCTCACCAATATATACATCACAACAAAACAACATTAGCAACTTTTACCTGAACACAGGGAGAGAGTGATTTAACGGTGTTTCTCTCTTGCAGGAGTTTTTTGCAATGAGGAGAAACAGCGCAAAACCCCTAGTGGTGGGTGACAGGCATTACCAATCGATATCGACAACAGAATTCAGGCTTTCCAGAGGATCACTGATGAAAGCATCAGAAATACAGTAGTTCAAACAAAATTATTGTTTTTATGTTTATGTAAATTAATATTTATTGGAAACATTTTTTAACTGTCTTTTTAAGCCTGAACTCACTTTATAAATCAAATAACTGTATCAAAGCAAATGGGATTTTTTTTTAGGGACATGTAGTACCATTCTCACCTATCACACCTCCAGTGGTCACACAACCATTCTGGGAGACATTCTCCAAGGGCTGCAAAGTCATCCACCCGAAAAGTGTCTTCACAGACTTTGACACAGCAGAGGGCTCGTTTCATCCCATCTTCCAGACACACGGCCTTCAGCCCCTAAATCAATTCCGGCCCTCAATTCACTTTTCACACATGGAGGGCCAACATCATCCTAACATTAAGATACCACCCCAATTCAACGATTAAACAGAACACACACACACACACAAAAAGAGTTGAGCAAGTTCCTGCCCTCAATCAGAACTCCCTGACTCTCCTCCACTGATCTCTCTCCCGTTATCATTATCCTCCTCCCAAGTTTCTGCTGGCCGATTTACTCTTGGATGGCCTCACTTTTAGCAACTGGCATAACCACAGTGGACAGTAATGGCTGGCAGCACGGGTCCTGCTCCAGCGCCATCCCAGGCAGCAAGTGGCTGTCCACCCTCAATCTCCATATTCGTCTTCCAATGACTCCCCGTAGGCTCCCTGAATCTCCTCCAACCACAGCCACATCGCTGCAAAGTCTGCTTCTCCCCTTCTTTCTTCTATGGAACCAACGTCTGAGTAACAAGGAAAGTGATACTGCTCAAGACGTCCAAAGATGTCAAAGATGTAAGTATTTAACAAATCAATGTACTATTATTTCATCTTTGTTTTCATCAAACCTGATGTATAACAGACCATTTGGACAACAAAAGATAAGTGCGTAACACAAACGTTTCTTAGTGTGATCTCAATTACTGTCTTGACGCATTTTCCATTGAATGGTGTCATCGCATGGCTGTCAAATTAGCACTTTATCTATTTGTTCTCTTCCACCAAATTGCGTGTCTGCCTTTGAGTGTTTCCCTTTCCTCCGATGTATCTCAAAGATGGATTTATTCCAGGTCTTTTTCACACAATTAGAAAGGACTAATTACACCCAGACTCTGTCTGGTATAAACTCATTACCCCTCTCTTAATGAGCATGGAGAAAATCTCTCAGAGCTTCCCTCTTTTATACCTCGCCTTGCTTCTGGCACATTTTAACACGTACCAAAAATCGAATGGCCGTAGACTCAAATACAGTAGCGTGTCTTTCTATGTGTGTGTGTGCACTGCAGCCTGGAGTAATGATTGGTCCATTGGGCTTGATTCCCAGATTGATGAATTACAAAAAGGACCGATGGCATTGGGAAAGACAAGGAGGAGAGATTATCAGTGTGTCAGCAGGGTTGTATAACAACACGTGAAGCAGCAGCCTAAGAAGAGGAATACACTTGTCAACAGAGTACACTTCAGTGGTGATCTGTGCTTTCTGTCACCAAAGGCTACTTTAGACAGACAGTGTATGAATGCTGGATGACACTGCATGACAATGAAAGGGACCCACGTGTGAATGGGACTCTGACATGGCTCATGAGTTCCTCCATCCCTCTAAGAGGTATGAAGAGAAATGAGCATGGTAATGGCCTGTTAGGGACTCACCAGTGGAACCGCGAAGCATGGCTGTCCATTTGAAGAGACTGCTGTTCAGAATAATAATTATGACATGCATGACCTTGATCAGACGGAATGAGGTTGGCATCAGTCAAGACATTGTCAGTAGAAGCATGGGCTGTGTGTGCACGTCAGACAGTCATTACCATGTAGTGCGCCGTGTCAACAGTTCCATTCCTTCCCGTGGTTTCTCTGGCTGTTGTCGATTGAGCACAACACCACGACTTGAAAATCAAGACTCCAGTAGATTCCCATTCATTTTTGTTTTTGGGTCGGGAAATTGTGCAGTAATAGAGAAGCAGGTGTTGGGTGTGTTATTTAATGTTTTAACACTCTTCCATTGCCAATGGATCCAAATAAAAGTGTGAGCCAAGCACATACTTACTATATACTCCATTCACCCACACATACACATAAGTCTGTGACCTTGCTTTTAAACTGACAGTACAGTATGTTCTCAGTAAGGGTTGTATTGAGTCAGGTGTTCTTATTGTGGAACTCAGTGGTGGATACCATTGGCTGGATGACAATAAGCCTTACTGCTGTAACTATAGCAACTCAGGAGCAACGACCACATGTACTGTGTAAGGCTGTATGCACCTAACAACGTCATGTTATGCATGTCAAAATAAAATGTTTCATTGTAATAATCCCACAGGAATTAATGGTTAAATCAACGTCTAATATTTACAGTAATTTAACAAAATGTTACATCTAAATTCATGGTTGTCTTAAACCTTCCATTAGAGTTTTTTTTTTGTCAATTCTTACATGTATTACATCTACCGTGCATCTTTGTGTTCTATTAAAGGGTTAAATGTTTCCATAAGGTTTTCCCCCAGTTCCTACCCAAATCAGGGCTCCTTGTTACGTAATATTTGCTAACAATAGACTTCAAGAGATTATCTGGAATCATAATCTGCTTTTGTGATTTATTGAAAGTTTATAAACCTTGGTGTGAGAGTAACCAGCATTTGGGTCTTCCATGAAGTGTGTCCAGATATCAGCGACTACGAAGCAACTACGATATCAGAACTTTCTGTTGGTTGACGTGGTTTAAGGCATAGGGATGTTTTGCCAGTTACTGGAGAAACATAGCCATAGTAAAGTGTATGAATCATACAATTATTTTAAATAAAAATGCACGTTATAAATATCTCAACAGATTGTGCTGCAATTAAAATGAATAATGGCCATCATTTTTCACACTTTTCCGGTTTGTATCAATTTTGGTAATATGACTTTTGACAAAGGTGATAGTACTAATTTCATAATCATTCCCCATGCAAACTCAACCATTTACAAGAGCATTACTCGTCATAAACTTTTGTAAACCCTGTAATTATGATTAACTGAACAAGGAAAGGGAAGTAATTGTTCTGTAGCATTCAACTGTCATGGCCTTTGAAAGGGAATGATTTAATGTTCACTGAATGATGCACTGTATGTTCATCCATCTTCACCAAAAAACAATTGAAAAAAAAAGAAACAAATCAGACCACACAGAAAAAACAACAATAGTTTATTTTTAACCTTATTTTGTGTATGAACTACAAACTCTGTTTTCTATAATCGATCTTTATATTTTTTAAAGGTCATGAAAGTATGCTTACATGGAAATCAATTTCTTATTCTTTTACACCATGTTTTTCTTTTTCACTTTTAGAACAGTTTGTTGGCACATGTAAAATCAAATTTAAAAAGTTTTTGTTTTTATTTTTGTTTTATTTTCAAAATGTATTTTATATAAATCTACCACTAGAACAGCATTCCCTCTCAGAGAAAAGAAAGAAAAATAAAATGAAAAAAATAAAATAGGAAAACATTGAATATTGCTCCCACCCAAAAAAAAGATACTGTACACATAAGATGAGATGGTTTGACTAAATGTCAACAAATACACAAAAAAGTAAATGATGAATAGACTGTTATTTCAAGCTACTTAGATCAAACCCCAGCACTGTCAACTCAAACACTGACTAAAAGCCACACATAAGGATTGAAAACATTGTTTACTACTGCTAAACCCCATACATACTGTCAGGCATGTGACAATATTGCAGGTACGTGACATGTCTACTGTGCCTTTTGGTGAAGTTCTTCAGTATTGGAAACCATTTTAGAAATGTCAGAGAAATCAAGTACTATGTGATAAAAAAATATAATATTACAGTTCAGATACACTAAATACAATGAGCCAGTGTGTTTCAGATTGGAGTAACTACTTGTAAATCAGGGACTGATTGGCCTGCTGCCTGATGTTGATCAGTGGCAATAGATACTATATTCTGTTTTGTGTGACAACCAATACAAAATAGAATGGTTTGCTTTCACCTTTCAAGACTATTTCAAATCGATACCATAGCATTACTCTTCATGAACTACAAACAGAACAAAGTAAAGATGGACAGATGCATAACCTTCCTTAGACGTTTGACATTCTGGAGGGAGTAAGTAAAAAATATATAGATCAGCAGTTCACTTAATCTATAAAGAGACACCTGGGGCATCTGGCTATGTCTTAGATGTGAAAGGTACCTTCTTGGTCTCTTTATTTACTAGGCCACTTTTTCACCGTGGGGGCTTTTGAAACAGCATCCAGGGAACGGGTGAGCCTGAGGCAGTGTCCACCCAAAGCCTGGGGGTTGCATCCATTAAAATGGAAATGGCGTTGCTGCTAAAGCGATGGGACGCAGCTGCAACCTGAACATCTGCTTGCCGCCTGACACCGCGTGCTTCATCCCAAGCCCCTCACAGCATAAGCTCTGGCACCGTCTTCTCTCCTATCTGAGGTTGGCACAGGCCTTGTGTGAACCGAGGGAGGACGTGCCCACATGTGAATGGGGCACAGATAAAGGACAATGGGCTCTCAGCTGGAGCCAGGGTCTTCCCCTCTCACCCCAGACCCGTGGCCTGCCCACATGCTGCAGCTAGGGCCAGGCAAACCCAGCAGCAGGGACGAGGGGTCGCGGGGAGGATCATGTGTCTGTAAAGGGTCATACTGTATGTGAAAGAACCATGCAGATTTGTGGAAATTGTAAAGGGTCTGCCTATGACTGATTCCTCTTTTATTAAAGGTAAACCCTCAGAACGGGTTGTATGACATCAATTTGAGACCAAATGCATTATAAAGCATTCTATCAGTTTGCATTGGCTCATAATAGAGTATATTTAGATTCTCATTTCCTTCCTGCATAGTCTCCAGAGGATTGGCGGTAAGCTCACAGTTCACAGTACAGCTGTGTCCAATGTATTTGAGTGCCAGATTTAATGAAATATTGTGTTATTTTTACAATGTCATCACTGACAGTCCCGACGTTCACCCTCAGATAAACACCAAGCTTTTAATCCATCTAAATTAACAGATGGTCACAAAAGATTCCATCAATTAATTTAACGTCAGGCGCAAATCTCTGACAAAATCTGAAGTGCTTAGTCTGTGGGGTAAAAAGGGGCTTCTATCACATACAGTACCAGACAGAAAAGAGGGCAAAACCAGAAATGAACATTTTCACTTGATGGATGTTTACTGTAGCATGTCCTTCACATATAGTTTGAAAGCATATTAGTAAACCACCCTAAGGAAAAAAAGAAAGGAATGACTAAGTGCTGAAAAAATAATAGCAGAATACAGTTTTTTCTTGATTAAACCACAATAGATTTTTTTTCTTAAATAAATAACTTCTGTTTTGTAAAGACACTTTTTGAAACAGTAGACATACCCTAGTTCCCAAAGTCATTGAATAAACACCACCAACCACTGATTAGCCGTACACAGTTCTTAATTGTCCTCACAAATCAACAGTCAATAAAGTCCGTAAGGTGTGTCATTTCATCCGTTTGATATTGTCTCATTATGAAAAGGAGTGTTATATCTGAGTCTCTTGTACATTGTCTTTAGAGCTGGCCCGGATTAACAAGGGTTCATGCGCCGAGCTGTGTATGGAGTTGATGGTGGAGGCGTGGTTGTAAGCAGTCTTATAGGTGTTGTAGTGGTTGAGGTGCTCGTGCTCTAAGGGGGGCAGCGTCAGGTGGCTCTCCATGGCTGGGCCCCCTGTCACGCAGTCCTCGTCCACGTTTATGATCTCGATGGTGCGGGTGGGCGCGTGGTGGTTCTGCTGGTGGTGCTGCTTGCGCATCTTGTAGAATATGATCAGCATGACGGCCGCCATGAGAGTGATAGCCACGAAACAACCGATGATGATCTTGGTGGTCTTCATCACCTCGTCCAGCCCATTGAGGGAGCCCTCCCCCCCCAGCTCCGTCACAGGAATTGTGTAGGTCTTCTCCGTGGCCCTGGTGGAGAGCGGCGTCCGCGCGGTGGTGGTTGTGGTGGAGGTGGAGGACACAGACTCCCAGCCGGCCGAGGCGGTGGGACCCACCTTCACCTGCACAGTGGTGTGGCCCTCGTTATGCAGTGGCTCTATGGTCTCCACGGTGACTGTGGTGAAGTAGCTGAAGCTGCTGTCCGTGGAAGACACGTTGAGCGTTGCCGACGCCGTGGTGTTGCCTGCCGAGTTGCTCACCATGCAGGTGTAGGTGCCCGTGTCCTGCATGGTGACGTTGGTGAAGTTCAGAGTCCCGTCGTTCAGGACGGAGATGCGGACTTTGTAGGCTCCGTGGGTCATGATGGAGCCGTTGGGGGTGATCCAGCTGACGGAGGTCAGGGAGCTGGCCCTGCATTTCAGCTCCGCTGCACTTCCCTCGGTCACGTTCAGGTCTGCTGGGGGCTCCACAATCACAGGCGCATAGCAATGAAAATAGTTTTGGTCAAGCTCTCCAATGTAGCGCCCCTTGTGGCTGGTGGGTGAACTGCAGCGGGCACAGCAACTGGTATTGGCCGGCACCATCTCCTTGAGCCACCAGCTGAGCCAAAGAATGTCACAGTTACAGTTCCAGGGGTTGTGGTGTAAGTGTACCCTCTCCAGGTGATGCAGGGGGGTGAAGAGGTCATGGGGGAGCAAGGTGAGGTTATTGTGGGCAAGGTTGAGCTCCACCAGAGACTGCAAGTCATCAAAGGAATTCCTCTCAATGGTTTGGATCTGAGCATGCATCATCCACAGCTTCTGAAGATGGATGAGCCCTTTGAAGGAGCCGGGCCGGATGATGGACAGCTGGTTCCCTGACATCTCCAGCTCATCCAGCTTCACCAGGGGAATGAGGTTGGGGATCTCCTTCAGGTTGCACATGCCCAGGTTCAGGTAGCGCAGATTACTAAGCCCCTCAAAGGCCCCCTCTGATATATATGTGAGACGCTTGAGCTCCCCCAGGTCCAGCCTCCGTAGCGAGGGCACCCTGTTAAACGCATAAGAGGGGATGCTCTCTATGGGGTTATTCCGCAGCCACAGCTCCTTAAGTTTGGAGAGGTACTCGAAGGCCCCGTTGGGGATGGTGGTGAGGCGGTTGTCGAACAGTTCCAGCGTGTTGAGGCTGGCCAGCCCGTTGAAGGCCCCCAACTCAATGGTGCGAATATGATTCTTGCTAAGCTGCAGAATCTCCAGGTGCCGCAGATGCTTGAAGCTGTCCACCTTGATGACTTGAATGAGGTTCTCCTGCAGGTTCAGGTAGCGCGTGTTGGTGGAGATGCCATCTGGGACATCTCGCAAGCTGCGGCGGGTGCAGATGACCTTACTGAACTGGTTGCTGCAAGAGCAGACTGAGGGGCAGGTCTGAGCACGGACCAGGCCTGCCACCACCAGTAGCTGGAGGGCCAAAAGAAGCACAAATAAAGGGTCGGACAGGGCCCGGTTCCACCTAGGACCTCTCATCGTCTGCAGCTGCCGAGAGGAGGTCATCTTGTTCAACATTCATAATTCATTGGCTGGTCGTCCACTCCTCAGAAGTCGTGGGATTGGGCCAGGCTGCAAGGAGGAGAGAGACAAAAAAAAGAGACGGAGAAGAGGTTAAGGGTGGTTTGTGAATAATTTTTCAGAGGTTACCTTAATGCAATCATAATGCAACTCCTCTATCCCAACTGGACCTACAGATATCAACCAGCAGTAACCTTGAGAGTGTGTTTTATATATGTTTCTGGGTGCAGTCTTCCCCCTGCACTCTCAATCACAGTCTCATAAAACAATCTCACAACTGTGCCTCCAAACTTTTCCCCTGTCTCCTTACAGCAGGTGAGGGGAGTGTTGTGTGATTTAAATTGGATACCAGAGGGATAGAAAGAACAAGGAAGGCTTCCCAGAAGAGACAGATAGAGCATCTATGAGGATCGTATGTTACAGTACATGCCATGTGGGACTGTAGGCATTCAGTAGCGTCTGTCTCTTTGGTGCTTTCATGTGTCTGTGATGTGCGCTTGCATGCTACACAGCGAGTGCACTGTAATGAACTCGGTTTTCATCCATAGGCTGTATTTTAATGTTCCTAGTTTCTAGATCTATTCTTAGTATTCTTAGCACCATCACAGAATTCTATACATCGGTATACGTCATGTACATGTACATGTCTATTTGACTGACACCACGTTCACTAAAGTTTCTGTGATCCTGCAGACTTGAAACATGACAAGTGACTCCCACGAGGTGCCTCTTTTATGTACTTACTTCTGGAAGTAAGTGCTCTTCTGGGTTTTAAAGTGTATTATGATTGTGTGCGTCCAACCATATGAGGCCAGTTCCCGAACAATAAAGCTCCCCTTTTCACTTTAGAATGGGCAGACTATTACTGTAACTGCCGATTAATTGTATGATTACTGAGGCCATTAATTCTTTAATTACAAACTCCCAATGTTGAACACCCAAAACCTGAGGCTGGGCACAAGTGTGTCTGTACAGGCGGCCAGGCAAATGTGACAGAGATCACACACTAGGCTGAAAATCACATTCCATTACAGCTCCTCTAATTTGCTGAGAATTAAAACCCTTCAAAAAGCAATTGACCAAGGTTAGAATTTGGGCCACAGCTTGACTTTCCTTGACTCCCACTGATGTAACTGACAGTATATTACGAAAAGTAAAGACATACATACACACAATGTATCTCTAAGATGAATTATTAAGTTTCTTACACTTGAGATGCAGCTTCTGAGCACAGCTCAAAATCGAAATAAAGTATCCACCTACCCTGTAACAGCTATTTTTATGTATTTAAAAATACATACTGCCTGCGAGTCTTCTCTCTCCCCTGATCCAGAAATTAAATTTCAATTTTAACCTATAATTTTTCTCAATTTTTATGAAAAGAAATAAACAATGAAATCAGACCAACAAAATCCAATTCATAAAGTTTACCAAGGAATCTGTCTACCCCCTGACAATGAAAGCAGCAAAATTGGATTTAGAGCAGAAAAGGAATTAGATGGGGAGAAAAAAAAAGAAGAAAAAAAGATAAACAAAATGAGATTAAGAAATGAATACAATTTTTCTTTACTTTTGTCCCCCTAAAGAGATGATGAACTGGCACCACTAGCCGCCTATTTGTCTGTCCCAAAGCATCGAAATGTCTGCAGAGCGACCCAGATGGTTTAGGAATGCAGCCAATTGAAAAGGAAAGATATGCAACATTTGTGAATGCATTTGTTTTTTGTGTGGAAAAGTGAATGACAATAAGGCTGACAACAGGGGAGCAAATGTACTCTTCAGCATAAAGAGTTTCTTTCTTGAAACCATGACATCCTTGTCTTCAAAAGACAATAGATAGCCCTGTAAAAGGACTTATCAACACTCAATGGTTTTGAGATGTGATCCTAGTCAGACCTTTACTGCAGACATAAATTGCCCTGGTACACTCACTGGCAGGCTGGCAAATGCAGTCACCAGGCCAGGGGAATGGGATAGGAGTAATTGGTTTGGGTTGTGGAGAGGTAATTGGTGTGATTTGGGGTAAGGTGATTGGGGTGGGATCAAGTGAGAGAACTGTGGTGGGTAGGGGTGGGGATGATTGAGGTGGTCTGATTGGGGTGAGTTGGAGTGAGAAGTGTGTGTGCGGGGGGGGGGGGGGGGGATGTGACTTGTGGCAAGCAATTTGTACTAAATAAATAAAACATGCCATAGGTCAAGAGAGAAATGCATTTGTTTGCATTTTTGTGGAGTCTAATTATCGTTCAATCTCAGGAATGAAAATGAACTATGAACTTCCCCAAACTGACGAGCAGTAATGCAGAACTGATCTGTTGAGATGTTTACAAACCCTTTTTTGATATTGGATTTGGAAATGTAAAAAAGAAAAATCAATTCTTGACAGTTAAATACATTAAGCCAAAGCTTGAAGACTATTCATATGTGGTAGTAATTGCAGACAAAGGACAAAATAAGACATGTTTTTGAGTTTATAAAAATCTCACAGACATTTCACTTAGAAGTTGAGATGATTTCTTCCTCATCACTCATATTGCAAAACCCCATCAGCAATTTATCACTGCTTCATAGTTGATTTCCCCTCGTGTGACACAACACTCTTGGCTAATAGGCTTGTTTTCCTTCTCTAATGAACAATGCATTGCATGACCTGTGAGTAACACAATTAATAACTCTCAGTCATTTGGCTGAATAAACATGACTGCTTCATAAAAAAAAAATATAATAATAATAATAATGAATGAAGATGGTATGCATTGATAATGAAATGTTTCTTGCCCCCCCCCCCATCTTCCTCTTTATGGTCTTTCTTATTTGAAAATGATAGGAGGCAACCGAGAGCCTGTCAACTGAGCAACTGTAGGTAACCAAGAGAAAATACACTTTTGTAGCCTCAGAAACAAAAGGCTCATCTGTTTGCATGATACAACAAATCAATAGAATCCCTGAGGAGGCGAAGGATTCATACTGCAAACAAAAGCTGCCTCGTTCAGATAGCTTGGCTCTGCTTGACAGATAGCCAGATATCCCCCGCCCCTCTGAATACAAAGAACAGAAACACACACAAACGCACGTACACAAACACACATACACAAACATACATAAATACACACACCACCCCTTCGGTCCTCGCGGCAGATAAAAGAGTCGAAGGTGTCTGACTCTACCCTGGGCGAATAGCACAAAGAAACATGATTTTCTCTCTGTCTCTTCCCATGGGCCATAAACATTATCTGTCCTCCTTCACCACGGCCTTATTCATGCCTGCCATAGAGCAGGAAGCAGGGGGAGAGAGAACTGGCGAGACATGGGGCCGGGGCTCTCTTCAACCAGGCCTCGCTTGAGTGGACATTCATAATAAGAAGGTTATAATGGCTAACTGTGGCATTATTTGGCTCTGACTGGTCGTGGGCTTGGGATGCGGACGGGATTGAGAATCTAGGAAAATGGAAAGTCTTGTTCCATTTTCCACCAGTCTGCCTTCCTCCCAGGGGGAGATCGTAGTGACATAATGACACTCTGTGTGGGGTGAAAAAGAGATGGCGAGAGGGAGAGTCAGATAGAGAGAGAAAGGGAGAGAGAGACGGATAGACATATAATATATATATATATATATATATATATATAGAGAGAGAGAGAGAGAGAGAGAGAGATACATACATACTATATTATGTCCCTCTATATGTCTATATATATATATATATATATATATATATATATATATAGAGAGAGAGAGAGAGATAGATACATACATACTATATTATGTCCCTCTATATGTCTATCTGTCTCTCTCTCCCTTTCTCTCTCTATCTGACTCTCCCTCTCGCCATCTCTTTTTCACCCCACACAGAGTGTCACTACGATTATGTCACTACGATCTCTATATCACTATATCACTATATATGTCACTATATATATATATATATGTATATAAATATATATGGGTGTGTGTATACATATTCACACTGTATATACATAGAAAGCGAAAGAGACAGAGAGAGAGAGTCAATTAATGAGATGCAAAACGGAATCAGGTCAGCTCCCGGCAGTGGCTGCCATTTTTCACAGCGTTCCATGAAGGAAGACCGGCTCCCCCTAGCACCAACACTGCCCCCCCCACACACACACACACACACACACCCCCGCCCACCCCCACCCCCCAGCTCCCCCCATCCCTTGCCCCCACCTCCTCTCTCTGACTGATTACTGGGCGGGATACCCTGAGAGAGGCCCGGCTAAGTGTGCTAGCTAGCTTCTGCTGCTGGATCATAAATCTACTCCTGCTCCCACGTAAGCATGAACACAAGAGGAACATGTGCATAGCAAACTGTGACCAATTCAATGGATTGGATTACTGTAACACTGATGCTATCAGTAGCATAGCCATATTTGATGCATTATATGCAGAGGCTCTCCTTGGCTGTTAATCTTCAGCATGGATATGGAGCATGTTAGACTGGTGAAGAGATGCTGGCACAGCGTACCCTTGGGGAGAGTCTGGTGATGAAAACAGGGTGGTTGTGAGTAACACAGTGCATACTTCTCTGCTGACCCTGATCATAACACATTGATAAACACCATGATTTGAAGCATGGAAATGAATTACGTCTCAAGCCCATGTAGAACTCATCTGAGCTCACACCTTTCTAATGGTGTGAATGTATTCACCGAAAACACACACCTACACCACACCCACACACGCACACACGCACACACACACACACACACACACACACACACACACACACACACACACACACACACGCACACAGGAGCTTACAAAGTTGTTGCTCCGACTATCCTTGGAGATCATTCTTCAGTTGGTATCCTATACTTCCTGTCTTAGGTTACCATGCCAACACTCAAAAGGAAATACCACAACCAGGCATCCATGAAGGGACTTATTGTACAATTTACAGTCCTCAATGCTAAGCTTTACAATGAGTCTACTTTAACTTTCCCTTGAACCTATAGTAGCCCAGGATATTACTCTACACGTGGAACAAGGTACTGTCGACATAAAAGCGCTAATGCACACCCTCCATTCCAGTCTTCAATCCCTGAATTTCTGAAAAGCAATTCTCTCTGTCGCATTCGTCCAAGGTGGCCTGTGTAAGAGTCAACGCTGACCATCGTCCTACATCCAGAGCGAGGGCAGGCGATGCGTCCAGCGGAGCATGAAGAGAACGATGTAACGTGTCTGCAGGGCAGTCCATTCACCAAACAAATGAGCTAGGATCATATCCATGGGCCACTTCCACAGAGCTGCGATAGTAACACAGACGGAGCAATTGGCCTATCCCTCGGTCGGGAAATGACCCCGGAGCGACACATTTTCCTGATAAATGAGGCGCAGTAATTCCGATTGGCCTCTTCAGATGCGGTGTCAGACCAAGAGCTTATTTAGGTCCGCTAGCCTTGAAACTCAGGCAGGGGCACAGACCCGAACACAGGCACACGCATGCACATGCTGACGTGCACACGCAGGCACATGCGCACGCACACGTTCATGCTAAAGGGTCCACTAGAACAGCACATTGAGACCAGCGCAAAGCAAGAGCATAAAATACACACTTGCTGACCTAGTCATGCAGTACACGGCACCAAGCTTGCAGATGTTTCAGTCCTCTACGCGTCTGTTTGTGTCTTTCTTTGATTGTGTTTGGTTGAACTTTGTTCCTAGAAATGGACACAAAAAGAATGTGTGATTTAGTCAGTTTCATGGCAACATGAACGCCTGCAAGTTCCAGTCCTAAGCTGACTCATCAAGGAAGCCATTTTGCAGACTGTTGTCTTCTCGTGTCACTGACACCACTTGATTTATTTTCACAATTAAGAAGAATGGCACTCTCATTCGGACACGCTATCGATTATCCCGTGGTGGAGTGTCGGTGGGCGGGCAAGAGAGCAGGTGTTAGCGATGGCTATCAGGATGCACCCGTCACTTTATCAATCAGCACTTTCTCTCACACGCAGTGTCCAAGCAACACAACAGAACAAAACACCAGGCAAGGACACAGGAGTGTGCGCGCGTAGACGTGTGGAGGATGCTGGGGGATGTTTTTTTTTGTGTGGATGCCTGCACGTCCTTGTGCATGTGCATACCGCTCAGCACTCAACGTGTCTCGTCTGTTCGACAGTGAGAAATATTGATAGAACAATGCTTCACTCTCCGAAGGTTCCCCTGAAGGTGGTGGTGAGAAAGAAAATGGCTAGTTGGTTCATGGCTGTGTGACACACTCTCCGTGTCCTCATTACTCCTGTCTACTGCTGTACGTGTTAGAGGTCAGGGTGACCATGCATCACTTCCTGCCTGACCCAACCGAGAGGAGGTCACTCAGGGTTCGTGAACCCAGTCTGTTTGACCAAACTGTCTCTCTCAGAAGGACCGTTAGTAGGGCCACAGACGGCCCAGCTGCTAGCTGCCCGACAGAGCGCTCACATGCACACGAACATCTGTCTGCTGAGGGCACGGCAAGACAGATAATGAGACACTCAGACACATGGTACGATGACGAATGAAACATTAGAGCTCAGATTAGAGCCGGTTTAGTTTTGTTAATATATATATATTTTTTTTTGGGGGGGGGGGGGGGGGGGGGGGGGCTGTGCATTGTATCCGGACTCATTGCGATGCATCTGCAAATGACCTGCGTGACGATATTTGCACGTGCATTTCTACACTGCATTTCCAAACTACTCATGTTTTCCAGATTCCCCAGATAGATCGACATACACAAATGTAAATAAACAAAGAAACCTCAGCAGCTAATGTTCCATCCCCAGGGTGAAGTGGGTTTCGAGCGTGAAGTGTGTTTATGCTTTAATGTGCCCTGTGCTCCAGCTTGTTCGCCTGGGAGCCAGAGTTGGTCTACTGCTGGGATGGCATTGATGTGCTCTATAAGACTTCTATTCAAGAAACATTTGGATTTGTGTTTTGTAGCAGGTGATGTGGAACAGTGAGACTATACATATCAGAACATTGCAGTTCTTTATTAATTCCATGAAGGCATCTAATAAACTATAATTATATTGCTTATAAGTGTATTGAGATAAAACAGCTTGTCAACATGGTAACCATGTTTGATGAGTCAGGATTGATTCCTGGTTAAATTGTTGTAGATCACAAATCATCTCTGTTTACAGTAAAGTACTCTTGTTAATGCACTTCAATCTCACAACAGGGAAGAATAAAAAATCCCCAAAAGGCAAATCTGAGATTAAGAGAGCATCAAAGTCTCAAAGGGTTGTGCCTTAGTGTATTTGTCCGGCTCAATAGTGGGAGTTTAATCATCATGCTGTTAAATTCAACAAAGATTCAGAAAGACCGGCATATCTTGCGATGGAGGACATTTGCCTTCCAATGTCGCCATCTGTTATTTATCCAATCACTCCCTCTTGGGGTCTGGAGGAAAAGGCCACATATTGCGGGAAAAAAAACAGATAAATCTACCCCACTGACTAATTATCTTTTTAATCGGGTGATTTGAGCTCTAGGTTCAGGAAAGAATGATGTCGAAGTGAGTTTAGGACATTCTTATGATTCATCATTCAAAGCTGCCAACCCTCAGAGTCTAGCAGTCTTTCTATCAAATTATATCAATCAAACATGCCATCAAAGTAAACTAGATAGAAAGGGAGATGGACAAATAGTAAAATTAAATAAAAACACATATTCTTAATCAGAATATAATATTTGTAATAGAAGACAAATAATGTATACTTCATACTGAGGGGAATTCAAGATATGTCCATCAAGACAATTTAACTGCAGTTTTCTGGCACACGTAGCTTGGATTTCTGTCTGCTTTAGGTTAACACCTACGCACCTTGATTCCTTTCCACGTCCTCATTTGTGGAAAATTGGAAATGATAAAAGACACTGTTAAGGTGGGATTTCAGACACTCCAGTTTTAGCACTATCCTCCAGTCTAATGCCTAATATCTACTGCCTTAGACTCTAAACCAGACCCTGGGCCAGCTCATTAGAGAGGGGAGGAGTCTGTGCGGAGCGAACGGTTGATCTGGGGTCAGCCGTTAGACTGCATGCTCACCTGCAAGCTCATTCACAGTGCCTGTGCTTTCTGGCCATCTTGTTTTTTCGCTCGCTGTAGGCTGCTGGCTCACCCTGAAAAGAAAAGAGAAAGACGATGTTTAAGTATAAACACTTAAATATGAAAAAAAAGACAGTAGCGAATGGCCATGTTTACAATGACAAGCTGCTTGGATGGCACACGCGTTCCGTAGGCTCCTTGCTTGGCAAAGGCAGCCAACGGAGGGCATTGGTATCGCGTGGAGGGTGCCAAGGTCTTTGTTGAAGCGAGGCGAGTGTTGTAGTGCCAGAGAAGAGGCTTAACAAATGGAGATGTTCTACGGGATAGGCATGGAAAAGCAGCGGTTCCTATTAGCACACATCATTCCAGCTCTAAAGACGGACGGGACGCCACCACAGACGAACAGTCCCGCTTCCGCTTGTGAGGAGATTACCTGCTTTTATCCTGATACCCCCCCCCCCCCCCAATACAATGCTATACTGACTAACATTTTACTCTGGTGCACGATATATAACGCCAAGGATCTGTCTAAGGTCTCTCTGTGTCATTGTGTGTCTTCTTTTCGTCTGTTTGTCAGTGTGTACGCATGTCTTAGTGCATCTATTCACATGTGTGAGTCTGTCTGGCTCTCTGTCTGTCTCCTGTGTCTTTGAGCAGCTTGTACCGTAGCTCTGCCATGCCAACACTCTTTGCAGATTTCTCTTCTTTTTTTCCCTGTCCCAGTGAGAAACCCTTATGTAACCTGGACAGTTTCAAACTGGGCCAAAACGTATCTTCTCAGCTCGCAGACAGACACTGCGTGCATGTTTTGTTTTGTTGTGAGTGTGCGCATGCATGTGCTTGTGTGTGACTATATCTCTGCGTTGGTGTAATTGTGTGTTTTGGGTGTGTGTGTTGGGGGGTGGGGGGGGGGGGGGCACTTCACAATACACTCCAGAGACATGAGGACACTGGGAATACAAACATATAGCCACACAGACAGGATAGAGGGAGGATCGACCAAGCTTAAATAAATGATGCAGAGCTAAAACACACACAGATACAGCTCCTTATCCAGCCATTAGCCCGCTACACACAAGGTAAATCCTCTAGCCCGATGTGAGCAGCTTTAGATAGAGGTGTATAACACCAGGTAAAGATTTTTAAATTTCTCTCTCTCCCTCTACCTTTATCTCTCTCTATGCCTCTCAACCTGTCTGTAACCTTATCTCTACATCTCTATCCATCCCTCCCTCTTATTCACTGTTCCTTTCCTTCTCAACCTTGAAATACCAGCTGATGTACTTAGTTCACATGATCGCTTTGGATAAACGCGTCTGCTACATGAATACATGTAAAATGAATAAATGTAAATTATTGTGTTATTATCTCCGAGCTCCCGCAGTCTAAAGGCTGGAAGACTTTGTATAAACACATCCTGAAGTACCCCCAGTGTGTCTGTGTGTTTGGTGGTGATGGGGCATTGCATAAAAAAAAAAAAAAAAACTTGAGTCCAGTCTTCTTCTCTTCCTTTCCTTTTCTGTCACTGCAAGTGCGAGCTGAGCGTGACTAATTATACATCCTGAGTGCTCACAAGTAGATGGTGTTGATGATGGATACCGGCTTTGCCACTGCAATCATCATCATGGTCGTCATCATCAACAATCCTGCCATCATCCACCCCCCCCCCCCCCCCCCCCCCCCCACCCCCCCAGCCTTTTGGTTTGGAAAAACACGGCATCATCACATTTGCAACTGCGCATCCAGCGTCAATGTCTCAGAACGGGGGAAAAATATATTTTCCTTCTAATTAGGGACGTAAGGAAATCCATCCTCAGACATGAATATATTACAAAGAGATGCCTGTTCCTCTTCTCCAGACACATTATCAGTAAACCCTCACAGTTATGACAGGGAGATGTAATTTAGCTGATAGTTACTCATGATGTAGCAGACATCGAGTGAGATATCTGCTATGGACTCTGCAGACGTGAGCGCAGGCCAAGCTGTACCTAACTTCATTATGACAGTCAGACATGATCGCATGTTCATCTGAAAACTCCAGGGTCACGCACGATGTTGAAGGGAAATAGATACGCCGCATTTCACCGCTGTTGCGACGTCGCAACTACATCCTGAGGGATCTCGCAACAATAACTGACATCGATCGGGATTTGTGTGAACAACACAGCAGGGAATCCTTTGGACTCTAACTGAGTGACCCAAATCACCCCTCCTCCTTCCAGATGTTTATCCCTCTGATGGCGTGTCTCTCCTCCCTGCCCTCACCCCTGGATCTTCATGAATGCTTCTATTTGAGAGAAGTCATTTCCAAGATGTGCTTATTTCATGTCAGGCAGGACATCCTTGAATTAATTTAGCCCGTTTTATTTTCCACATCAATTACAACCTAATAAAACCTATCCCAGCAGGCCTCCAGAGACTGGAGCTCATTACACAGTGCAGCAGGGAGGGAGGAAAACCCTGCTCCCTCTCAGTCGTTTCTCACCCCCTCTTAAAAAAAAACAAAAAACATAAAACCTCTCCTGAACTGGACACAAGGTACGTCTCATCAACAAATCAGGATCCTGTCTGACCTGCAGGTCACACCACATCGCCCCGCGGAAATGACCGGGAGCACACGTCAGTGACAATCGATAGGCTGTCTGTTCAATTGACCACTGGGGCGGAGTGAGGGCGGGGGTTGGTGTGCTTTGGGGATGGTTGGAGTGTGTGTGTGTGTGTGTGTGTGGGGGGGGGGTCCGGACAGGGTTCTACAAAAGGTTGGGCAGCTACAATCAACTGTGGAGCTCCTCTCATTTGTCAGTGGTTTCTGATTCATCATTCGGAGTGTGGTGTTGGTCACTCTCCAGGTCGGCTCTCTATGGCCGTGCACACCATCAGTAAAGAGAGAGGCAGAAAGAGAGAGAGTCCTGTGATAGTCTGATAGATTAGCTTTTCTATGGCTGGTGGAGGAAAATACAAAAATAAAACATAGCTGGCCAAAGGACAGGGCTGACACACCGACGGAAGTGACAACTGAACTGAGCAGGGTGACCACAGTGCTCATAGAAACCTCAGCAGATCCTCGGGCATTTAAACTAGGTTCGGATGACACACACACTTTCACTCAGCGCTTTCAGAAAAGGCTGAAGATAATCCTTTACTACAGTAATATGAAAAACTTCAATTATATCCAGTATTACTTATCCAATTACTACATTCCACTTAATAATATCTAAAGGAGATTCTGAAGATTACAGTGTGATAAAATAAATTATGTAAAGTAAAGTAAGTAGGCATTTAGCCCAAAATATCTGGAACAAAGAATACAATTAGGTAATTCTCTTAGTTACAGGATCTGCGATTTAATTAATATCAAAAGCAGCTAAATCTCCTCCATTAACACAATTTGTAATTAACACATTTCAAGCCTGTTCATCATTTTTCTGTAGACAAAGCATGAGACTGCAAAAAGCTATCTTGAACGTGTGTATTTGTGTTTACTTTTTGCGCTTTTGTGTGCCTATGCAGTGTGTCTGAGTGGACACAGTATACTGTACATGTTCTATTAGTACAGCCTTCAACTAGATCTCCGCTGTAGTAAAGGAAAATACAACAACACCAAGTTCAGTATGGAGAAGGGTCAAATCTTTGCCGTAGGCTTTTTGCTAACCCATGCTTCAAAACATTCAATAGCAGCGAACCAGATGCTTTGTTACATCAATCTTAAACCAAAGAAATGAAAAGGCAGGCAGGCTGAACAGTTACCAACAAGAAAGCACAATGCCATAGCATATTTATTTTAGCAAGATGTTTCACAGACCACGCATCCTGTTGTTGTTGGGGGAATGCTCCAAATTGTCACACTCAGAAGAGTTAAGCTCTATAGATCATTATCTGCTCGCAAAGATCTAAAAAAATTGATGATGTTGTATTTGTATGTGATTAGGTGGCTGATTGAATTAGCATTTTGGAGACTTGAAAGCAGTGTGCAAAGAGGAAGCAGGGGAGGGGGGGGGGGGGCACCGCAGGAAGATAAGAAAGGAGGAGGGAGGCAGAGAGGAAAGCAGGGAGCGACACAGAGAGGAGAGGGGGGGGAGGGAAGGCAAGGGAAGAGAAGAGGAGGAGGGACACAGAGAGGAGAGAGAGGAAGAGGCAGAGGGAGAGGATAAAGCAGGGGGTGAGAATGATGCCTTGTTGCCGATGTCTGGAAGCTTTTCCTTAAGAAGAGAACATTTCCTTTTCATGCTGTCTCGCAGTTAAAGTGGGGCTAGCCTGGTGTCTTTGATTAATTATTTTTGACAAGGAAATGTTCCTCCGATTCATCTGACTGTGAAATGGATTCATATCCACCCTTCTGTCCCAAGTTTTCACTAATACACGCAGCAGCTGTCTGCTCCTCACAGAGAGAAAGGTAATTGGTTTGGCCCCTTGAAAATGACATTCCAATAGCAGACGTTGTGATCTATTTTTACAGAGTTGCTGGCATGAAAGATGAGACGACCACGTGAAGACGCTTAAGCTGGATAGCAGAGGAGAGCGCTGAAAGACTGTACCTGCACAAGGGAGGAACATAACACAATGGCCAAACTCCAAAGTTGGAAATGAGATGAGTTTGTTTAAAACAGGGAGTAAAAGAAGATCTTCCCTCTGATCCCTTGAGAAGGATGTGTGCGAATGTGGAATCACAGTTGTGTGAAACTAAATCAACAGCTTTTCAGAATTTGTGTCGGGTGTGATTTTTGGGCTAGGGACAATACCTGTGATGTATGAGTGCATGGCCAAATCAGTTGCTCGGTGATGTGTTATTGTAATAATGCAGGCAGTATGCAGGCCTTAAATCCTTTGAACATGAAACCCTTTTAAGGCAAAAAAAGGAAATATTCAAAGAAAGTGATGATGAAAACATACAAGAAAAGGTCTGTTGAATTAATTGAATTGAATGCCCTTTATTGTCATTATACAGTTGTACAACGAGATTGGAGATTGGACTGGCAGATAGATGACACAAGAAAGTGAGGAGGCGATATGTGTAGAGAAAGCGAGCGGAGCCACTGAGAGGGTGATTTTGAGAAAAAAAGGAGAGGAAGAAAGAAAGATAAAGAAAAAAGGGATGAAGAGACACAATATGGCAGATTGGGAAGAGCCATCTCCCCTTGCAAATGGTATGGTGCTGTTTGAGGAGGGCTATTGGGCAAGGAGTAGAATGATGGCCGAATGGTGACTCGATAATCATTTGCCATAGTGAATCACTGATACACTGTATGTGTATGTATGTGTGTGTGACATGTATGAGCGTGTGTGTGGGTGTGTGAGTGTCTGAATGTGCAGTGGTAGGAGGATAGTGGCTGTGGAGCATATTTGATCACAATGACTCAGTCATTAGCTCCACCATCGAGGAGCCATGGCTAATTACTAAATAATCCCGAACGATGTGATTTGGCTGTAATGACTACTTCTTTTCACTTGAGAAGTTCTCCATCATGACATTCTTCCAAGAGCAAAACTCTATGCTGACTTCCCCCCATTCATACTTCTGCTTCTTTGCATGATTTCTTCACCTGTGTGTGTGGTGTGTGTATACTGCACATGTTGCAGCATACATTGTATACTGCTATACAGTGTATACTGCTATACAGTGTATACTGTTGCAGTGTTTACTGCAAAACTTGTATATATTCTGTATATTTCGCTTATGCTACCTGTTATGCACTTCTGGTTGGATGCTAACTTCATTTTGTTACCGTTTCCTTGTACGTGTGTAATTACATTAAAGTTGAATCTAATCTAATCTATTGTGTGCATCTGTACAGGTGCACGTGTTCAGGATTTAACTCACAGTTTTATAATATATGCAACTATGAAAGAATGAATTAAGGACAGGAAAGCCAATACAATGAAGCTGGAGAGAGGGAGAGGGGAGATCACCTAGAGGGGGAGGAGCAGGGCCACAATGCAAAGCACTTTCCCTCGCCTCAGGGGAATCCCTGCAGGAAGCCTCAAACAGCTTCTGAGGTGGATTTATACTATCGGCTCATTACAGGTGCTGAGGACAGGATGTCAACAGCGATGGCGTTCAGACGGAAAAACGCTGACGAGCTAGAGGAGGATGCTGGGTAATAAACAATGCGGCGGCCGGATTAGAGAGGTGATTCTTACTACGAGAGCCCTGAGTCAGTTCACACGTGTGAGGCACATAACACGAGTGCAGCGACAGGCTGCTCAAACGCTACAGTGACTGATGTGACAACAGCACCACTGAGGGTGTGTATACGTGTGTGTGTGGTGTCTGTGTATGCGTGTGTGTGTGTATGTGTGCGTGTCTGTGGTGTGTATGTTTATCTTACTCTTATTTAAGTTCCATATGTTCTATGTTTGCTCCAGCCTGCCACAGTAAATTCCGTGTTAATGGTGAATAAAAACAAATTCTGATTCTGATGCGCCCGCATATTGGGTTGTGTGTGTACGTACGTGTTTATACGCGTGTGTAAGTGTGTAAAGCACTCGGGGTGACAGATGGAACCCCACACACTTTTTTAACGTGTTCTTCTATACTTTCCTTCCCCGGGGGGAGAAGAAATATGAGAAAGACAAAGGTGTTGTCATGTGAACCGCTGCATCGCAAGCAGAGGTTGATGCAATTAGGATGCTGGCAATAATGTGGATGACATCAAACGATCGCGCTGAGGCATATTTGGCAACAAGAAGCCGAGGAAGAATCAGCATCCTGTGCGCTTCAACAACAGCGAACGCTCAAAATGAACACAATAGCTACAGAGGGATTGGGAGCGAGAGAAATACGCAGGGGGAGGGATAGAGAGGATGAGCGATCGAGAGAGACAGAAAGCGAGGGATAAGAGGGAGAGCGAGTTTGAATGAGACAGACAGAGAGAGAGAGAGGGAAAGACGCGAGAGACCTATTTCCTTTCCCTCCCCTCCGCTCATCTCTTGCATGAGAGCCCAGGCAGCTGATGACGAGGTGAACACGCCACGCACCGCCAGCCATGCGGCTCTGTCTCGCCCAGACCATCAGCCTTCCGGTGCTTTCCGGAACAATCTCTCGGCAGTCTAGCCTGCAGCCTCGATGCCAGCACCAGCTGCCAGGGCCTCTCATCCTCGCCCGTACAGGGCTGCCATGTCCCGGCCCTAGCATTTCCTGCAAACACACTCACACACACACACACAGGAGAGGAGTAATTGGATGCTGGATAGCTGAGGTGTGGAGAGGGATGCGTGTGTTCGACGGTCAAAATCATGCGGGCTGAGCGTGGAAGGAGAGCAGGGAGACAGATGGTTCAAGAGGAACAGGAACAATGGCTCTAAAACTCTAAAACCAATTTGGAGCTTTTAGAGGATGTGATTCTCTGTGTTGCCAAGGTGAGGACATGGAATGCAGAAGAAATGAAGACATAAAACCTGTCACTCTGTCGGACTGGATGGAGGAACAGGATGCCATAAGGGTGCCTGTAGGATGACTGCAGGGAGCTGTGAAACAGACACCTCTGATTGGATCAAATACAATAAAACGTATGAAGAAAAGATGGAGAGAACGAGAGAGAAATAGGGGGGATAGACTGAAACAGAGAAAGGAAGTGCCTTGTGAACATGCGATCTCAGTCTTTGCACTGGTCTGCTTAATGTCAGTTTGCCAAGGCTTTTAATAAATCTGACATGTGACATCCTGATTGTGTGTACTCTTCCCATGAGATACGCTTGACATGTGTGAAGATGTTTGGAGCGTGGGTATGTGGGATTATCTACCTGCATCCATGCATAAGTAAACACAGAAGCGTGTACGCATTGATGATATCATGTAAAAAGAGTGGAGACCGGATAGAAAGATCTCCCCCCCCCCCCCCCTCTTTCGCTCCTTTCTCTCCCTGTTCAGGAGGAACCCCTCTAAAGAGGTTATTTATTTTTTGATCCACAGATGGAAACTGAAGAGCACCATAGAGAGCCCTAGCGGTATTACTCACTGGAGATGTATTCTCCCGAGAC
Source organism: Neosalanx taihuensis (assembly GCA_030340665.1). NCBI lineage: Eukaryota > Metazoa > Chordata > Actinopteri > Osmeriformes > Salangidae > Neosalanx > Neosalanx taihuensis. Next base: position 12,894,098 of record CM059290.1, on the reverse strand, counting down.
CCCCTGTCTCTCTCATTCGATCTCTCTTCTTCCACCCGTTCTCCCTCACTCTCTCTTCCCTCTCTCCCCCTTCACTTTCCATCTTCCACTTTTAGGATCTCTCCACCAATGAGCTGCCAGAGTGTCTCTCTCAGAAGAGAAGAAGAAGGCTTTTCATCCGACACAGCTCTTCTGCCCATGTCGGGTCACTGTTCCGATTCGGCCCCCCTTTAACCCAGACTGTGCTGTGCTGTGCTTTGTTCGGAACGCGTTTTTATGTGCTGTGTGGAGCTTTTACCATGTTATCGGCCCATGGTACTCCGCTATGCTGTTGTGCGGTGCTGGGCTGTGCTGACCTGTACTTTGTTCTGCTGTGCTGTGCACTACAGGACTGTGCTGTACTGCGCTGTGTTCTGCTGTGCACTACAGGCCTGTGATGCACTGTACTTTGTTCTGCTGTGCTGTGCACTACAGGACTGTGTTCTGCTGTGCACTACAGGACTGTGCTGTACTGTACTCTGTTCTGCTGTGCTGTGCACTACAGGACTGTGCTGTACTGTACTCTGTTCTGCTGTGCACTACAGGACTGTGCTGTACTGTACTCTGTTCTGCTGTGCTGTGCACTACAGGACTGTGCTGCGCTGTGCTGTGCAGAACTTTGCTCCGGGCTCCTCTCAGTCCTGCCAGCCTCTAAGTGGGAATCCCATCCTTTCATCCAGGCCCTCCTCATTACAGTCACTCCCATCATCCTCCAAAGTCATTAAAACACCCGGCTCTCTCCCACTCTATCTCCTCCTGCTTTATCCTTTCATCATTTCAGTCCTGGTGCTGGACCGGCCCTCGACGTGGCCTATTCGGCTGACATCTTTACTCCTCAAGGACCGGTGTGAGTTATTGGGAGGGGAAGGAAGTAGGCTGCCTAAGCAGGGTGAAGCTGTCTCTACCTGGCCTGCGTGGGCCTGTTTGTGTCGTCCTGGGGCCTCTCAGATGCCTTGCCGTTCTGCTCCCAACTTCTCTTAATGAGCAAAGGTGTCAGAATCCGCCCTTACCCACCGCTCATTGGGGAGGCTCCCCACCACAGAAAATAAATTATAATTGTATCTAAAAATAAGCCTATAAGGTGCCAAAATGTTATGCATTGGAAAACTCCCCTCCACCATCCCAGCGTTCCCACATCATGCTTCCTCCGCCTCCCGGAGACTTTGTTAACCCTCCCCCAGCCGCCCACCATGCTCCCATCCCCTCTCCCTGCCTCCCTTCCCCTCCACGAACCTCCCCTAAGCTCCCTCCTCCTCCCCTATGACTATGCCGTCATCCTCCCAACCTCTTGTCAACCCGTAACCTCGCCCAGCTTCTCTCCCTTTCCACCCATCTTCCTCCCCTTCCTCCCCTTCCTCCCCTTCCTCCCTCCAGCCACTTTCCATCCCTGTCCTGCCTCACGTCTCCCCCAGCCACTCCCCTCACCTCCACCTAGTCTCCCGTCCTGCTGTAATCTAGGGAAGGATCTAAGTCCCCATCATGTTGGTAGAGGTTTGGAAGAGACGCATAATTAAGGTGACATCGTCACTACGGTAAAGAGCTCCCAGGAAGAGAAGCGTCTCCCGGTAAAGTCTCACCTGACAAGCGTGTTTTGCCTCAGGAGCTTCCTGCCTTTGCTGCTGTGCTGGAAGTGTGTGTGTGTGTGTGTTCCAGATGTGTGTGTGTGTGTTCAACTCTTCTGTAGCCTATTCAGCAGAGCGTGGGATTGCTGTGTCAACACCGGGAGTGTGCGAGACTGAGAAAGGAAAGTGCATGAGCATGTGAGAGAAGGAAGCGGTGGAAAGAAAGAAATGGAAAGAAAGAAAGAAAGAAAAAACAAAGAATTAGCGAGAGAGAGAGAGAGAGAGAGAGAAAGAGGAAAAGTGTGGTGCAGGGTTAGTAAAGAGACTTTTCATTATTCCTCAAATAGAAACAAACCAAGCCTCGGCTAATCCTCCTCACAACAGCACCCAGGAAATGGGCTCTGCTTTCACTGCCTCTCAGACCCTCAGGCTAACAATGGACAATGGACGAAAATCTAATGTACCCAAGCTCTACTAAACCCATCACACACAACAACAACAGCATCAAGATTCATACATGGGGACAAAATACCTCTGTTCTGTCTCCACCAGCATCATGATCTACCAGTCTGCTCCTCTTCCCTCTCCCCTCCCTCTTCCCCTCCCCCTCCCTCTTCTCTCCGCTCCTCTCTGTCCCCCTTCCCTCGCTCTCCCCTCCCTTCACCTCCCCTTCCTCTCTCAAGTTAGTGTAGAGGGAGCAGGAATGCTGAGGGTGCATGCTCAGGAGGAACCGGCATCAATTAGAGTTTAAAGTGCACTCTATTTTAGTCCCCTTTCCTTGCCAAATTAAATTACACAGTAAATAAAGAAATAACCTGGAAAATAGACTAAGTCCAATTTGAAGAGAACCTCTCAGTATGGGTCACTGGCTTCTGTGACCCTGCTCATCATTTTATAGTTTTTGTAGGCGTGTGTGTGTGTGTGGGGTGTGTGTGTGTGTGTGTGTGTGTGTGTGTGTGTGTGTGTGTGTGCGCATGTGAGAGACAGCTTGTGCATGTGTCACTCATGTCAGAGGAAGTTGTACATTTGCAGTTGTACCTATCGACGACATATCAGCATTTATTTATAGTTCTGTTTTTTTCCTTGCAGTATTTTGGCGCCCCCCTCACCACTTTGGTGCGCCCTCACAAAGTGCAAATGGGGGAGGCTTACACCTTTGCTTCTACAAAACCATAAACCTGCTGTGTATCTGAATGGAGGAAGATATCAATATCTAGCAGGGATGTTTGCTAGCTTTCCACATGTTGTTCGCCTCAGTTGGCATGTGCATTCATTAGAGAAGATCAAACCACTTTGATAATTCAGCTGGAAACACTAGAGACACAGTAGGAAACAAATTAGACAAGATAGCCTCAGAGAGAAGGAATCGGTTTCCTCCCTACAAGGACGGCATGGAATTGAATGGGATGGATTGGGATGCGGGCGCGCGCGTGTGTGCGCGTGTATGTGAAAGCGTGTGAGAGACACTGTAAAGCAAAAGTCATTGGCTGTCAGTGATTATTGATTATGTGGATCTGTGCAGTACTAATCTGTCACGTCAGGGCCAGAAGTGTCAAAGCCTCAGTTAGTTTACAGGTAGTGGTCACTAACAGGTGACATAACCAGGCCTTCATGCCAACTTAACAGCAATCAAACAGACACACAGACAGGAAGGTACTGCTGTCTGAACTACACTCATTCAAAGACATATACAGTACATTCACACACACCTACACATATATATGTATATACATGTATACATATATATATATATATATCAGCGTACTGATATAGAATAACGCCAAATCAGCCCACATTTCCTTTTGTCCATTTAATTCAAATGCATCTACACTATTTCTCTGCACTGCTGGAATCCAGACCCAGGTATGTTATTAAATTTTTTTCAGTGCTCAGGTAGGAACTGTTATTAGACTAAATAATGCAACAGGATTATGCACCATCGATGTTGGGCATTTCTGGTTTACATGAGTGGGATTCAATAATAAAACGAGAACACCAGCACTCTCTCCTTGTGGTCTCTGCTTGGGAAATGGAGAACTTAAGAAACCGATTTGAGAAAGAAAGTAAGAAAGAAAGCGAAAGACTGAGAAGAAGTCGTATCAAATGAACTGAAAACACTCGCTCCCTCAGCTTCCATTCACCCTGCAGTGGTGACAAGCGTCTTGGTCCCTGCATTTTATTTGATCCTGTGCTATATCAAAGGTTTGAAGCTTGCACGTTTCGTTTGGCATCAGAAGCATCCACCGAAAGGAACAATTTGTTTTCTATTTGTGTATGAGAACACGAGAAGGAGCGCTCCCATCCTATACAGGAACATGCATCCTGTATAAGATGATCTTCGTATATTAGATGAGCTTCCCTGCAAGGGCCAGATACACACAGAGAGGTAGAGTATCTTGTAGGCATACACATACTCGCACAGACAAACACACACACACACACACACACACACAGGAAAACACACGTACACACCCAGAAGTGACACAGTCCCACGCACAGACACAGACATACATGTTGTCACCGCCAGAGAGTGACCAGGGAGAGCGACCTGGGAGAGCGACCTGGGAGAGGCACCAGGGAGAGCCATAAGGGAGAGCGCCAGGGAGAGCGACCAGGGAGAGGGATAAGGGAGAGCAACCTGGGAGAGCAACCAGGGAGAGCGACCAGGGAGAGCGACTAGGGAGAGCAACCTGGGAGAGCAACCAGGGAGAGCGACCAGGGAGAGCGACCAGGGTGAGCGACCGGGGAGAGCAACCTGGAAGAGCTACCAGGGAGAGCGACCGGGGAGAGCGACCGGGGAGAGCGACCAGGGAGAACGACCAGGGAGAGGCCTCAGAAAGGCCAGTCTGTCATCAGAGGTCTGCTATTCCTGTGAACAGACCAGCACATGCACCAGACATCCACCCAAAAAGGAGGGTTTGAGGCGATGGGAGTGGGTAAACTGGGGAGTGGGTAAACTGGGAAGGGGTAATCCCCTTTGCCAAGCCGCAGGGCATGATGGGAGTTCAATGTGGCAATGGCATTTGTCAGTTATTTGTCACTAAAGGCATTGGCATCGTGATTGAATCGGTTCACGATTCCACTATGGTGAGAAGGATCAGATTATCAAACCCAATTTAGCTTCTGGTGGTTGTATGACTGAAGCTCATTAAAATTAACTCGAACTCGAGTGGAAACAAACTCTGTGGTGGGATTTCAGGTTCAGCTGAGGGATCCAGAGAGATAGAAAGAGAGCAAGAGAGACAGAGAGACAGAGACAGAGTCCTGTCCTCACATTCGTGTGTGTGCGTGTGTGTGTGAGAGAGAGACAGAGACAAGAGTCATCGTGTTTGTGTGTGAGTGTGGAAGCGATAGGGAGAAGGAGAGAAGAGGGTCGCCTCTAGCTCTGTGTTTGCAGTCGGATCACATACAGCGTGATACCACATTCATTAACAGAGTCACCATGCAGACTCATTTGAAGAGGGAAAAGGCCAGGCTGTTATTGATAGTTACGGACCTCATGTCACATGTGAACATATGAGAGCATCCCGTACAGAAGTGCAGAACAGTATGTTTTCGCTGTAGGAGTTCAAAAATGCCTAATGATGATGGATTACATTGCATCAAAAGAGGTGTGTTTTTGTAGATGGCTAGGGTTGTGTGTGTACTGATGGTGCGTATGTAGTCATCCTTTCTCTGGGATATTCTTTTGATGTTCTTAAGGCTCATTCTCCTAGAGACTTGAAGCAATGGAGCCCCTGCCATTCACAAACAGATACTACCAGCCATCACTGTTAGACATGGACTGTACCACGTGTGCTCACAGGAAGTAGGGGGGGAGGGGGGGGGGGGGGAAAGAAGCCATGGTCATGTCACCAACTCTCTCCAAAAAGGGTTGAGGAGACCTCGTAGTTGTTTGAAGAGGGGCGACCTTCCTCAACCTGCGTGTGAAAGTGAGTCTGACTGAACGCAGGTGCGTGTCGTTCTTTTTACTTTTACAGTCCTTAGCTGGCGTCCTTTAGGAATGATTAGCCCAGAAGAACTTAAAATAGACTGAAAGAGAGCGAGAGTCAGGGAGGGAGGGGGAGAGATGGAAAAGGGGGCAGAGGTTTTCTTTCACTCCGCAGAGACTCCTTACCCCACTACGTCAAACTGCGTGCGCCGACATTTAGCAATCTGTCTGCTAATTAATCATGCGCTCTAATCAGTCAGAGCTGCCGGAATGGTGTGTGGGTGTTTGTGTGTTTGAGAGCGGGAGGGGGAGAGAGGGAGACAGATAGGGGGAGTGTGTGCACTGTACTGTGTGTGTGTGTGTGTGCGTGTATAGGTGTGTGAGTGTGTACGTTTAGAGGGGCCTGCACAGCAGGGTCATAGCTTCTTCACTAGTACTGTTAGCATCTGGCCCAGCTTGAGACTATGACTCCTGTCATACGGAGAGGAAGTGATGCAAATGGAGTTCATTCCCCTACATCATCCAACATTCCACCCGGTGCCTTGAACTGATTTTTGGAAGACTTCCTTCGAAAGTCAAGGATACGTTATGCGATCCATCACCACCAGGTCTCCATCTCTCAAAAGACCTCTTGACTGTTCATCCAGCACAATTCGGTCCACTGTGATCTTCTTAACCTCTGAAATCCAAGCATGCCTTGTATATTTCTTGATTCAGACCCAGGTGTGCAATCCACTGGGTGAACAGCCCCCTATTTGAAGGATTCAGAATCCACCATTTTGATCAAGATCTGCTCTGCATTGATATTAGCGTGACAGGAGGATGGATTGCCTGCACAGCCACCAGAGCGAGCAATCATGTCTGCAGCCAACCTGCCTAATTGTGATACAGGGCTGAGGGGGCAGAGGTTGGGTGGGTGAGCGTCCCACATGGAACCCCAGCCAAGCTCCTGTAATACGAGCATACCCCAGCCTATGCTAATAACCCACTACGTGTTAACAATAGCACTGATGCGCTTGATTTCCTGAGGTTTCTTTCTTTTCCCTAGCCTTTTTTTGTTAGTGCGGGTTTAAGAAAGAGAGTGAAAGAGAGAGAGAGAGGGAGAGAGAAGAAAGAGGGTGGGGTTTGAGAACGAAAGACAGAGAGAGAGAGAGAGCGAGAGAAGAGAGAGGGTGGGGTTGAGAACAAAAGACACAGAGAGAGAGACAGTGGGCGGTTGACTTGAGCTCTTGGGCTACCTGTTGGGACGGCGGTGCAGAAATCAGCCTCAGCATTGTAGCTCTTTGGAATGGCTGTCTGATTGAAGGCCCACGGGGGAGTAGATTCAGCATCGCGTGAGTGAGGAAGTGTGGGGGCCAAAGATAAACAGTTCTCTAAACCAATTACTGAGCATAGAGCACAGCACATAGAGATTAGTCAGACAGTAGAACATCAAGTTGATGGGGAGGGGGGGGTGGGGGGGGGGTAAAGATGGGAGAGGAAGTCTCGGTAAGTGTCTTTGTATGCTGACAGGAAGGGAATGTATATTGTAAGAAAGGGAGGGAGAGAGAGAAGTAGAGAGAGATTGCATTCACTTGTGCATGAATGTGTTCTGTACATGTGTGAGCGCGCGCAAGGAGGATGTGTGAATGTCAAAGAAACCGAAATACCCTTTAGACAGACAGCGAACCAGAAATACGAAAAAAAAGACAAAAATAACTTGGCCCCAGGAGCCCAGCTCTGTTCGTCCGAGGAGAACCACAGTCTGATTCCCTGTGTCCCTGTCTACCCCTGTAGCACACAACAAGAGGCTGGCAGTGAGCCGGCGATGACTGGCTGACCCTGGAACACCCCTGACACCCAGACCTGGAGGTTTCCTTCAGAAGGACGTGTGTGATGAAGGAGCATGTGGTCTAACACGCTGCAGAGGGCTTCTGATTCAGCTGCTAAAAAAGCTTGCCAGGACCCTGGGGTGGCACACGTCAAAACATGGCAAATAACACTAGTCCTCAGCTGCACTTAAAAAAAGAAACTGTTGGGGGGGAAAAATGGTTACATGCTCACAGTCCAACACACACACACACACACACACACACACACACACACACACGAGTATCATATGCAGGTGTGCCAAAGCACCATCCAGAAACGTACACATGCAGTGCAGTGCACACATTAGCTAAGGCACACATGCACCTGTTCCAAGACTTGCCTATACAAGTAAATCGTTTGGTCAAATCTACTTCTTAACAAATGCATTCCTCAGTTAACTAATTAGATCATAATTAAGGTTAAGTGATTCACTAGTATCATTGGGATTAGTTATACATTGTGCTGCTTCAAAAGCCCTAGCACAGCATCAGATTAACCTCAGCACACCGCGTAATGATTACATTTCATCCTGGTCTAACTTGACTGCCTGGTATTCTACATATACTGCATAATTAAAATGCTTAACAAAGCAATATATCACACAACACCCACAAAACGATTGGTTCACTTAACACTTCAGCAGAAGCTTGTTCCATGGCTTAAAATGGCAGCGTAAGCTCCCCCCAAACCTGCCCTCAGAGCTCTAACACTGATTAGCTTACAAACGCTGTAAAGCTAACACATAAAAAAAAAATACTCATAACTTTTGTGGTAATGGATTACATCAAACTTGTTCAGTAATATAATACAATAAATGTTGATTTACACAATCGATCCAATTAATAGCTTTGCCTAATTATTTGCTTGAAATATTAGATTACTTAAGAATCTATTGCTTAAAATATTCATGTACACAGTAAAATAAAGTAATAATTTTCCTCAAAGGTTATGAGTATTTAGATTGCATCTGGTTTACAGTGCAATGTACTCCAGTGGTCAAATTAACAGAGTGGACACACATTATCATCTAATGAAGTTGAATGGCGGCCAATAAAGCCAGCATGGGTCTGCAGTGGGCAGGTTTAAGAGAGTCCTGCCACAGCCCTGAGCAGTCAGCATCGGTTAGCAGGCAGCAAGGGCTAAACGAGTCTGACTTGGCGTCTGATTCGACCAGCCAATCACACAAGATAAGCACATTCTGACAGGTAATCCTGTGAAAGCCTCTAAAATTAGGAAAACAAGAGTAAATGGTAACAATTGTGTGTTGTTGTTTTAGTTCAAAGGAAATAGTTGCTTTTCAAACCCCTCATGCTTAGGTTGTTCAGTAAATGTTATAGGGAGCATTACAGGCAAATTAAGAATATAAAAAAATGGAAATATATCGAAAAACCATCAGCTCAAAAAAACCTACAACATTCGTTAGACCCATTAGCCACCACTGCCACCAAGCCCAAACCCAATCTCCCTAAAGAATGCACTTGCCTCCACAGTGATGGATATCCACATTGTCAGTTCAACTGGATGAGGAAGCCCAGCTTGGGGGGTGGGGGATGGGGGTGGTGGTGGGTTGGGGTACCCTAAGCTATCGCCAACCGCCCAGCCATCCATTAAGGTCCATTTGCATTTCTGACACTTATGGCTGCGCTTTCCAAGCTTTCGGCATAATTCACATGATTTATACGGCTCATTGGTGGATTGATAGCTGCCACTGCTAAATGGGTATAATAAATGCCTCATCAACGGGCAGAACTCACCACCAATCAGAATCCCTGCCTCAGACTCTACACAGTCACTCTCAGTCTTCATTAAAAACTCACTTGTCTCTGCAAGGCAGTAGCCTCTGCACTTATTTCATACTCCGGAAAATATATATTGAAATTAGATAACATTTTTCACTCTGCAAGGAAATATGAGTTCATATTAAGGTTCATCTCTTGAATACGAGAAGAGAAATCAAAAATCAAACTGATGAATAATCTAATAAAACACAATTAGAGCTGTGCCGATGTTCCGCAACAACCCAAATCAAAGCTGTGGAAGGGTTATTATTATGGATTACAGTACTTAAGCCAAATCAGAGACAAACAAAAGAGGCACAGTGCATTTAGGGGGCGGAGGTCAAACCGCGGTCTTAACTGTGTCTATGATAAATATGAGATGTGTCTGCTCTGCCCTTGTAGAGACCCCCCAGGACCACGGTTCAACCAATCCCTGCCCTCGGTGACCGGACCTCATAAAGCAGCAGCTCTACAAAAAGCCATCGGTCCGACCGAGCGCTGCGCTCGTTTAGGTCCTTCCTCCCCCCAGAGGGACACCTCACATTCACATGACCCCTTTTAACTAGGAAAGCTTCCTTCTCCATTCAGTAACATGAGACAGTATAAGAGAGGAAGAAAATAGGGCAGAAGATTTGTGCTCTGGCCAGTAAGGGAAGGGGACATGACGGTCAGGATGCGATACGGCTTCTGCACAAGAAAGAAACGCCGGGCGATGAAGGTAATGACTGCAGAAGGGATCCCTGTTCCCCTTTCATGCGCCGATCTGTGTTATGCTAATGCAGAACAAACTAGTGGAGTAACAAGGGGGAGAGAGGGAAAGAGAGCATGCCAAAAGCTGCAGGGGTCCCACCTGTTCTATCCAACACAGAGAAAACATTTTAACCCGGCCACAGCCCCCCTAAAAACACACAGCTCCCCAAGGCCTTACTCTGTCTCTGTCTGATCCTACCTTAAAAAAGCAGCTCATGGTGGCTTTTCATTCAGGCTGACTTAACGCATGCACCACCTGGTCTCCAGTATTATTTTTATGTTAGTTTGGTCTCTCCTTTGCATGTTTTTTCTTCAAACACTGTGGGACAAAGGGATGCTTTTTTTTCAACCCTGCAATAGGTGCCCACGGGGATTCAAACCGACACACGCCTTCTCATTTCACATGAGAAAAACCTGTAATTCAAACACAACAAGCTTTGTTGCTGCTTTTCAGGGAGACTGAAAACATGAATCAATTCAGTGAGTGGTAGCTCCCTCCCCCCTCCCCCCCCCCTCCCCCCCCCCCCCCCTCCCCCCCCGCAACCAATACACCCTCAACCTCACCCACACAAACACTTCACACTGCACCCCTCACTTGAGACAGACACACACGTGCACACACACACGGACGCACGCACCCCAACCCATACACCCACCACCTCACCCGCACAAACAAACACTTCACACTGCACCCCTCATTTGAGACACACACACACACACACAAGTAGCACACAACTCTGCACAGTGCTAGCAGTTCCAGGAAGTACAGGCAATCCTCTCCCCTCATGAATATGACAAAGAGCTACATCTGGGTCATTAATATGGCAGGGGCGTGACACCGAAGCTCAATTAGCAGTCAGTGTGGTTTCCGCTTGTGTCCCCCGATTCTGTACATGATCACTGCATTAGAGCATCCTGCTCCAGATCAGGCCAGGATCACAGCCCACAGACGCACTCCGGCACCGACCTGACTGGAATGTCAAACACTCGCTACGCCACCCCGTCCAATCGATGCTCCAGAATGAACAATGATAACAGGAAATGGAGGAAAATGTGACGCCGTGGGAACACAGTTCGATGGATAATATAAGGTCACCCTCACCAAGACGTCTGTGATCTCTAACCCGTCTCTTCCGCATAAAATGAAGCTGCAAAATACAGTCAGTTGGGTCAGCGTACTTATCGGAGGCCCGCTGCAGTATCTCTCACAAAAGGACCCCTTGCTTTCTCCTGTCCCTGCAGTCTGAGATGGATCAGGCAGACTTTGTCACTGGGCCTTGACCTGACTAAGAGAGCGCAGGAGATTTTCCTCAAAGACACATCCGATTAAATCATGTGCGTGTCTATTTTTGTCAGATCAAAACTTGGCCTGCCAGGGCCAACACGGTCTACATGCAGGTGGCAGTTTGACTGACACAACAAGGTCAGACACCGACAGCCAGAGCGAGGAAGAGGCTGGATACACTTAAGGCTTACACTACGATACACACATGGTCACGCACACGCATGCTCACACACCCGCACATGCTCAACCCACAAGCACCGGTTATTATAAGAGAGGTGGGTCAAGATGAAAGAGAATGTAAATACGAGGGTAGGCCATAAATAGAGGATATTTTGAGGTTGCAGAGGAGACGGTGAAACTGGGGACAAACAAGGTGTTCAAAAGCTCAAAGTGAAGCGTGTTTCTATTAAATCTTGCACGTGCACATAATTGCTTATGCTTATTGCTTATTGCTACTGGCAACATATATTTCCACCCCCCATGTCTGTCGGTGTGTGACTGCTTCTCAGCATGTCTTTTTCTCTTGTTTTGACGACTGCCGGAGAGATGTGGGAGCCTGGAGTCGACTTTCGAGAGCGAAGTGTTCCGTGTTTCCCTGCGTGCTGCTGTTGACTGCGGGCCAGGCCCCGCCTGTGAATCTAAGCCGGGCTAGCGTCTGATCGCCAGTCTGATTGGGTCGCTGAGCTAAAGACTAGATCTGGGAAACAGACGGCACAGCCTGACCCAGCTGTCCCAATGACGGGCACTCATGCCACACCCCTGGGTGTTCAGACAAACCCAGGTGGATGGCGGGGGGGGGGGGGGGGGGGGGGGGGGGGGTCAGTGTTTGGCAGTCATTACAGGATTTCCCTTCCAAATATTGTCCCACGATCTTCCCTTGGATTAAACAGATCAGGATCAGGAGCGGCGAACATACGACAGGAGGGCGGCAGGGAAGTGACTGACTGCAGAGCCTCAACAGCGGCTACACGGTTTCCACAGGACCATCACAGACCAGCAGAGGCCACGTCACTGCGCAAATACAACAGCTTAGAATGCTAATTATGGGATGGCTATGAATAGCCTGTCTTTCGTTGCTGGGAATGCAGGGTGATTCTTTAATGACGCCCAGAAATAATGCCAGTGAATTCTCAACCATCCCTGCTGTGTTGTGTAATGTAGGAGTTTGACTCATCGGCGGAGAGCGCCGCTCTTCGCCCCGCACACACTCGCAAACACATCCACTTTCTGACACACGCTGTCTCTCTCTCTCTCTCTCTCTGACACACACACTATCCAATGAGCTCTGCATATCAATTTCACCCTTTCATCTGCAAGATGTAAAAAGCCACAGCGATTGCCCTTGATTATCCAGCGGATTCAATGTACAAGGCAGAGTCCCTGACAGATCTAGGGGATGCATTCTTCATGCAAGCACCTTTGATGTTCAGGTTCATAAGAGGAATCATTTTGAACTATCCAACCCAAAAGTAGTTAGAAACAGGAACCGGCTGAAACTGTTTGTACACTTGATACTGATGGCGCTGTACAACAGGAACAGGGCTGGATCCAGGGGGGTGGCTCAGCGATTAAGGTGTTGGGCTCATGATCAGAGAGGTTGTGAGTTTGATAGCCGGATGTGTCTACATGACGTTGTGTCCTTGGAGCAAGGCACTTCACCCTACTTGCCTCAGGGGGGAATGTCCCTGTACTTGCCGTAAGTCGCTCTGGATAAGAGTGTCTGCTAAATGACTAAATGTAGTCCTGGCACACTGTGACCCACACACGAGGACCGTGTTTACTATAATCTACAACAGCATGTGATTATTGTTGGAAGTACATGAAGTCAAACAAAATCACGTTGATCACTTTTGACAAGTTTTGTCTTCTAGGTGTTACGTGTTTAACTGTTCGGAATCAATGCAACATGACAGGTGGCATCATAACTGTGTATTCATAACACCGGCGTGATAAGATGTTTGGTCTTTGGCTTCCACTATTATTTGATTTGAAATCACTCGAGCGCACCGGGCCTTCCAGAAATACATACATCTGGCAGAGTATCCCTGCAGGTCAAGCAATGGTGCCCCCAGTACAAAGGAAGACAGAACCCTTCCATCTCAGTTTGGAAATAATCAGTCAAAAGGCCACTCTCTCCAGAAATGGGTAATTGTGTTGTCTTGTTTGCCTGTGTGTGTCTGAGTGAATACATGCGTGCACGTGTGTGAGTGAGAGACCTCAAAGAGAGAGAGAATGTTAGCAACCGAACGACATTAGGAGAGCACTATGAACCTATTCTCCCTGAGTGATTTAGTCATTATTTTAGCCTGAAAGCCTCAGCACAGCCTCATTGTACGAGGAAATTGCATTAATGAACTCAGATAAGAACAATCACCTATTGCAGCCTCCCTGTTTTTGCATTTTCAAATAACCTATTAAATGCAGACACTTTCTGTCCTCATCATTACCATGCACTCCCCCCCCCCCTCCCCCCCCCACGCTTTTTTCTTCCTCTTTCTTTCCGCTTTTCTTTTTGTCCCTTCTGAAGGGAGGAACTATAAAGTGTCACCTTCATTAGATGCAGTTTTGAGAGTGGGAGAGAAGAGGTGAAAGACAGAGCGTCAACCTCTCCCAGCCCGTTTAACCTTTTAATTTAGCAGCAGGATTTAATGTGCCGACCCGGGCCAGTATCACTTAAAACAGACGCTGCCTAGGTGCCCTGAGGGCACGAGGAACGGCTCCTCTGCAGTGCATCTAGGCTGCCGCCATATGTGTCTAGCCTATGTGTGTGTGTGTGTGTGCGTGCTCAACCCTTCACCCTAGCTGTCACGTCAGCAGAACAGCACCTCAGGCCTGCCACTCTCGCTTTAGCACCATGTCACATTCTAATGTGGTTCAGGGAAGAGAGAGAGAGAGAGAGAGAGAGGGGGGGGCAGTTGGAGATTATTAAGTTTAAAGGACCTCCCTCACCCCCTCACCCCAGCACCCCCTCTCTTCTCATCAAGACTGGCAAGGTGGGTGACGTAGGGGCAGTGGTGACTAATGTTGCAGTCAGAATCCAGGCCACTGCTTTTAAGATGAAATATGGAGAGTGAACATGGCGGAGGGAAGAAGGGATTGGCGGTTCAGGGAAAAAGGAGACAAAGGAGAAGTCCTCAGTTGTTTTGAGTTGAGTCTGAGGAGGACAAAGACACCAGACCAGTCTTTAACTATCCAACAACTGAAAAGCTATTATGCTGCACGGTGACCCGGCAGCAAAGACATCTCCACACCTCGTATAAGACACCCACTCCCTTACTTGCATTCTCAAGTTGGCAGTGAAGGGGGAGGAGGGGTGGGGGAGGAGGGGTGGGCGCAGATACAGGAAGAACACGCACTGGCCTCCGGTGTGACAGGATGGTGCTTTTATGATGTACCTCAGATTCTTCTCTGAGATTGATGGGGCGAGCTGCAGCAGCGATTGATTAATCCATCCACCGGAGGAATGTGCTGCTCCCGTACCCAAGAACCACCGTCTCTCTCTCTCTCTCTCTCTCTCTCTGGATGCCACATTTAGACAGACACATTGGGGCGGATGAAGAATGATCGAGATCACTGCAGACACTGTTCTTGTGTGTGTGTGTGTGTGTGTGTGTGCGCGCGTATGTCATTGAGTTTGTGTGTTGATGTCCTCTTGCCAGATCCTTAGATGTTAATGTCATCTTAGTCTAGATTACTGTACAATCCAGAACATCATGTCAGCGCTAAATTTTTAAGAAGGCTGACTTCCCTGGTCGCTACATGATTCAGATAATCACACTGATCCTTACAAGGAATCTATATCAATGTCTGCTCTAGTACATCTAAATACGGGTGTAAAAAACACAAAACTACAACGAAACACGAAAGTACAAGAGCTTCTGTCCCAAATTGGCCTTGCCTCAAAATACGTGGTTCTTCGAAGTAAAATGAGCTGCTTCACTATTTTATTTCTAAAGTCTTGCAATTGGCCGCAAAATACAAAACACACACAAACAATACAAATAAACTCCAAATATTCACACACAGTAAATGTGCTCAGCGCATTTTTGTTTGAAGTTGGTCCCTAAAGGAAAAAAACAAGTCCCAGGACATGGTTTTCTTACTGTATGTGGGTTACAGCAATCACAGTGATGTACAACAAGACCTAAACTGAGACATCAAAGCAGACACAAACATGTTTAGTCATTATTACCAACAGGATTTCAGCCTCTAGGCTGGTATCCCCCCAAAACTCAGGATGAGTCCTGTGGTCCATCCGTCTAGGACCCCTTGACTAGCTTTGAGCAGGCCCACTGCCTGAACAAAATTACAGAAAAAAAGTGTCTTCCACCTTCAAGAAGGGACATGGAAGTGTGTGTTTCCATTATTGATACAAGTCCCAAGTGGTTAATAGAATGAATGGTAATGGTGTGTCCTAAGCCTAGCTTTAATACCATTAATCCGATTTAGGAAAATAAAATGTAATCTAAAACACAAAGTGCTGGCCCCTGATGTGAACTGAGTCATGATCTGAGAGGAGCTAAGCAGGGTGTGGATACGTGACACAAGCATATGCTGCGATGCTTTCCACAGGCCAACACACCACAGCTACGGTACACCGTTTCTGGCCGACAACTACACAACTATTTAGGGATTCTCGATTCACGATAACTCAGACCAAGGACATGGAGGAGATTTGATGTAAAGCAGACGTCTGTGTCATTTCAAAGTTATCCAATGAAGCGTGTGTTTGTGCTAGCAGCAGGCTGCGGCAAGAAGGAAGCACGAGTCCCTACGTTGCACCTGCTCTGAGGCAGGCTCACTCTAGTGAGGAGGCTGGAAACGCACTGGGGATACCTCTGTTGTCACGCCACCATAATAGAATAAACAAGCAAACAGGTGAAGGTGCAGACGTCCTGAGGATATCCACCTCCTGGAGAATGTTGCCTCTTTTCCCCCCTCCCTCTCTGTCTAACATGGTCTGTGTTGATTGATATAGTGTACGTACAACCCAGACCACTGTGCAAGTGCCTTGAAGGGCCTACATATCCAACATGGTGGAGATTGCTGTGGGACTGAAGGGGCACGTTCGAGAAGTGGTAAGCGCAGAGAAAGGATAGGCTCTTTGTTGGCATGAATCATTCTGCATCATTTGCCAACAAACAAATGTCATCTTTGGGACGCGTAGGCAAGATTTATCATGCTAAACTCCTTGACAGGGGAAGAACATAAAATGAGCAGTCTAATTTGTCTCCCCAAGGCAATGTCACTCCATCATTTGGATGTGCTGTCTCACACCGGCTGAGAAATGTTCACTCTGTTCCTCACCTGAAGGACCAGGGCTTTCAGTATTTCAGGTGATGGAGAGATACGATTAACACTGCGTCTGAGGAATGACACCCATTGCCATCTGCCAGAGCTGCTTACAACATTATGACTGTTTTTATTACTTTTATTACTTTTGCAATAGTAAACGCATTACTGATCAAGATGAATGAGCTTGACATGGTGATCATATGAAATATATCTTTGTGGATGTGCATTATAGGAATTGTATTGTCAGATACATTGACACACGGTGTCACTGCCGATATTGAAACCCTCTCAGATGTATTTAAGCCCAGTTGGTACACTAAGTTTTCCAGAGAGAGAAAACTGGTTTTCATAATAGTACTTCTATGATCAATCAAAAAAATAGTATCTCTACATCAAAGAAATCAGATGCTAACTTATTATTTTTATGAGGAAGATTATCAGTGTCATTATCATGGTACAATGTTCATGCCATCTGCCATGCTGTTTTTTTTTATTTTTATTTTTTTATCTGGCTTCTATTCCCCCATATGCATTAAGAACCCCACTCACAAATCATCATAAATAATGACCCATTATGTATTCCATGACTATAGTTGCTCTGGAGGAATAGTGTGACTGCTTTAACTGCAATGGAGAGATAATGTGCCACATGGGATCAAACACCTCAACTGGAACTGATGATCCTTTAACTGTGTTTGACCATGTACTCTTGTTTGCCCAAAAGACAACTGCTCTATTGTACTAGGCTGGGGAGCCTAAAGACATACTGAATCATTGCATGTGCAGAATGGATGATTTTATTTTTTTATATGTTTCAAAACCAATCCAATTCTTGCAAGTTACCGCCAAGGAGGCACAGTAAATTCATGCGTCATATAGCTCAATGGACCTGCGCCTGGAAGGACATTTTCGCTGATTCATCACGGGAGGTTTTCCAAAACACCACTGGTTAAGTTACCCGTGCCATGGACGAACAGTAACCACTCTTGTGCGTCACCCGGATGAGTCTCTTGCCAGCAGACTGAATAGCGGACCTAAAGGCGCGCGAGGAGCTTTTCATTTCAGCACCACATCCAACAGACAGGCTCCCCTCTGAACCAAAACCGAGTGAGGGGCCAAAGGCGATACAACTTCTACTCCATTCATTGGAGACGCGTCCGTTTTGTATTAGTAATACTGCCAGGAAGCCTTAAATACCGTCCTGAAGACTACCGCGATGGGATACTGTAATGTTGCAGCCCTAGATGGTGTCCTTGCAAATATATCTGGACAAAATCTCACGTCATTCTATACGTCTGTTCATCCTTGTGTAGAATGAACAGAATGTGTAAGGATTAATTCCCCCGACTACGATTGGTTATTTGAGTTTGTTTGAAAAGCGTTATAACATCAAATTCAGCATTCAACAGTCTTACTGACACAACGAAACCAACCCTTGCTATATTTTCGAAGCAGATTAAGACGAGTGGTGTAATGGAAGTGAGAATAAAATCCTACAAAAGAGCATTTAGGAAAACCTTTTTTCTGTCATGGTTGGGGGGGGGGGATTATTATCAATATCTGTTTGATCTAACTTGACATACCCGCGCGCGTACTCACAATTGACACACGCCGCAAGTGAAGCATAAACTACAATGACATATACCATACATATCGAGATGATGGCTAATGATAAAGTTAACATCCATACGTCCGTTTCTGTAGTTTTAATGGTCAGTGGGGCAAAGCGGCATAGGATGAAAAGCACCAAACCTTGTGTTGCAGATATACCCTTACATTAGGCTGCATTATATATCAGGCTACAGAATCAAAGTGTTTGGAAGTATGAATACTTAAACAAACATAGCATATAGGCCTACTTACTTGTCCCCGAAGATCTGGATATTTTGATGAGATCGGAATTCAACTCGGTTTCTTCCTTTGCTCCCACAGCGACAAACTGCATAGATAATACATCCGCAAATCTCAGGCAAATTAGGCAGAATCCGTTTTTTTTTACTTTCTCGATCTTTCTTCAGATTGTTCCAATATTCAAGACGAAGCAACAGTTAATCCATCATCATATATCATGAGGCGCCGGGACATTGATTGCAAGTGCCAATTTATCCATCCCTCGATTCCCAATGTATTTTTTCCAACGTGATGCCCCACAAGTGCCTCAGTTACAACTAATCTTGCGATGCAGTGACACCCCACTGTACAGTTTAGTGAGGGAAATCTCTCTAGGCTACCCGAGATGTTGTCCAATGCACGTCTTGAATCGATGATTAATCAATATCGACAAATCGTTAAGGATGAGACAGCACATTTCTGGACAGAACTATTTGGTATATATAATATATTCAGTCCTGGAACCCGTCCAGTTTGAGCCATGCAGGATTATCCACTTAGATAACATCCAGAATACTCGTCCAAAATCTATTTGCAATGCAAAAATATCCTTGAAATCAAAATATCGATGCTGGTTGTTTTAATAGTCACGCAATTCAGGTATAACTTTTTCTTTCTTCTTTAAACCCGCACCGATATTCCAGGCTTCTTGAATCTGATTAGATTTCACCTCACAACCCAGTGCGGATCTCAAAAATGCTTATTTTCTCTTTTCTTCACGGTTTATGGTTGTTGGACGAAGGTCCCATAGTTTGTGAAACTCGCCTGGCGAATAGCTTTGATAAATGAATTTTTAAAAATCGTTGGTTTTATATATGTCTCCTCTATAGGCTTGTGTTTCCATCGATAGAGAGAAACAACCCACGCCAGTGGGAAAAATCCAGGAGGTTTTCTATGACCATCTTGAACGACAGAAATATATTACATCTCATCCATCGGGTTAAATAAAATCCCCTCCTCCATCCGTAGACTAAAGTAACCGGATTGTCGTGTCTTTAGTGTCAGTATGCTCACCGAAGGCAGTCCACAGTACCTGTCAGTGTTTCCTTACACCAGCAATCGTCGCCTCCTCCTCTCTTGCGCTCTGGTTCTTCCAAATCAGACACTGCAACTCATCCCAGAAAACCCACAGAGATCACGCATGGTGGGGAATAACACAATCCACCAGGTGTGGATCTTCCTCGTGTTCCTCGCAAGTTAAGGGAGCGCGTTTTAAAGTATTACAATTCACCCATTTTGAAAGCATACCAAGACTTCCGACGAGACACGCTCAGCTTTTACGCACCAAAAGAGTGTATGAGCTGCCTTGTAGGGTTCTCTGTTCCGGTATACTGATGGCCTCAAACCTACCTCCCACCCCCTCCCGTCCTCCTGAACATGATCATTTGTAATCCGCCTGTCAGTGCGGGTGGACTGACGCTGCTTGTCTGAGGACTGTTACAGGCATGCACAGCTGTGTCTAATTCCCTTCTGCCATGTTTGGCATCTGACTTTACTATTCCGTAACAGGTTCCTTCTGATCGATGCAGCTGAATCAAATGTTGCGATGGTTTTAGTGCTGCTGATTGGTCTCACATGGTGTTAATATGGGTGTACGCGCGCAAAAAAGAAGGCTACCTGAGCATGTGTATGACTATACAACGATTGAGAAAAGGAGAGAGAGGGAGAGAGAGAGATAGGGAGATAGATAGGGAGAGAGAGAGAAAAAAAGAGAGGGAGAGAGACTAAGAGCGAGAGAGAGAGTAAGAGCGAGAGTAAGAAAAGAAACGTAGGACAAGGAGGCAGCGAGAAATAGGCGAAAAGACAGAGAGGAAGAGAGAGATGGAAGAGTTTCTCAAGTTCAGCACTAACGTAGATGGGACATGACTGCCACCTACTGACTGCCCTATCCATTTGTGACAGCAGCAGCAGCCACAGGCTGCTTCAACGCACCTGAGAAAACCCTGTGCTTTCTCATCATTTTCTGACAACCATCGCCACGCCACGTTTTTAACAGTGAAGGAATCGAGTAGAACGTGGCAAATGGCTCACATAAGCCCATGCCAATATATTTAAACCTACACCAAATTGCAGTGTTAAGACAACATTCGATGAGTATTTAAAAAGGTGGTTTATCAGATCCAAAATGGATGCATAGTACTCCACAAAAAAAACAACAACAAAGATTTCTATCCCAGGATGTGATGAAAGAGAGAGTGTTATGTTGCTTCATCATGAGATGTAACACATTAGAAAGGCATCCCTCTCCTTGCCTTTTGTCCATTATAAAACATAATCAATGCTCAGGGAGGATCTTTCAAATTAAAATTGTGTAAACTAATGTGAAATGAGGTAATGCTGTTTCAGGGATCAGGGTCTGTCCATCATGCTGTCGCTGTGAAATCTCATTTCTGACACCTAAAGGAGCCACATTCATCAGTCTTCATAAGTGTCAACCTGGCTGGTGATCCGGGTCCCAAGCATCAGTCTGAGGTTCAGACCAACAGCCTCCAGCATGCATTTGGCTGAACCATCTTACTTTAACACAAACATACTGACTCATATCTCAAACCCCCACACATCCACTCTCTCTCTCTCTCTCTCTCCCTCTCTCTCTCTCTCTCTCTCTCTCTCTCTCTCTCGCTCGCTCTTTATTTCTCTATCTCTCTTGCTCTCTCTATCTCTCTCTGTAACACACACGCACCAGCATAGTTAAGTAGCACAATGGGACAAAACCTTTTCCAGTAATTTGTCTTCCATCGCCCTGCATTAAAGCCTTGTGGCTCTATGTACTTTTTATTTCACTTTCATCGAGCGCTCCACCATAATGACAGCCATGTTGTGACAGCCTAGCCTAATCACTTGGATTTAATTGGATTAATATTAATAGTATGAGTATTCATATTAATACGAATCTTTTTCCTTTTTCTTATCTTCTTGTGAATCTGTGGTAACCACTTAATTTGACTTCAGATATTATTGGCTCTGTAGGAACCATCACCAACCACCATCACTTTTCCCGTTTGGTGTCGATTTGTCCCTCCTCTGGGATAACTGATGAGTTGTTAGTTGAATCAGCAGAGTACACCATTGCAATTGCCTGTCTGCAAGATTATTACTTTTTGTAAGTATTTATTTTGTATTTAATAATACATTCAATGTAGTATGTACTGTCCATAGTGGAATATGTGAAGGGAGTGTTCAGATAATGTTGTTGCATGTCCTTGCTCGTACTGTAGAGGTAACGACTCCTAGAGTACCCATGGGGTCGGTAATAGTTGAAGTGGCACAAGACTACATTTTGACCTTCATTTGACTGACTGCTGGATGTTCATCCTTGGGTGGACAGGAAGTGCATGAACGATGCAATTAACCATTCATTGTGAGAGTAACATTGGCATTAAAATAATTGAAATGTTGTTTCAACACAGATTTTGCAAAGAAAATTGAGTTTTCATTATACCGTATTGAATCTAATCTCATCCATTCTTGTCCTATTTTTCTGCTTTTGCATATAACACAGATGGTTTGGCTCGCACGATTTCTCCAAAACTGCCCCAATGATTTTTGGACAGATTAGAAAAAAATAACGTTATCTAAATCTACCAGCAACCATATCGAAATACCAAAGCCGTACAGCTTCCGTTGGAACAGTGAGCTAGGACTACTTCCAAGCAGCAATATATGAAGCCTTTGGACCGAGACTAGGCTGCCTGTTCTAAACAGCCCACTTAGACTTCAGAGAAAAACAGTATTTTGACAGCGGACAGTGAACATTGTAAAATGACAAACAGTGAGCTTTAATATGAACGCACCTCTCTTCCTGTCTCAGAGAGCATCTACTTTGGCAGTCCATGAATAATGCATGTGTTGGGATGCAATTAGATAATGTAATAATCATGTTCTGTATGCCATGTAGAATTTATCCAGCGTTCCAAAATAATTTTCTATGCACATAGTGCTGCTGAGGGATTCTATGTCAGAATCATCACTTAGTGGTGGAGACAGGGACAACGACAGATTTGAAGCATGAAACAAAGTTAACACGGGGGGAGATTAGGGAGAAGAGTGCTGTACATTCTTTTGGAGATGGTGTGCCATTGTAGTGATGGAAATGTTGACAACATATTTTTGCTTGACAGTATAATGCGATTGGCTTTGTTAGCCTGGTTTGGGGTTAAATACAGGTTGTTGGCCTGGCACAGCTGAACACTGTGCACATTGTGCTGCATGGTGATTTAAGATACCAGACAGCAAAGTGGCCTTGTGGGCAACTTGGATCGACTCTATGGACTTGTCATGGTCACCTGCCACAGATGTATCAAGAAGAAAATCCCTAAGTGATCCCAGTATTGTTGATGTTGAATATAGATGGATCTCCACGGCGTTCCGCAAGGGTCTGGACCATCGCTTTTGCTGTCCTTGAGGAGCTCAGGGACAGTGAAATTACACAGCTGGATGAGGGACCGAGCTCTGAGAGGTGCCTGAGTGTGTTGCTGAGAGTGCCGCCACTCGTCACTCCCATTGTTTTCCGATCCAGCGAGCACAGTGTCAGCGAAGGTTACGGCAGATAACACAGACATACCTTCCTCTGCCATTTCTTCTATAGTTTTCGCCTCGTTTTATTTTAGAGTTCTCTTCCCACTGTGTGACAGTTTGTGATGGCAGTTAACTGCCCTGGGTACTTGCTTTAGCATGGATCGCGTCCTCTTTTCACCTCAATCCTCGAGTTGCATGAAAAATCCCCCCGCAATGCATGTTGCATGTACTGTGCCTTTTCAGTTATCTGACACAGAACACATGTCGCAGCACTATAGGAGGCAAAACTCCACAAGCAAAATTCCACTAGCACCTCTGCGTCATCTTCAAGATTATAAGCAATTCAGCAAATTTCATGGACTCGCTAATGAGGTGCATCAATGTGTTTTCCATCCTGTTTAATCTCCACTTTGATCCACACTAATCTCTCACTGTACTTGTTATCCAAGGATTCTTTCAGCCCAAAGGGCTTGCGATCGAAGAGCACACTCCGATTTCAAACTCCCAGCTGCCATCATCTTGATGTCTCCAGCTTCTCCCCTTCATCTCCACAAATTTGAATAATTCAAAGCAGGACCCACCTTAATAACGTCCTCTGCCTTGCTTCAATTGCACAATATGATAGGTGAAGGGGAGTAGATGACTGGTCGGGTTATTGGATTTTGGCTGCAGCTCTGAGAGGTTAGAAGAAGAGAACGGGACTCGGGGCAGCAAGATGAACACCGAAATGACTATCGTCCTATTGATCGTCATCATCTATCAGCTTCGGTCCAATCTGACATGCTGTCATTAGTAACATACACGAGGACAGATGTTGTAAACAAAATGACATGCAATCACAGGATCGTCCTATTTAGCCGATACTATTCAAGATTGGATAGTGTACCCAAGATCCATTAAATTGTAAGAGGCTGTTATTGAAGTCTGTAGTAAACTGGAGTAAGATTACATGCTACAGATGTAAAACGTGAGAAAAAATATTGGAGCTAAAAAGGCATGCAGAAGCACGTCTCCTACTGTGACATGCATTAGAAGTTATATTTAATTATCGATAAAGCTTGCTTCGCTAGAAATCACAGCAGTTAACCGCAAAAAAAAGAGCAAAACATGTCATGTTGTGTCTTGAACACAAACTGTTCAGGGTACAGTGACTAACACATCTTCTTTGAAGTAAAAGACCCAGACATATGGGGGTGTAATTGGTTTGAGCTTTTCAAGGAATACAAAAACATTATTTTTAGGCCCTCAAAATGTGGTGTTTTGTGTATGTGATAGCCTTTATACACAAGGTACGGCTGCTGCCCTAGCATCTTGTCTTTCCTCAGATCCGAAAGTCATGAGATAAGTATAGATTTCTTTTTTATGTTCAACGCTCTGTCTTCCTCAACCTTTAATGAGTTCCTCCCCTGGTAAATGTATTTTTTTTAAAATAGACCTACTATGCAACACACTTAGAAACCCCACTGGCAAATGCATTTGAAATATGTTCCTTTTACATTTCAAATCACAGTCATTGGAAGAGTTAAGAGTTTGGACACATCATTCTGAGTAGAAGGATTAGCGCCCAGCTAAAAAACACCTTACACAGTTTTCAGGTTAGCTCTGGGGCACCATGGCACTCCCTGTTGGCTGTGATTCCCTTTGTTCAAAGACACAGAATGACACATCTGGCTCCCAAATTGTCTCTGAAATGTGCTCCAGTGTTGTGAGTCAAACAAGACCAGCTGTTCCACAGGTAAACAAAAGGCTTTAGAATTAGACTACAAATTATCATGAACCTCCAGTGACACTCCTGACTGATATTAGAGCACTTCATTTAATTGTTGTAGAAAACCTGGGCCCACATATTTTTGCCAAACAGATCACGGACATAAATACCCCAGTTTTTGAATATAGCATGCAGACAAAGCTTTTGTTTCGTTTTTTTTTGTTTTACTGCTTATAAGCATTTGCAGTTTATTTCTTCGTTGACCTGTGAGAATAAATAATAGCCTTCCAGTGAATTCCCAGGCATGGAAGATTGTATTTTACATCCCTAGTGCTGGCCATTAGCAACTCGATGACATTCAGGGAACAACTGTACAGTATGCACTTTGTTTCACAAATCAAGTTACTTAAGGATTTTTTTGCCTTCCCTGCATTCTCTGTAATTTTGCAGGGATTTCATACGTTTCATTGAAGTAACACAGCTTTATTCTCTCCCAATTTTCAAACAATAATTTTCTATTAACTTTCCACTTGGAGGCCCACATTTCTTTCTGCTACTTTCTCTATCTAGTCCATTTTTGACCAGTGTTACAGGCCTACAAAGCGGACAGTAGGTCCCTACCAATGTCATGAGTCCATCAAAACTTCCCCTCCAATTTCATCAGTGGAGCAGAGGCAGGTAAGCATACGCAGTAAGATGATATACAGCTTTGCAATTGATTAATTGACTCTGGAAATGTTCCAACTAGACCTACACCGCTTGATCCTGAATTCAACAACCCAGATGACTACACCCAAACTTGTTACCAGAAACAGCAATGGCAGTGAGCTCCATACATCAGCTTAACACTTGGAGCCTGCTGAGGTGAAGCTTTGCTGACAATCAAACGTAAACGCTGTAAGAACATGACGTACTGTAAGCCGTGTAATCTGCTATTATAGCCGAATTACGATGACGCAACCTCCTCCAGCCTGGTTTTGCTTACTTGACTGTGTTTCTGTTTTGGTTTATGGTAGAGAGAGCCGTGCTCTCGTCAGTATGGTAGCATGCTGTACCTATTCAGATGTGAGCAGCAGAGCAGGTTTGTTTACTCTGGAAGAGGCAGACCCAGCTTCTAATCCTCCATGTGTCTTGTGTGTTCGGGCTGTGTTAGTGGAGAAGACAGCCCTCAATCATCACCTGCCATTGAAGAAATACGGTTTAGTTTAGAAAATAGGTTGGGAGGAATGCTGTGGTATGTGGTCTACATGAAAGGTGACTACAGCTTAAAGAAAAGTATGCAGTGAAATGATATTTGTTTTGACACACTCTGAAATTAATTTTAAAGAGGTCCTAGCTCACTGAGACAGACATTCCAAGACAATTTGAAAGGACACACTTTACACCTGTATATAGTAGTGATATCAGATAAGGTTACCATGGGAATGTTGTTTGTCGAGATGTATTCATACTTGCACTGGTTTTTATATTATCCATCAGAAGAGTGAGAACATAAAGTACTTTATATTACCTCAGTTTGATGGGAGTAAAGAATGTTGCCTTACTTCCATGAACACTTAAAGGCCAATGTTTTACAACTCAGCGACATATGTGGGTGCATGTGTGTGTTGGTGGGAATGGGTACATAACACCTCCAGTTTTTTATACTCCTCATACAATATTCAGAACATCTGAGATTGGTTAACTGTAAATATAGCCCACATCTGCACGAAAGAAACGTTCATGATATGTTACATAGGGCAGGTGAAGACGAGCATGAAGGCTGAGTAAGGTATGACCGCTAACTATTACTAGCACAGGCCTTGTGCTATAAAATGGAATTAGGAATAAGCCATCAGTAGAGACAAAGCTGGTGAATTGGGAGTCCAAAGGCACAGAAAACAAAAAGGTGGGAAAGCCCTGAAGAGCTGCAAAGAAACTCATTTTACAAGTGATTACTTTCTTCATCTTTCACCTGGGAAGGTCATTTAAATCTCGAGATAACGAATGATAACGATACGGAGGTAATGACCGACGCATAATGATTTTTCTAACTAGATTTGCATGGAGTAATAGTTTATGGACAAGCTAACAATCGTTCAGAGAGATTAACCAAGAGGTGACAAATGTACATGCCAGATGTGACATGATATAATCATAAAACATACAGAATGACCCGGAAAGTCATTCAAAACTTGCTACTGTAACCTTGCCACGTCAATTATATGTTAACGGGGGGATTATGCAATTTTAACTTACAGTACTAGTAAAATTGAGATATTGAATCATTGCGAAGCAATGATTGTTTCCTGCTAATTGACTGGTGGGGAACCCATGAATGTTATACTGGCTCTAGGCATTGACAATATTTGAGGGGAGAAACCTGTAAGACAAGATTTAAAATATTTTTACAACTAAAGCGATTTCATGTATATCAGTGGCGCCAAGAAAAAGTGGTTCGTAAAAGCCCAAAGTGCGGCCATTTAATAATGCCGCTCTCCCTTTGCCCATCTCTCTTCTCTCTCTCTTTCCCCCTCTCTTTTTATCCCTTTACAACGGACCATCTAAAGTTGCAGCTGGAAATGAATGGTTTCAGAGGGCAGAGCAACACTGTCATAATAAAGACTAAAAGGAATAAAGTTTCAAGATTCTAAAGCAGACCGACGTCATGACAGCGTCTGCAAGGCCCCATGCAATGTGCTCTGTGAACCCTGACCGAGTGTGTTGTTGAATGACAGGATGTGTCATCAGTGCACCTGTCTGACCTTAGTCCCTGCTGCAGGAGTCATCCCTGGTAAATCCACATGCCCTTGACCCCATCTCTCTGCTGGGGGACAGATACTTTCAGCGGTGACACACACGCACTCTGGAAGGTAGCTGGAGCGAGGAAGAGCATGTTGATGTTGACGTGAGTCTATGATCAGAAGTGAGTGATATTCTCAAAGATAGAGCTCCTACTCAGACCCCTCTGGTCACATGGTGAAAATGACAGATCACAGTGACATATTAGGTACGCCCATACGACAAAATACTACCATTATACACAGCAAGTGGCTCCGTGATGGTAAAAGGGATACGGTATGCTATACTATATTCAGAGTAAACAATATACAACAAAGACTTGCTTAAAGTGCTTTTTCTACGAGCTTGAGAGACTCACCTTTATTGTTTTTCCTCCCAGTGAAACCATAATAGTTAAATGTTAAGAGCTCACACAAGAAACTCTAACAAGCCATCCTTTTTCACTCTAGGTTTGTTTATACTTTTCTTCAAACTTAACGCTTAGGTTCACCATTACTTAAGCCTTACCATTGAATGTTCAGGCCCACATTTCAACACCAAATAATTAACTGCCTTTGGCCAAACCAGGTGACAACATGCAAGTAATTCCCATTAAAACGTGAAGCATACGTTGATTCTTCCCTCTGTAATGCATATTTGCACACACCACACGGCCTATCTGGAGCAGAGGGTTTCCCCTGGGATGTACAGGCAGGTTTTCTTGTGCCCAGCATGAGAAGTAAAGATAGCTCAGGCTCTGTTAGCATCAGCTCAGGAGCTACTTCGCTACACCGCCATAAAAAGAGCTGTTGGCAATAGACACTTGATCTTTGCCTGTTCTGCGTATAAATAAATACAAATCAATATTAAAACCTTGCATGTATGTTTAGGAGAGTGTCGGATAAAGACAACCTTGTTGAAAGTCTGAAGTGGAAAGAAATCGGCCTATTTTAACATCGACATGTCCAGCCGGGGTCTGTGTGCACTGCGACTACAGCAGTTGTTTTGTATCCAGTTTTGGGAAAACAATTTATCCAAATCTGCTGCTTGTAAACTTGAATGCACACATCTCACATACAGTTCACAAACAACACGCTCATGGTAGAATACAGCTGGAAATTTGAGGGACAGTCAGTCTACTCTCTTTAATCCCATGTTTTCACGGTCAGTGACACGTAAAAATCAGACACCAGAGGCCAGGTTCCTCCCCACAATCCCACTGCATCTAACGGGTAGAGTTTAGACATTGCCTTTATGGCTAGCACAGGGTAAAAACCCGTGGCCATCAGTCATAATTCCTTCTCCAAACTTGCTGCCAGTATTTTAAGCCTATCTCTGTTTGCCTTAATCCTTCCCAGACTCGCTTCGAGCTCAAGGGTAACATGCGGAAGAGTATCCACTTTCCCTGAGGTATTCACTTCACCAACTGTAATGCAGACTTTAAAACCATCTATCTAGTCCCCACGGCAAGACAGTATTCATCTCCTAACTTCACCAACTGTCCCATTAAAGCCAGGCATACAGACATGGTCATGACCAAATTAATATGAATATTCTGACTCAGTCTATATATCTATCCAGTCTTTTTTGCATATGCTAGCTCAGCTAGTCATTCTCTCTCTCTCTCTTCTCTATTTTGAATCCAACGTTTCTTCAACTGGTTTGGTTCACTACAACAACTTCCATATACAGAACCTAGTCACAACACAAGAGAAGAGGAAACACTGTTTCAGGATGGACTGCCAACATCTGAGAATCAAGCATGAACCAGGTACCATTGTGTCCATTGGTCTTGAACATCTACTCTACCTCAGGGCTGCTCGGAGACGAGGGGAATGGAGAAATCTTTATTGGTTCCACTTTTCAACTTCTATCCTCTGGGTCCAACACAGACCATCTCCATCTCTCACAGACGATATGTAGCAACAAATGTTTTTTTTTTTTTTGGCTGGATCAGAGTGTGAAAGACCTCTATAAAACAAGACTGGAAAGTGTGGTCAGGTCTCTTTTAACTGCCTAGCAAGTTAATCTCCTCAGTCTTGTCTAGCCAATGGACTCACCTGGAGGTCAAACAGGCACAGTCAATCCATACACAAATTCAGTTAATGCATTCCCGTTTCTGAAGGGCGATTGGAGACAGAGCAGGAGACATGCAGTGAACCATAAACAGTGTACAGGCTCACCACTGCCACCACAATTCATTCAGCCATAAACTGGATGTGTATGGGGAGAGTGCTGGGTGGAAACAAAATGTGTCGCTGTGTGTCTCTGTGTGTCTGCCCTCTCCGGGTTTGTCATGATGCACGGCCCAGCGCTCAGTGTCTAGGACCATGCCATCGAAAACATTGTGTTCGTTCACAGAAGTGTTTTGTGGCTGCCCCCTGCCTCTGCAGTTCTCTCTGACCACAGAGTGATCGGCTACCCTTGAATCATTTATACGAGTGTGTGGCAGGTGTTACTGTGACGGTAACGCCACACCTAGCATCCTGCAGACAAAGGAAGGAACACCGAAAGATCAAACCTGTCACACAGAGAGATGGAGTTCTGAGACGGAACGCTAGCTTGAGTCTTCGATTATTTAACGTTTACAGCCCAACGCCATATACCATTTCTTAGTTTTCTTTTTGCCGTTTACACCTCACTAGCTTTAGCTCCTGTGTTCCAAATTTAGAGGAAGGAGAGAGAGTGAGGGGCGAGTGTTAGGGCCCGCAGCGTTTGCAGCATTCCTCTTCTAATCTGGCCCTGTCTCCTCTTCGAGCTGTCATTCGTAGTAGAGCTAATTAGTTCAGTAAACACATGTGGCTGGCACAGACAAACAGGTTAGCCTCTTTTTGCTTGTTTATGGAGTGGGTCTAACCATGCCAGTGTTTTCACTTGCCCTCATGGGCACATCAAAATAAAGACAATTAACTTTGAGAGAGGATGTATGACTCAGACTTACACAAGAGGATTAGCGCCTTACTGTTTGCCTTTCTACTGATTATTACTATACGGATGATGATTGGTCCTTTACAGCCAGAGCTTGGCCAGGAACTATTTGCAGTGTGAGGTGCTCCCGTTTCCTTTCTATTGTGATGTGTTCTGTCATGGAATTTGGCTTTGGTCTCTGAGTTCTCAGAGGAAATACACGTACTGTTACTGTGGCTGAGTCACTGTACAGTACATTCATTCAGACATCCACTCCACATGGGACACTGTGTTCCTACGCACTGTGTTTTAGCGACTTGGCTATCCTTAGTCATCTGGTAGTTTGAAAGCTGTCTGTTAACATCTTCAACCTTCAAATTCCCTTCCTGTTCGTTTATATCTGTTAGCTGCCCATGAGGAGGGGTGAATGCGGCTAGATGTGTGTGACAGGACTGCAGAGGCACACACTAACCATCTGACAGGCTGACAGGAGGGCTTGGTCGTACTGTAGAAGGTACAGGCCCTGGACACACATACACGCATAGACACACATGCACAGGCAAACATATGCACAGCAACCACAATTCAAAAAACACAGATGGCATTCCTAAATAGATGCTTGAGTTTGAGGAATTCATCACTTTGCTCACCAGACTATTACAGAATAGACCCTCTGGGAGGACATTTTCAATGACATACGTATTTGGCTCTTTATTCGTATTTTCTTGCGTGTTTCAGTATTTCAAATAATAATGATGAACCGGAGACATTACCTATGAAATACTGCTTGTAGAGTAAACAGAAATCACAAGTGATTAAAATACTAATGGTATGATTAGATGGCTGTATACGTTGGGGGAGTCAGGTGGCTCAGTGGTTAAGGTGTTGGGTTCATGGTTGGAAGGTTGTGAGTTCGGTTCCCGACTGTAGCAATGTCACGTTGTGTCCTTGGGCAAGGCACTACACCCTACTTGTCTCAGGGGGAATGTCCCTGTACTTGGTGTAAGTTACTTTGGATAAAGCATGCGCTCGGTGATTAAATGTAAATTGTTTACCACAATGTTGTTTTATGAACTTCTGTTTAAAATTGGGACATTTTCAAGGGATTCATGTGGATTGAATCCATTTCAAATTAGTTTGCTATTTGACATTTTAAAGGTTGCAAACAATTTAAAGGTTCAGAGCAACGCTGCAGATTCCTACCTTTAATTCATAAATCATGAAGAGAATGAGGCTATATGAGGTCAGACATGGTTCTGCGAACTTTCTGCAGGTGAAAGTTCTACCAGGATGGATCGTGCTTCACTGAAATTTTTCATGTCATGGAATATTTAGTACCTTCACTTAGTCTCAAACATGACACATTGTGACATTAAAATTAATGAAAATGCAGAGAAAGTTACTGTAATCTTCACTAAGCTTCTTAATGAAGGTAAAATGCACACACACACACACAATATCCAACATACACACACACACACACACACACACAAACCATAAAACACACATGCAACCTCATGTTGAAATGTGCATGCATAAACCCACAGAGAGAGTAAGGACAACTTGATTCCATCAGTTAATCGCTTTGTAGCCTTCGGCATGGAGAGGCTGTCTGTAGACATTCCACCCATTGAAAACAAAGCATTGAGCCTGTGTGTGTGTGTGGTTGTGTGTTTGTGCATGTGTGAACGGCTTCCGTTTGTGCTTCTACATGTGTGTTTGTGGCTTTGCTCATTATGAGTGTGTGTACCTGTGTGTGTGCTGTCTGTTTATGGTTTGCTGTGAGGGTTTGTGTGTGTGTGTGTCTGGGCATCCCAGGCTGTGCAAATCAATACCACCAAATGGCAGCCTGTGGATCTCAGATAATGAGAGGGAAACACAGGAGGAAGCTTAGCTCAGACTGAGGTATGTGTATCAGGTTTGCCACTTCTTCCAATGTTTTCACCAACACTCAATCCAATAACACCAAACACTCTAACAAATCGACCATCAAAGCTATCTTTTTCCCCTCAAAGGTAAATGGATTTAGAAATGTGGCCGATATATGCAAGAATATAGTACCTGTGAGACAATTTAAGATAGTATAATGCTTTTTGAAGAGCACAGAAAATATAAGGGCACTGTTTGCAATCCAGAAAGATTTTTCCTATCTATTCTCTGGCCATCAACCTTTCTTTTCATAGGATGATATCCACAGCCTTTTCCACGCAGTCTCCCAGAGTTTTTTCTTAAACGGTAACTGACCCTCATCTTTTATGTTCAGCAGTGTCTGCAAAAACTGCCCCATAACAGTGATACATTCCATTATCAAGACTGTTGAACTGCCATTGTGCTGAACTGCTAACCAATGAAGGACACCATCTATTTCCTACAATGCTAAATCAACATGGGCTCAGCTACCACACAACACATATTTAATGAATGGCTGTGTTGGCATGTTACGATCCCAGTATTGTCTGAATCCTCACGTTAAGGAGGACGGAGATGCATATAATGGCTGGGTGTAATGGTTGGCGTGACCTCTGAACCCCAGCTCTTAAGGGATGGACCCCAAGGTTTTCGCTAAAGTCGCACTTAAACCATTTGCTCAGATTTGTGGAGAAATTCATGAGTCAGACCTATGGTTTCCTTTGTACAGTGTAGAATGTCTTTGTCATCCAATATGCATGACATAGATCACAGTACGACAATAATATGAGATTAACAGGATAAGATACATGAATAAATTATAGTACAATAGCTGATTGTGAATAAGTGTACAGACAGATAGAAGGTTCTTGGATTGGCAGATGAATGGAATGCCTAACAAAGCAAGCTAACATTGCATTCAGACAGTGACATACAGGGAATGTGTGGAAATATGAGGTTCAAAGTATCCTGTGTATTCCAGAGAGCGCACTTACTTGAAATGATGTATTTGCGATATAATAGTCCCTTTTCTAAACATATGTGTCTGGTTATGAGATTCATCTGAAATCAGTCATACAAATCTCGCTTTTTCTATGCATTCGGGTAAGAAACTGAGAGCCACATTTATAACACTTTCATCTCCCATTACAGTAATGCCCTTTAGAGTAAATGAGCTTCATGTTTCAAATGTGACAAGCGCGTTTCAAGCCCATGCATGGATTATTGTTCACCGCATTCTTTCTCTCGGTGGCCACTGTTCCCCATGCCCGTCAACAAGTATGTCACACGATTGTCCTTTTTGTGTTTCCTTCTGTATGTTCAGAAACACGCTTCTGTTACTTTCATTTCAGAAATGGGACAGTGATTGTGAATGACATCACATGGAACATCACAGTATTCAGTTCTATGCCATTCTTGCTCTTTTCATCTTGAATGAACATGAACACCTCCAGAATTTGGCATGGTTTCCTTCCAGTCTATTTTTCGAGACTATTATACAGCACCAAAATATAACCAAGGATTATGTACGGGTCCTCCTTGCAGTTTTCATTCAGGAATAGGATTGTATCCCTTCAAGAGAGTTAATTATTTGAATTTGATTCTCTTCTTCCTGTATCCTTTGATACCACATTAAACATGACCCCCGGAAAACAACAAGCTTGTAAAGGGTAATAAACAAGCAATTAAAGACTAATCTTCAGTTTTACATTCTCTTTACCCCTCTCTCTTTCTTACTCCTGCTTTACTATTTTGCTAGCTTGTCTCTTTAAGCTATAACAGTTAGCCTAAGTTATCTCATTACTGGAAAAAGAGAGTGAGAGTGCAAAGAGAGGTCCACTGTTTGCCCTTATCACAGGCTTACTACTTCTGTTTGAGCACTGGACACATTTGTTATTATGGAGAGAGAGATAGAGTGGGAATGAGGCCTGGAGATGCGGGGAGAGAGAAAGAGAGAGGGGCGGTAGAGTGAGAGAACAAGTGAGTGATAGAGACAGAGAAAGAGGCAGGGGGTATGAAGAGCGATAAGGTGAATGGAGACAGAGAGAGAGTAGGGAAGGTGGGGAAGATAGCTAGAAATAGAGAGAGGGGAAATGGAAAGAGAATAAAAGAGAGGGGGAGCGGGAGGGAGACACAGGGGAGTGAGAGAGAGAGCTTCTTATTACTATATGGGACTGATAATGAGCAGCTTCCTTTGAACACTGTGCTCTCTAATCAGGTTCAGCCATAACACGCATTGGAGGTCAGATCTGGAAGAGAAACAACCTCAGCACCCGATCATTCTTACCACAACCCTCTCAAACACTATCACGCTCGTTGGCTGTTCGCGTGTTCATGTGCCTGTGTTTGTGTGTTTGTGCGTGCAGGGTAGTGGGGGGTGGGGGGGGGGGGGGGGGTGGGGGGTGGGGGGCTGGGGCCAGGGGGCAGGGGGTGGGCAAATCATGCCAAAGCTGCATTCTAATTACAGCTATATCCACGCGTGAATTTCACTGCCGGGTGTTTCCTTCTCTCCACAGCTGGCATGAGGATGACCTTGAATTCCCACCTGGGGGAAGAGATCGATAGAGAGTGAGAGTTTGTAGATGAGGACAGGCCTCTGTGTGAGAGGCGTGGACCCCCCCTTCATCAAGACCCGGCTGCCAGCAGGGGCTGAGAGCAGCATGGATCATGGCAAGCGTGCTGTTGATGATCTTTTTTTTTTAAACGGAAGGGAGATAGATATTCATACCCGGTAAATTATTTACTGAGGCAGCCTGTTCTGGACCACAGCAGAGCAGGCAGAATGAGAGGCCACCGAGGAGCTTCTGAAGTCAGTACCGTCGTTCACTGGCCTCAGCACTTTTACCCATGCTGCCGGACACAACATGCACTTTTTATGAGCTGTGTGGGAGTGTTCGTGTTTTACCAGCTCTAGCGCAGGTCGGCTGCCCTATCACAAACAGGAGTGGACTCAGTGCTGCACCTCGATGCATATTTTGTTGTGAGATTTACTGTGGAAATCATTCTCACCTCAGTTTCCACACAAGCCTGAACACCTGAACCCGCCCACAGTAGTAGAAATGGGAACTTTTCAAAAGGACATAGCAAGAAGGGTTTTCTTCTTGGCGGCGGATACAACTAAATGTATTCACCTGATGATAATCCCAAAGTCACCTCGTTCTGATGCAGTAAACTCCCCTCAGGACCCTGTCAGAGTGGACCTCCACTTAGGTGGGAGGGAAACTTGCAGGCCAGGTGTCAAGATACGTCTGAATCACCACAGCCCTGTGGACAGTGAGAGGCACAGGAACAACTGGGTCATGGACATAAGCGCATGGACATGCATACTGCATGTGGGCGTTTGCTTGAGGGCGGTTGTGGTGCTTGCTGGATTTATAAACAGCTCTAAGATCACCTTCAGCTTTGAGCTAATGATTCAGCCCTCACTGATAGGTCAGACGACTCACAACATAGCATATGCTTCTCTTGGATTGTAAAGCGCAACCCACACAAAAACTGTTTCACTGTCATTTTGACGGCAACCCAAGAAGGAATGATAATAAGGTGCATATTTATTTCAACTGTAACTATGAATCCACACATCCAGTTGGTAAAACCAAATGTTTCAAGTTGTTAGCTACAACAACAAAAAATCTGGCAGTTGAAATGCTCTGGATTATTCGTTAGTCTTCTTCCTGATTGCCAATGCCACGCTATCTCTTGTCCTCTTGCCTCACACTGGGAATCAATGTAAAACATCCCAAAGCTGTTCTCCAATCGGCGGACCAGGGAAACTGGCTCCACTGTCACTTGTCATTAGGGGTTTGTGTGACACTCATGTGCTGAGACGGGAGCAGATTTGATTGGAATAACACTGGTGAATGCTGAGCAAGAGACCAATGTCTGTCTGGAGAGGGACCTCAGTGGTTTTTCTGGTTCAATCACTGCAGAGACAAGATGGCAAATAAATAGCAGGCCACGGAAACAAGATGTCCCAGTTTGTTTTGACTCGAGTCCACTTCCTCTGTGATGATAGACTCCTCTTTGGTGCTTGCATACAGTCACAATGAGTTATCTGTTTGCATGTCAGGGACTTGATTCAAATGATTTGTCTAATGATTTGATCGGGCATGTGAGGGGTGCATGTCTTTGACCAGGTTTGAACGACAGAGGGCAGAGAAACTTCCCCACCATGAGATTTCCGACCCCTGAGTGAAGCGTCTTTCATCTTCCAAACCTTTGATCGAATAAGCCCTTCTATTTGTAGCTGCAAAGATTTAAAGGATGCTGTGCCCTAGTAATCTCCTCCCTTTGCAGTGACCCTGTCAAAAGTGTTGCATCCAATATTGTTGGCCTGCATACAGCATGGTTACCTCTGCGTCTAAGAAACAGTATAGCAGCCATTGAATGACAAAGCCTACTTCTGAAGGAGAATACCTCATGACTTTGATGAATCAGCCTAACTAGAAAGATTTCACATGTTCTTTATTTCTTTTTATTTCCACAGTGGGCACTGGGAACAGATGGTATCTGGGAGGAACACACACTCATCAGGAGGTCGGGAATCTGCATTTCTGAGAGGGAAAAGATGGAAAGGGGGGTTGAACCCTCCTAGTTTTGGCACAGGCCGCCACTCTGACCTTCTGTCCAGCGCGCAGGTCGATGGGTCGGAATGGAAGGATGGAGAGGAGGAGAGGAACTCATAGAATCCGAAAGGGGCAGAGAGCTGCGAGTCTGAGTCAGCCTCATCAGTTATCATTGATACGCTGCTTCCACCTTTCTATCAGCAACAGGCTAGGAGGTGAAATCAATGAACAGGAATACTCCTCATTCAAATACAAAGTGTTGAGCTTTACACCGCATGCAGCGATTCACACATCGTGTTAATGGCAGCCTTCAGAACCGTGGCAGGTGATTTTACAGCACATATCTAATGGTCCATACAGCCCTGTCAGAACAATTTTTTTAAACACTCTTGTACCCTTGATGTACAAAAGAAGACTGATTGAGTCTATAACTTTTGTCAGGTTGTATCCCTGCAGTGGCTAACACTCAAGAACAAAAGAGACTTTCTGAATGTTGAACAAATTATTTTCTTCAAATGATAAATGTTTATCAGCCTACCTACTCCAACATTACATCTGAGCAAACTAGACTGAACTTGCATGTAG
This sequence comes from Neosalanx taihuensis, assembly GCA_030340665.1. NCBI lineage: Eukaryota > Metazoa > Chordata > Actinopteri > Osmeriformes > Salangidae > Neosalanx > Neosalanx taihuensis. The sequence goes on along the minus strand of CM059290.1, from coordinate 12,856,787 downwards.
GAGAAGGATGAACAACTTGATAGGTGTGTGATTCATGCAGTATAGTGTACCTGACAAACGAGAATACACCCAAGGTCAACTGGCACTATGGCTCCAACAGAAACACACAATAACACATTTCATCTCCGAGGTATTAGGATGAAAATGGATTTCGATATAACCTTCAAAGGTCCCTTTTTTCCCTTTTACAGCAGAAATTAATCTGTTCAATTGCGTCGATGCTTCTTTCATCATGGAACATGACATACATAAATCCAGTGTCCCTTGAGTAGCAAATACAATGGTCACCCCATGACAATTAGCCTGCCAGCACTGCCCACCACCCCCATCCTCCCCACCCCCCCATATTCGCACAGATATGACACACAATAATGCATTCATTGACTCAGTATGAACAACACATTGGGTATCTATGTGTTTGTCTATGTGTACACGTGTAGTGTATATGTGTTTACATCTGTGTATGTTCTAACTTCAGAAAAAGAGAACCAGACGGTTCTCTCTAACACACCTTGGCAGCGGATCCCCGCAAGAAACTGTGGATTGACAAGTAAGATGGTGGAACCACCGTCAGGTCCAACCCAGATCTCTGCTCCAAATCCATCGCACCACAGTGACAGGTGCCTTTGTATGTTTTTTCATTAAAACATTTGAATAAATTAAACCATTTTGAGAGTGTTTTCATTGGGAACACAGGTTGCAGTACAACTAAAATACATCTTCTAGATGGCAGTTTTCTGTCATGTGATCACTGCTCCACTTTCCCTCTTTTACCTCCATCTCTCGCTTGTTCTTTCACCCATATCTTGCACCCTCTCACACTATTTCTCTCTCTTTCCCCCCTATTTTACCCTTTCTCTCGCTGCCCTCCCTCCTCAATGTCTTTCCTTCTCTCACCCTGTCCCTCTCCCCCATCTTTCCATCTCTCTCTCGCTCTCTCTCTCTCTCCTGCTCGCTGTCTGCCTCCAACCAGGAACTGGAATGCTCTGACAGATGGGGAATCATTAGCTGCCTTCCCCCCGCTGACTCGATTCGTGCGATTGGCTGATCCATCCGGCCTCAGAGCTAGACCTCTGAAAGGCCTGGAGACCCCTGGGGTGTGGACCACACCTCTCACAAACCAGAACGCCCATCCAACCCTGCTTCCCTGTCACTGCTCCGCATAGGGACTCCACAGTGACTGTAGATAAAAGGCCAGTGCTTGGAGAGGGGGAAAAGGGCTGGCAAGTTTGATTGAAGGCGATATAACAGGAAGCAACTAGCTAGTCAACAATTCTGGGGTCTTTGAATAATGTGAAAACACAAATGAAGTCAAGATATTCCGAGCATCATTCTCAAAGGAAATGGAACTTTCTGAGTCAGGTATTTGGGGTAACCTGAACATTTGCAGGTGTGTTTCAATCCATTGTCAGTTTGAAAAAGAAAGAGAGAGAAAGGGAAGGATAGAGATACAGCGAACAAAAGAGACACATAGGGAGAGAGAGATGGACGCACAGAGATGGGGACACAGTATCAATTATGATTTTCACATCACCAAGTTCATCATCTGCTTTTGGAGTCCTTCTGCACCCTGTCCTTCCTGGCCCTTGTGTCTGCCTCTGGCCCTTCCCCGGCCCTCAGACTCCAGGGAGGCTGTGAAGTGAATCCAGGCCCCAGGCCCTGCCGAAGGCGACGTGGCCTCCCGGAGCCTGCAGTCTGACTCATCCACTGCCTCTCAGGGACGCTCTCTGTACCAGCCTCAAAGGCCATGTTCCCCCAAGTGGAGTGTGGGATGCCGGAAGCCGAGGAACCGAGGGGCAGAGGCACGAGCCCAGGCAGCAAACACCTGGTACTGGGCCTTTGTGAGGACGTAGCCTAAGGACAGTATCCCTCCAGCTTTGGAGGCTTTAGGACAAGCTGCTTTTCATCTCTGCCGCTGCTGATACACTAGCTACGTTGGAACACCGCACACAACAAATGGGAAAAACCCAGGAGCAATCCTCAACCAAAAAAGACCTGGCTTGATTTGATGCTCCCTATTTGTAAGAATGGAAATTGTAGAATAGTTCCGACTTAGTCCTGACGGTGGGTCTGGCTCACTGATGATTGAGATGATTTTTCAAGCAGGCTAACATTTCAATCAGTCGTTGTGGAACTCTGTCGGTATCAGTTTTATGATAATAATAAAAAAAAAATGCTCCAGAGATGATCGAACGGTGACCGCTCCTCATAGCTTGGTTTTTCATCTTGTAAACCCCTTGTGAAAGCATCAACGTGCAGTCGTCCTACGTTTCACTCACGCATGCTCACAATTCCCGTTGATGTACAGCAAAGTCCGACTGAGGATCAGCAGGGAGACTTGGACGTCCCCTCCTCCTCAAGAGGAGTCGTCTTTGTTTTCTCCACAATGTATTTTGGTATCCGAGAGACTGTGGGTGGGACTTGATTGCTTCCCCTTGCATAAAAAGGCCCTCTTTCATGTGAACCATGACATGTCGGAAGGTTTTGTCGTTGAAAAATGGATCTCAGTATGTGAGACAGCCAGCACAATTGAACAGAAATACCGGCATGAAAAACATAAACGTTTGTATTCGGAAAGCACAATGAATGATGAATGAGGGAAGTGAAGCACTGATACAGTACATGGTCATGGCAAGTAACCAATGTGCTGTAGAGGGATTACAAAGACAGACAGAGAGACAACAGGAAAGGAGAAAGGCTGCGATGGAACAGCATGTACACCAATGCTTGTCATGCCCCAGTGCCTTTGGCTACACCTAGACACATGCTCACGCTGTCCAATCAGCTTCAGGGACTCGGGATCAATGGAGTAATGTGAGTCAATCTGAGGTCTGGGAGGAGAAAACCTTCGGTGAAACACTTGCGCACTTGCGATGGCTGTGTACGATCCACCACGGGAGCCTTTTGACTACCTTCTGCATCACAAGAGCTGGAAAGCAGTACCAATCATGTGCTAGCATCCCACTGTTAACTTGATGTTGGCTCCTTCACCATCCTACAGCATAATATCCCTGGCCTGGAGTCACACCACCTCTCTACCTGGCTGTCTGAAACAAAACTGGGCGGGCAGAGTGTGCATGAAGCGTCTCAGCAACTGACATTGTGTTCTATTATTTAGATGGGCAGTAAACTGTGGTGTACTTGCAATGTGTTTGTGGTCATCATTACCTTAATCCTCACTTTCCTTTGACGACTTGCGTCTATACTTCAGATTTGCTTTAACAGGAAAGTGTGAATCCTGTGCACTTTGGAGACATGTCTCTTTGTCTTTCAGTGATGAGTCAATCAGCATGTCCCATGACAGCTAGTGTCTGACAACGATGGTAGAATGGCCATGAATTATGTAGTTACATTTTAAATCTACTGTAAGCTCCAGCTGAACCCAAGAGGGCGATCCTGACAGCCCAAGAAGACAGGTGATCCAGGTTTAATTGACAACGCAATGCTTCCTGTAATTAAGAGACGTGAACATCAAATAAGTCCTGCCATGCTCCTCCAACTGACAGTGAGATATCAGTGTGTTAGTGTCAAATAATGATTCTTGTTACCTTACAATAGCAGTACAATGATTGGGTAGACTCTGTGCTCCATGACCTCCTGTTTGAAATCAAGCAGGCAGAAAAGAGAAGACGAGGGCCCGGGTGGGGGGGGGGGGGGGGCAGCTCCCAGATAAGCATGCAGGAGTCCAGATACAGAGAGGATCACCTGCGAGGATCATCTACCTCACCTCTAATCACATAAGCGCCCGCTATTACTCCCACAATGCTCAATGCTATTACATGTGCCTATGTGGGCTGTTCTACCTACCTGGCCCTCCACAAGAGGGTGAAAAGTCCCCAACAGCCCAGCTGTTATTCAGAAAGTACAGCCAGGCACGCTGGCTTCTATGCAAGTAATAACAATTTTGGGGAGGGAGGAAGTGGAAAGAGATTTTGCTGACCACAACTTGCTCAGTTATTATATATGTATTTTGCTGTCAAGTCACTGCTGGCTCACCGAGCTGTTTTGACTGTGTCAAGATTTGGCAAGTGACAACTTGAATGTAAATACATGCGGTACAGGGAATTCTTTTTAAAAAGAAAGGAGAAGGACCGCAATTTTCGATATGCCATGAGCCATGAGAATGCATGAGAGAACGTATGTGTGGGTGTTCAGGTTCAACAAAAAGACAGTATTTGTACTAATGCGTCTTCCATGGCCAATTTCAGCTGCTGTGGACTGAGGGCCACCACAGGCCTGTCAAAGCATCCATTACACATGTGATGTTATACATCCAGCAGCCGTAATGACATGCATTCATAGCTGTTCACAGATTTGACTTATAGGAAGCAGTGGGGGGGTTTGAATCATGGTGTGGCTGAAGGCTCATATTGGCCTGCGTGGCATGCATTTGATTTGGACAAACCCTGCTGGTTGACTGACTGTGCCACTTGTGGTAACTCTGAGGGCTTAGGAGAGAGATTGCACTACTTAATATTCAGTGCTCTTATATGCATCAAATATAACGCAACATTTAACATTTATGGTTTTCAATGGCATTTTCTGGAATATGAGTTCAGTAGAAATTATTCAGCAGTTTGATTCCCCCAATTTTTATTATGATTTACAGCAACAAAAACAAACCCAGAAAAATTGAATCACACTGCTCAATATCAACAAAGTAACGAGCTAACAGGAGATCAGGTTGGCATGAGATAGTACATCATATTCACAGGGAACACATGCACAGGTATGGCCCAGTGATGACATCATTTCAGTCTGCATTGCCAAGATCTAGGGACACAAGATTAATCTCAGTTACTAAATATTTCCTATGCGGTCTAAAAACACCTAATCTGGTTAAAGAAACAGTCTAGCAAAGGTTTTTAAAGTGAAATATGTTACTTTGGTAATGCTATTGGTGTGTAATGGCTGCCTTGGGAGTGATCACTGATTGGCTCTGAACTGCATCCGGGAACAATGTATCCAGAAGTTTTTGGTGGATAATTTCTCCCAGTGTGAGAGCGGATGGGCTGTCTGTGGCATTGTCGTTTGGTCCCAGCTGAGTATATCCCCATTAACACAATCAAGCAAGCCACGTAATGGCCACTCCAACGTACCTGAGTTTAGTACTTTTGTCTAGCTTTTAGTTATGTTCCGTTACCTTGTCTTTGCAGTGAAGGAGTGCTACTGTTGTGCTTGCTGTTATCTGTGACAGTAAGAGGTAAAAATGTGACAGGAATGGTATTTGAAAAGTGCTCGTCGTGCCAAAGCCCTGTCCCAACGTTATAGTTCTCAGCTTGAGTGCTGCTCCCATTTAGCAGCAGGCCTGCTATACAGACAGAGCTAAACAAAATTAGTCCTGTCCATCACAACCCACATCCCCGAACAAAGCTGGACTGCATGTCCAGATGTTGCCACGGGGGGGGGGGGGTCTCCATTTTTCTCACTCTCTCTCCAACCTGGGTCTGAAATAGCTGGAAGATAGCTTCTCATATCACATCAACTACTCCAGAACATAAATATTCATCTGGTCTCCAGTGCTGCCAGGGAGCACGTTGGAAGGCTGGCAGCGGAGCAGAGCTCAGAGAGCGATGACATCAGAGCTGAGGGGATGGATGGATGGACGGAACACTCACTGATAACTCTCCAACTCCAACCTCAGATTAGAATTCAGAACTGTGAGCCAATCTTTTTTTTCCACCTCTGATTTCCTCATTGATGAACTTGTGAGACCGCCTGAAGGGAAGACAAGCTGTTTTTTTCATTATCTGTGATTGGCAGATGCAGTGTATGTATGCTTTGGGTGTCTCTGATTTAGACAGACAAAGCTCTCACAAAGAATACCAGACAAGGCTCTGAGAAGGAATGGGCAGTTGGGACCTGAGGTGACTGTTACTTTTTGTAATCCATGTTTCTGGGAAACTTCTCTCTAAAGTTAAAAACATAATTAGGCTCTTTTTGCATGTATGTGCTTGAGTTTGAGTTTGAAGTTTGAGATAACATCATCTTTTATCACGCCTTTACAATCATTTTACAGACATTCACAAAAGAAGACTTGATGTTTTTGTCCACACCTGGATTTTTTTATATATGTCAGTGTAATTTGCATTTATACAGATATATGTTAAAAAGTTGCTAGTGCACCTGACTGAATAATGTTAAAATATTGTAAGTCAACCACAATCTATGAGAAAAACAAGCTGGATGCTCAGCTTTGTGGCTTTGTGAAGACCAAATCCGAATTCAAATAAGTGCAATTACAGCATTATATTATACGTTTGTTGTTTGCCTACATGTTGACAGACAGTGAAGCAAGAGAATGTGAAAACAGTGATTGAAACCTGCAATTGTGTTCAGACATGCTGTATGCTGTTTTGCTGGGGAGACAATACTGCACTGTGGTAATTCAACCAAACAAGCAATTTGGACCAAGACGATGTGACTTGACAGTGTGAAAACATACTCATTTTTGGGAAAACAGCCATTCTCATCTCTCTCTCTCTCTCTCTCTCTCTCTCTCTCTCTCTCTCTCTATCTCTTTCTCCCTCTCTCTCTGAACAACAACACACATACATACACATTAATAAACCAAAATAAGTTTGCGGTTTGTGCTGCTATTTGTATCACAGCAGCCAGTGGCTCTTCTAAGTGGAACAGAATGAAATGTAGTATTATTCTAATTTACCAATGCTATTTACCCACAAAACTCACTAAGCTTGTTTAGCCAGTATAATGTGTTTTGAAATGCTTCCACTGTTTTCTACATTATTCACATTCATCTGAACTTCAAAACACTTATTGTTTTACTAAAACCTTTACATTTAGGTTGTGTTACATGTAGACAATATATATATATGTGTGTGTTTGTGCGTGTGTGTATATATATTTATATCATCTTGAAAATATACATGAATATAAAAAGTGAGTAAGGACAGTTTTCCCTAACCCACTTTTTCAAGCAGATTTTTATGTGCGGGCAGCAAGCATTCTTAATAGAGAAATGCATTGACTATATGGGAACATATTTAAATAATTCAACGCTTATGCATTGAATTATAAACACTGAAGCATTTATATGGTTACTCAAATGAGAATGCTCAAGGTTAAGAAAGGAGAGCATTGCAACAACATGTGAAAATAAAAACATCTCCACTGAGAACAAACAACAGACCAAGTGAATTACACGAAAACAATGGGATGTTCTTTCAGATCTTCTATTGAATGCATTGTCTGCACAGCAATACATTATATAATTAGCTTGATTGCATTGTTTAGGATGATTGCTATCCCAGTCAAGGACATTTCACAGTAGCAACTGGGAAGCCTTGTGCCATGAAACACCTGCTCTTGCACGCAGTCATCTGTGAGCTCCAAAATGCCTCTGGTTTTCCATAGCAGTGAAGCTCCTGTTAAGGTATTTACAGGCAAGACCAATCCTGGCCTATTGCGCATATATATGGAAGATATACGTGAACATTTTGCCATGATGCTTACACACTGCATCTTCATAAAGCTAGTCAGGATATATAGCATCATTTGGATACGTCTGCTTTTCATTTTTTTTTGCAATATTTTGTTCAACATTATCCAATGTGCAACTTAATGTAGCCATACAGTACAAACCTAGGCAGTTAAGTACATCTGTTTTGAATATACCAACATGGCATCCCCCTATAATTTGATTTATACATACAGCAAGCGCTACCGAGCTACAAACCTCAGAGACAAACCCCCCCCCCCATTCTATATGGGGATCATGATAAACTGTTACCCTTGTTCTACATCAGCATTAACACACACACCCCATCATTCATTTGTTTAATCACAACAAGGATCACTGTTTCATCCTGTTTCATCCTGCTTACGATAACCTCGCAGGGTGCTTTGGTAATTGCTCTTTTTAATGGGGAGAAAGAGATGGGTGTTCTAGCTCCCCTGCACGGTGTCTCTTAAACACCTGGCCCCCGCAGAGCAGCGCAGGGCCTTTGATCTGGGGCCTGGGAGAGCTATGCTCTAGGCCCCACCAAGGATTAGCATCAAACATGATTGGGTGCAGGATGAGACTCAATGGCACAGCATGGTGTGAATTAGTGGTGCCTGAAAAGGTCAAGGAAAGAGATGCAAAGAGGGATGGAGAGAAAAGTGAAAGAAAATTATATACAGTATATATCGCAAAGCGCAAAGACAGAGAGAGAAAGGTTATGCACGGTCTCTACTGTATCTCCTGAAAACTCCAGCTTGTCCCTATACAAGCAATACATTATCACCTCCAGCAACTTCTCCTCTCCTCTGCTAATGTGAGAACTTGTGGAGAGGAGGACAAGTAAGGAGGGAGAACTGCAGGACCAGGTCATGGGTGGCCAAGCTTTTCTCACATCACTCAGCCAGGCACCCCGGGGGTTAGGGCCCTTCAGTGCGAAGCCAAGTAAGTGAACTGACCCGGCCACTCTGCCTCAACCCAGAGTGAACCAGACCTCCCCATTATCTTCACTCCAATCTCAGTGCCAACTGCACTCTTTGCTGTAGCGGACAACATACAATAAGGTTGGCCTTTCAGGTAGCATCAAATCCTTTCAGAGTTCCATGCCCTTTTCCTTCTCTTGTCCCAAGCCCACAGGGATCAAAATAAAAAGGAGAGAGTGCATCCAAGTCTGCTTCATTTGGGAGAAACACAATGTGGTGCAGCGTTGACAGATGACAGGGTAAGATCTTTCCGGTGAAACCCTGTCATTTTCTCCAGCGCTACCTGAGCTCACAGAAAATCGCAAATAAACTTTTTAAAGTATCTCCCAGTTTTACCAAAAGGCATTTCGTGTGAGTCGACTGTGCTCCATTGACCAGCCGACCTACATTAACAAACTGAGTTCTGTAAAGCATATGGTCTCCTTTCAACAGAGACAGAGCACCGAGACCCTAATTCACCGTGTATGAATAAAATAGGAGCCATCTTACGGTGCAGTGGGATTCACTTAAAGTCAAGGCGGAGGAGAGCGATGTATCTCTCCGAACGAGGCATCACACAGACCCATGAGCAAACCCCTGCAGCGGTTCAAGAGACACGCGCTCTCTCTCCCCTGACATCATGAACAGCTTGAGAACACTGCTTGTCTTCCCTCCCGCCTGCACCTCACACAGAACAATGAGACGTCTCAAAGAGTTCCAACATTTCAGAAGCTCCACTCTGAGACCTCAGCCCTCCCAGCACTACCAACATGCAGGTCTGGTGAGTTGCTACCCCCACCCCTCCTCCCAATCCCCCCCCCCCCCCCCCCCCCCCCCCCCCCAAGACACACAACTAACAGTACAGATTGTCTCCCTTTTTTGCCTTAGGGTCCTTCGCTGTTCTGAAGTAGAAATAAGAAAAAAAGAAATTCAACGTTGACGCTGTCTGTCAAATCGAATTACAAACTGCTGTTTAACAAGCCAAGTAGCAATGTATTCTGTCTTCCCTATTCTTTATCTGTCTCCGGGTTCTATGTAGAAAAATAAGCAGAAAATGTATTGTCGGTGCACTCTGATACATCTTAATAGTTTGTAAGTATGTCTGTGTGCCATTTGTTCAAGTTATGCACTAATATGACATGTGTACTGAGCAGTACAGTCTTGAGGGTGTCGTAGTGGAGATGTGGTCTTCACTTTTTACGACCAAATATAGTTTTTTTTATCAGGAACCCTTCACACCCAAGAATGTTATGATGTAGTACCTCGACTGGAGAAAGATTAGGTTTCAAGGAGAAAAACACTGGGCAGCTGTCCAATATCTGTATTTGTCTCAGTGAAGCTCAACACTTCATCTTAATCTTTCGATGGTGGAACAGGGTGGACATCCAACTGAACTGCCCTGAAATATCTGACGCTCATATTTTTTTAGTAGGCTATGATTCAAACGACTAAACAGAAAGTTTTTGGGGGGTACACAGAAATTAGGTCTCCAAAATTGTATTTGCTGTTAGACATATGCTAAAAAACTAACCAGTGAGTTTTGCAGTATGTCCAGCAATCAGTATATGTTGTTCTCACTTTGACTTTTTCTCCCTATTATTGAGTAAAATGAATGGATTGCGAAGGTCTCTCAGTAAGTAAATAACAATTTCCACAGACAGATCTACTAGATGTAATGGCATGTTTTTTGTAACACATCTTTTCAGCAGCACTTAGATTCACAGAACAATTAGGTGGTTAGCTGCTGAGGACACTGAAGGTAAAATTGCTCTTACTCATCAATGAGTTGGAGACTGTGACAGAATACCGTTCATATGTTGTGGTTGTGTTGTAGTTTGGGTGGCCACAACAGTGGCAGCTAGCTACTGCTAACCTTGACCCTCTGAATGTTCCCTTGGCCCCAACATCTAAACCTACACATATCTTCAACTGTAGCTGCACAGTTACCTGTCTAAACCCAGATATCACCTTGCCATGTACTTATGACATGGATCACTAATCGAATATATTGGTGTAGTTGTATTTCCATGTCATATTTTCATCCTATCAAACCTTATCAAGTTATGCATCACGCAGACAACATTTCCTTGCTGCTTTTATTTTCTTGGGGAACTGAGAATTGGAACCGCAACACATTGTTTTTCTGACTCCATAACTATGTTATTGCTCAGGTGTGCCACTTTCCACACTTCCTAAAGCTTCTTCAGCCAAAGGATGCCGATACAGAAGAACCATACTATATTGTTCGAAAAAGTTCACGCTCACTAATTAGTACTTAGAAATATTGTGTTTTACAATCCGACACAATTCAACTTCCAGATCACAGCAGTTTCAGATCATGTTGAACTTGTTTCTTGCTGTGAAAGTTCTTATTTATAGATGAAGTGTATCTGCACAAAAAGGCAGTTGTATTTATCTCCCGGCTCAGTGGGTATTTGAACAATTTTGTCTCAGTCCGTAATTGGCTGTGTTTCCATTCAGAAATTGACAAAGAGACAGGGCAGATATTTGTTCTGCAGCATATCAGGCCGTCGTCTACTGAAGCTGCTGTGAGAGCTTGACTCATACACAAGATCTTATTCATTTCAATTATCCTCCATTAAACCGATTGAAACTGCAGTTCTGCTGCATTAACACAAAAGTGCACAGTTATGTTAGCATCGCAACATGCAAGATAAAAGCTGAAAAGCCAGTGGTTAAAAAAATACTATTACTACTACTTCTAAAACAAAATTAACACATTTTCATGTTATTGTACTGAATGTACTATCCTTTTGGTATAATGTTATCTGTAAAAAATATGAACGTACAGAGAAGTATGTATATGGTAATAGTTATGGTAATATATGTGCTGGTAAACGTTGAAGAGACTGAAGATTGTGTTAAAATTGTCTCTAAATATGTTTGTCTAGGTTTTTTCCTTGCTTCCAGTGGGCTCTAAATCATACACGTATACAAGTAGCATACATGCTATTTCATGCTTAGGGGAAAATTCTAAATAAAACCCTTGAACGTCTGTAGGAAAAATTCAAATGCATCATGAGAATAAACCATGACATTGCATTGCCTACATTTGTGTGCAACGCATGCCTCTCACGTCTGCCCTAAATTCAGCAATACATAAAGGAGGATGAGAAAGGACCTTGTGAGAAGTAATGGAAAAACGAGAAAAATAAATAGATTTTCTTTTTGGGGGGGGGTGGGGGCTGGGGGCGTTGTCTCTACTTACACTTATCTGAAGTCGCCCTAGAAAGGATCTCTCCCAGCAGGATTTCAATCAATTGTTTGACATAAAATGAGATATGGGTCAATTGAATGGTTTGATTTTTTTGCTTCTTCAGCCATCCCAAGGAAAGGGAATATTTAATTCCACTTAATTTAAAGCCATAAACAGATATACTATAAGTGTAAGTACTCTGACAACTGACTGTCCTCCATCTGTAAGTGTCTCCTGGGGGAGACAGAACAAAGGATATGGGCTCCTCAACCAGTGAAGACCAATTGATCCATCTTCTAATTACTACCTGAAGATGTTCTGTGTGAGACCATAATACCAATATCCAATCAAATCCAATGAACACTGCATGCCCCCCTCCAGAAAACTGCATTATAGAGGGATTACACAGCTATTTGTGCTGGTGTGATTAATAACCACAGTAATTAATGCTGAAAGGCTCTGTCCAAGTGGTTCTGTGTCTACGTGTACACAGCAGTGATCCAACTGTAGTCAAGAAACCAAGCATTCCAATACACGCACACACACACACACACACACACACACACACACACACACACACACACACACACCATAAACACTCGCACACACGCACACACACCCATACACACACACATACACACCCACAAACACACGCACACACACCCATACACACACACTGAATTGTTCACCCTCTTTACATTATAATGAAGACACATACTGTAGTTTTATAATATGCACTGAAGGTTCAGCTAGACACTAAACATATCCATCAACATAATGCAGATGTCCAGATATTGTCCAGAGTACTGTATAAAATATGATCTGGTAGATGACTACAGATGAGCTAATCCATTCAACATTTTTCGCAGCTGAGCAAATAGTATAACAAGAAGTGCTCAGGGAAACGTTAGTCACTGTTTTGACTCGTTACAAACCACTGGCTTTCCGATTAAGCATCTCAGAACACCGTTCTGTTCTCAGTGACAGAACAGATGAAACAACTCATTCCAGTGGGTTTGTGCTGAGTTTCAGGGCTTGGATTCATCCATGGATGAAACTCATCCTCATGAAAGACTCAGACATAAAGGTTCGTCTGCCTTTTATTTTCCCTCTCAAAATAATATTCTTTATCACCGATCAATAGCATTGTTATGACATATTTCCAGGGAGACCTAACTCCAGTGTGACATGGAGACAGATAGATGCTGCCTCCACAGGCTTGATGTTAGAAGACCTCTTTGTGTAGTTCCTGCAATGCCTGGGATCAGTTTGAGAAAAACGTTTTCTTATATCTCAGATTGTCTCCGCCGAGATTGTTGATAAAAACAAAACGATCACATTACGTGTTTAGGGTGACAACTAGACAAAATTGTGTGTACGATGACTTTGCCCTTGTGTGTGTGTGTGGGTGTGTGTGCGTGTGACTTTGTTTTCATTTTTCAAGGTTTATTCCCAGACAATACCATTGAGAGCCCTGATGTTATTTTATAGCTTTGTGCACCATAGGCTAACAACCACAACAGCCCAATTCACAATTCATAAGATAGCTGAACTGAATCTTTCAGTACCCTTTGAAGGCTATTCCAAGGGGAAGTGGTATGGTTACCATGGACCGTGCATACAAAAATGATTCTGTTCAGTGACAAATGTCATCCTGGTTTAGAATATTGATGAAATATTGAGAATGTCAACTGTTTAGAATATTGACAGGCAAAGCACTGCTGGATATGTGTTCTTCAATGGCACTTCAGATGTGTAATCAAGAAAAGAAAGCAATCCTGCTCCGGAGCGTGAACACAATGATCCACGTGACCACAGTCACTAAGCTTATGTCTTTCTACTCACCCCAGGAGAAGCGTAATGGTCACAGCAGTTAGTAAATCCAAAGCCAGTGACAGCAGGCAGCCTGGTGCTGTCTGTCCTCTGAGGCAAGCACCTGCAAAACCAAACACATACAGGTTGTAATGGATCTGTATGGATCTGTGTTTCAAAGGTTAGGGTTGGGTGAACATTAGTTGTTGTTTTCTTTCAAATGAAGATGACTTTATCAAGACTGTAATCATCTCTGAAACGCTAGCCAACATCTGAACATTATTACTCCAAGATCCCTAAAACACACACGTTCATACAATTCCAACATGTACAGTATAGATAGCAAAATGGTACAGAAGATTTATAATTCATAACATGTGAAAGCCTTTCATACAATGCTGTACAGTTTAAATGTATACCATTATATCCCCATTCACCCCTAACAATATGAAATAAACTGTATTTGGATCATTTCTCTTTTACACTGACTTGCAATTTATAATGGATGGGAAAATTGCCCTATTTTAAAGTCATGCCTCAGTGAAATTTACCACATGGTGTAATTATACTCTATATATATGGCATAATCTATTCATGGGCCTTTTGTTTCACTTACTTTTTATCTTTATTATATCTTTATCATAATCTGCATCAATAAGCACATCACTAGAGTGAACGCCTAGCTCTGAAATGAAGAGGATGGAGATGAGGTTGTATTGAACGATTATGTGGAGGAAAAGAAGGTGACTTTTCTCACAGCATGAGAATCGATACATATTTAACAGTCTTAGAAGCTTCATGGGCATTCATGAGCTACGCACAAGAGCATTGTGCTTGATGCAGAGATGCATAAGATGTCTTATGGGATTTTGGAGAGATGGTGAAGCGGCGAAAGGAAATGTGAGGACTCGCCTTTAGAACAAGAGGAAAAGAAGAATGTCTGTGTGTGAGTGTGTGTCACATGGCAATAAAATGTGTTGACTTTCAACCAAAGCGAAACATGCTTATTTTGAACCTGAATATGCAGTCAATTAATCTGCCACTGAGCCATGCCCAGAGACAAGCAGACAATCATTTAGTATCCTTGTGAGTGGTTGAGATTATTGACATTTCAGAAGTCATGTTTGACACGATGACTTGGCAAATTTGTCTTTGGGTGGGAATACTAAAATTAGGGTTAATAAAATAGTGAAGTTCTGTTTAGATAACATTACATTTTTAACACAATAATTTTACTATACTAGTGCCACAGGAACAGCTTCTTCCCCACAGCTGTCTCCGTACTGAACTCTGTCCCCCACTGACCCCTCTTTCTCTCTCTCTCTCTCTCTCTCTCTCTCCCTCTCTCACTCTATCTCTGAATATACATGTGCATAAACACTTATGTATAGTGTCCATACTGCAAATATATATACACACCTTCAATATAGAACTGTACATTTCTGCCCAAACTTTATCTGTGTATTTATTGCTAATCTATATATTTTTTCTCATCTCTTACAATGCACTAAGATGTACATAACTGTTCATTTAACCAATCGGCGTTTAACTAATCTCTACACTATTTATCTAAATTACCTGTATATAACTGCCTCTCTTGCACTTCTGATTGGATGCTAAACTGTATTTTGTTTCCTTGTATTTATACATGTGTTATGATAATAAAGTTGAATCTAATCTAATCACAGTGTATAATGTGGGATTTATTTTTTACATGGTTTTTTATGCATCAAAGATGATCAGATGTCTCACCATTTTTCAGAAAATAATCTCAAAGAGTCACTTAGCCTCATAGATGCATTTTCTTGAGAATACATTTTCTAGCCTCCCTTTCTCTGATGCAAATTCATTACGCATTGGTCACTCTGTGGCTGTTTTAAACAGCATATAGTCTCTGGGCAATGATGGGGTTTTAGTTTTGTAGCAGGAAATCAGCAGTAAAACACAAAACCAAGCACATTTGAAGACACAGTGAAGGCTATTGACATCCCTGTAGAACATATAGTTTCAGGGTTGGATTGTACGCTTACAAATGTGCAGATGCATAAAGTGAGGTTTCATGCATGAGTACGCCCCTTCACTCAACACATAGACACACATGTTTTACTACCAATTATAAAGGACTGACCACAAAATGAGATCGGAGCACATAGCACAGACTGAGTATTTCACTTTGACGCATTTTATTATTCATGCATTAGGCAGTCATTGCTAAATGTCATGTAAATGCATCAATGCATTTCAATTTACCATCAAAACACTAAGCTCCAATATGTATTTTGAACTGATAAAGTGAAATTGAGTGATGAGAAAAATATAGATGACTGGGTGGGGATGAGAGACAAGGGGCAACTCCTGAACAGTACTGAATACAGAATGGAGCTGGCAGACAGATGAAAAAAGTTGTTTGTCAGCCACTAGCCCATCAAGTGTTCCACTGTAATTAATGGAGAAGCAGCAGTATTGTGATTAGCCTTGCAGAACAAGAACAAGATAGGCAGTGTCTAAGCCTGTCCTGATCAAACAGTGAGGCACAAACATAAAGCTGCTTGCATGAGAAGGTTCCTTAACAACAACATACAAACTATCACAATTATGGACACACACGAACACACACACATTCCATGGCAACCCATTCCAGTAAATCTGTGGTTTGCAAATTAGACTTACTTTATACTATCTGTATGGAATCAACTATGCAAGCATGCATCGTAACAGCCTGTGAACAAACGGTTTGTTTTGATTTTGGTTTGTACGCGAGCAAATTGGATGTTATTGTTTATTTGAAGTTGACTTGCCTCACTGATTTAACAACTGGTTTTCCAACTTTCGATGTTACATAACACACTTTCATTGATTCACTTTTGGCTCATTAAATTATGCCACTTTCCTCACAACCAGAATGCATTGTCAGGAAGGAGCAGATTGGCATGACAATCAAAATGGCAGAGAAACCTCCTATGAACACACAAACATATGTGAGGCCTATCTGGCTAGCTCTCCTCCCCACATTAAGTGCACAAGTCAGTGATGCACCCAAGCAGTGAAAAAAGGGAGAAAACTTGAAAGGAAGAGCAAGAGAAAAGGAAACAGAGAGAGAGAGAAGGGAGGGAGAGAGAGACAAAATAATTTATGGCGGATGGAGAAATAATTGAGGAAGCACTCATCCTCACAGGAGGTTTGAAGGAGTCATATTGAGCAGAGAGCTTTCCAACACTTATTTTTTATTGAGACCACGTGAGCAAGCCTGTGTTCAAATGTATGGTTAAATGTCAGAATTGAGATGGTTGGCAGCAGTCGGAGACGGTGACTTGCCTTCCAGTGCCTCTCATCACAGTAAATGACCAGAGCCATGATTACACAGCCAGAAGGACTGGAGATGCAATCTCGCTGTTCATCTCTCAATGCACTTTACTATTACATTGCATTGCATACTACTCTATACTGTTAACTTCACAAGGTGTGAGGTCAGCGGAATCGCAGAGTATCCATTTCAACGATATACTCTACAAATCTGTAATGAGAACACACCCAGAAGTATGCTATCTCTTGGTCGCTTCATCTCTCTTCATTAAATGTATAGTGTGCACTCTTATAGTGCAGACACTTCACAAATTCGAGTGGAAATTGTATCTCTTAGCTGATTCCTTGTCCTTCAAACAGCCATGAGTGGGCACACCTTGATACTATGGGAAATAAATTCAGATCAGATCAATAGAAAATGTCACCTTCACGGTCCGTTTGATTAAAAGGAAAGTGCTGAATATCCGTTATCCTCCAGGACCTTAGCTATAAGTCTGGATGGAAAGACAATGCTACGTAGAGCAATGAGGGCCTCGGGGGCAAGGGCTGTGGTTTGGGTAGTTGATGACGTGTAACATAATTCTTGCAATGTACAGTTCTCAGACAGCTATTTAACCACCACTGTACTTCCAAATGTATACAGTAGATTCAAATAAATGTCAGGCGGTCTGTCCTGGTAAAGGGATCACCGATCATGAACATCCTTCTCACTGAATAAAGTTAATTGAATTGAAATGAAAATATCATAAGGATCAAAGTCTATGTAGACATAGCCCACAGGAGCCCAAAGATTGTGGAATACATTTAATTATCTCCATCCCAAACTTGGCTTCCTTCATCAAAGTTATGGTTTTGATAGATTGCTACAAAGTTGGTGTTTGAGAGCTGCTGTGTGCTGTTTGGCCAATGGCCTCTGGCTCGGTGTGATGACCTTTTCCTTCCAACAGTGCAATGCCAATCATTCAGTGTTTAGATGTGACACCTCCCTGCAGCTTCTCCCATCATCCCCCTCTGTCTGTGTTTGTCAGCCCCTCAGGAAAGGGAGGAATCAGTCAGAGGAACTGAGACACTGTGGACAGGCAGTGTGTGGGCCTGTGTTATCTCAGCTGTGCTATGAGAGAGGTTGGATTTGTGTTGTGTGTTTGCATTGTGTTTACATTGCTGTAATGCGTGCATTGTGTTTGCACACGTTTTTGTGAGCTGTGAAGTGCAGTTTCTTTGCAGTTTTATTGTGTGTACCGTATTTGCTTGCGTGTGCCTGAACAGGGGTTTGTGTGTGTGTGTGTGTGTGTGTGTGTGTGTGTGTGTGTGTGTGTGTGTGTGCAGGCTATCCCTCTGCCGCAGGGTAGTCTTTGACTACCCTACTGTGCAGCAGGGCGCCTATGTTTTCTTGAGAAACACGCTCCTCCAGCCAGGTGGGATGTTTGCACTTTCTATCATCTCCAGCAGTCCTGGAGTCTTTGCCATCTAACGTAGACGGGGCAATTTATTATAAATTCAACATGGCGGCTGTACTTGTTTTCTTTTACAGCAGCCTCTGCCTAAACTCATATAACTCATGAACACAATTCTGTCTCACTGTCTTCTTTATTAGTTTTTATTATTTCAGATTCTGTTTTTGTCTCATTATTCACTAGCATCAAATCGATAGATCAGTTCTTAAGTGAGAAATCTCAAATAAAAGAGTGCACAATCAGGCTAACATTTCACTGTACTTTATACAATGACTTTCTAATATTTCATTAGTATTTTAACTGCTAGATCTTGCCCAGTTAACCTGAAAAAGAAAGAGACCATGACGAAGAGAGAGTTAGAGATGGAGAGAGGCCGAGACACATTCACAAGGCATATAGAAATCAATAGAAAGATGCACTGCATCATAAGAAAAAAAGGAAGAAGAGAGAGTATTTATACTGGAGTGTCCCTGGTAGAGTATTTTTAGAGACCTTGTGCACGGGAACATCCATCAATAGGGGTCCACTCTGTGGATGGGGCTGAGGCAGGCCTGTACAGGAGGTGGGAGTGGCAGAAGCGAGGGGGTGGGGGGATGGGGGACGAGGGCAAAAATGGGGTCCATCTCCATCAGAGGAAGCATGTGCTCTTGCCAAAACGAATCTCATCCCATATACCCACGTAAATCTCCGCCGCTCCATATCTCTGTTGGCGGGAAAGCTGGGAAGACAGACAGCGGAGATAAATCACTGGTGTGGGGCCCAATGTGGCCTGTGTGGGCCAGGACGGAGGCCCCTGGCTTTAATGATGCGCAGTGAGCCAATGGAGGTGTGTAAATCTGCAGCTGGCACCTCATCCTCTCTGCAGCCGCCTCCCCCCTGCCCCCCCCCCCCCCCGCCCCCCTCTTCCCTCGCCCTTCCTCCCAACACGCAGCCCAGCCCCATGCCACCTCAGAGATATCCCCATCAAAGTCACCTTCATGTCAGCTGTTTGAGGTTCACGTGTTAGGTTGTGTTTGTGTAGAGCTGCTATTAGGAACTGGTCAACTGAACTGTGCCTGAGAGTCTGAGGTTGAGACTGAGTTCTTGTTGGCTGAAGAAAACTGGTTATTTCAAAAGTAAATAGCACCGGAGTAGTCTGGGCAAACAGATATGTTTTCTAATTATTCAATGAAATCTACAACAAACTGCAGGGTTATTGTTTTGTAAAACATGTATCAGACTAGCGGCTATTGAAGCCAAGAGGTCTTTTGGTGCCAGGATTTGAATGAACATCAAGTTTAGCTCCCTTAGTTTATTTAAAACTTGCTGCAAGAATTCACTACCATCTGATCTATATTAATGCTATGCAATTGGGTCACACACCCAAGTGCCAATAGTTCAATCCAACAATTGCCTGTGAGAGATTTGCTAATAGATTGGTTGTTTGTAATTAAGCCCTTGGTGGCATTGATTTGTTAGCACATGTTGCAATTCAGGCTTATCATTTTAGTCAGGCTGGCTGTGGAATAGATTGCCTTCGGATAATATCCAGTTTTACCACTGAGATGTTTGAATAGACCCTTGGGGAATGAGGATGGTAGATGCGATAACATGATGATGTGACAAACAAGATGGATGACTAAGGGAAATGTTGTCTTCTGGAATTTCAGATATTCCGAGAACAACCTCAACCCACCTGACCCAGATCACTTGTGGCAAATTGTGCAAACTTTGAATAAGCACTTGATTGCATAATATACATTGTTTACAGTACTGTCTAATGCACACTGTAGATGGCTTGTATCTTTCATGCTGTGCTCCACAGTTTAAAGTTGCCATGGCATGACACAATGTTAAAGAAGCACTTAAATAAGCATTTGAACCCATTATTTAAATCATGACTGATAAGAAATTTAATTTGCTTGGAGTTTTTTTGACATTAAGCGATGCTTGCCTCTATTTAACCTCAGCAAAGGCTTGTGTGGCAGTTATTCAGTTTGCTTATGACTTCATAATTCAACATGGTTTAGCGAAAAACATATTCCGCGATGGCCTTAAAACAACTCAGACTTTAATCTGACATGCCTTAAGCTGAGGAAAGAAGATATAAATGAATGTCAAATTACATTAACTTCAACGGAATCCTCCCAATAAGTAAGAACTAATATGCAGTATGTTTTGATATTAGAGCAGATAAACAGATGACTACATTCAGTAGAACAAGTAGAAACAGCAGATCAAAACTATATTTAAAACTTCTAGTTTGAGGCATCATAGGGCCAATGTTATAGTACAGTATGTCAGTGTAACGCAACCAGCATCAGGAAATGGACCTGACCAACAAGCTATGCAGATGATCAAATGCCTAGCCTTCTGTTCTGTCCTTAAATACTCCCTCAGACTCTACTGCCTTTGATATACAAGAGGTTGTGATGTATCTATGGAAGGTTTGAAGAGCCATGTCATATCCTGGTCTGAGCTGAAAGCAACATCTTAAAGTGAATTGACTTTTCTCCAATTACCTCCTCTAGCATGCACATGACAGCACTGACCCCCCAGAACGCCTCTGTAAGAGTGGCTGTGATACAGTTCAATGTCTTTGAAAAAAGATTTTCTCCTCAAGACTGCAACCTTGTTAAAACGTTTCAGTGCAATTTACTGTAGTGCTCTGCAAAGTGTTAACTTGGAAGCTGTTTTGTTTTCTACTTCGAACAAGGCTGTCCAGGCTACTGCACTCCCAGGTTTAATTCTCCTTCTCCTAGAGAGAGTGCCTCCCAAAATGGGCTCAGTACTCCATGGGGGTTCACCCTCTCTGCCACGAGGGCAGGAGATACATGCAGCTCAGGAGGATAAGCCATTCTGTAATTAAATTGACTTCAAAACAGCAGAGAAACACACTGTTGTGATGTGTTTATTTATTTTTGGGGTGAGTCGAGACAATTCACCATTACTAAATTTCCGGCGCATTCTTATACTGAGCATTTAGTCTTTTTAGTAGACACTCCTATCCAGAGCGACTTACAGCAAGTACAGGGAAATTCCCCTTGAGGCAAGTAGGGTGTATCGCCTTGCCGAAGGACACAGCGTCATGTTGGCGTGGCCAGCATTTGAACTCGCAACCTTCTGATTACTAGCCTGATTCCCTCTCCGCTCAGCCACTTGACTCCAAAATGACTCTGTGAGCCTGTCAGCTTTGTTAAAGGGCATGTGGACATCTTTCCAACTAGGCTCTGAAGAAGCTGATATCCCATTTTAGACATTTCATACATTGATTGTTTAAAGTCCTCCAGAGTAATATGCACCCCCTAATATGTACTTGAATCAGAATCAGCATTGCACATTTATAATTAATTATGTTCTTCTACATCTGTGAAAAAATTAATATTAGCTACGTTATAGCATCAGCATTGTTCAAAAACATGCTGGGTATCACATGCAATGTCACTTTACATTGAAACTGTGTCATAAACTGTGTTAAAAAGCTTCCAGAAGGATATTTAGCACCTTTATTCAAGTATATAATGTCTCCTGACATTTTTGCTACTGGTTCAGTAAGTTGAGGTTTAGCTCATAACAAAAAAGCAACAACATATGCTGAATCCCAAGAGAGATATCAATGGATTTTGTTTTACAAAGCTTTGATCAAATTCATTGATGTAGTGAATCATTTGAGAATGCTCTATGGTTGTTTGGAAAGATGATGTGGGAAAAAAAAATGTTTTCATTAAATTATGTAGAACTAGAACATAGGTTTATTGTTTGCCTGCTGGTCTTGTAGCTAGGTTGAATTTCTAACAGTCTAATATTGTCACAGACAGCAATGTGGACTGATGAAAGTTTACTATTTGCAATGAATGAACATTGAATATAAATGTCAACTGTGCAGTTATTATTATTATCATTTCAACATCTACCTAATCGTTACATTACTGTCCCATCCTCAGTGACGGGCCACATTACCACAGCAAATACTTTGGAACAATTTGCAGTTGCTGCTACTTCTAGTCCCAAATATGTCTTCTGTGACAAAATATGCTTGGATAATGAGGTAGCTCTGACTGACAGTTTGCTAACAACAAAAATAGAACATTAAATAATGTACGTTACCAGTAAGGTGAAGCCATGGGAATAAAGTACTTCCACTGCTAAGACACTTTGTAAAATGTTTAAATAAACAGTGTATTGAGAGTAATTTTCTACATTCCCAAACAGGTAGGATATTGTTTCTTAGATGAAAAAAAAAGTATTCGCCAAATTACTGATTTAAATGTTTTGAACATAAATTATCTGTTTTGGGTGAGTAACTGCCTTTTGCAGACATTAATTCAAGTTCTGAAGTCCCAGCAAACAGTTCTGACATTTGCACTCACAGTTTAGAGAATGCAAAGACTTGAAGAAAGAAAGAAAATAATTGCCCAAAGATTTGACAAAAACTATACAAAACCATTCATATTAATACAGTCTATCTATCAGTCTATCAGTCTGTCAAATCTAGACAGATAAGCACATTCTAAGCTGCTTCAAGTAAAGGTTTTCACTAAAAGAGCCAACTGTAAACTAAACAATTGTAACTCCCCAATTTATCATACTGACCAATTTCACCTCTGTTGTTTGTTCATGCTGATAAGAAGACACAATATCGATACACAGATTGGGGGATTAGTAAACAATGTCAGGAGCTAAAAAAAACAATACAAGAACAGACAGAAAACCAGCAGAAGACAATGTACCAAAAGACTAATGGCTTTGCAGTGATGCAGGGTGTTCTCAACCCAGTCACATGTCTTCGTGTCTCAAAATGTGAAAGCAATTGATCCCAGAGTCTCTCACTTCAGGCACATGTTAAAGCAGGAATCAGATCTCACAGCTCAGCACTGTGTCGCCTCTTCCCCCTACAAACCAATACGGGGGTATTATCTATAGATTGAGATGATCCAAGATCGCTTTTCCTCTTCCTTGTTTCTCGTTTGATCAAAGCTTCTCCTTTATTTGCTCCGTTGAGTTTAAAAGGAAGAGAAAACCCTTGATCAAGCTAGTGCTTTAGGTATTAAAAGGGCAGGTGTAGGAATAAAGGACTTAGCCTTTATATTTACTGCATTTGATACAAAAGGACCCTGCGGACTTTGGTGTCGCTACGCAATTGGTCTGGGAGCACCAATGGCCCAACAGTGCAGGTATTGAAGTACTTTGTCCCTCACTGTGAAACTTCATCCACCGATGTTGTTTGTTCCCAGCTAGCTAATCAATACTGGAGTGCTGCCAATTTGTGTATCTCCCCTGCCCCCCCCCCCCCCGTCCCCCGTCCCCCGTCCCCACCCCAAAATATATAATAACACCCCCTGTCATGACCCAGAATCAATCAGGCCTGTTATTAATCGCTAATACTTAATAATTCCCTTTGAGGAATTATACCCGGAGGTCTGACCCAGCAGGTTCTTTCACTTCTGTCTTTCGCTTTGGAATTACTAAAGAGAAGAAAAAAAAAAGGTTATTGTCAGATTGCCGTATCCATGGCAGTCTGGGTAGAAGGTAGGACATTCCGAAATGGGTGTTTTTATGTTCTTTTCTACTATATTGACAAGCGTGTTGCCAGCTACTAAAATAATGTACTTTGCGGTGACTCTCAAGGACAAATGGTGTTGTGCTCACTCCCATAAGCTTTTATAGAGTTCCTAAAAATACTTGAAAATGGCTTACCAACACCTTTCGTCATTTATTTTGCGATGTTTCCAGACAAAGGTATATAAATGAGCAAACACAAAGCAGGTGAGGGGCCTCATATGGGCAACAGAGAGAAACACATCTAATCCTGCTGCTTTTAGCTACGTGGGTTTATCACAATTCACAGACAGGGGCTGGCAAACAAAGGCCCAGCCGTATGTCGATGCAAATGAAAGTCATTGCATGGGGCTCTCAGCGCTGTGCCGAGTCTGGGTGAGGTATTGTGCTGTCTGCCTCACGTGAATCTCCCAGGGATCCATCCAAGAGCACCGCGCAAGCCAGCCGCTCCAGAAATACAACCTGATCTGTTAAAGACGTGCCCAGAATAAGAAGAGTTGGATGTTAACCAAAGATGATTACCCACTAAATCAAGCTCCTTCTCTAAATACAAGACAACTTCTATGAGTTTGCCCAGTCGACAATTTCACATTTCAGAGGCAACTGGCTTCCAATGGCTCAATAGTGATAATTTTGATAACAGCATTGAGCAGCCCCCAACTCTTACATCTTTTACCAAAATATAAGTAATTTCTGTTATGGAAGACAGAAAATATTCAACAGAATGTATGTATCTGGCTGAGATTGTATATAGTCTGAATTCAAAAGTAACTGCATTTCAATTGGGGTCAAACAGAAATGTATGTGTACATCATGCTCAATCACAGCTCTGAAACGTTGCACTGTAAACTTTAAACTCTGTTTAAACAGCAAACTACTCAACATTTTTGAGATAACTTGATTTCTATGTGAGCTCTTTGGTTAACTCACGAGAGGCTACTGAATCAGAAGAACCTCTGGCTGCAGGACGGGTTACACTGGCAGCTGGATGGAGAAAGAGCAAGAGGAGGGACATGAAATTGACGCATCCTTTGGCAAAAAGCGGAGAGTGATGGCTCATCTTCGAGTGCTTGCTGATATGTTACACTATGTCACTCGACATTAACATAATTACACAAGAGATAAACTGACAGAATGGCGTGTGGAAGAAAGAAGCACGCAACTGTCATTAATTATGACTGCATCAGCATTTTTGAAGCACAGCCCAGAAAGGGGGGTGGGGGGGTGGTGTGAGTCAGACAGACAAATAAAAATAGAGACACTCACACAGAGAGAAATAAACAGAGAGAGAGAAAGAGAGAGAGAGAGCGAGGAAGACATGCAATGGGTTAGACTAACCGTTAGAGACAAAAGATAGGGCCAGACACACCCAACAGAGACTTAAGAGACTATACTTTTAGTGTTCAAGACAGATGTACAAGGTTTTTTTTTTTATAGTACGAGCAGTGATTTTATCAGATTAGACTAGCAGAGGAACAATTAGATTTAATACCCAACAGCTGTGTGGACTTATTCTTACCTGGTCCAAAACATATACACTGCATATCCTACACTACAGAGAGTTAAAAGGTGTGTTTATGCACGCACGTGTGTTTGTGTGGCTGTACACTAGGAGGTTTGAGCTTGGCTGTGCATTTGAATCATTTATATACATTTCTCTCTGAAGTCATATTTACAACTGTGAACAGGAAAAGGTATGCAATATTTTTTTCTCCAGTCTCAGCAGTTTTCACTGCACCATTGTTGATGAGATTTGAACTATAAAAATATATATATATATATTCTTAGTCATGTTGTAAATCCTACCATCCCTAAATACCATACCGTCTTGGAAGATTCCCATAGTTCATCCGTGATTCGTGTCAAGAAAAACTGCTCAACAGTAAACAACATTTACCAGCTTTTATATGCGTATTGAGGAATTACATGTTTGCATGTAAAGTGACATGCTGTATATTTTCTTCTCTGTTTCCCTAACATAAACAACATATACATGATGCAACCACATTCCTGACAATGTTTCGTTTTTGGTCCTATTTCCACAGAAGGATGACTTACTTGTGAGAAATGACCTTTACCGACTAGAATCTGTAGCTTTTGTCAACACCCAAGGAGCATTCTGCAATTTCCAATCCCACGGAATTCACAGACACTGTCACTTTCGCTTAGTCTCAGAATGACTGCACCTTGCTCTCACCAGACTCTAGCAGCAGGAATAATAAATAAACATGTCAAGGCCTGAGTACTTGTTCCTGGCACATATCAACTAGATCCTGCTGTTTGGAAATTGACATGGTGTCAATTGAACAGGACATCAATTGATTTGTAATCAGTGCTTTTGGAGTGAATAACTGAGTATCAACAAATCCTAAATGGCTTTTGTACAAAGACTGTTTGTTGTTTGTGGCCTAATACTGCATGGTTATCCTACACTGTCTATACTGACATTCCAATATGAATCGGGAGAGCTTCACTACATGTCAAGTTTTAAGGTCCACAATAAAGAAAATATTGATATAATATATTCAATTGAAACACTGTGCTCTTCCACTACTTCATACTTCTGAAAAGTCTTCTGACAAAAGAGCCACCTAAGGATAATATAATAAAAAATAATCATATGTTTTCTTTATGCACATCCATGATGTCTATTGGTTTGTGTGGTATCTTGGGAGTGAATCCTCGCTCTTTTTATTTTTGTACATTGTTATTGTATGAAGAAATTGCCTCAGAAAGAAAGCGCAATGTTTGTGCTTGTTTGGAAACACTGAGATGTCATGGATTCCCCAGAGAGAATACTTGTCTAATGCCAAAAGACATTGTATCTATCAGCAGAGCAGAGGGGGGACAAGGAAGTTCTTCTGAAAATTGACTTTTCTGACACAGCAATATGAACTCAAACTTCAGCAAGAGGTAGGAGAGGGTATGCAAAATTGGCTCATGCTGGGATAGCTTGTGCAGTGGATCGTTAGGAAATGGTCACGTTTCCACAAATCTATCCCAGGGTTTTTGAAGCAGCATCTGACGTGACATCTCCTCTTCCCAACCTCTTCTTCTGTCTGAGCTCTCCACAGCCCCCTGAGAAACAGCCAGCGGTGCGATGAGTCGTTCATTTTGGCTTGGTACTAAAAACATCCATGTGGCTGGTCTCTATGTATTTTTGGAACAGCGTAAACTCTATTAAGATTCATGGCAATGGTAGAGGTGCGGGTCAGGATATACAGGCTTTTGGGGTCATGGAGAGTGAATGAGTGAGTTATGCATGCTATCTTTGTGTGACCCAGGCCACAGCTGCTCGCGATAGCCTAAATTCTCTCTGACCCCTGGACCGAAACTCTGACAGAAAGGGCATCATTTGTGAACTTCCTATCTGTGAGGACATGACAGATTGGTGCAGGAAAACAGTGGAGTGGAACTGCAAAGAGCCAGAGAAACCATAGCTTTTGGGCCTTGACCACTTCTGCACCACTAAAGTCTGGGAAGACAGACGAGGGATAAAGGGTTGAAGATCATGTAGCCACTTGAGAAAGGTGTTCTAGGTTCCAGTGAGTAAACTACATTCCAAAAGACAGGATGAGGGACTCAGACAACATAGCTGCAAGGATTACATCGCAGTCTTCTTTTAATTATGTGTGCTGTACTAACTCAGGCTGATTGATGATGTGGTCTTTTGTGCTATGCACAGCTGTAAAATCTAAATTGCATGTGGATGTGGAACCTAAACAGTAAGAATACCCATGCGCACAATATATGTACTGTATGTTCAACTCTCAAGACTATTTTTAAATAAGTACATACCTTATGGGCAAACTCTGGGGATGAATAATGTTTTTAAATATGTCTTTGTATGTGTGAGGTATGTTGAGGGTTTTAGACTTCACAGTAAATGTGAACATAAAAATAATGCAATGAGAAACATTGCTTGCAACGTTTATGTGCATATTGAATCATTTGTGTGAACAAAACACAAACGAGGCACCGGGGAACACACAGTTAGTTGTCAGTGATCATAAACAAATTGTCAGTGAGAATCCTAGTAAATCACTGTAGGCCTACGTATTTATATATTTTTTTCCCTTCCTTTGCCTTTAACCAGCACCTGTGGTGTCCTACCTATATCCTCAATTAGCCATAAGCAAGGTATGCTACTCTATTATCTTAGAGTTAGCAGTCACCGTTCAGCTTTTAGTATATCCTCATCAATGTATAATGAGACCAGTGCTAATTGAGGAATTAGGTTGTTTACACAGTCCAGTAATGACTGGAGCTAATGAAAGGGTTGCTATCCATTAAAATATTCCTATTAGTGGAAGAGATAATAACAGCAGCCAAACAAATCAAGACAAAAAACACTCCAAGAAACACTGCATTGAGAGGCATGGATTCAAACAAAGCGCTATCATTGAGGAGTTGGCCTGCACTTTTCTCAGAGCAAATGCCAGAATAAATGTTCACTTATGTATTTTATCTGATTTTCATTCTTCTTTTTCTTCTCCTAATGCTTGTCATATTCCACTAATGTGACACTGCAGAAGAAGTGAGTAGCTGTTTTGTGTCCTTGATCTGCAGATTTGCATTGCAAGACTCCTGGACTTGTTTGACTTAATGTCTAAGACTCCTTGGGGACTGCTGTGTTTTGTCACCTAAATTCCCAAGATAATACTCTGGTACAGTAGCATGCATATACCGCCATGATAAATCAGCAGAGAGCCACGGGCTAGAGTTGAGCAGAACATAGATTACTGATGCCAAGTCTTAGAATTCTCCCTCCCCAGCAAAAAGTATAGCTAAATATTAGTTAGCGATGAAATATGTGTTTTGTGTGGAGAGGGTATTTATCTACCGGACAAGTTTCCCTGTTATGTTCATGGAGAAGCTGGGGACCATTAGCAATGATGAGTCTCTTGACCAGCCTGTAGCCAAAGATGTACAGCACAGCCTTAATGCTGCGCTCTCCAGACCACTCCAGGGAGCAGGGCAGGGATAGTCAGCTAGTCACTGCCTCCGTCAAATGTCATTTGTCAACTTACTTTAGTCCACTTCAGTACGCAGAACCATGAGGACAAGATAGGCTGCCCTCATCGCCCCTCGAACACACACTGCTGTCCCTGCACATACCACTGCCGACACACACTTTGCTGTCCGAACACACACTGATGCCCCATGCACACCATACAGTACCACTATCACACATTCCACTGTCCTCATGCACACCATTGCCGTCACACACAACTCTCCCCTTCACACACACATCAGTATCCTTTTGAACTCTGCTGTCCTCACAACCAGTAATGTGGCAATTGTGCAGTGGTGGGATGCCCTTTAAAGTGAAGGTCTTCGAGAGACCTTGGTTCAATTTGTTTGGTTTGTTCCAATCAAACTGGAAGAAAAAACATGCGTGCAAGCATCTCCACAAACAAATGTTCAGACTTAAACAAACTTTTATAGTCACACTTTTTTCATGGTTTGACTGGCTTTGCGACTTTTACTCAGGTGCTACTTATATTTTTAACTATACAATTTACGACACAGAGGATGAATAAGTCAATGGATTTAGTGATTTGGAGTGAGATCAAGTGTTTGATAAACTTGTTATGTTATGTTGTTTATGCTAGTGCTGAAAAAAATGAATGATTGAATAACATAACAGACACCTATTCCACCTGTTGTTCACTATTCTATTGTTATTACTATAACTTTCCTTTTAAGATGAAAGGTCTGTTCTTGGTCTCTGACTTATAGTCCATAAAGATCGGTAGTACAGTTGTAAAAATATGATTTTTTTAACTTTTAAGACACTTTCAGTATTTTTCAGTTTGATAACAGCCTGCAGACAAATCAACCATTCTGGTATTTGTTAAGAAAGACAAAAAGGTAAGTATTCTGCACCTTGTGTACCTCGAATTACCATAGAGATTTTGTCTCAGAGTTGGAGGAAGGAAATATGGAAATAGGGAAATATTTGTATTCTAATGACATCTGCAAAGGGGAAAAATAGCGTGTGATGAAAGAGCAGAAAACTGTGAGCACAGTGTACCTGTCAGGGTGGAGACTGCAGCAGGAAGGGCAAACAAGTAGAGAGCTGAGCTCTGTTCCTGCTTGGGGTTGATCCACAGCAGAGGTTTGTGAAAGCAGCGAGGATAAAGACTAAGTGAAGAAAGAAGGAGAAGTTGAGAGCTCATCCATGTTTTAGTATCGGGGTGGGGGAAAAATTCCTCCCCATAAGCAGTCAAGACTAAATCTTTGTCAACAATTTGAAAGTACAAGTTTAAAACCATTGTTGTTTCTTCTACATTGTCAAAAGAATGATAGTATTTGTTTTGTCTGTTTGCTCTAAGTTATGTAAACTGTAATAACAGGACAATTTCCATGTAGGATGATCGTTCCCAAATCCCACATATTTTACTTAATTGATTTATTACTTCAAATTGCAGAAATACCAGTCAAACGTAAATGCGTAACTAAAAAGATAAATGCGTATTCTGAACAAGTTATGCTTTTTTAAATCAAACTCATATTAGTGCTCTGATTCACATCCGCTTTCTAGTCACTGCATCACCAAAGCATATCTTCACCCTATTTCTGTTAAGCATATCTTACTATCTCATCTGAAACAGGCTCACTTAAATCAACAGGCTGTTGTGTCAGTCTGTGTGAAGGACACTGGCATACAGACAAATTGTTGAGCTTTTACGATCCTGTATCAAAACTGCCTTCTGTCACAGGGTTGACTGGGCAAACATACTGCTCTTATCACAGAAAAACACAGAGCTACATAAAATTACCTTTAGCTTTTAAAGGAAAATAGTCCCTCTCTATTCCAGTTGGCTTTGAGTCAGCAAGCAACACTGACAGTCTCGATCTCTCCTCTCCCATTAGTCCATTTGGTATTAAAAAAGATACATAAATGTATATGACTGTCAGCTTCAGGCCCATATTTTATGTCTCTCCGTCTCACAAAAGGTAAATGGACTGCAATTACATTTGAACGGAGTTCTGTATCTCAGTCCAGGACACTTTGGGTGTCCACTAGTGACACTAGCGGGTGACCCAGTCAAGCTCTGAGCGACGCCCACCCCTGTAACAAACACACCCATTTGTTGTTAGTTTGTATTCCGAAGGTGGTGAAACATAATGAATCAACAGAGCAAAGTGTTCAATGTCAGAGGAGTGACACCAGAACCAAAACACAGGCAGCATTGTTGTCAGACAGCATTTTAGATCCAAAGAATTATGCCCCAACCACTTAGTGGCTAGGATACCATATGCAGATGAAAGCCCTTTAATTCACTATCAAAGATTAAGTGCTCATGGGAGCATGCCTCACAAATCATGTCAGCAGGAAGGACATTAATTACTTGAAACGACTATGCATTAACTGCCATTCAATCATAATCCTGAGACAGAGAGTATCATGAGTTTTGGAATTAAGGATATTGAAGAACTACAGTTGAAACATTGACAAATGACTGCATGTACAGTGGACTACATTGCTATTTTATCCGTCATCCATGTATTTTAATCACAACTTGGCTAGACTATCTGGGGCTCAAGTTCCTTTAAGGAAAATAGAGCATAGTCTGCCTTGAAGAAAGCTAAGATGAAGAACAATAAACTGGGAGCTACAGCCAGGCAGGGAAGGAACATGGCTAGCAGGGGGTATGTGATTGGCTGCTCGCAGGCAGGGGGACAGGAAATTGAAAGCTCTGAAACAGTTCTTATTCAAATTCAAATTTCAGGGCGTCAGGGCACTAAAATTGCACATCCAAATGAACACACGCATAGGAATACACAAACTAACATCATCACTGCAATTCCCCACCATCACCGCTAAGAAGACGTGCTTTAATTTGTGG
The DNA here is from genome assembly GCA_030340665.1 of Neosalanx taihuensis. Classification (NCBI taxonomy): domain Eukaryota; kingdom Metazoa; phylum Chordata; class Actinopteri; order Osmeriformes; family Salangidae; genus Neosalanx; species Neosalanx taihuensis. The sequence continues at coordinate 12,825,183 of CM059290.1, read as the reverse complement.
CTAATTTAGGCAAAGGTGTGGCACATTACATCAGAAGCTTACAGTTGAAGTCTCTGCTCCAACACTAGATCCAGCTTGTCTACCCACCAGAGAACAGGTTCTGATGGATCAGAGTATGTTGGTTTTGTGGAGCCGTTATTTGATGTTGATAAAGACCTGGATACATTTTAAGCCCTACATGCCTCTGGCTAAAAATGTGTACAGGAAGATACTGTACATGCTTTGTAGGCATTGGTAGCACAGTAATGATGGCGCATTCTGTAGGCCTACATGAGATATTTTTCCCTGTGTTGAACGTCACAGGGAAGTAGGTCATTTTGAAAAGCAGGGAATAATTCCTTCTCCCACAAACATAACATAAGAAAACATATGAATCGCAAACTACATTTGTATTTATGTGTTTGCTCTATTTTTCCTGGCCTTGTTGTGAGAATGCCTAGGGAACTTGCTGCTGTATGTACTCCTGGTTGTCAGTGTACGCTCTCATTCAGTGTCTATATATATATATATATATATATATAAATGTTTATTCTTGTAGCTGTATACAGTATCCTGATAAGACTATCAAGTACAATTACCTGATAAGATTATCACATGGGAATATGTTTTATTTTTCCCTTTTATTTGTTTCCTTCTACAATCCCTCACATCTTTTTTGACCCCCCAATATAATCTGTACTCCAAAACAGAAGGAAGAACGGGGCCAATTTAAGATAACACACACACACAGACTTAACGCACACACAAAAACATCCACTTCCCCAGAAGGGCTTCAAGTGTATCTTTTGAAATCATGACCTCTTTGGCCCCTGTGGGCTCCAGTTCTCTATGTCTGTCTTCAACCACCCGCAGGAAGGCCTCAGGCGAGTTTTGCTCTTAAAACTCATAAATATATATATACACAGTTTGTACAGTATCCTTGAACACATCCTGTCCTCCGGTGGAGGAGAGGAATGATGGGATTGATGGCTGAGGGATGTTGTTGTATGGAGATGTGATTATTCCCCATATTTGCATGACACACTAGAAGCTGTTGAGAAACATGTTCAAATATGTATTAAAGTGGGGATGGCAATGCTGTGAAATTTAAGCAGGCGGATGAATCTGCATTTCCCCTGGGAAGAAACATGCCCTCATAGGTATAAGCAATAGCTATTGAAGAGTGTGGGCCACATTCATGTGGGATATTAATGCAGGCATGCCGTCTACATAGGTTCCATACGTATGTCACCTAAAAACAACCTGGCTGCCAAATGGGATTCAAGACTCAGGTGTGTGTTGAACACTCCATGCTACAAGGCCGATCCTTCAGCTGGGAAATAGAACAAGAGAAGACCAGTTCCTTGACTGAGAAGCAATTACAGGAAGCAATAAAGCCCAAGAAGTGCATTGAACAGAAGCAATTTTTGGTACTGCTCTCCCCTTGGCAGTGAGTTTGTTCTCCTTGGTATCCACAGATGTAGAGAGAGCGAGAGGTTCCTAAGGTCTCATGGCCTTTCCTAAGATCCTTGTTCCTTGTTACAATTCTGAAGTGTTTACATTCTACACATGTGCAAGGGAAATTGATTAAACCTATAAAAACAATTTGGGCTGGATAGAAGCTGCTGGAAGTGCACCTCGAGGTCAGCGCCATGCCCTTATGAGCAGTGACCCAGTTGCACACTGGACTGAGGTATGTTCTCCCAGAGGGCATACAGGCATGGCCCTTTACAGATGTAAAAAGCAAAATAACTGACCTGAGTAGTGTCCAGGACAAATCAAATCTGAGGTAGATTCGGATGAGCAGTCATGTGGAAAACAGAACGTAAGAGGTGTGTGTTTTTTGACACTCAGGTGCACAAACAAACAAGCCAAGGTGGGGAATAGCCATTGTGGTTGTAGAAGGGCATTAATAGACCCAATTTGAGAAACTGTTCTTATTTACCCCCCTCGCCTCTCTCTCACAAACACACACACCCAAATTACGTTTCAAATTGAGTTCGGAAAGTGTCTCGGCAATACGGGAATGCACAATGGAGCCTCTTCAGGAATTCACATGGAATCCACCAAGAACTCTGGCCTTTTTTTCTTCCATTTATTCAAGAATTGAAGTCTTCATGGACAATTGAACTTCCGTCTCCCCTTTTTGCCCCCACCCTCCTCTGCTCCCTCCCAGACCATCTTCATATCCTCCTTTGTGAAGCTGCAGAGCTATTGTTGCGTCTGACACACGGACGTGTGCAGCAGTCTGCTGGTTGGTGTTTGGGGAGTAGAGCAGTAATATCCAGGCGGTTGAAATGTCAGCAACAGGCAACAACACAATATTCTCACATCGGCATCCATCCCAGCAGGCGATGTAATAGGGTTGCGACATTTAAAAAACAATGCCGGCAAATACTGGCAAGATGGTGGCTCGCGAACAAGTGAGTGATATGGTCTCACTTGCTCATTTTCGACAATCTAATCTAAGCCACGGTGCCACTGGTTAGATATTTAGGATTTCTCAATTAAAGAAAGACATTCTTGGCAGTCTTGCATGTTGTCCAAGGGGACTTTGTGTTTTTCTTATCTTGTCTACCAGTAATGAGACCCCAAAAACCTTCATTGTGACACAAGAGCATCCCTTTGACTATGATGAATGACTGGTTTACTAGCGTGAATATATTAGCATGTCTGCACAAAGTGCGTGCACATAATTATCTTTCTAAAAGAAAGTGATAATTGGAACTTTGTGTGTTCGAGACTAAGAAAAGAAAACACAGCTTCAACAGAAAAAAAAGAGACTGGGAAAAAAAATACTTCTTGTGAAAACTGCTTAGATCCTGGTCAGGACCCCAGAGATGGGTCTGTTTGTGTGGTTGTGTGTGTGGGGCAGGGTGTGTGTGTGTGTGGGGGTGGGGGAGGGGGGGGGTGGGGGGTTGTTGTTCTGCATGTGCATGTGCATATGCAGGATTGAGGGTGTCTCCACGTGTATTTGTCTGTGTCGGGATACACGTGTGCGGTATAAATTAAGAATAACGCTTACCAGAACCTGGAGTCAGCACTATTGGCGGCGCAGTCTCTGCCAAGGTTATTGATGGAAGACAGAATGTCTCTGATGCTCCAAGGTTCAGTGTGTGAGTGCAAGAAAGGCAACCACAATCTCAGTGGTTATTGTGTGAGACGGTATGTGTGTGTGTCAGAAAGTGAGAGACGGAAAGGCAGAGACTGAGAGAAGAAATAAGAAAAGGAAAAGACAGAGGAAAAAAAGTCAAATAGTCCAAGTTCGAGAATGCGAAAGAGACTGCCTACTTCAGAGTGTGTTCAAAGCCACCAGAACGTGTTCTCCAAAATGTACCTCTGTGTTTTTCAGCGAGGGGCAGTCACAGCCACTCACAACAGCATCCTCCCGTCGCCCACAGTACAGGTAAAGACACAAAAGCAAGATGCCGCAATGCCTCCCTTCTCCGCTGCCACCCCATCCCCCCTCTACCACCCCCACCTCCCCCTAGCCTGTCCCCTGTTGTCCCTCCTGATGGAGCGGCCTGACAGATAGATCAAAAAGATGCACAATCATTGCAGATGCGGCATGGTTGGGGCTGGGATGGAGCTTGCCCATTATTCTAAAGCAAAGCTGTCTGGCGCGGCGAGGCCTAGGCACCGCATGGCGCCATGATAGATGGGGAGCATTAATCAAAGCAGGGTCGGAGTGCAAGATTGATGTGCGGAAATTCAAATCCTCAAGCAGCATTCCGAAGATTAAAGCTGTATGGGCAAGGTTAGGATCCCTCCATCCTGCTGGTGTAAGAGGTATGGATGGGTTCGGACCACTCCCCTGAGGGCACGGAGGATGGAGGAAAGGGCCAGCCTGTCTGGTATGTGCTGCGCTCCAAGTATTCTGTCCCATAAGACATGCCTTCGCAGATATTGAAGATGTCCTACCTTTGTCATTGCCCTCGCAATTTTTGTCCTCTGTGTAAACTCGTCTGACGCAGAGACTATCCGTATAAGAGCTGTTGCCTGTCATTCAGGAAAACATTGCCTCGGTATTTCGTGAAAGAGATCCTTCCTGTAATATTTCATCGCGTACAGAATCATGCATTTTCCATAGTGACGATCCAGGGAGAAGCATGCAAATGCATTTTTTCTCAATTGGACTTCAAATGCACAGATTGATTATGTTCACATACTTAATGGCAACTTTAGTATGTACTGGGTGTATGTTTGTACTTCTACCTTGGTAAGTACACTTTAAGCATACTATTTGGAAGCATGAGTGAATATAAAGGTTTTGGTGTACACAGGCTATAATTATTCATTCATTAATTCACACAGAACTGGTTTCAAACTTTGTATTCTTTTTGTGACATGATCGTTATGAAGAAAATCAAAGTTCAGTGTTTCCTCAAAGAGAAAAACATGCAAGGTGAACATACTGGTGGAACAGATGGGGAGTATGTGGATTGTTACAACAGCTTTGAATCAAAGATAACAGAAGAAGGAAGTAGAGCATGGGAGGATGTTGGCGAGATGAACTGTGTTAGCATAAAAGTGTCAGAAAATAAGGAAAAGAACAGACTTTCTTGATTATGCATTACAGTCTTTGGTCTCTTATCATCAGAACGTTTCCTGTGCTAAGAAGTGAATGCTAACGTCATTTCAGGACTAAAGCAGTGGATCCTCTGAGAGAACAAATGCTTGAATCTCACCAGCCCCGTCACTTGGCTGTTTCTCTGTACAGCTATCTACAGATTTTACTATCACCCACCAACAGTTTCAACAAACTGTCCTATGGTACACTTTTATCATTACAGAAGAAAAAAATCTGTATATTCACTCACATCAAAATGGAGTAGAATGGACCATACAATGTACTGCATTTTTGTTATGGGTTAAAGTGTTGACTGTGAATCCAAACAAGGGTGTTGCTGTTTCTCCATTAGAGAGAGAGAACAGCAGAGAAGGTGTGAGCCACAGTTTTGAGTTCAGGTTCAGCCTGCAGAGGTCTCAGAAAATGCCCTGATCAAAGTGTATTACTGCTGTCTCAGGGCAATGGGCCACAGCTGACTGTGTTAAGATTTGTCTCATTGGATTAGTGCAGAATCTGTTTCGTTCCCATTTTTTTTCTCGCAGTTGGACTCAACAATTTTATTGTATCGCATGTTGGTTAATGTTAACATACAAAACTAGATTAAAGAACTGCATATATCAGGAATTGTATTCGGTAGGAGTTTCCAGTTACACTGGTCAGTAATTTACACAGTCTGTACGGCTGAGAGTAACAACTTGGAAGCAATTTTCTCTCCAAATATTCTAAAAGAAATACGGACATTTTTCTATTTGTAATTGTATAGCTGGATTAGATTAAATATAAGGATTGATTGTAGTTTGGGAGCAATGCAGATGAACAAACATTTTATTGAGCGGAAAATCACTAAGGCTTTGTTTAAGTCTTCAGAGGCATCTTAAGGGATCAACCAATCAATAGAAAGGTGAGTTATAACAGGAAATGACAAAAATGGGGATTATGTGTGCCTGATGGACAAAGCACAGCAGTACTGAATTGGTCAATCCAGTATACATTACAACAGCAAATATGTTAACTGATTTCTTGACAAATGTAGTAATTGTGAAAAATGAAAGTCGAACTGCTTATATAAATTAAATGAGAAGTCGTTTTGCAGATTTGCCTCCTATGTGTAAATATCAGCGGGGTAATCTAGAAATATTATCAAAGCAGCATGCTGTTAATTATGTTTCAGCAGCTGTCTCTCATTGGTGAAAATGACACCAGCAGAACTGTTTTGTATTCCTTCAGCAAAACGGTTTTGTATTCCTTCAGCAAAACATATGAATTCTCTTATTCCAGGACTGCCGCGTAACCATTGGCCTTTGCCTTCCTGGAGGGCATCGTCAGGGTGATGAACCCCTCGAGGTGAGAGGTTTATAATGTTTGCCTTCTGGATCCACAATGTTAAACCTATGACATTCAGCATAATAGAGACTGGAAGACTCCCTGTGTTACCCTGTACATGATCTGAGCACCGTGACTTCATAACACTGATCATTACATCATGCTCTTACTGAGAGTCAGTGATTAGAGAGTAATTAGAAAGCAATTGTAGAGAGGATCTCATCGGGTGGTAAAATTAACATGCCTCTGCCTTATAGATCTAGTTGCCTATGTGCCTGATTTACTGATGTAAAACTATTTTAGAAACATAATCATGCCACATGTTGATATCTCATGTATAGATGATGTTGAATGTCAAGGAATGTTCTCGTTACATTAGAAATCCAAAGCTGTAGCGGTGACATGTTGGGTAGGATGAGTGAGCTTGGCGTTTCCTTCACAGTGCTCTTTGCTACACGACGGTTTCTTTGTGATGTGATGGAGACTCATTACATACATGTTTTACCAGATATTCCAATTTTATAATCCAATCCCAAACCCTGCCCATTAACATTTAGTGTGCAAGCATAAGCTGAAACGTATACTTTTGTATACAACACTAAGTTGTAAAGTCTTTTTTTAGTAGTTGAACGTGTCAAGACTATTTTGGGGTATTCAGTAACTACACATACATACATGAGAACCTGCAAGATGTTTAACCTAAATGCAAAGAAATATGTAGAGAATTGTGCTTACCACACATTTAGTCCCTGACACTGGCTATCATTTGGATATCCATCTGAGGTCATTGTGGAAATAGAGCTGACTAGCAGAAGATAAACTGTTTCTCGCTGAGTGTGACTGTAATTCAATATAATGCAAACCCAGACCTGAGCTGTACTCAAGTGGAAAGCAGTCATCTGGCTTTCATAACATGAAATATGTTGAGAAAGTCCAGAAAAAAAACCTTGCTTTATCATTTTTATTCTACTCCCATGACAAAAAAATACCTTTGGACATTCTAAACCTTCTGCACAAGTCCCAGTACTTGGCTATCTTTTCCTCAGGGAAGACTTAAGACATTAGAGGTGGAGAGCCAGGATGAAAGAGATAGAGAGCGGGATGGAGAAAGAGACATGATGGTCATATAGGCTCCTGAATTTTTCTGTGGCAAAAGAGGAAGCTGAAGCCAAAGAAATGCACCTGTAAAAACACAGCCCTGAGGGGGAAAAACACACATGGCCATATTTTCCTGCCTAAAATGGTTCAGGTCCAAATCACTTTTTGGTAAAGGTGAAGAAACTGACAAACTGATTAAGAAGTCATCTAACATTCTAACTCTATTAAAAAGAGGCTGATCAAGGATGGAATCATCCTGATGTTTCTGGAGTTTGACACCCAGTATACAATACATAAACAGCGTATAAACATACAGGATCCACAGTAACTGTTAAAGAACCAGGGGAGTTCGGATGTCACATTCCTCCACAAAGTTAATCAATGAGTCTCTCCAGAGATCAGGCCTGGGATGAGGGGTTTGGCTCTGCAAGCCTCCTTCCCTCCAGCCAGATTAAGGAGGGAGATGAAGAGCTCTCCCTGACTCTAACAATCCCATGGGACATAACGAAGACTTTCATGTGAAGAAAGTGTGTTATAAGCTTGTAACATAGTGGGTTGAAGAGTTGTGGTGAAACATCCTCCACATTTCTTCAGAGGCTGACCTGAAATATGATCTTGTTTATTTTGGTTTACATATGCAATAATTTACTGTAAACAGTTTATCGTCTGTTGTGACAGACGATGTTTCCCTGCTCCAACACACCTCCACAGAGCTTTATAACAACCTTTCATTAGAATCAGGTGTACTAGAGCAGGGACACATCTAAAACCTTCAGGACAGTGGCCCTGGAGGCCTGCAGTTTGACACCCCTGATCTAGAACGTTCCGTTTGCTAAGTTTTGCTATCATTTTGCTGATGTCTCTGAATAATTAAGCTTCCCTAGATATTTCTGGGTCACAAAGTGAGGACCAGCATTTACTATTCTATAGTTTGTGTCTACCACATCCTCTAAAAATACACTCTAAAATGGAGTGCCGGTCATACTGTATTTTCACATTGTCGCTTCTCCCATCTTAGACAGTGAGAACTGCTGGGTCCCACGGCACCACTGTAATTTATGTGGAGAATATTAAACACTAAGCACTATTGATCTCCTTCTCTTTATGCAATGTCCTCCTGCTGGGAACTGCAGCTGAGTTCTTGTTAGGCACCAGCGCGAGGGGGGAAGAGATCCTGTCATGCCTGTATTTTTAGGAAGGGAGGCAGGAGGAGGGGACTCCTCCTTTGGTCACATTTTATCTGCAATGTCAAAGCCTACGCAGAAGAACAGGGTTTTTTTTCACCAGTTCTTGAGGCTAAGGGCAAAAAGTGGGTAGGCACCGCTTTAGTATTAGCAGTGTTGATTATGTTATTATCTGCCGACGCACAAGAACAGTAATACTTTGGGGAGCACCTTGTATGGAAGCAGCACCTCCAATTATTCTGCCTAAACTGTAACCACTTGCTCGGTTGAAGTCTAAGGACACACTATTAAGGTTTGAGAGACAAGCGGAATCAATCTCATTCACCTGGTGATGTAAAAAAAAAATCCTCGCCCATGTATTATCGTCAGCATGTCTACCAATCTGACCCTGAGTCCTTATTAAAAAATGTGTTTGTAATACATTGTAACAAAATTTGCCAACCCAGCAATTCATGTTTGATTGTATCCCTGACTGAAACCAGATAAGATACAAAGAGAGACCGTGGTTAGCATAGCGTAGACTCAGCAAGGAGGCAATAGGATTTTCACTTCCAAAGCTATGGGGCGCCCATAACCTATTACTGGTTGCCAGGAGTAACCAATTTAGTACACCCAAACATTCAGTCAGAGCACAAAGTAGCTCAGACCATGTTTCTTGAACATTGTTTTATCCACTATTCATACATATGAGTCAGATATCTGACTGTCCTGTGAGTGACTGGATTGCACATGAAATCCTTAGCTCTGTGCATTGCCATACAAAATACATTTGCCATGTGATGTCATTAATCACCCCAAATAATATAGTGTGCTATGCATTTAATTGCTTAATAGATACTTAACCTAATTACTGTTAAATACAAATAAAGAAGCGCAGTCTTATTCTGAGGCCGTTAAATGCATAAGTGTTATGGCTTTTCCTTGCAGTGAGGAGAACAGTTTTGGAAGGATAGTGAAACACCCTGTATTCCCCGAGGATGTATAGCTGTAAATTTACCGTGGAAATGGGTGCAGATTATACCTTAATTAGTCAAGGTTTAAGAAACTATACTACAGCAGTGCTAAATCACTCTCTCTCTCTCTCTCTCTGACTCTGCATTTCCTCCTCACTCTTCCTCTCTCTGTTCCTCTCTTCTTCTCTCTTCAGACAAACACACTGATGCTTTCACGCATTGTAGTTGATGATGTTTCTATTTCAGAGCCACCTTAGAGTTTGCCATTGCCTCATTCCACTTTAACCTGCTATGTAATTACTGGTAAACAAACCTCCCACTGGGTTAGCTCGCTTTGGTCGTGCACTGTTCTCACAGCCAAGAACCGTACAGAAGGACAGCGCTCCTGGCAACTGCTGCAGCCTGCTATGTCAAATGATTATGTCAAATAATACAATTACTATACGCAATCTACGTGGACAAACACAAGCAGGTTTGTTCTGAATGATGTTGGGGAAAGGGATATATCTTGTGCGTGGGTTTTTGACGAGGTTCAGAATCAGCACCTTCAAATATGGTCACATTACAATCTGAGGGATTCATATCTTATTGACCCTATCCACCCCAAACAGTGTTAAATAAGAACACACCTTGAATAAACTGCCAGTATTGCATAGAAATACACCAATTATGCCACCAGAAGTGTCATGAAGAAAGTGACATAAATCATGTCACCAGCAGTACAAAAGGTTTATCTTACAATAGCATAAGTAAAAGCAATGATTATGTCCATCAGAATCAGATAATGCCTTGATAGGAAACAGGTTAAGGGTAGGTGAAAATAATCTTATAATACTCCCACTCTAAGGGACACATTTTTATTCTACTGGTATGTTCTAGCAGACACTTATGACTTTGTTCATTTTGCCTTTCAGTCAGTCACACGTGATTGAACAGCAGACAAGCTGTATTGTTCATGTCCTTCTTTTAACTGTCAACTGCTAATCAGACATTAAAATCATGGGGATGTTTTTGTCTCTCATGTTCCAGGTGATAAGAATAGCCTCCTCAATTTGGCCAACCCTGCCAGTTTAAATGTCAAGATACATTTCAAGATCTCAGCTTATTAAACTCTGCAGAACCAGATCTTTGCTGAATATGCCTGGCATCAATAATTCCTTGTGAACTGGAGTGTTTTCTAGCATCGCCGCAAATTCCACATACAAAATTCTATTTAATGTCAATGCATTTTGGTTTGTTCTAAATGTGTCTACGTTTGAACTAACAACCTGGTACATTTCATGTATTCACTTTCAAGAAACAAAGAGCTTTGATGGTATTGTATGAAGAAAAAAAAGAAAACGGCTGTGGATTTCAGTCAACTAACTATGCGGATCTGTTTGTGTTGATACAAGTCAGATTGAATGTAATAGGACAGCGGGAAAATGTAATATATTCAAATATGCAATAGAGCGCATCAATTGCTGCTGAGTAGGCTATACAACGTATGAATGTGATTGTGAAGGTTCTGTGGGGAATTGTACAGGTTCCAAGGGGCCATACTACTTGACTCAGACTTGACTGTGTTATGAACTCAGGTACAGGTAAGGTGACACTGCATAGTTCTAGGCAATGATCTGGAACCTTCCGGAGCTTAGTTTTTGTTTTCAATGTTTTCAGGGTGAGTTGCATGTTGTTCAGGTCATTGATTTAAAAGAAACTGTAGTAGTATCGTATTGATTTCCTTCTCTGCCCTCTCCTAGGTCTACCACACTTGAACCTCTGGAGTCAGTGACCCCATCTGACCTCTTCTTTATCGATCCTTACGATCTGCACTCTTATCCTCTCCAGAGAATCGTATTGTAGGTACTTTATCAGACAATGTCTGAATAAGGAGACCAGATTTCAACTTGGTAAAAAACTGCTGTATTTTCATGAAATTCATAAGGTAACGAAAAGTCATTTACAGATCCTGTTCCATGCAATGTGTTGCAATTAGTCACATGCAAAACATTTAATTTGATCTTGGATGAAGTTTGGTCTTTGCAAAGGTCCTTTCAGAGGTGGGAAGTGTGGGGGGCTGAAGTACAATGTACTCTTTCTGGCTATGATTTGAATTACTGATGAGAATGACCATGGCTGGAAATTGGCTCCAATCCCAAAGTTACTGTTCACCACTCCAATCTAATGCACTGGCATTGCACCGATCGCACATACCCTTAGACCCTGGGTGGATCTTTTATAAGGACCATTAACCAAAAGCAATTTAGTCGAAAAAGAAAACATGACGTCTAACCTATTTCGAACCTGAACATGAATATGGAAGTCAACATTTGTTAGCAATTACCACGTTTGTGCTTCAGTTTGTAAAGCAGCAGATGCACCATTCTGACTGTAGCTGTGGCACCTAATCCATAAGGCTCATTTCTACAGACACACACTTTTCCAGTCAGACACATCAACAGAATCTCCCAGGATGAGCACTGATACAGAAGTATTCTGTTCCTCACAATTGCATTTGTCCACATCTCAACCCATTTATTTTGCATCGTTGCGTTGTAATTGTCATGTTAGGCATGTTAAATCTATATGAATGTGCAGCAGGGACACACTTACACACACAACACACACAAACGTACACTCACAGCCACTCATCACTATTTATAGTCTGAACAATTAAGCAGAGGAGACCTTCATTAGCATGGTGCTATTCAGTGTGACCCCGAGTCACCTCGCCAGCCAGCCAAACAGGTGTTCCTTAATAATCGCTGCTGAACTGCCAACAACACTGGTTTGCGATTTTCCCTCCATATGCTTCAAGCTGTTACGAGTCTGCTGCTGAGGAATGAGTAACTTGCTGAGCTCTGTAGAAGCATCTTATTTACAGTGCAGTGCTGGTGCAGGCCAGATACGGTCTCTCACAGTAGTCTGGACTGAAAGGAAAGGACTGCCAAAGGAGTTTGTGACAGACGCACAACATTGTGGTAACAGGTATAGCTCAGTAGTTCATTGCCCTGCAAATAAAAAATAGAAGGGTTCAAAACCCCTTCACTTTGGTTCAGTTTCACTTTGGTTATAAGTGTTATGATTGAATGAATGCATTATTTGAACATGATAAACATGGGTGATAACTTACTGTTGAGGCATTAGATAAGGATTATACTTATTTTTGTTCTCTCAGGCAATCATGTTTTCGCTGTGAAGCCAATGATATCCATGTCTGAAAACAACGTAAGCTCATGCTCAGGATTGTTTTATATCGCTACATTCATTGCTCCGTAGTCATTGGATTACAGCTATCTACCGTTGTGTCATTACATAAGACATAGAAAAGACTTCCCCTGTCCTAGGGGCTGGGTATTAACATGCTTAACAAGTGTCACAACAGTCTAACAGACAACAGGAAGGAAACATGAAAAGCAATGTGTTTAATAAAGAAATAAATTAATCCTTCAACATCATAAAAGCACAGGAGTCATAAAGACATTATTTTCCCCACAAACTGTACCTGTCTGCGTGTGCGTCTGTGTCTTTTACTTCAGCGAAAAGGCAGCAATGCCAAATGACCACAGCCAGCATACTTATTGTAACTTCAGTTTAGGTATGGGAGGTATGTTTTGAGGTGTGTCATGGGTTGGTTGCTATGTGTAAACATTGTGTGTTTTGATCATAATTTATCTGAGGTTCAGATTACATGAATGCATTAGTTTATTCCAGGAAACCAGCCCTTATACAAAATATCCCTAAAAACCCAGACCATCATCCATGGTGTCTGGGTTCCACAGTCTAGGATCTTAGGATCTTAGGATCCATAAAACAAACTGGCAAACCTTCCAAATAAGCTTCATCTAACAGTTGGAGAGAGGATATTGTATTGTCACATCATTTGAAAAACGTTCCCTGTCATGTTGTTTTAGTTTTTTTTGCCTACAAAATGTATCAGAGAAAGTGAGCTGTTTGCACACCCATATGATGTTTCTGTTGTTTAATATATGAAGCGATGTCCTGTTTAATATGTACTTGTGCAACGCTGTCGAGGACATAAATCGGGCCTGAGTTCCAAAGAAGTATTCACAGGAACTTTTTAATTGTAATTTTCAGCTGGTCCTTCTCTCATAAAATTGTCTATACCAAATCTGCTTCCCAACCAGCTGAAGCTCCTCTACGTCACATTGAGGAGTGACAGTAACTGCCATTCACACCTCTGCCACCATCCTGTGGCCAACGGATTTAAATAGAGCTGTCAGTCTGCAGTCTGGCTGTAATTATGATGAAATACTAATTAAGGGCGGGACTGACCAATGCAGACATGCCCTCTTTCTCTCTCTCTTTCTCTCTTTCTTTTTCTCTTCCCCTTTTTCTCGTCTAGTTATCTTCTCCAGATGGTTGCGGGTACGGAGGATGCTCAGGGAGGAGATCCTTCCCAGGGTTCTCTGATGCATCATGTTAGGGATCTGTGCTGGCATGCTCCCATGCTAAGCACATCTGATCTGGCGCATCTCCCTGACACAGACAGCATCTGTGCCTGCTAGCGAGTGCGGGAGGTGTGCCTTCCGAGTTGAATAGTAGGCATGAACGAACCAATGCCAAACGTCTGAATCCAGATTATTCAGTGAAATTAGGAAAATAAATGTGTGGCATGTGTGGGCTAACCCTAAAGGGAGCATAATAAGGCGTGGTTATGAACCGTTTGCTGCAGGCTTGACCTTTATGATCATGGTGGGCTCAGCGCATTTGAATAGGCAGAAGAAATAATTCTCCATTAGTGGTGTGCACATACCAGCTTGCGTCAGTGGCTTGTCCCCATCCATCACGGGCCTTAGCTGCCCACTAATGCCATCTCTGCTCAGATGGTGGGCAGATACCACAGATAGGGGTCAACGAGGGGGTGATCTGTTCATTACTTCCATGCTCGTGCCTACCACACCTTGGTGGGTTCGTCCCCTGTCCTTCTGGAAACCAGAACGCTTTGCTAAGCAGCAGACACACGGACATCTCATCTGTCACATGGAGATAGATGAGCTATCCAGACAGTGTAATGGCGAACTGATGAAAGATACACCCAACAGCACCTCCAGATCCCCCTAAAGAGACATTACAGAGCCAGATGGACAGCCTTGTCCTGCCTACTTGATCATTATCAGAAAATAACGACTCGCATGACAGCGTCCTCCCACTCACATCAAGCGCTGGAGCCGATCCAGACTGAAGGGAGGGCTAATACCAGTGCTCCAGTAGCTATATAGATGACAAGCAGCAGGATATATATTTTTAAATACCATCGCAGCACAGACCTTCCGGAAAAGGGGTTGAATAATCCTTAACGTGTCATGATCGTGTGTGGGCCTGTGGCTGTCTCTGGCTAGCCATCGTGGTGGCAGGGACATTCGACGACACGCGCCGTTTCCAGCCCGCAAAATCTCCCTGCACCTGTTCTGCATCGTTAATGCCAACCTGGCAAGGGCCTCATCACCAGTGATGCATGGAGACAGACAGAGAAGCGTCCTATTCCCTCCCCGCTGCCTCTTTCCCTCAATCTTCTTTCTCACTTTTTCTGACAGCGCACTATGCCTTCCACCCCTTGGCTCCTTAAGGGAGAGTGTGGTGCATGGGTAAGCACGGAAGAACACAGTGAGGGCGTCCACAGCCTCTGACCGAGGCGTTCAACTTACAGAGCTATGTTGGTTCCTTAATTAGCAGCTTCATTATCCTTAGTTTTATCCTGGCATCGTTATTGAGCAAAGCACACTGCACACTGTCAATACATCGTTCAAAAGCGACTTTACCCTTTACATTGCCCTTGTCGGTGACCTGCCATGTCTACCTCATAGATGTCCGCTTTGACGGCTCCATCTCCTTGAGAGAAGATGTGGTCATTAGGGAGTAAGAGACTTGGATTTGAGCTCCAATTCGTCCACTTCTTGAAACCCAGCACCAGTTTTAAATGCCACAGTTGAATCTTGCCATGAGCAGCATGCTACGCTCCTTAAAATGGAAGCCAGCTGTGTCTCACCCCTGGGGTTCACTATTGTGCTCCTGTTTCCTGCATGTTTTTGATGCTGTTCCTATTGTTTCTCTTGTTCAATAATATATGGCACGTATGGTAGCTTCCGAGACTAACGCGTTCCATGTGGGATTTGTGCTGGATTAGGCTTCTGAAGAACGTCTGACGCTATTGTTCAATGCTGGCATACTCATTCCCCTATTGGTCTGTCTTTGCAGGCGAACCAGAAGTATTACATAATCTGATTATTTATAACAATGATGGGTGGCTGCAAGACTTTATTGATTGAGCTGAATAATTTTGTTGGTGTGACAATGGGAGAAAACACAGTGCGTACGGAGGAAGACTTCTTGTCACACATCTTAGGATCCATAGGTAAGTTGAATCCTGAGGGCTTGAATGTGCAACACTGAACTTACTTGACATTACTTTTATGTGTTTTTCAAAAAATCTGTTTTGCAGAAGAAATGGATGAAGAGGGTTGGCTCAGATTTCAAAGCAGCTTGATCTCGTAATTCCATTACGAGTGGATAAATATTACTTTTAGTATGTTAATCCACACCAATTACCCCTTTTCATCATCCCCTTTTTGCTCTGAGTCCTCATCTGACTGCCATCGAAGACACACTCGTGCCTCACTGCTCACTCTCCCAGGTGTGAAGCACTTGTCCAGTGCACTTGTCCACCCCTGATTACAGACCAAACAAAATGGTGGAGTGATCTAAACACATGTGAGGTACTCAGGCTTATCTCAGTCGGCTGATGGTTGACAAACAAACTGTAATTACCATGAGTAGAAACCACCCAATGGTGACTCTATGACAGACCAGGCATTCACTTCAATCATCAGTGCACAGTATGAAGAGCTCAAGTCACTGCCTGGTTTATAATGTGTAATTACAGGTTATTCAACGAAAAGAAGATTTGTGTGTCATTAGAAAGGGCTTCAAACTTGAATTACTTCACCCTGGCCTGCTGCGGCTGCCGGGATGTTGATCATGCATAATGCATGTGGGGTAATCAACTACAGGGCAATGTATAGTACCTTGGCTGAGATACAAAACTGTTACTTTCAAGGTAAGGACGTTCTAAACTTTGGTTACACAGATCATTGACAGCAAAATGAAGTGCTTTGCTTGAAAATCGTCATCTTCATCTTGTTAGGAAAGTAGGATGTCTTCCATTATCAAAGTGTGTTTATTTTCTTTTTTTTTTTCCTTCTAATTGTGGTTCTCCATGGGCACTATAGTGGACTTGGAAATGAGCTGGGACCCACAGTTACTATTCCTAGAGCTGGACCACTACACCAAGCTTCCTTTTGGGAGAGAATATATATTTTTCAACAGTTATTTTAGATATGTTAAGCTTACCAAGGAAGCACAACATCTTGAACTAAATGTATATAGTTTAGTTCGAGACATTACTGTTACGCCATTTCTTTAAATATGCCTCAAGAACAAACTGGCTCAAATGACACCTTTCTTGAGGCTTGAGGGAGGTGACTCAGTATGTCAGAAGAACAATCAATTCTGCTGCACTATGTCAACCAGGCTTGAGGAAAAGGACTTAGCACATCAGGAGTTTGCCAAAAAGCACTCAAATGATTCTGAGAGCTTGATGATTCAGGTTTGAGACAATATATTTAATTGGCCTGAATTCCAAGGACTCAGTCTTCTAAAAAAAAACTGACAAAAACAGGATCACTTGCCCTATCCAGTCTCTATGATGAAGCATCAAGTGCACACAACAACTAACTGAATCACTTTTGGACAAGTTTGTCAGTGTCCTTGAGTGGCTCTAGCAAAATACACAATTGCACCCCAAAGAAAATGTCTTTCCCATGTGTGAACAATGGAGTATGTGTCCTTCAGCACTGTATAAAATGTATTCGATTAAATACAATTTTCACAACTTACACAATTATTATTTTTTTATTATCAAAAAAATATGTTTTTGTTAGCTAATATACAAAATACTGGAATCAAATAAAGTTAGGTTAGGAACCACCCGGCAACATGGGCAGCCAGCCAGGCGACCCTATTTTATTTTGAATGTTTTAAAAACTATTTAATATGAAGTGTCTATTACATTCTTATTGCCATATTCTGCTTCAAATTATGCCAAACAACACCCAATTACTGTAAAATAATAACCATGAACTATGGCTGATGTGACCTACAGCTTATCAGTAGGCTACAGCCTGGTGTTTAAATGCAATTGATAGCCTACTTCACAGACTGTTTAGGAGTCTGATGGCTCAACAGGTAACCTGTTGACATTGTGATCGGAAGGTTGTGGGTTCAAACCTGTTGACATTGTGATCGGAAGGTTGTGAGTTCAAACCTGTTGACATTGTGATCGGAAGGTTGTGAGTTCAAACCTTGACTGTGGCTACATGATGTTGTGTCTTGGGGCAAGGCACTTCACTCTACTTGTCTCAGGGGGATTGTCCCTGTACTTAAATTGTAAGTTGCTTTAGATAAAAGCATCTGCTAAATGAAGCATTATTGTTATTAATAATATTTACAGTTAAAATCATAAAGTTAAAATCAAAATGGTGCCACAGGTGTTGTGTCAAGGGGTTGATCGTCACTAACGAGAGTCAGGTGGCTGAGTGGTAAAGGAGTCAGGCTAGTAATAAGAAGATTCCAATCCCAAATCCCAGCTGTGCCAACATGACGATGTGTCCTTGTGCATGGCACCCTAATTGCCTTGGAGGAATGTTCCGGTACTTGCTGTAAATTGCTCTGGATAAGAGTGTCTGATAAATGACTAAATGCAAATGTTGGCGTCAAAGATGATCTCTCCAGGATTATACATTGAGCTATAGCCTTGACAAGATGTAAAAATGTAAAATCACCAAATTAAATTGTTATTTACTTGAAAATATGAACTAACATGAGAAACCATGTGTGACGTGTTGTTTTAAATATTAAATAGGCTACACAAGTTCAAATCGAGTACAACATGTCTACGAATGTGTAAAGGCTTGTTAATGACTCACCAGGTGAGAAAAGTGTCCAACAAATCTGGTCCCGTTAGGTCTTGTGTGTTTTAATAGAAAGCAGCAGAAAAAATGCAGCACAATTCAGAAAAACGTGAGGGGAGAAATTGATTAGAAATAGATTTCTATAAATAAATAGAAATCTATTTATGATAATGTACCTCCGGTACCATCTTTGTGCAATGTCAATGTACTGTTAGTTCATTTGAAAGTCTCCTGTGACGCAAATGAAAGCAGCAAAGTGCAGTAAACTGTAACAAAATCAAAGTTCTTGGGAGTCTCCCTTTGTATACAGTTGTGCCAGATGTCCCCCTCTCCCCCAAAAATAAGGCCAGGGGCCTTCAGACTACAACACTAACTCAGGAGCACAGTACCAACCAATCTACTGATGTGTTTGTGGTGCCTGGTACACACAGCTGAGGGGCTGACCCCCCGGGGATAGCCCACCGGCTGCACGAGTCTCCGGAGCTTCTGGTTCCTGTGCCGCTGTACAGAACACCACAGGAGTCCTCTGGTGGTGGTGCTTCTCTCTGACCTGTGGAAAGCCGGGGTCTGATTCTCATTCAAGACACGCTATCCTCTGGCATGATGTGGTTCCCCCCCCACTCCTCCTCCACCTCCCGCTACCTCCTCTTTAGAGCCGAGCTTTGGAGAAAGAAGCGGGGAGTGGATGGAGAAAAAACAAGGAGGGATGATGGAAGGGCTCCAAAGACCAGGTAAGAAAAAAAAATAGAAATATTCAAAAAAATAAACCGCGTATTCCCAAAGTCGTGTTGCCGGTGGCATGTGAGAGGCTTCTGGTCCCTGGCTCCACCACTCTTTTCACATCCACCTGAGCGGTACTGGGGTGAACCGATTGACAGACACCAGAGAGCTCTGTTGCTGCTACGTCCTTCCCGCTACAGCAGCAGTGTCTCGCTAAAATAAATGCCTGGTCTGTCACAGCACTCTGCTGCATTGCATTAGAGCCTCTCTCTCTCCCTCTCTCCCTCTCTCTCTCTCTCTCTCTCCCTCCCCCGCACTCCCGCACTCCCTCTTACCCTATTTCCCTCCCTTCCTCTGTTTCTCTCTTGTCCCCCTCCCTCCCTCTCTCCTGCCCTCTCTCCACTCCCTCTCGTTCCCTCTCGCTCAGTCACACGTGAGGAGGCACAGAAGAGAGCCTGGAATACAAATCAGCCGTCTTTCTCAAAGACACGATTGTGCTCCCCGACACTGATAATTTTGTCTGCCACAGGGGGGGCTATGTCATCCTCAGACCTCTAACTGACTATGTGTGATCTCTCACCTCCACTGGGTTGGGGTAGCCGGGGGGCTGGGAGGTTGGGATGGGGGGGATGCTGGACTCACAGCATGATCGTCCTTTCAGTGGAAGCAGTGAGAGGGAAAGTAGAAGCAGCAATTCACCTTAAAGGAATATTAGTTTTAAAGCAGTTTTCTTCATCCTGTCACGCGACACACATTTTTATTATTAATCCGGAAAAATATCTATATTGTGACAACCTTCAATCAGGGATACAGAACACATAACTCACCCCTGAAATATATATTTTTGTATCACGCCAATGTATTTTTAAAGAAAGCAACAACAAAAAAGGGAATGTTCCGAATTAAACTGCTCAGAACTAGCTACAGTCTGTCTGTCTGGATCAATTGCAATTAAATGTCACAGTGGGTTACAGATTCTGATTGGATGGACTTGTTATATTATGATAAGTGAGAAAATAGTGATATTGTAAATGACCAGGGCAGAAGATATCCCATGGTTAGTTGAGTTAATTACTAAAGAAGCTATTGAGTTCATCACAAAAAGTACCAGAGAAATACCGTCATTATATTCCCTATCTGATCGCAAATATGATTACTGGGACACAGGTATCCACACACATAGGCAGTGTATTGTGTAAAGGAGAAGGTGATCTATTGTCTTTACTGAAGGTTCACAGCACAACACTCACTTTGTGGGAAATGCAACGGATAACTTTCGGTCAATGTACCATTATTTACCTGTCACGCTGATTAACTGTTTTATAACTACTTTAATTGTTGTACAATGATTCTTGTATTAAGCCAGACTTAACAGAAGCCTCCCAATAAGCTATTTCTACACAACAAAATGGATACAACTGCTACTGAGAAAGATTTACCTCAACGGTTGTACTGAATGTGTCCAATGTCTACCTGTATACAAACACATGAGTAGAAATACTAGAATAATAATAAATAAAATCTACATATTTAATACAAGCTTGATACATTTCACAAACTGAGTTCTAAATATATGACAAACATGTACCGTATCTATTAAAAGTATCTCCATAGTATTTCAAGGGGGGTGGGTTGTGGGTTGTGAGAGCATCAGAGAGGTCTCAGCCCCTCAGGTGGGTTTACAAGTTACACTCCTGGTCCCGTTTTTCGACCTTATTTCATTTCTCCATCTCCAGAGGGAACGGCCAGGGCCATTTTCTCGCCAGATTATCTTATCTTGTTTCCATGACAGCTCAGAACCACGTGTGTGTTGCTTGGTCTGTGTTGATGCCCTTTCTTTCTTATCAGTGCTTTTGTGTGCATGTTGCCGTTTTACCCAGAGACAGACTTAGCTTTGTCGCTTTAATGGCCCTTTTTGTGTATTTTATGTGTCTTTTTTTTCTTTCTAACCACATCTGAGATGTGGATGTGAAGTTACACGGATGACATAGACGGATTGTTCGTGACGTTGTGATAGGTGAACAGATGTTCCACATGTAGATCGCATGTGTTTCCACGGCGATCCAGGCCAATTATAATTTCTTGAGTTCTTGATAGACATCAAAGGCATTTTGTGTTAAAACTAAACCGTACAAAATGTAAATAGTGTAAGAATGAACAACATTGTTTGCCTTTAATCCAAAACTCATTTTTTTCCTTTTCGTTTTAACACAAATAAGTGTGATTATATAATTTGGTATTTTCTATAGCCCCCAGTTTATTGTTAAATTACAAGTAGATATGCTAAGTCTTAAATGCTCTGTCACACAATAAAAGAAAGACAGTCTGATACTTAATTTTTCACTCTGTTATATCAACAAAAATCTCTCTACCCCCTGTTATTTATAACGCCCAAATCCTGAATACCAGACCTCAGGGTTTTGGGATTGCCATAAACACAATATTATACATACAGTAAACACATTTATAAAAACTATAAAAGGTAGAAAAGCAGGTTTATATACCCGTAGTGAAGGTGCATCACACTGCCTTCTGGAGGGATAATCAGGGAAGGCAGGCGTGTGTTGATTTAAGAGTGGAGGGACAGAACCAACAGGGAGCCGGACCCAGAAGCCAGGGTGAAGCATTTCCACAGCTTTATTGACAGTGATGCAGAGGCTAGTCTAAAGCAGTCGTTAACCCAGCTCCTGCAGCCTCCTCAGCTTTAGACTGATGGAGCATGTCAAGCATGCACACAAGAGCCCGAGTCTTCACCACGCACCCTCTTCACGGTAGAGGTGCGAGTTGAGTGAGGAACTTAAAAGTCATCTTGTGCCTTTGCTGTCCTCGAAATGTAAAAACACCTGTCAGCTCTCACTTAGACAGAAACTAACATGGCTACCCTGACAGTGTGAGAGAAAAGAAAAACTAAAAAAACAATGTCGATTAACTTCAGCACCTAATGCTGAATATTTGCAGTGGATTCACAGGTAAGCCTTAGACTGAGCTGCCTCCATCCTGTCACACCACTGTCTGCTCTGCATACAGCCATGTACAAATACTTATCTCAGTGGTATTAGCAAGAACTGTGGCAACAGTTCCTTAGCAACGGTCATGTCTACGCTCAATGGAGTAATCAGAGAAGGAGTGGTAACAGATATTGTGGATTGCTAGAGCTACCTTTTGTGTGAAATTGTTACTTGCTGTGAATACCTTAATGCAATGTTCAGCCCTATTCACTAACACCGATTTCCGTTCTTATTTGACTTCTATACCAGAATGTAATGTTGCCTGTACGTACAGTATACATGCTCTTTCATTGCAGCTTTTTTAGTGAAAATCTCATTGGAAAAGATGACTTTTCCTCCTGACACTGTGCTGCTAACACAGCTCTTTAACAACAGCATACAGTACCACTGGTTGACACACCATGCATAATACCCCTTTGTAGGCAGAATTAATGTTTATTTATTTATTTCCCTCTCTGTGCTAATGACTTATTAGTAGGACACATACGTTTCCCCTTAAGTGGTTTATACATCATCATCCTCTTCTCTAAATTAATTACATCAGACGTTCAAAGCCACGGAAAGGATGCTAATGTGGCCCAGTAACATGCTTGGTGTAGGTTTAGGGGAATTCAGGTCAGCAGAGAGGCAGAGGAGGTTCTACCATCCGAGCTGCATTGGAGCTTCTGCAGTATCCTGACGGAGAACCAGATGTGTTTAAATGATTAGCTTTAACATGCAGCTGCTTTCGATGTAAAGCTCATTAAGCTCCACAAATGACTGCGATTATTATCTGTATCAGCACCATGTCTAAGGCTCTGTACGGGGGGGATTGTGTCTGAACCGAGGTTTTACTGAAGCATTCCAACTGAACCTTTTTGCTGTCATGAGAGTGGTACCACTGATCCAGCGCAACTGTTGACTATGTTTCCCACCTACAAAGCAAGGCAATGTATCCAAATGGCCACTCTAGAATTGTTCATACTATTCACATCAACTTAACCTGCCCATGTACCCAAGGTTAGGAAAAACACAACAACATCTCTGGAGATCCTGTGTGGAACAAAACTCCTGGAAGAACCTGCATGCACGTGTGACAGACTCGTCTTCCACTATCCTGTCAACACTAATGTGCATTCCTTACCTGCGGTGAGCGACAAAGGGAAAGTACAAAGACCGGGCAAAGCTTCTCAGCAGGATTACAAATTCCCCCACTGCCAAATTCCCCCACCGCTCCAGACAGTGAAAAGACAAGAAGACTAAAGCCTCCTTCCTCCTCCTCGTCTGAGATCCCAGCACGCTGGCAGGGAGCATGGATGAATGGGTATGCTCTGGTGGCAGGCGCAGACTCTGGACACACACAGGTTAGAGGTTATCTAAACAGCAGATGGGCCAGTGGGCCAGAATGGGAGTGGATGCATGAGAGAGAGAGAGAGAGAGAGAGAGAGAGAGAGAGAGAGAGAGGCGCCTTGTGAATTGACTCGTGTTAACCATCTTAACATTGAATATAGAGTAAAAATGTTCATGCACGTATGTTCTAACTCTATTGCATTGGTACAGACCTAACACCAACCTTAGCGGTATAGCTTTAAACTATACAAGCAGCTGAATCGACAAAACACACTGAGTAATATGCATATTACCTGCAAAAGTCTACAGCAGCAAGTAAGCATAGATGATGTCACGTTAGATAGAACGCTAACTGTTTGATTCATCCAATGTCCATTAGCTGTATTAGGCAGTAGTACAACTTTTAGCAGCTATTTACTCAATTCCCTCAGAACACGTTCCGCAAGTCTTGTTTTCTTTTGCAGATACTTTGATCATATCTGTTGAAGCACAGTTAACATTTATTTAGTGATAATTTAATACAAGAGGGAGACTGTCAAAAACCTGAAGGTAACAACTGGCCTCGTCGATTAGGTTTAGCACAGCTCAGTGCGAAGTCCAGCCCCTAAAGGCCTGCAAATCAAGGTGAGAAAGTGTTAACAACTTTCCATAACTCACCCAACTTCTTAACTCAAGAGAGTGAGAGGGAGGGCACAGTGGGGTAATATCCCTTGAGCTACACTATGCTTAGCTAATCAAAACCACCTCTAATCCTAGTGTAAGACGTTGGGAGATCTACTGAGTCTTAAAGCACACCTGCAGAACTTAAGCCGGGGGCTGATAAATGCGCTAAAGCATCATCGAGGGGAATGAAACCCGCAGCCGAGCCAGCGTGTGACTGCACACACTGTGATCCCAGTTTAGGAACGCCCATATGTCTTCCCTCCTCCCTGTGTTGAACTGAAGCTTCCCCGAGAGAAGCTCCAAGAAAGTCCCTGAGTGACAGCCTGGCACTAACAACTCATCTCTCCTCATCCCCCTTACGTCATCCAGCTAATATTTGGAGAGGACACTGAGACTGCATCGTATTTCATGAGGTACAGAAGGGGATGAGGGGGCAAAGTCTGTGTAGGTAGGCAGACTCTCTGGCTGGCCCATGGCAAGAGTGATAGATGGAGTGGGAGGAATAACCATTTCACAGAGCAGAGAATCAACACTAAGTCTTCGGTTGCCTCAGAATTTTAATTGGGACCCAGCCTACTTCATTTCGTTTCGCAAGGGGCATGATTGGCTGTCATTGCATTGAAGATTAATCCGACCACACATACAGGACATATTCAAAGGGGTTGAATACTGTTTCTGTCTTACATTATCTTGTAGAATGTCTCACAATTACTATTTGTATTTCATAATAGGACATTTACCATCAATATGCTGTGCCCCTGTGCTCTACCGGGGTACATTGCTTTTACAGATGGGAACAGTTGTCTCTTACCTAATCAAGCTAAATTTATGGATGTACTGTAGCATTGTGGACCTGATTGCCTGACATCAAAGAAAGAATGAAATGACCATGATGATCATAGTTCTGTCAATAACATCAGGCTCTTTTCCATGTCCTCTCTCCTTAAAGCTCTTGTGACTGAATGACATATGAGCCTCTTTGTGGATGTTTTAATGGTATGTTCTTATAAAGAACTTCTGACAAATGAAACACATATTTGTTGTTTTGCGTACTAACTGGTGTGAGTTTTCTCCCCAAGCCTGTGGTAGAATCCTCAGTAACATGCAGACTTTCTCAGACTTTCTCACAGCTCTGAGTCTGGGTTCTATTTATTTACGCTCGCACTAATGATGTTGCTCTGCCCGATATTTTGGGCTTAACCTCCTCACTAATGTTTCCACTACAGAGGAGTGCCCCATTATAGGCTATGAGACTGTATGTTTCTTCATAGACATGTAATTTAATTCAATTAAGCCTGTAATCGTTTTCCTTGTTGCAGTGGTGTGTTTTTTTGTGTCTTCCTCCGTCAAGAAGCTATTATTGCCATTCAGCATCAGAAGCAGAATTTGTTTTCATTCACACACATGGAATTTACTGTGCAGGATGGAGCAAACACAGAACATTAATACACTTAAATGAGATAAAGGAATTTAAGATAAATATTTGAAAAAGTGGGAAATATCTGTACAGAAGGGGGTATATGAAAAAAAAAATGTAAATGATAGTGTCACGTGGCTTTACGTGTATTTGACTTTATGAATGAATGTGTAAATGTCATGCCTGGCACAATACGTAATCTTGCTTGTCAAGGAGATTGACGTTTATTAAATCTTGCAAACATCAAATGCTGCAATTTTAAGAGCATAACTTGCGTGAGCAAGCAAACATAAAATAAATCTCCATCTATCTTAATTCACAGGATGTGAGACATGAGTGTTCAGTGACTCAAACATCAAACAGGTACACAAATGCATGTCCATATTTTATGTTAATGTAGGCAACTGTTGACCAAAAGGTCCTCTTACAATGGGTGACATAGGCAGTGCTAAAGCTAATGCCATTGTGGGTAAACATAACGTTTAAAAGCTGTTTTTGCACGAGTTGCGAAGGTGCTTAGCTAAAATCAATGCAAGATTATCAAGTGAAGGCATCGTATTAAAGGAAAAAGAGGTACTTGGGAGCTCTGTGTTGAGAGTTGAATGTTAATGTGGGTCTGGCAATTATGGCTCTGCTTTCATGTGCCTGTCAGTGGGAGGTTTGGGTGCTAATGACCACCGTGCTTTGCAACAATTGACTTAATCTACAGATCTCAGGGGTGTATGTCTGCGCGAATTTTTGTGGTGGGCGGGGACAAAAGTGTATAATGCTTTAGTAATCTAGCATGGTATGCAGAGAACGAATGGGCGGACTAAACATTCAAGATGGTGGGAGTTTGCAACCTTTTTCCTCTTTACCAGGGGTTCTCTAACCTTATGTGTATTAGGATATAGAAGTCTCAAACCTTCCTAGTGAACAACACACGCCTCAAATTTAAACAACACACGATAGCTCAGGGGAACATTTATTTCTTCACCTGTAGCTGTGTGAGGTCTTCCATGACAGAATGCAGTTCATTACCTATTTATAGATTTGTCAGCCTTAGGTAAAGAAAAAAAAAAACTAAACAATGAGATGCCATTCGCCAATCATTTTCTTGTTGATGCTGTCTAGATCAAATGAGAAGATAACATGGTGGCTTTCTTGAGAAACTGGAATTGACACCTTGGAGCTACGGTAGTTTACATTTACATGTATTCATTTAGCAGACGCTTTTATCCAGTCTGATTTAAACAGTGGAGCTACGCCTGATTAGCTTACAGGGTCCAGCTGTGAACCCCATCAGGTGAAAGTAGACTCCACAGTGTAGAGGACTAAAGAGAAGGAAAACTGGGAGTCAGGTGGCTCAGCGGTTAAGGCGTTGGGCTCACGATTGGAAGGTTGTGAGTTAGATTCCCGGCTGTGGCTACATGATGTTGTGTCCTTGGGCAAGGCACTTCACCTTACTTGATTCAGGGAGAATGTCCCTGTACTTACTGTAAGTTGCTTTGGATAAAAAGCGCCTGCTAAATGAATAAATGTGAATGTAAAACTCCACCTATGATCTGTGTCGCTGTCCGTGGTGCTGCCGGGTTAATGGCAGCAGCATAGCTCTTGAGTTGCCACAATATGGAAGAACAATCTTGGATGTGAATAAAAAGTTTAATCCCCCCAAAAATGCTGCATTCAATCTGGTTCTTGTTGTCATCCCTTTTACAGCTGAAGTGACTATCACAGGAATCTGTCAGCTACTGCATCTCCATGAAGTATAAATGAGCTCAACAATGATCCAACTGCCAGCCAACATCCTCATTCATTATCAAAGACACCTGGAACGTCAAGTGAATGGCAGTTTCTCCTCTCGAAAACACAACTTTTGTGAGTTGACCTAATGTGCCCTCTGCTCGAGGCCTGTCTGCGAGACGTTTCTGTCGAAAACAACATCTGATAGAAGTGTTGTCCACCTCTATCCTAAGGAGGTGGAGAGAGGGAAAGGAAAGAGAAAGAGAGAGAGAGAGCAAGTCAGGGAGAGCAGCCTGTCCTGTGTCTGCAAAGCAAGAATAGCATTAAAAAAAAAACACAAAAAAAACAAATACAACACCCAGCATAAAAATGTGGGTCAATGAATATTCATGTATTTGTGCTGCTTTAATGAGCAGAGTGAGTCCTAAATGCCTCTTCTGTGGCACCAGACATGCGTTCAACTCCTTTTGTGCGCAAACAGTATTTGGCTGATTGCTTTTCATATTTTGTGAATGGTTTGTTTGCAGAAAGCCTGGTATGAGGTATAAGGCAACACTTAATCTGCTGCCACTGGGAATGAGAAAGAAAACAATGAGAACGAATGGCAGCGGTGCTTTTCAATAGTGTTCATCTGGGTAATATTCTAATGCAATGTTCACCATAGACATTCCAGTTCTATGCCAAGGATTGCCAAATAAACCCATAAGGTAAATGTTTGGATTTCTAAATCCATGAAGACTAGCTCCATTTTAGTCACATGTTTTATTTTGTGGGCCATGGGAGCAGCAACAACAATGAGAAAATATGATCAATTTCAGTTCCATTACCTTGACGTGGTAGAAAACCTAATGCAGAATAAGGCTGGTTACATTCCACAGAATGAGGAGGAAAGCATGTTGATGCATTTGTGAATGTATTTTCAACACAAAAGTTCCAATACTCTGAAATGCCATCTACACAAACATATTAAGAAAACTAAAGACTGGAAACATTGCAGTCAGAAGTATTCTAAGCTGTAGACCTTAATTCCTAAAATGTGTTTAAAGTATTCAGAGATAGATCTGCTATCACTGTCGCTGAAACTGCCTCCTGTGCCATTGAAAAGCTTTGAAAAACGAATCCACAACAGCATTGTCTCTGCTCTTTGACTGTCAAGAGACTTGATCTGCACGCATTTCAGGTAGTTCAGGGGTCAAGCGATTGTCTTTTATTTCGAAGTGTTTGATTGTAAGGGTGTAGTGGAGGATGAGAATGACATCCACCCAATACTTGAGGATGATTGGATTGGGCATTTTTGTCTGTTTATTTGAACCATGACCATGTAGCCTCTCTTTCCCAGCATCTTCACTGGTCAGTTCAAGCCCCCATGGAAATAACATTTTCACATTATTTTAAGCTTACCCTTGACTCTCTGTCAAGGGTCTCTGTCCACACCAGTGTTTACAGAGTTTTTGTAAAGTTGCTCAATTACCCAGATACGCATTGAGGTTCATGGCTGGTAAGGCACTGACGTCATCACAGTCAGATTTACGAACATGAACTATCGTGTTACCTTTACTTCTGTCCCGTTGTCTGATGCAAACCTTTCAGCCCCGGTGTTGGTCTTCCTTTAATTATTATTTCCTGCTTCGATTGAAAGTCCAGTTTAATGAACTGTAGAAATGTAGTTCATATACTAAAAGTGTTTAATAGCAATATACAGAGGGACAGCAATGCGGTCTCACTGCAGAGACAGCACAGTTAGCATGGTCATTGCGCAAAGTACAAATCACTAAATAAATATAACTGTTTCATTTATTTTTGTATTTGATACTTGGCACTGCCTCCTCTGCCTCCCCTGAGTGCACGGCACTGCAGATATGTCTGAAAACGTGCAGCAAAGACACACAATTGTGGACGCTTTATCACGCGTCATTTTTCTGTCAGACATTTATTTGTCTTATATTACAGACTAACGTTTCTCTTTAACAAGGCGACCAAAGCAGAGAGATGAATAGATGTGTTTTCAAAGGAAAACATTTGAGTGTGGACGAGGCCTCAGAGACAGCAATGGCTTAGCAGACATCAGACCAGTACTTCCGTATGAAACTCCTTTGAAAGTAAATTATTTCTTCCGTCTCTGCCTTCAAGGTTATCAGAAGTGCACAGGTTCCTCTGCACCACGGGGTCTGTGTTTCAGCAGAGTGTAAAGAGGAAATGAAAGCGATGCTATCCGTAGCTTCCCCTGGATCACAGCATGTGCATTCATAATGTTCCTGTCAGGATGACAACATGGTGTCTGAGTTTAGGATCTGTTTATTTTGATATGTGACCTGATACACACTATTGCTTTTTAGTGGCTGTTGTTATCTCTACAGAATGCTGCATATACTCCAAATCATATGTGTGAGTTTGAGCGTGTGGGATTTTACCTTTGACGGGAGTCACAAATAAATACTAGTGAAGTTCCGTGCACATGCATTTGGCCGTGTCCCGACGATCGCATGCTTTATTTGAATTTTGGTGTGTGTGTGTTTATGTGTGTGTGTGTGGGGGGGACCTGGAGGCTTGACTTTGAAACCCACAGCTATGTCCCATTGCTCCGTCGCACATCAGTCTGACTGATTGCATAAGCCATGCAGGTGACGAGGTGCTGGGGGTGGCTCATCCCTTCCGTGTCTACAGTGCAGGTCTGGCCGTCCTCTGCATCAGCATGTAGTTGGTAGTGCAACTGCTGCTGCTGGTGGTGGTAGTGATGGTGGTAGCAAGCAGATGGAGCTGCAGATCAGGCAGGGAACAGTTGGTCCTAATTAACCTCTCTCTACTGCGGTGTCAGTCATGTCAATCGGGCAGTGTCACCAGAGATCGACTCCGAAATGGGAAGCGAGCGGGGCCGGTGCTCGAAATGGAGAAAGGGGCCGTGCGGTAAGGGAGCAGCGGGTCAGGAGTAGGGGGAAGTGAGCAGTGAAGAGAGGGAGATGAGGTCAGGAGTCAGGCTGGAGAGAAAGGACCACGCGGGGAGAGAAAAACCTAGCTTGTCCTATTACCACTGACCTTGCAGTTTGAATGACAGATGAAGAGGAGGAGTGAGGTCACGGAGAGGCTGTCAGAGCAACATGTGGTCCGTGTTTGGCCTCATGTTCAAATCTGCCATAAAAAGCTCAATACCGCTAATTGTTTATGCCGAGCTACAGCAGAGTACAGTCAATTGGGTGTCATTGGAAACAGAGAAACTTTTCGGTCTACAAGTTGATACACAGAGACTGTTTGACTTGGAAAAAGTATGCAGCACAATCTCATAGAAGTACCTCTGTTCTTCAGCATTATAACATGAGGTAGCAGTAATTAAGGTTTTTGCAAATAAATGGGAAAAGTTCATTCGAGCACGGCACTCAGGCATCAGTGGACATCAATCGCGAAGCACGTCCATCACTGGGCATAAGTCTATTAATTGAAGCTCCAGGCCGTCCGCTTTAGAGGACATAAATACCATGCGCATCACAGAACCAAGCACACATTGTCGCACATCATGCATTGCTCTGTACTTTCATAGCGTGCAATTACTGCCGCCCTCCACCATCCCCTGCTCCTCCACACTGCCTTTTACTGTTTGTTAACCGTCCTAATCACTAAGTTTGATCCTATTTCCTTTCCACTGGAGGATTTAGATTGTTTGATTCCTGCTGTGCTATTGTGTGTACTGTACTTGAGCCATGCTGGCTGCTCCAAGGGTGTTCTCTCTAAGACTGTTTTATTTCTCAGATTGAACATCTCTGCCAAGGACTAACCTATTTCCAAAACAATGAATGCTTAAAGCAGTGCTTGAGTGTCTCGGCTACAAAACCGGCAGGGTTTTTTTTTTTTTTTCAAGGGATTTTTTTTAACTGCTTAGATAATTACAAGTTTAGCAGATGAGTAGGCCCTGTGCTAACCTTTTCTTTATTCTCAGGTTTCTGGAGCAAATTATTCAGTAAACAGCCATGCAGAACCAAATAACAAAATAGATAACCAACGTATAAAGGCGTTGATGTCTGTTTCGATAAAGTATGAGAAGCTGTTTTGGTGTTGGCATGATTGGAATGTTTACCTGTTGTTATTGCCATTCATTATTCATCGGTTGAGTGGCAGGTCAGACATATTTTCTTTAATTGCAGAAATGAATAACTTATTGACCAAAATAGTGTTCTTCCTGGTTATAGGGACAGTTTTATCAATAACATGCTAAAAAATGTAAACATTTATTGATTTCCTCATAGGATGAACGAGTATTCAGACACGTTCAGTGAATGTGAGCAAGCAACATGTAGAAAGCAAGTATAGAACGCAGATTATGTTCCTTGATAAGTCATATTGAGCTGACATACAGGTCAGAGATTATTGTGTTGTTGGACATGAAATCCATTCACCTTTGACACTCTCAAGCTGGTTCCCAGAAGCGGTGGGAACCTGATGAAGAAGGAACCTGTGCACTGTTGGTCTAAAGTTATCTGGACACATTTCCGTTTCCTCTCCCTCTCTCCCTCTCTCTCTCTCTCTCTCTCTCCCTCCCTCTCTCTCTCTCTCTCTCTCTCTCTCTCTCTCTCTCCCTCCCTCTCCATCTTTCACACATACACACAGTTCATGGAAGCTTGTGACTTTGTTGTCTTCCTGGTATGTAGATGTGTGGTCTTCAGTGGTTTGTTGTGCAGCGTTAGAGAGCATCATCAGGATGGCGCTTCACTCCTGATCCACCAGCTGCTGTGTCAGGACCTGTACCGGCGGTAAGGACCGCTCAAGCACTACAGGGGTTTTTGCCTCGAAAAACATTTACATTGTAAATTGTAATTGTGTCAGAAAAAAAGGTACAAAATACTTCCAACGGCTGTTGAATCATTTTTTTACATACTGTACAGAAAGTACTTTTTCAAAGCGGAAGTTTTAAGACTTTTCAGTCTTCTAACACTTGGCTTTCATGAAACAATACAGTGCAATGTTCTCTCAACAGAATGTCAACGCAACGTGTCATGTTAGTAATATTATATGGATATCAACTCTGCTGTAGACCTTCCGGGCTTCACTATGTATTCTACACATGGGAATGTCAAGCACCTTAGCAGGCTCTTAGCTTTGACTGGGGGGGGGGGGGGGGGGGGGGGGGCGGTGAATGTGGTACCTCTGAGTCTGAGTCTGATAAAC
Organism: Neosalanx taihuensis; assembly: GCA_030340665.1. NCBI lineage: Eukaryota > Metazoa > Chordata > Actinopteri > Osmeriformes > Salangidae > Neosalanx > Neosalanx taihuensis. The sequence continues at coordinate 12,793,091 of CM059290.1, read as the reverse complement.
CAAGACAGGGGGGATGTAGGTGTGAGATGTTCAAGGCAAGCACCTCTGGCTGCGGAAGGAAAAACCTAGGGAGGCGGGTGGAAGTGATATGATTTAGATTGCAAAGACCTGCGACATTCCGTCACACCAGCAGCAAAGGAAGTTTGAGAGAAATGAGCCTTTACAGATAATGTATTGGTCCTGAATGTTGGTGGTCTGCTTCCATTTATGGTAATGAAATGGTGCACACGCCACGGTGTTCGCTTTAGGTCTGGATGCTTTTCTTCTTTTCAGAGGATTGTAATAGAATTTGTCTGTTTTTATGTTTATTATTTTCTCAGGTGTCTTTGGTTATTCATGGTCGTGTTTTATGTATAACTGAAAATGACTTCACACTGACTGCAAGCAATGTCTTGTTCCATTTCAGCAATTTTTGTACAATCGAGTCACGTTTGGTGTTACTTTTAACTTTTAAAAAGGTCTACATGATTAGTGGACTACTTTGATATGCTCAGTGTCATTTGAATAATGAAGTATGCTATAAAACGTTCACAAAACCATATGGTACTTGATCAACTATGTTGTTTTACCATTTAAAGCAGAGATGTAAGAATTCCTCTGGGTAATAGCCACATTAGAAAGTTCATATTTCATTGACTTATGTGATATCGTTGGTGACTCTGACAGTTTTAATGGGCCATCATTAGTGAGTGATAGACTGATTGTTAGCGATGAGGAAAGACTGTGAGTCTGGACTTAGGTTGATGAGGTGTGATAGATAAAATCCAGAAATTGGCACGCTAATGTGTAATTGAGTTTGAAGAGACATCTTGGATACTGAGGGATAAAACACTGACCCCCATCATTTTATTCAGAATAGGTGCAGCTTTTTAAAGAGACTTCATTCATGTTTTCCATGTCACTTCCTTTTACTGTTAATAGGAGGTCCGACAGCAATCGCGCTGACCTTGCTAATTTACCAAATGATTTAAACTAGCCCAGGTGTTCATTAGCTTGTTTCACAGGCTTCTCTAATCCTTTGTGACAAAGTGATGAAAGGGAAACAGAGGACGGTAGAAACAAATAGGTCGGAATGGGAACATTTGTTGTGTCGTAGGGCAATATTACTATGAATATGATAACTCACTCAATAATGGAAATGTGTATTGCGATCAAACCATCAGGGCACTGGTCTAATTGGACAGTCTTCTAGGAAGCCCAATAGTATTTCGTTTTGAAAGAATAAAGTTAACTAAAATCCAAAATGATACAGTAACAAAAACCATGTTGTGCGTCCTTATTTTTACATGAGTAAGAGTCTAAAAGTGTCAGTCAGAAGATTTGCTCTTGTTAAATGTCAAATCCAACAACTTTAACATACACTTCACTCCGGTGTAACAAAGGAGTTAGAAAGGTTAGAGAAAAGTCTTGTAGTAAAGTGTAATCTTTAAGAAATTGAGTTTTAAAGACTTAAAAAGTCTATTTATTGTAGCCCTGTCTGGGCAAAGGCTACTGATTATCCACTTTTCCATGTGAACTTTATTAAATTGTACAAAAAATTGCTTTAAGTAGACATCAAAAATATGTTCTGTTCAAAGAAGAATACATGTTTTTTTCAGAGAAAAAGAAATAGTGGAAATGTATCGAGAGCATTGTTTATGTGAAATCTACCATTAAATCCCGAACGCACCATATCACAAGTTTACACCTTAGGTCGATTATCTCTCCCTCTTGACAACTTGGCAGCAACATAAAGGACACCACGACCCTCCATGATTCCGTCTGGGAGATTAAATCTGGGGATCATAGTTTCTTGGGTCAGACCACCTGAGTGACATTGACATGGGACCCCATCACCTCCCTATCTGGGCCACGCCACTGCACACTGGGGTCCCGCACAAGCGGGAGTTGATCAATCAGCGGGCAGAGCATTAATCTGTGGTGACACACTGACTCACCCTCCCCTTCCCTTTGAGGACGTCCAGTTCCGGGAAAAAGTCCAACAGCAGCGCCCACCGCTGCCAAAGTGATGTGGGGTGTCTGAGGGTTTGGCAAGGAGAGTGAGGGAAGATGGAAACGTGGATGTGGAGAGGGGTGGGGGGTGGGGGGAGAGGGAGCAGAGTGAAGAGAAAAGATTTGCGGGCAGATATGGAGGGGTATTGAAGAGAATGGGCGATGCTCTGTGAACAGAATATATATTACTTTTAAAGACGAGAGGAAGGGTGGTAGATAATGGGGTTGATTAAAAGTGCTAACATTTGAATGTAAAGAATCTCATAAATCTCGGTTTTTACTTCCCTCACAAGTGTGTTAATGTATATTTTGTCTTTATTTGTTATGAAGTATATTCGGAGCATCCTGTCACATCATTTTGTTGTCTGGATCCAACCAAATATACTAATACCAATACTTCTAAATATTAAAAATGAATGCATTTTCATGACAAATGTATATAATCATACAGAACTGTTCTCACTCCATCATCAGGCTATGCTAGTTCATTGTGCTAGTTTTTTTTGAATGCAGGAAAAATAGCTCTTGATTGTAGGTATGATACCTCTGGTGTGGATGAACTCACAGACAGTTTAGCATTGGTTTCTGTGGCTTCTGCCGAGGCATCTTGTAAAGAATATTGATATTTAGTCTTTTCATATCTACAGTGAAATACAAGACAAAAACAAATATGTTTTACAATTGAGAAGTTTGATAACATTTTCACACAGTACATTGCATGTTCCCATGTGATGCTACGGTCTGATGTTTGTCAAGTTTTAAGGTTATTTGCCATTTGTACAGCTACTAGCTGTAAATAATAACAGGTAACAAGTACATTGGAATTATTTGTCATTTTTCCTTGGTTTCCTTGTGGTATAATGCATACAAAACTAAAACAGCGTATTTCAAACCTTATCAATTGTAGTAATGTTTTACAACACAACAGATCCTCATTATGAGTCCTCATGGTGTCAAAATAGCCTTGCAACAGAGGCAACATTTCACGTTTTGTGTGAAATATTGGTAATACAGGTAATACAAACATACATGGTTTGTGTTTAGAGTAGAAATACCAGATTGAATCATATGTATTGATTAAATCATGTGGTAACGTAAGTGGCACACTATATCAAATGCTTTTGCTCCTTCCCCAGAGCTCCTTCCTCCGCCTCCCAAACACTCTCTGAGGAACGCGCTGCATAAACATCAAAGCAGAAATTACATTCATCTAACACTCTGATGTTGAACTTTGTTCCAGAACGTTCTCCCCTCCCCTATCATCCTTTAATATAGAAACAGGAAGATACAAGCAGTCCCCTAAACTTTCCTGCTTGTTAATATTCACACAGGCAGCTTTGCATAATCGGTGCCTAGCGCTGGCATAGTGGAGCCATGGGCGGTGGAGAGAGTAATGGCCCCATATGCCAGAGAAGAGCATGGGGATCAGGTGCACTTGAGTCTGGGTTTCCAGGTCCTCTGGTCCCTAAAACCCTGGAGGACAGAGGCTGAAGACCCGGTCCACTAACGTCACACTCAGCACCTGCTGCCATGAATAAACATCCAGACAACAGAGGCAGGTCACAGCATCACACTGGGAGGGAGCACAACGACCAAGTACACCCTGAGATACATCCAGGGGAGGAGGAAAACAGTAAAACACACTCTTTCTATTGCTCAGCACAAAACACAACATGATAAAAATAACATCTGTGTTGTGGTAAAGTCCATTCCCTGTTTTAAAAGTACACTCACCAGATTGATTGGTAGTTTTGTGTGTCTCTTTTCCTTCTTTTTTCCATTTTTTTTCTCCAATTTACTTGTCACAGGAGATGCATTGATGCACTAAGAATCTGTTTTTGAATCATGAATCATGGATAAAACCAAAACCTAATCTTGTTGTTTGGAGAAGCACTCTGATACTTGTATGGCTGCCTTGTGCTTTTGTGAATTAGTTGCATCGGATATTGACCAACAGCTACATTTTAACAGGGCTTTTTAAACATTTGCATTTAATACAAAATAAAAAACAGCAAAAAAAAAAAAAAATGTGAACAACCAATTAACTTGCTTCACTCTCGCTTTCGTACCGAGCTTCTACAATTAAGTACTTGAAACGGAATACAGATGCAAACAATCTACAAGATTGACAAGGTTTTTTAGCCCTTTGAAGTTCCATTCTCAACTCATTCCTATTGAACATCCAAGTTAGGTGCACCTTTCCTTTACAGAATGATGGACTGGGCTTTTACACTGGTGCAACATTAGCCTTCCAGAAAACAAATCCAAAATAAAAAAAATTCTATCAATGACACTTCATGCCTCTACACGGTGTAAGGGGTGCTTTTACAAGTACATTGATAATAGTGTTTAAGATATGTAGTACTGATGCTCAAATTTTCAATGTGACTCCAACATATTAATAGGCTTGACATCTCTTCAGGCCGACTTTTCATTTTCTGGCAGGCTCATCTTGCAATTACTGAGGCTCCACGGTAGGCAGACTGAGTGCCTTTCAATCTGAACCACTGCTATTTTTAACACATGTATATTTGAACATCACAAAATTATTTTTGCCCTCAGTCACTGAGATTTGACTCAGTGACCTAAATCAAAAAATGTTTTTAATGGCTGTGGAAACTGTCAACAAGGCACCAAGGATAAGCATTTGAACTAACACAAAGTGAAAATACATTATTTTGTGCCAGATACAGTGACCTACACATAATGGAGTACTCTCTGAAGTTGTGGTATAAATGTACCATCAGTTATGAATAATTACTAAACACTTATGTATCTTACATTCAGAATATGGTACTACACGTGTAAATTAAAACCAATTGTGTTTTTCAATACACCATGCAAATTCCCATCCTCAAAATTACTGTGCTAATTAATTTACAGCATTATACACAGTACTGTACACTACAGTCTCTTATATTCTGTTATATTCACATGATTTTAATTGACTCCAATCAAGCTTCAGGTGTGAAAAATAAGTTTGTGAACAGACTTGTCAACAAATTCAAGTTCTAATCTTCTAATACGAAAATAAGGAAGAAAAACTAAATACACTTAACATTCTGTGTTCTTTCAGGATGAAGTGGGCAGAGGGAGCCAGCTTACTCTCTTGAATTGGCTGTAACTCTATCAACTATGTTGGCAGTGGGTAGAAGCGTGTATGGGTGAATAGCGCTTCACATCCAATCTGAACTTTGCAAATGCAGCCTGATGGTGGAGAGAGATAGGGGTGCAGAGGGCAAGAGGGCCATCATAAATCAACACCTATCCAAGCTGTCACATTTTCTTTGGCGTGAAGTCTCTTCAGCAGCCCAAAGCCAGGGGCTCGAGACCCTAGAAGACTCCTCCAACTCCATGACAGTAGGTATGATTGCGTGTTTCATAAGCACACTGCTGTTGAGAGAGCACAGTCAATTTCGTTTCTCTTTTTTCTTTTCCTTTACTAGCCCCTCTGCCTGCTATTTCTTGGGAGTCACACAGTATGAAATGGACTTCTCCTGACTTTGAAGCATCAGGAATGGAATTGTGTGAGAGGGGGAAATTGGACCTGTACTGAATGGCTGGCAGGTCATCTCTTCATACCTGAAATACAGAAATGTTTGCCGGGCCACAAGAAGGGGATGACTCTGAACTTGATTGGTGTTCCCAGCGACCCTGTGGTGTTGGGACAAACATGTGTGGGGTCACCACTGACCATACAGCAACTGTGGAAGGACTGCAGTCTGCAGCCAGATGGGTTACATAAGAAACACACTTACGTGTTTGATGGACATTATAGAAAGTGAGAAATGGTGGCCAGAGGAACACTGGAATGATGCAGGTGAGGAAAATTAGGAGTTTGCAAGGGAGCAGCTTCACCCTGAATATTTTAAAGACAAAAAAAAAAACGAGCTTTCAAAAATTAAAATACAATCCTGTTGAGTCTTGGGTAATACAAATGAGGTGCCATGACATTTTTGCACATGTAGCTTTTTTAAGCGGTGCCTAAGCGAGAAATGTTGAATGCAATTTAAACCCAATTGACTGACACTTTTGATTAATGAGGCTCTTGAGATATTGGCTGTTTAAGTGGAAGGAGACAAAGGTGTGAGGTCAGTGAATTTCCCCCTCGACACCCCCCTCCTCCAGTCCACCATGACACAAGCACCAATAAGACCAGGCTTTTCGCGCACAGCAGAGAGCAGTTCATGAATGATCCAAACTCTTTGTCATAAGAAATTAGCAGCAGGCTGTTTAATGTCTTTGGGATTATGATGATGTAAATGGTAATTACCATGATGGTGATGATGATTAAATAGATGATGCCTCCAAGGTAATACAAAATGAGAGACAAAGAGAGAGCCTCGAATAGATTACTTTTGAAATTATTTAATGTTCACTTCTGGAATACTCTGTCCGAGACTCCCAAAGAATAGAGATTAGCCTGATTACAAGAGAGTGAAATAGGAATACTCTCACCAAGGTCATTATGCTTTACTGTACTCTGCTCTTAAAACAGTGAGCTTTGTAATGAAAGATGCCCTTTCCCCTGCCATTATCAGTAGGTCTTGTGCTCAGTGCGTCTGGAGACAAAGCCACTTCTATACTTGGCATTTTATTCATGCACACCATGGTTGACCCCAGATGTGTCATTTCCTGTATGCCGCTGAGAACACGCGTCTGGCTTGCTCTAGAGGTGTCCCTAATTGCAGTCATTTGGTTTCCGCTTACAATCATAGGCTTAATTGAGCCTCCAGTGAGCTAATGCCTTCCTAATGATGGGGTGGAGAACTGGCCGGGTGGGGAGATCGAAGGATTCTTTGGGTGAATGAAGTTGACGAGGCTGGTTGTGGGACTTGATATTTAGCTACTGTTTACACACACCTGAGGTTGTGTTCATCTGTATGTGACTGGCGCAGCCAGATGTGGTCTAAATGGAGAGCAAACAACTGCTGACCTGTTCTGGGAACATGGACTATTATACAGTATTTTCTTCTATGGAAGAAATGACTGATACATTGACTTCTTTGATCTGGGATTATTTAGATAAATATTATTATCATGCATACAGTAAGTACCTACTCTGTCCCCCACTGTGATACTTAATCCCGCTGTTTGTATTAGGCATGGCATTATAACCTACTTCCTTGTAATACATATTGTTGTCTGTATCTTTGATACTTAAGGGTAGATGTTGGGAAATGTTAGGGTCCTCTTCCCCTGGCTTTCTAAAATGAGTCATGTAACCTCGACACCCAGGATTGTCAATGCTGTGATTCATCTTTAAGTGCAACCATGTCATGTTGTAGTCATGATTGACAGGGTTTTATAGAATTATATTTTTGTTTTGCTCAAAGACAGAACTCTGTGACCTTAGGCTCTCCTCCTAAAAGTCCTCAGTTTTTTTCTTCTCAGCAGCGATCACCGTTAAGACTGCAGGAGAGCCAGCCTGCAGGGGGCCAACCTTCTACCGTCTCCAAAAGTCACTGCAGCTAAAAAGTCCCTGTCACTTCCCGCATTCTGCGCCTGGCGATGGCAACCCGGTCCTCAAGCCTCGGTGGTCCCACTGCGTCGCTTGTCTTCTCAATATGACGCCGCAGAGGCGACAGGGCAATTAAACGCCAGCCAACTTATTAATAAACACATCTGTGGGAGCACCACACTGTCTGCTTAGCACCGCTGCTTTCCCTCCCTCCCTCCCTCCCTCCCTCCCTCCCTCCCTCCCTCCCTCCCTCCCTCCCTCTATCTCTTTATCACTTTCTTCACAGCTGTCTCTCTCCCGTGATCCTCTCTGTCTCTCTCTCTCTTTCAATTTCTTTATCTCCCTCAACAGTTCTCTCTCCCTCTCTCTCTCCCTCTCTCTCTCTCTCGCTGTCTCTTGTCTCTGTATCGCTTTCTCACTCTTAGCACTTTCTCAGTCTCTCTTCCGTTCTCTTTCTTTCTTTGTCCATATCCCAAGGTACTGAAAATCCCCATAGGCCTAGGATCATCTTATCTCAGCTGGTCCTCCCAATCACTTCCCAGCTGGATGCTGGACACTAAAGGCGAGGGAATGTAACATTGATTTATATTGACATCCTGGCTCCAATAAAGACAATAATATAAAGATACCCTGAAGAGCTACACAGAGCTGGTGTGTCCACTTCCTTCTAGGACCTAGAGTCTGCTAAATATATTCACGCCTTTTGTTAATTTTTGTAAATAATTAACTTCCAACAAATTTCGCTACACTACAACTACCAGTGTACACAATATGTATATATAAAACATATGTTAGCCTTATCAAACTTGACATGATTTGCCAGGATTAGATCTAAACTGTACCATGCCACTATCCCACTATAACATATATCAACTTCTGCAGGGAACACCTGCCTGCAGGATGATAACGCCCCACAAGGGATACAGTACAGTTTGTTGCCATCAGCTCCCACTTACCAGGACCCAAACGACAAGCCAGTCGATAAGGCCACCAGACAGGATCCTCTTGTCTGTGTCCGATGTTTATCCCATTGGGTTTCAGTCCCTTACTCCAATTGCAAAAAGTCACATGACGGCGATGATTAATCACACGGTAAGGGGGCGTTGGCTTGGAGAGGGCTGTCTGTAGCCTTGTAAATGTCACCCTGTTCCCCACCTCATCAGCTTCATCAGGGAGGAGGCTGGGCGGGGGGATTCGCCACAGAGGTAATGGAGATATAATGAGGAGCACTGTGAACCAGAGCTGACTGAGGGGAGAACTCAGCACGCTCTCACGAGCGCTTCATTAAAACCAAACAGTTCATGTTTCCAGAGGTGTGGTGGCTGTTTACCAGGACAAGCGCTCCCTTCTCTAACAACATGTTGAGCTCACAGTTTCAGAAGAGGGCAGGGTGCAATGTCAGATTCCACACAATGCAAGCTTGAGCGACATTTTTCAAAGGCGGCATGGCTGACTTTTTTTGTGTGATGTAGACCATCAAAGAAAGGTTTCTTGACGTAGTTACGTCCCGACAGACTTCAAAAGTCCACCTCACACAAGTGTGTGTGAGTGTGTGAGCTTGTATATGTGGGTGTGCTTGTGTTCATGTATGAATATACACAATGTGCACAAGGAAGTAGTTTGAATTAGTATTTTTTTTTTTGAATATTGTTGAATTCTTTTTATTTTTTTGCTTGTGGAATATAAATATCTAACAATATCCGTCTAAGTCTTTCGGGAGCTGAGTATGTTGTTCGCTGCCTGCCTGCTGAAGCTAAGGTCCTGATGTTTACCACACGGGTAACAGTTGCAAATGTCTCTTTGCATAAACACAGCTAATTACCTTGCCAAGCGGTGTGTACAATCCAACCTGCGATTACGCAGTGTTCTCTGTCTGGGTCGTGGAAAAAAAAAACTCTCACCTTTGGTGCCAGCTGTTCAAACCTCGTCCCTCAGCTCACTTCGGAAATCAAGCCCAGCTGATGTGAAATGGATTGGACCCTGCTAAGGGAAGCAACCGTCCAGCTGGCATCGACTCCAGCAACGACCCCCCCTGCCCCCTCCCCTCCTGCTTGGGTCCTTACCAGATATGCCTGTCTCCCCTCCACACGTAGCTAAACGTTGATCCTTTTCAATGGGTCCTCTGCTAGGGAAATTCTGGGCACGGTTAGCACGACGATGGCATCACTCCAAGCAGGATCAGTGGCTGTCGCTAGCGCTCACATGTCGCTGAGAACTAAGGCCTGTCACTCTGCCATGGCACAGGGGCCCCAACAGGGGTCAGAGACAGGGAGAGAGGGAGAGAGCTGGACTGGGGAAAGGGTCAAAGAAGGGGATGGAGAAATAGAGAGATAGAAAGAACGGACCGATAGGCGAAGACACAGCAAGAGAAATGGAGCAGAAGAGGAGAGGGATGCCACGATACGGAGGGAATGTGAAAAATATAGACTGAAAGAGACAGAGAAAGAGGAAGAAAGAGAGACTGACAGTGAGAGAGATGGAGAGAAAGGGATGACATATTTTCAATTTGGTGGTGCCATCACCTCAATAAAAATCCAATCAGGGCTTTTCTGCTCTCTGCATGAGTCCTTATGAAAGGCCCAAAATAATCAATTACCAAATTGTCCCAATGTAATACTCTGGACCCTGACATGATTCTTTCGTTGCCATTTTTGTAATTCAAGTCTGGAGGAACAAACTATTTATAGAATATATGTATTTTTGAAAGAATGAATTGCAATTCAAATAAAGATATTGCGCTGGTAATTCTAAAGTGATTAATCCAATGGCTATGTGGTATGCCACACAACTCTCAATGGATTCAACAGATTGTGAGTAGTAGTGATGAACATCACTGGCTTCACTTACCCATTATGTGTCTCACTGGTTCTGTCTGCCTGCCAGCCTGCCTGCCTCTCTGTCTCTCTGTCTATCTGAGCTTGGTCTGACTAGAGATTCACAATCTATGCATCAGAAGAAGCGACAGAATCAGCCAGACCCCTGTCTACAGGCTCCATCAAACAAAAGGCAACAGTGCCTCCTTTGGTCAAACAAAGGAATGCGGTCAATCCTAATCTCTTTCACTCTTTTGGTCTTTTCCTCTCTCCCTCCCGAATCTCTCTTGTTTTCATTCCTCTCTCTCTCGCTCTCTCTCTCTTACTTGTTCTCCTCATGCAAGGAGAAAGGGAGTCATGGGATTTACATGATTCTGCCAAGGCCGTCAACATGCGTGGGAGGCTTTCAAACAATTGGTGCTGCCTGGCATAGCACTCAGGGCCCCGGGAGCTATGCTCTGGGCTGTTACTGTGTTGGAAGGGAGAAGGGATTTGAGGGGAAGTAAGAGTAAAGAGCTGCAGCCACGTGAAAGAGAAATATGAATGAGATATTATTTTGTCTTTGTCTTGGGTTCATTTGGCAATCGGGAGAGCAGAGAAGAAGGCTGAGGCGTTCTCTGGAAAACGTCTGCAGTCAGACTTCAGTAAGCTGATGGTTGGTTTGTGTGTCCAGAACCCCACCAAAATAAACAAGGATGCTCAGCGTTGTCTCCATAGCGCTGGGTCTGTACGCCCACAGTCACTCAGCTTCACAAACAATGCAACCATCATCATCTTCTTTGTTGAAAGATAATCTTATATAGCTCCTTTGTTTAAAGTGAATACAACTCCTGTATGCTTTTTCCCAGTAGCACTTAAAAAATAGGATTGTTAATTAAACAATTAAATTAAACATAATTAAACAATTGCTCTTTAGTATTTATGTTAAGGGTTGGGCTCATCCTGTTGAGCCATTTCTTCATGTTTTGGTTTTAAATGTTTAAATTTGTGCTTTGGGGTCAAGATTTGGCCAGTTTCATTCAGTTTTCGCGGTCAAGTTTGGACTAGTCCATTTGCATTTTTGAGTTCGATTTGATTTTTATAGTTGTATTTATCTGCTATGGTTGGATTACTCCATTTGGGTCGCACTTTGTCGGAAGGGAACTTGGAACACAAGCGATGTTTGTGTTTCACCCTGACCTCTCACCTGCGTCTTCACTAAACACACAGCAAAACACAACTCCTACTCCCAGTCTATTCAGGCTTCACTAAACAGCACACAACACTGCACGGTCGCATGCTACATTAACAAATCAAGCCCAATTTCATTTCTACAGCGTTGTTTGCAAGCGCCGTCAAAAAGCAAGCTTCACATATGCCCATAGGTAAGCATAACCTGAACTAAACCCCTATTATGCATGTGCACGCATCTCAATACACAAATCAAAATATTTACAAACGAACCACTCGGAAACGTGTCCTGTCGGTCTGAACAAGTCCTCTCATTTCATTTTTTGATTGCTCCTGTAGTGTGTTTGTCACCGCAGAAGAGCAGCTGTCATTGAATGTAATGGTAATTTGTCATGCCCTTCGAGATACTCTTATCTGCTCCCACCAAATGCCACGAGCATGTGGCTCAACCGCATGGAGGAACGGAAGACAAGCAGCGAAACACGCCTGGAAGGAGAGCGACTATCACCTGTAAAAGACTGAGGATCTATGTGCTTGTCCGTTTAATACACAGTCCACCTGCGGTTTAGCTGTTGCTGAGGAGATAAGCCCACTGGAGCGTTGAGCGGAAGGTGTTGTGTTTGAACTTCAGATAGCATGTGATGACTTAATTCTCCTTCCCGTCTCACTCCTGCATTTCCCTGACCTTTCTTTCTAATCCCTTCTTCAGACCACTGTGTTTGTCAAAGACCTGGGCGATGTGACCTGCCTCCCCAGGCGATAACATCAAACTCATTCGATTCAGGCTGGTTCTTCTGCGTGCGTCTCACTGTCTCAACACATCTCACGAGGGCGTTCAATGCATTTCACACACATGAGAGAAGATGCCACCGGTGTGTTTTTTTTTGTGGCTGTTTTATGTGTTTTCTTTCCCTCCTGAAAGTTTGTGAGAAGATGGGTAGAAAAATGCGACGGCATGTGACTGCATCGATTTCCAATGTGGCTGCTGCTTGTGGTTGAAGCTGGGGTGGGTAACATTTTTCCAGCTCTACTGTAAGTTTGCATTGCTGCCTTTTCATAGATTTCACAGTTTGAACAAGTGCTTCTTCTGTAAATATGTCCAGGCTATATGGACTCAGTGTCTGTGTTTGGGTCTATACGTGCAGCAGGAAAGCAAATGTTTCTGCCTGTGCTGGAAGTGCTCTGTTCTTTGCAGTTAGCCCTCCTTCCAAGTCCCATGAAGACCGGTCCTCAACTGACTAGTCTCTTCCTCTCCTAAGAAGGGGACAAAGTAACGCCGTCTGCATTATTTAATGGTATCTCAGCCACGTCAATGCTGGGTGCCCATTTCCCAGTGACATTTCAGAGGTGGGTGAATAAGAATGCTACAAAACAATGTAATGGGCAGGAAGACCTTCAGCCGGCACAATAGAGAAGAGGGAGACGTGACGGATGGGACAAATGCATAGATTACCTCTCCCACCACCCTAGTCTCCTCCCCCCGTACCCCCCCCCCCCCCCGACCCCACACACACACCTCTACCAGTCCTGTCCGCTTTTCACAGTCTGGAAATATCGCAGCACGTCAGACGTGATGGCCTGGCACGCCGTTTAGCACCCTCCTTCGTGGGGGAAGTGTAATGGCGGAGAGTTAGAGGATGTCCTGTCCTCCGCTCGCTCCTTCGCACTCCTTTTTTATCTTTTTATGGTTTCATCTGTCAAGGCTAATGAACAGATGTTGCTAGGCTGTTGGAGTCGGAATGATGGACCGTGCGGCTGCCAGGCAAAGCCTACTGGTGAGGGCAGGAGAAAGGAAGATGGATAAACAGTGAGGGGAGGAAGAGAGACAGAGAGTGGGAGTGTGCGAGGGAAAGAAAGAGAGAGAGAGAGAGAGACAGAGACGGGCAGAGACAAATGAGGAGAGAAAAAAGAAGAGACCAATGGAGAAAGAGACAGAGACTGAGAGAGATGAATATGGTTCCTGCCTTATGCCTCTACTCCAAAGGGAGCCTCGCTGTTCTAACTACAGCCCTCATCACTACCGTCCTACCTACCTTCCCTCCTCTCTACATTGACCCCATGCAATCCTGCTGAGACGCTTCCTGTCAGCCATTCTGTTCACCTGATCACCAACCTGAAAGGCTAACATGCCTCGTCCACCACCACAGAGACCTGCCATTGAAAAGGTCGAAACCGGCCAATTAAAAGGTCAATGAGGCCTCAGAGAGTAGTGGACGTGTCGTATTTGTGCTTGAGTGTGTGCGTGTGTGTATGTGAGGGTGTGCATGGGGGGTGGGGGGGGGGGGGGGGGGGGGTGGGGGGGTGTGAAGGAGGAGGAGTGCGGCAGAAGGAGAATACATGTGGGTTCCAGAGCAGAGACAACACTGTAAATAACCCTGTCTGGTACACTGGGAGTCAAGGTGGGAAGCTGCTTCATCATTAAGTTTCATCAGTGTTTTTTTTTCTTCCTATATCGGTTACATTGTCGTAGTTAAAGGCCATATTATGTGTATCTTACTTAGATTATTGATTTATCACGGTGATGTATGTACTGCGATAAACTTCCAAAAGGCGTCGATGTTTAATTGGATCACGACAGAACAGTACTGCGATGGATATTCATTGGTGGATGATGTTCAATTTAATTATTATTCTTATCAATTGACAGCTGTGTTTTTTTTCCCCCATCATGGTGTTAATAAACGATGTGTTACTTCATACAAATCGAATTATGAATCATTATGAAAGTGCAACTTCAAGGAAACTCATTTCAACACCAGTTTTAATCCTGGGTTCTATTCTATTCCTGTTGTTGTTCCTGCTCCTGTCTGTTCCAGGCCACTTCTAGCTCTTTCTCTGCCGTCAAAAAAACCAAGTTCCCTATGTCTTTGATAAAAATATGAAAGCAGTTTTCAGACTGTGACAGGGTTAGAGCAAAGAGTGTGGCCTTTGTGCCAAATCCATCGTACTGCGTCCCCTGTGGACCCCCAACATCACAAAGCAGCGAGCAGACAGTGTGTGTGCAAATGGTGGATTGTGTGCGTGTGCTTTTTTTAATGTTTGAGTGGTTTCTAACATTTGTATTTATATTTTTTTGATGTATCAAATAGACTACAATTGAGCCGATGCATTGGCTAAATTAACATGATTTCATTAGCAAAATAGCAATTTAGGTGTTCCTCAGCACCTCCCATTTAACTTGGTCTGCTTCCCGAAGAAAGTCCAAGTAATAAGAGTGGAGTTGAAAGGGGAGTCTCTGTTGTCCCTTATTCCCAATTCAATATGGAATGCAATTGCTTTGTCTCACATTTTACTCCCAATCTGCCACACTCAACCACCTCACTCAACTCATCTCTTTTCCCCGCTCATGACTCGACTGATGTGCAGGGGAAAAACAGGGGGAACAGGAAATCAAGAGACATTAAACAGGCTAAAGGAAGAGAATGGGCATTGTGTGATAATGTAGCTTTAAGGTTACCTTACTATATGGTGAGCAGAACCAAAGAGAGTCAACATATCTCCAAATGGAGGCAGTAGACCTGTACTGAATACAGTACAAAGAAACAATCCCATTGTTTGAATGGGAATGCTAAATCCAGATTCTTTATTCACCTATTACAAAGGCAGTCCACATGCCTACAAGCAGCACCAACACTGAACGTGTGGTAAGATAAGATAATATCAGATCAGATCATCCTTTATTTGTCCCGCAGAGGGGAAATTGCAGTTTGCAACATCAGCAGGGAACAGTATAGCACTCAAGAGTTTAAAATGCTTTTTTTTATATACAAGATACAAGGAATCCTATCAAATCAAATATCAAATATGAAGATAAGGATCTAAGAGTACAACACAGTAATGTCTACACCACCAGAAAAACACAAAACAGACTTTTCACTTATCACTAGCTAACCGAGTTCCATAAATATTTAGGCAATAGATGACACGTTGTACTCCTCAATGCTCGAAGCTAGAACCTTCCGCGTCTGGGCTTTGAATGAATTGTTCCCCCCTCCTCCCCCAACACATGCACACACACTCCTCGTCACCTGCGATGAATATGCATGCGAAAGCTGAAGCATCTGTACCGACGCTGTGCAAACTATTAAAGTCATGTTCACACAGGGGAATAAAAGTAAAACCACATTTCCTTTTTTTTTTTTTTTTTTTTTTTACACATGCATCATATTTTCATTTCCATTCATGCTGACTAGCCCTTTTTCCATACTCTGCCCCCTCCCCCCACTCCCCCTTTTTAAAATATAATTTCCTCCTGAGTGAAAGATGGGCATTTGAGCCTAATCCAAACAGATGTACGAAATTCTGTCCCAGCTCATTACAGTCATTAATCTGCAACAGACTTTGCTTTCTCGGGCCAAAGTCGGTAAAGCATACACACGGAAGCTGTTGATTGTTTGGTGTGAACTTGTTTACAATGTGTATTCCCTTTGCTGTTTCATGCCCAAACCCTTGATCCACGCAGTCACCTCAGAAAAGATGCCAGAGAGTGCGTGACAGTGAGTAGGCGAGGCTGAGTGATGTTAACTAAAGCAGATGCGATGGTTAACAGCTGACCTGCCCCCTCAGAGAGAGACTTCGGGTCTGGCTGGATAGTGGGTGGGGGTGGGGGTCCTGCGGGTCTGTAGCCTGAGGCTTTGGGCCCTAAGAGATTAAGGGCTGGGGGTGGGGAGGGCAGGGGATCTCCTTTGTGGTGCTGCTCTGTTTTGATGTCTCCTGGATGCTGGGTTACAGGTGGCCTCGGCTGCTGTACTGGACGTGTTTCAAGTCTAACTGACCTTGTGTTGTGTTCGCTCAGTTCTCCTTGTTTCGCAGGCAGCTTCTGAATGATAGATGTTGGATGGATACATGCTGAGCTGAGATGTTTCACACCTCAGGGTGGACCTGCTACAGCCTTCCACCAAACAGCCTGCAGGAACACATTGAGTAACAACTCTCCATAAAAAAAATACATAAAAAATAACACAGGATAATGCCCCTTCACTAATTCTTCCAGACTTTCTACAGATGTTGCTGAGATGTCTGTTGTGAGAGGAAAGCCCCTAAGGCGCGCCCACAGGGATTTGAAGAACAGGGTTCAGTCCATTCTATCACATGGAATATTTATGTGTCTTTTAGTCAGTAAAACTAGATTGTCTCCCTGGGTTTATTTTGGATCTCTGGCTTCAGCACACATTTTGTTGCTGTGACGATAGTACCGTACAGAAAATGGCCACTAAGTTATTTTAATCTCAGGCTTTGCCCCAAACTTTTAAAATAGGTTAAAATGCAAACAAGCTGCAATAAAGTAAACAGACATGATCGCATACATACCCACACACACACACATACACACACGCACATGTGCAACAGACGCAAATTCACACACAAATACTCACACACAACCTGCATGCAACCTCCCACATCTGCACGCACACGTCATTATCTCCCCGCTCATGATACCCAACACTGAGCAGTGCTCTGGGAAGGTCACCAGCCTGATAAGGAGTTGGTGGGTGCTAATTTGGGATGACAGCCTGTGTCATTGAGAATGTTTTCTCTCTTTTTTTTTTTTTTTTCTTGGACCTGATTATCATCGGAGCTGCCCATGCAAATGACAGGGAGACCTTAAGGGATATAATTTCCTATTAAAATATGTAAGGGTCTAATTACAGATAAATGTCATATTAGCCATGTGAGAAATGTGGACCTGGAGTGAATGGTGGCAGGTGGGCTGATAAGGCAATAGGGTGAGGGGATGAGGGAAGGGGGAGGTAGATAGGAGATCAGGTGTATGGTGAGGTGTCAACTCATTGCAAACATCGTGTGAGTGCAAGGCAGATTTATTTAGTTTCCTGCAAAATGAAGCTATTTTTAACACTGTCTAACCGTCTGTTTCCTTTACACTTTGTTCCTAAAGTTGGGGATAAGGTTATGTTTGCTCCAACAAAAAGCAACTGCACAACCTGAAGTTTTATTTTGTATTTAATTGCAGTGATTGAACTCAGAACCTTTACAGGTCATATACATTTTTTCCCCCTGATGGTAGAATCACAAGCAGAGACATAAGAACAGCGTTCTCACATGTTCGTGTGTGTGTTTTGCATGGCTTCCTCTCCGCTTAAAAGTGCACTGGATTCTCACAGGACATTGTTCAACTTTTAATGAATAAACTCATTAAAACAAGGGCTATTTCTGGATATTTCCCGGTTGGTTTTCTATCCACCATATTGAGCCTTCTTTTCAATTGCATTTCAGCTCCGAAGAGGCCGAGGGCTTTCACGGCCTGCTCTGAAACCACATCATTAAAACTGCACTTGGGTTGGTCAAACGGGCCCCTGGACTAGGATGTTTGGCCAGCGTCCCCCTTATAGCAAGCGTGAAACGGACCAAATTGAAGGGGCCCAAGCCTAATGACTGATCCTCCTCTGCTCCTTCTTCGAAAGCGAGCTGCAATAATTAGTCTCAATACCGAGGTCTGCCATGTTGTGTGGTACCTCAGCAATTTAGAGCCGTGCTCTGACCGTTCTAGAACTTCCAGTTTGAACAGGGAAATGGTGTCACTCCCGTTCAAATCCTTATACCCACCCTTCCTCATTCAACGGTTCAACCCTCATTTCCGTGGTCATCACCCCACACCTTGAGAAGCCCCAAACCACAGAAGAGGATTTTGGGAAATGTTGTACAGAAACATCTACAAATTTCACACTATCTGTTAAGAATCGCCATCCACTTCATATTACCATATGCAAACAAACATGTATCAGGGAGAGTGCAGTGCAAACTGTGTATTCAGGGTAACCGACAGGGAGCCAGCTGAGTGCCCTGCTCCAAAGCACAGAGCTCCTCCAGCATCACCGCCCCCCATCCTCACCACCAGCATCCCCCCAGACCAGACCCTGCACAGATGGACAGTTGGAGAAGAGTGTTGGAGAGCTTTTCCTTCCCAGGGCCTGAGAGACCGGCTTAGGGACAGCAGTCTGGAACCACTCTCCCACAGAGGACGGGGGGGGGATAGTATGTTTTATTTAAAAGAAAGAGAAAGGAAAGGGAACGAGCGCGTGCACGTCAGCGGCAGGAGGAAAGGGAAAGGAATCAGGCCACGGCGGCCTGGATGTCGACCGGGGCCAGGCTCACTGCCTGACAGCTGGAAAGGCCTTCTTGCGCTGGAAGGACAACAGGGGTCGGGATTTGGCCATCAAGGGCACAAGCTGTCAGGGTCCTCTCCCTCGCCGCTCTCCCTCTCTTCTCCCTCTCTCCCTCTGCTCGTTCCCTCTAAATCCCAGAGCTGGACATCAAGGCCATTGTGATCTGATTTCATCCCGTTTATCTAGTTCAACATGCCCGGCCACCAGAGGTCCGCTGCGGATGTGTTTTTCACTGCTGCTGTCGGAGATGTTGCTCTGCCCAGGCCAGCTGCTCAGAGGGGTGAGGGTGGGGAAGTGGAGAGACTGGGAAACGGGAGATCGTCCCATGTGCGCCCGCTGAAGCGTTCGCTCGTTAGTTTCAGGCAAAGGGAACCATGATGGGACTCAAGCTGCCTCACACATCCTCGTGTGCTCCTCAAAGCCAGAGAGGTGGGGAGGATGGTATGGAAGTAGAGAAGAATGCTTCTTTTTTTCCCGGGCCTTTTTCTCTTCCGTGAGGCCCATTTCCTACTCTAAGGGTGACGATTTCTCGTGCGTTCTCATTGAATATTTCAAAACCACCTAAAACGTTAAGTCAATGTGCATCTGAGTGAGTAGCTTTAACAGATGGGATGAAAATTATGAATACCAAGGAAGTGTGAAAAAAGGTTTACGACAACAGTGGCGAGACATTTTGCCAGGCTGAGTTCCAGTATCATTAAAAATGCAAGCAAACTGTAGCGGTGACAGATAGGGGAGCAGAGAGACAGCTGTCCCCTGACAGAAGGGGAATAAAAGAAGCATGGAGCATTTGCAGTTTTCACTGGGGAAAGACCTGAAGCTAAACACATTGCAAAGTTCGACCGCCCTCAGGAATATGAGAAGATACAAACTGATAAGAGGCTAAGGAGAGGAAATTATTTTTTGATGCAGTTCGTTTCTCACTGTGGAACAATGCTAAACAACCCAATACACAATTTAGTTTCCTCCAAACGTTATTTTGTTTTCAACCACTGTGCTAGACAAAATGTCAACTTTGCGCATATTTACAGTTAATATGTATTAAACAGTCCTCATTGTTTTCTGTAAAAAGACACATTTTGTAATGGGATGAAAAAAATCCATAATGCCAACCAGTGAACACCTTTTTGTTCTGCCACAGACTGATGCAGTAATAAAAGTGTCTTCACCTATTATTTTTGGCGCTCATCACAACACTAAACACTCGCCCTGAATTGTTAGATTCAGCCAGCGCTGAACTGTGCAAATGGGGCTTGCATGATTCAGCTGAAGTTTAATGCCTCATTTGCATGTGGAACTGGGAATTACGGGTGCTTTGATAACAACACTGTAATGTGCCTGCATCTTTCTCATGCTGTGCATCATTTGCTTATGATGTCAAAGTTGTACATGGTGCCAGGGGTCAGTCTAGACAGACATTAGAAGACAGAATTACCTCTCCTCCTGTCCTCCACAGTAATCTAGAGGAGAGCAGAATGATGTATTGCCCGGTGGGTCGGTCCCATCACTGGTTTTAAAAGACCGTCCTCTTCGCTGTCTTCAAACAGCACATGCTCTGTCAGCACTTTCATGGTTGATCTCTCTCTACTTTCTGCCTTCCCTCACCCCTCCCTGCCTGTTCCTCTTTGGGGAAAGAACGAGAGAACACAAAGCCTCTCAGTAGGATGTGCAGCAAAGTTATGAAGTATTAGAGGCCTGAAAGTATTTCTGATGATGTCGATGTTTCAGTTGTTATCAAAGCCAAGCAAAATAATTTATTGACTTTAATTGGCCCTCCATGTTCCTTCAAAATAATGGGGTGGTTGCAGTTTGTAAAAATGTAGTTCCACTGGGTGGCATGGAAACAGCCATAATCCTCTTCTTGTGCCTTGACCTCCGAGTTGTATTTGTTTCAAACGAAGTCCCTCTACAGTATATTCCATTTCAAAACAGCAATTAGTAAAGTCAAGCTGCATAATTATAAAAACACCAAAACACCACTTAAACCCGTAGTGGCAATATTCCATAATGCATAAATAAAACATAAGAAAACCTTGAAAAATGTAGACCATTTTTATTATACATAACTTTCTGCAAACCATTTCCACCATACTGATCCACAGTGGGTGAAACTGTGCAGTCATATTAGGCCGGGTTCTGTGCATTTTAAAACACTACTATCTTATGGAGGGTCTGCACTTTATTTTAATGAAATAAAGAACTTCATGAACTTAAAGAACCTTGAACAATACACATTCTCTTAGACCGAACCTGAACATTGTGAGACGTTACATCTTATTTCTTATTGTGTTTATTCAAATGAGTGCATCCTGAGGATTCTAAAGTTCTAAAGTTCCTCCCCATGCACCACTGCAGAAGCCCACCCTAGGATGATCTATGCAGTCTTAGGATGGTAATTAATAAACAGTAAGTGGTTAGCTCGTCCACTGTGGCTGTTGTCCAGGATGGGATGCCAACTTCCTCAATCAATGGTAGGTACACTGCACGGCCCTCCCTCCTCCACTTACTGCCCCTATCCTTCATCTTCCTGCCAGTGGCTATTGATCTCCTGAGCAGGGATTCTCCCCAGGATGAATGGTACACTGCCACTGTAATGGCAGACACTCCATGTACCATTACCTCCATGCTAAACAGTCAGCACAGTCCGTGAGAGAGGGAGGGAGGAGTTGGAGAAGCAATAGGCGGCAAGATGAAGGAAGAGAGCGAGAGAGAAACTTAGAGAGACCAAGGGAGAGAGAGAGAGAGTTCAGGGAGAAAACGTGTCAGAGTGACAGAGAAATGACAAGCGGGACAAGACGATTGTGAGGCGTCGAGGGGGGGGGGTCCATTATGGGGGAGCTTCAACAGCAACTCTGAGGTTGCTCGACAAGGTCCTTCGTTGTCAACACTGGGGGGGAGAAAGGCCTCACGTCTGCAAGAGGGCTGGCTGAGTTCATTCTGCAGTCAGCAGGCATTCCTGGTACCTGTTGTTGGTTGAAGGCGTCAGGGAAAATACACTGATATAGCGGTGGTTAGAGGATTGTGTGTGGGTACTGGGTTTTGTCATCATGATTAACGTTTACTTTGTGCTGTCAGACTTTAGGTGCTTTGCCTGGAAGACTCGTAATGCTGTGTGAGAGGGTAATGAGCAATTTCATCATGATGACTAAATCTGTTACGCTATACAAGATTGAGTGCATCATCAAGACACCATACCAGGAAATTTGATGTTCCTCTACATGAAACATTCCTGACAGCATGACACACGTTTTGAGGAAAGCATTGTGGTGTTGGCATCACCCTTTCTTTCATTTTTTGTCTCACTGTTCTTTGCATATCTCACTGCAAAACACACGCACACACAAATGTAGCTCATGCACAGTCCACAGAATCTTCATGGGATAAAATGCGCAGTCCGTGACCTTTCACCCCCAAGCACTGGGTTCGAATAGTGCTGTTAGGGCATCTTAACTACTTGCCCTTGGCTGTGTTTGCCCGAGGCTCAGGGGCTCTCTGCCTGCTGGCTCATCTGACAGATGCGCGTTGCTGGTTTCAGGAATGTGTCGGCAGGATGGCACAGATGTTAGTAGAACAAGGTCACACTCAGCGTCACTTAGAAACACTGAAAACATCATCAACACAGACAGACACACAACCTCAGGGAAGGAGAACACGCCATGGCAGGTGAGGGTGATGCTGTGGTCCCACTGATTGAAAATGTCCAGCAAGGCCCAAAGACGGAAGAAGTTTATTAAAGCTCCGAATGACTCAGGAG
The DNA here is from genome assembly GCA_030340665.1 of Neosalanx taihuensis. Classification (NCBI taxonomy): domain Eukaryota; kingdom Metazoa; phylum Chordata; class Actinopteri; order Osmeriformes; family Salangidae; genus Neosalanx; species Neosalanx taihuensis. The sequence goes on along the minus strand of CM059290.1, from coordinate 12,770,777 downwards.
AAACAACCCAAACTTGGCTAACAAATCGATTGTTTATTCATACGTGTTGCGCGTCTGGCAAACTCACTGAGTGATAGATGACTAAGAGGGGAAAACATTATTCAGACGTGATACTACATGTCCCACGAGCTCTTTGTACGATGCATTTGGAGACACTCAGCTACATGGGAAACTATGATTGCATACAGCTGATGCTTAGGATTGAAATATGTGGTTTTTGTTATCCAAGTGAAAAACCGAATGGAGCCATGTAAACATGTTGATGACTCACACTGGCCCTGGCTTCCAACAGCCGTTGTGCCGACCTGTCCACTTAAAAAAATGATGAAAATAGTGGCAAAAGTAGGAGTCAACTAAGGATTTTTGTTGAATGCTAGGAAGCAGGAAAATTAACCAGGGGACAACAAATGGATTACCGTTATTTGTTTGTAACAATTCCTGAAGAAAAAAAGAGCTGATATTTTCACAGAAATAGCATCTAAACAGACAATGTGTATCTGATGCAGAAAGTTGAACCAAAGAGTATCGCTCTAGACGTCATTCTAACTAAAACGTACAGTTCCTGGACCCCTTGGTCCCTGTTGGTAGAACAAAGTTTGTTTCTCTGTAAGCGTCCTTTGTTCTGCGAAGTAGTGAGACGCAGAGAAAGAAATTTGCCTCCAGACTTTTCTACTTAACGTCTAACTCAAGGGAGAAAAGCTTCAGGTTGAATTCAGGCCTGTTCAAAGGTAAAAGAGAGAAACTACACGTGACATGTTTGTTTCCATGCTCTGCACATATGTTTCGTGACAAATGGGGAAGTGGACATGCATGACAGACTCTGATAGGCCTTTAAGACGTCTGAATGCATCAGCAGTGTACTCAACTCACACCACACTCACAGAGGAGTTAAAAAAGTAGAGTGGCACCCTAATGTGCTACAGGGCTGTTTTAAATGCCAATGGCTTTTGTTGAGTTACAGCGTCACAAAGCTTGGCCGCCTAAGAAGCTCTGACAAGAGAGAGCATGAGGAATTTATGAAGACATATTAGACAAGCAAAGCCATGAAAAATTCAGCATGTAAAAGATTGAATTATGAATAAATTCATGTCTAACTGGAAGCAGTGAAGGCAATCAATGGCCATCATCATCTAACCTGCAGATAAATCTGTCAGAAGAGATGTTTGTTTGTGTGGGCAGATGTGAAGACTGAGTTTAGGCCGGGCTGAATTTGATTCATGGTTTGATTCAGTGTAACTACATAAGTCGTGTGCTGTCTTCGACACCACAACTGCCTTTATACCTCAGAACAGTTTCAACGGTCACCACATCATTAAATTATTTCAAGTACAATTTTGGCAGAGGGACTATTATACAAAGTTTCTTCCAAATAATAGATTATTAACTTTAAGTGCATTAAATGGAAATCTGAATTAGCTCTATTCATTTGACAGCTGGCCTCTTGATCCTTGCAAGATGCACAGCTAGGTGGTGTTAAACATTGAGGTCCCTGACTGTACTAAATCTATAGGCAATTACTTTACCAATTCAGCAATTATATCTCTCATGGGTAGAGCAAAGCCGTCACATCTGCAGCTTGAGTGCCACCTGCTGCAGAAAGGGAAATGTTAGGGGTGGATGTGTCACTCTTCCTCACTGGAGATGAGGAAGAGATTGTCCCCCTCACTCGACCGGTTGCCACAGCACCTTGCATCTGAAACACAGAGACTGAACCATCTACCGGTACTCAGCAAGGTCGTCTTCCCATCATACCTATTAGGCTCTTTAAAGTCAAGTAGCGACGCACAAATTGGTCCAGACTCCATCCCCAGCACCAGACCCAAAGTCCAATAAAGACTGGCAGAGGAACAGAGGCCTGTTTGTCTCCCTTCTCTCTCTCTCTTTCTCTCTCTCTCTCTCTCTCTCTCTTTCTCTCGTTCTCAAGCCTGCTCTCCCTTTCGTTACCCCCTAAATTGCCTCTTTTGAACTTCAATCCGATCCAATACAGGAGAAAATAAGGCAGCATCTCCAGTGTGTGAGGTGTAGGGAGGGTACAGGAAAGTGTGGAGAAAAAAAAAAAAAACAGTGGGCGACAGCGAAACACTTGGCATTTCCACAACCGAATCCTGCAAATGACCTCAACTCACTACTACACACAACTTTGATTACTTTTTGTTGTTGTTGTTTTGTTATTGTTACCCTACAGTATGCTTTTACTTTCTTTTGTTCTTCCTCTATTGGAGGGAAAGGTTTTGGTGTGTGCGCGTGTGTTTTGTGTGTGTGTGTGTGTGTGTGTGTGTTCGGCACACAGGGTCACTGATGTAATGCTTGAGAAGTCTAGATTCTGTAGCCTACATGAACTGCATTGGTGGCATGCTAACACCATCCTTGTTGTACAGCTGCTCTCTGCGGTGAACATGTCATCTTCTCCCTTGTGAAAGAATGCTCTGCTAAATTCTGATGTCTGGCTTTGAACTTACAGAATTTACCAGTGCCTTTGCCCATACATGAAATGCAAGACTAAACCACCAGGGAAGAAAGTTGATTTCATTTCCATTCGTAAATAAACAATGTCATGCAAGCATAAGAGCATTGTTAATATGTAATATTGTTTTATTCTCCATGGTTCAGATTTGATTATGTTTAACATTTCTTCAAACACTGGATTGCTTTTTTTTTTTTTTTCTTGGCATCAAATGGTTCAAGGTCCTTCACGTGTTAAACCTATGTCAATAGGGAGAGGGGATGCATACCATTGATGGAACATGTAAAACTACTTAAAACAGAATAGTGAAAGAAAAGAAAATGTATCCTGACACTTCTCCCTACCTGAACCCCTTTTCTTTGCTCATCTCATTTGATGCAGCCTCCCCTGCCTACCCATTCTCTTCATCTCTGGCTCTTCTTGCCTCACAAATAATTCACAACGTTCCCTTTCTCCGCCTCAGCCCCCAAACCCTCCCAGCTCCCAGCCTCCAACACGGGCTCCCATCCCTCTCAACCAGCACCAGCTCCTAGCCATCAACCCCCAAATCAAATATCTAATTTCAGTAGGTAAAGCACACAAGGAAGTTCTGGCCAGACCCAAAATACACACACACACATGCTTCCCCTAGGACAAGTCAGATGGCTCAGTCAGCCCATAAGACCAGGGCTTATCACCACATCCGGCCTCCTGCCTCCCACAGCCCCAGATCCATCCCCATGCTCCCCTGATAATCAGCAGCCTCTGTTTGAACTGAAGCCTGGCTGAACATCCCCAGGACCAGAGATATGAGATCTAAACACACGGGCATTAACATCTCAATGTGCAGATACAGTCCAGGCAGAAGACTGGATAAGCAGCCTGAAGGCACTGTGCCACCACAGAGGATCATTGAGCATGTGTGCCATGTTTTCCTTAAAAACACCTCCAGTACAGCACTTGTTTACTGTGAAGTTAATGATAGTCTGTGGAGCTAATAAAAGACTAAGAGGACCATGCATGGAGATCACTGGGTATCATTTGTCTTGGTCTAACATCACATGCTGCCTCGCTGCAGTGGCTTAGGCCGCCTCTTGTGAGAAATCAAAGGAGCGAAGAGAGGGAGAAAAATGTAGGGGGGTGGTGGTGGTGAGGTCTGTAGAGAAAGAGGGTTAGAGAAAGGAGAAAATGGAAAGATAAGCCACATGAAGTACTGGCTTATCCAACACCATGCCCATAATTGAGGCAGCTAATACGTTACAAAGACAGTGTAATCCTAGGTGTCAGAAAGCAATTACATGTGGCTAATTACAAAATAATTAATGCAGATAGTTCAATGCTAGTGACCTATCTGCCAACTTGCCTTGAACTAGGTTTTGTATCGTTAGAAGGGGAAGCCTGATGCCTCTAAGCTACTTGACGCTGCATATTCTCACCGTAATTCCAACCCTAACTGTTCTATATTTTTATAATAGCATTTTGAATGTAAATTGAACTTCAACAGCTTCAATTCCCTTCAGCTGACAGAGAGAGTAGATTGTCTCATGTCCAGTCAGATGCTATTCTCGGTGAATGCATTAAGTTCAACATCAAGGTCATTTTTGCCATGAACTTGGCGGTTGGAAAACAGGACAAAGGTGATCGTAAAGCGTGGTCAAAGCCCTGAGAATGGCACCCAGTAACGAGTTGTTTTGTTGGTTTGAGTTTGTTGAGTTCAAGCACAATAACCTTCATTTAATGATGACACCCTTGGGGCCAGTGTAGGTGTGGCATCAGGGGGCACCTGAACTATGTGATTTGCCAGATTTGGGGGGTATAGTGGTCTGTGGATGTTTAGTTTAAGAAACAGGATTTTTAGAATAGTCTTGAATAAGGATTACAGCTGAGGCTTCAGCAAGTATCTGGTTGTTTGTGTCCTTTTCTCATGTCATGGATGATTGATGATAGTCATTTATTTATTTATTTTATGAAATGTTGCATCATTTTATATTGAACATTTCTCATTCCAAGAGAAGGTCAGTTACTGTACAATACATAACATGTATCTGCATTTATAAATGCGTGTGTATGTCGTAATTATTATTCATTGGTCTGACTTATTTTTTTGCTGATTTTTAGGGACTTCATGACCTATAATCCTGATCATGTCAGGTTTGTAGAGTATCATAGAGAACAGGGATGTTTTGACAATTTCACAAAACTTTCTGCAGAAAGTTGTACTTTATTTCTATTATTTTTTGAAGGGGATTATTTTTATTATTTAAGAAGGGACCTCCGGTTCAACATGGGAGAATAACAAACCAAATTACTAAGTGACATTTCAGCAAACCAGGGGACCTTTGTCTAATGAAATCTTCCCTCAAAGTCACACGCTTAAACAATATACATTATTGAAATCAGGACAAGAGGAAATAATACAAAAAAAGTGTAGTTTGAACATGGCAAGGATATTAGGGCAGGAAGGCCATGACCTCAGGATTAATTTCACACCACATTAATGGAAGTAGAGCGTGGACTCTGTTAAGACTCTTACCCATGCATAATAATAGCACCCAGAATAAATCTCTACACTATGACTGCTAGAATCGAGCAGTATTAGTGTAATTTGTGTGATCCAGCCAACCTTTGTCTTGGCCCCCCCAAAGGAGGAGCCGATGAGGGAAAATTGTGTCCCTTGAAATATACCCTTAGCTGCTCTTTACGCTTATATTAAGAGAACATCCATCCCCTTACCCCAACAGTTCAAGGAAAATCCTATATTTGATCACATACCTTGTTACCTTTTCTCTGTACAATTTTACTTCCTCTCCTTTTTAATTATTATTTTTCCCTGCAAATTAATTCATCTAGGTCAAGGGTAGGAGATGAAGTTAAGTTAAGAAAAGGACAATGCCAGCAGACGACACAAATTGCACTATTCTGCAGCTACAGATGTCTTGATTTGTGTGGTGTGTGTGTGTGTGTGTGTGTGTGTGTGTGTGTGTGTGTGTGTGTGTGTGTGTGTGTGTGTGCGTGTGTAGTGTACCATAGGTTCCACTTGTGAGCCTCAGTTGATCTCCTTAAACTTCATTGAAACTATTGAAGCTATTGACAACTGGCAACTGCAAAAGCATTGGTCCACGTTTGTTGATTGTCATACTGTATTCTCTTTTCCGTATCCTAAATAGTCTAGTGATCAATATTAATTTAGTCGTTTCCAATTTTGGTATCTATAACAGCTCCATTTAACCAAACAAGGGAGGATTCTGGAAAGATTTCCAGGCAAGTTTCAGATAAAACCTGATCAATATATAATTGCATGCAAATTATACACATAAGAGTGAATATGTGAAAATACGTAACTGATAGCTCTGAGGCAACTGGTAGAGTTGTTTCTACAGTACAGACACCATCTGAGCAGTAAACAGGCTTAGATGAACCGCTAATGATATTCATGGTTGCTGCGAGTCCTTCTTCTGTGAAAATTACGGTAAGATTTTATTCATATCTGTCCAGATTGTCCTTGGAAGAAATGGGGAATGTCTGTATACTACTGACCAGTGGGTTCTGAATAAACATGAAAACAATCAGCGATCCATTGAAAGGTAGAGTGGTGTTCTAGGAATACCACACAAAGATAATGGAGCTCTGAAATAAAATTATTTATGAGATAATATAGGTTGTTTTCTTCAATATCGTGGTTGTATTTACTTCTAGCCTATAGTCTACTGCAGCATAATATGAATGCACACATACTGTACTGTACTATGAACATACAAATAGATAAAATAACAGAACATTTTAATCTCTCTTAAAGATACAGGTTGTACATGGTTGTGCACACACAACATAATTCATGCTACTATTATGAAGGTCAAGACATGGATTTTAGCATCATTTTAAATGAAAATATAACAATAAATACAGGAAGAGAAAGCTGGTGATGCAACATATTACAAAGCAACCTAGAAGTATGAAAGACCGGACTGAGTCACAGCAATATTAATGGAAGTGTGGATGAATGAATGGATAAAAAGAAAGGCACAGAAAAGGAGAGCGATATAGAGAGAAAATATACAAAGTGAAATGATGGTAGTTCTTTGACAATAGTTTGCTCACTTCCTGCCAACCGTGTCAGCGACTACAAAGACCAGAACAGCCAGGACTGATTAGGGCTTCTAGGAAAAGGTCACACCATCTAAATGATTGAAACCAAAATTGTCCTTAACAGTGTTGATTTCAGACAGTTCCTTGCCCAGCTGTGACTTTGTATATGCTCCTTTTTCTTTTGTTATACCACACAATGGCTAGTTAAGTCAGACGATTTGCAGTTATATAGGAAAGAAATGATTATGGAAAAAAAAGAGAATATCACAGAAAACAAACTCGTCAAAATAAACTTCTAGGTAATGTAAATGTACGACTGATAATCCAGACTGATCCTTTTATTGAATGGCAGGTATCCTAGGATGGACATTAGGAGCCAATATGACGAAGGCAACAATCAAACGACAACATGTCCCCTGTAGCATATACATTTTTTTTTCTTAAAATCTCTGATACCTGATACCTTGTGTTGTCTTTCAATACACTAATTGATCTGGATTTGGGGGAAAACTATAATTTACTTGTCCATTAGCAAGATAGAGAGACCTGATAATTACCCAGTGTGTGTAGATATATATACAGTATGTGGACAGGCAGAGCAAAAAGAGCAAAGGGAGGCCAGGGACATAACTCCAAGCTGGGCTAAAACTGAAACTGTCTGTCACCTGTGAGCAAATTGACTTGCAGCCGTACTCCAGGGAGCAGCAACAAGAGGCATTTTGTCTTTTTAGTTCTTGGCAGTGGAGTTAAGATCTGGGCTGAGGCCTGGAGAGGGTCACTGGACCTGGCAATTACTGCTGTACATAGGTAGACACACTGAGAGTGCAGTCATAATACAAAACACAGGAAGACACAGGTCAGACAAGTGAACACCTCTGTATGATGCGGACAGACATGCTCACATCACCATGCCATGGGAAGCCACTCAATGGGTCCACTGTGTCAGATATTATTTGTTGTAATGAGGCTAGTTGGCTCTCCTTGTATGAATGTTATGAATGTATTGGCTTATCAACATAATATACCTCAGTATAAAAAAGTTCAGGCTGTAATGTGTCACACGAACCTTGAATTGTAGATGACTTTGAAAATTATTCATATGTTGTTACCAACAGTGATGGACTGAGCAATCTGTTTCCAGTTTGACACTTTAATTCCATATAACAGCCGCAACCCTTAAAAAGGTAAGCTATTTTCTCACCTAAGCAATTTCTGGCTCTATATCTTAAAATGAATCAAATTTCCAACAAATCTATACTTGAGTACAATATTCTGCTGAGGCCATTACTGATGGATATAACCAGGGTGGTGTGGGGCATAAACCACTATGCATGGGTCTCATGGACACATGTGCAGTCATTGATAAAGCAACACAATTGCAATACACATTTGAACGAGCACCTGCTACCTGCTCTGCATGAAACATCTTCTCATCAAGGAATGAACCATTCAAGTGTTTCAGGTTACTCGTGTGTGTGTGTGTGTGTGTGTACAGTTTTTCAGTGAGTGAGCGTCCCTCCATGGATCTGTCAGAGGGAACTGGTGTATGTGTGCCCATGTGGATCATCTATTGTGTATCAGAGCACATTTTTCCGCTATGTATTTCCTGGCTCCTTCCCGCTGGTAATGCTGGATATTGACAGCTGGGGAGAGGGGGGCTGTGGGGTGTCTGATGAAACTGACCTTGGAGTTAATGAGCTTCCCATAGACAGCCAGTGGTCCTCCATGCCTGCTAATTGACACGGCCGGTCCACATGCCAAGCACTACTTCTCAGTGTCAGTCCTGAGAGGACATTCTAAGCTCTGCATCCTTCAGAGCTGAGGTGTTAGTCTGAATCTCATCTGTTCTCATCAGACAACCTCCACAGGGTTAGATTTGCTTTCTTTTTTTCATCTTAATCTGCCTCCCTACTTGAATGTTTTTTTTTTTTTACACTATCAAGTGGTTATGATAAACGAATGTGTTTTCTTGATTGTGCTCAACACCCCAGAGCAGAGGTTCTCAGCAGAGGTGCTGTTATTTCATTGGATTGTCTGGGAAATTTCGCTTAATTCAGTTGAATCCATCCACTGGCTTTCAGAAAGGTCTTTATTTTGGAGGGTGAGGATTTCCCCTCACTGACTTGTGATCCCTGATTGGTCTGAAATGGAGGGCTCACTTCTTTTTTGCATAACTCATCACTAAATATCTACTGGATGATGGTGCTGGGTGCTGACACTCAACTTTCAGAAGAATGACCTTAACAGTCTGAACAGATTCAACGTGTGTGCGCGTCTGTGCATGTGTGTGAGAAAGGCCTGGGACAATAATTCTCATTTTATGGACAGAACAAGTCAAGTGTGCAAAGTTCAACAGAAACATCACAGAAAATGAACAGAGGCAGTGACATTTTAATTGACCCCTCCCTCACTCGCTGCCTGTCTACCCCAAAAATAGAACTGTTGACAGAGGAATTTAATTTATTTTTTGCGTGTTTTTTTTTTTTTTTTCACTCCTTTTCCCCCTATGTTTATACCTTGAGCCAACCATTGTAGCAGAGAAGACAAATGGATTTGTGTTTGTGTTTGAAGGAAGGTCAAATAGTGTAAGTACAGTGGGGAGCTGCAGCAGGAATAAACTGGAATCAAGAATGCATTATCCATGTAAAAAAACATAATTTTCCTTTTAATTCATATAATTTATTAGGCTTTTACTCTATGTTTTATCCTTTATATATAGTGTATATGCAAAAAATTTTTTTACATCTGTTCATATGTTGTTGGTGGTCCGTGTGCTGCCAAAAGCATAGATTCTCCAGAACCCTAAACGTGTCTTGTGGTACCTGGTACCAAAAGAGCGGCAGAAAATCCTTCAAGTCCTGTAAGTTGTGACAAGGAGCCACTGTGGATCAGATTTGTTGGTGCAGAAGATCCAGCAGCTGCTCAATTGGATTGAGGACTGAGCACTGAGGAGGCCAGGTCAACACTTTGAACAGTGCATCAGGTCCCTTAAAGCCTTCCCAGCCTGTGTGGAGCTTTACAGAGTGTGTTATCTTGCTGAAAGAGCCCAATGCCTTCAGGGAGTTTCATTGCTATAAAGGGGAAATTAAATGGATTATATTGAATACGTTTCCGATACATGTTGAGATGAGTCGCTAATATACATAACATCTCATTACTTCCAGCACCCTGTTGGAGTAAACACAATCATAAAAGATTACTATTATTAAGAGGACACTGCTGAAGTTACTTTCTTGGGAAAACACACTATCAAGTAATACCTATTTCACCAACCCAAGCATGTTTCATTATCCCCGAGGTGTATAATCATTGGGTCAGTTTTTGCTGCATATGGTTGGGAATACTCGAAAGATGGACAGGTATCTGACCGCATACTAACCTGGCAATCTGTGTAAAGTGTGTTCACAGTTGTATTGAAGATATTCACCAGGTTAGAGGTCTTACCAAAATGTGTAGAGTCATTGTTAGAGTTCCCATAGAACAATAAATATTTCTTACAAAATAGGTACATACATTTTTATAGATTAAACATGCACAGACATAAACAGACAGACACTGTCTCAACATGACTGAATCTTATTAATTGGAACAATTACTCTTCAAGTATTATGTTCGCAAGAAAACCAGCTGATGAGTCTCATAAGATCAATATTCTCCTAGTACCTAAGCACTGTGCAATGGACTAAACGCTCTCATTTGTAACCTCTCTGCAATGCCCCTAACGTCCTCCTAGGCAGATCACACTATTGATCCACTGAATAACAGGCCAGGGAGGCACAGTAATTCTGTTTGAGCCACATGAGGGATCTTCAATTTTCCTCTAAATGGGAAAGGTCCTTGAGATCAAGGGAGTATGGGACATGGGCTACACACACATTGGAGGAGCGAAACCATGCCATCGGCAAGGCCTGAGGAGGCCTGGATCTGCTATCTATTGTGAACCCTTGTCTGCCTTGGGGCTGTGCCTGGTGCTAATGAACTGGGGATTTTGTTTGAAGGCCGGCTAGTTGTCCCCACAGTACTAAGTAGATACTGTTCTGTATGAAACTCCAAATCGTTTATAGTTCAACTAGTTAGCATAGCACTTGCTATAATTCTACATGTATTCTTTTTTATGGGGTTCATTGTTGGGGCCCATCTTTTTTTCTTTTTCTCTTCTCTATCACCCTCTTTCCATTTCTTTTTCTCTCTGTCTCCCTTTGAGGTTGTATTTATATAGGGGGAGCAATGGAGGCAGAGTGATTGAAAAGCTGTCCTGTAGATCAGGGTGGTTTGTGAGGCCTGTCCATGCTGTAATCCATCCCTCAGACCACACAGACAGAATATCAAACAGGCCACCCCGAGAGGCGAAACAGAGAGAGGAATAGAGTGATGGAGAAAGATGAAGGGGTGAGAGAGATAGAATGAAAGACAGAGAGGAGTGCTGAAGTGGTGCGGGGAGGCAGAGGACAATGGAGATAGAGACATGATGGAGAGATTAATAAAGAGAACCTGATATTGGAAAAAAATAATTGAGTAGAAGTTAGCAGAGAGAAAAGAAAGGAAGAAAAAATGGGTGGATAATGAGAGAGGTGAAGATTGTAAAAGGGGGTTGGCCATGACAGATGAACGAGAGGGATAAAGAGGCAATTCCTGCGGTCTCACTCCACGACTTCTCTTCATTTGACTCTGATTAGCTTGGATAATGTATTTCTGCTGTTATGTCACTAATAAAATCAAGAGCCTGGTGGCAGAGGGGGTTCTGGGTAATGAGGTGCTGGTCTTCTGTCTAAAAGGAATCCGATCTGACACGTTCACCTAAGGACAGGGACAGGCTGCGAATTGACGATGTTGATGACCCACACAGTGACGGTAGCTGCTCTATATCTTGTCACTCCCACATCAAGTCCTTCCAGGTCAAAGTGCAGGAAAGGTGACACCTGTCTTCTTTTTTCCTCCTCCCAACAGCAATATTTATTGAGCTCAGCATGGTATAGGATTTGGTTTGCCTGGGGAAGGAACAACCGTGGATGTCATGTCATTGAATCATCTTCATCACCCTCCCTCTGTCGCTGTCTTTCCCACCTAGGTTGGTTCACCCGCCAGTGGGTCCAGATAAAACAATCACAACGTTGTCTACGAAGTCAGACTCACGCCAGCTGTTAAGGGACCAGGATGTGGACACGCACTGACCTTTCGTCAATATACAGACCCCTTACCAGCTTTACAAATCCAAGCCGGTAACGCAGCTGTAACTGCACTAACCGAGCCAAAGATGACCCGGCTAATCTTAAACCGATATCTCACACCTCAGTAACTCCTTAACCATGCAGTCCCTGCAGACATAACTTCAGGAGGCCACTGCGACAATGGTTTCCTTTCTTGGATGGAGTCAGCAGGATGCGGCGCTCATTTCCCCTCTGTGGGGTCTTCTGCTCCTTCGGCACAGTAGAACCACTAGCACTGCTAGGTCAGTGTGAGGTTGACCATACTGGTGACAGGTTTATAAATGGCTTTCTTATGTGATGTATGTTCGCTGAACTCCGGGGCGCAGTGTTGTTTGAGCATTGTTCTTCTTAGTTGATTCTGTCTGGACTTTATTTATTTATTTATTTTTGGGTGTGTGTGTGGGGGGGGGGGGGTTCTTTCTCTTCTTTAGTTCACAGAGTCTCAGTCACCTTAGACAGGGCTGACCTATCGCTCAGCACATCGAGTGTAATAACGCCCTCCATTTGAATTGAACTCAAACACTTTCTTGCGTTTTTCTCTGTCAGGAGCGTCATTTTCAGGTGATGTTATTTTAATTTGCTTGCACTTTCAAAATATCTCATGGCCCCGAAGGCCTTCGAGAGAGGATCCAAATGTCGCCACACCGCATAAAGAGAAGGTATGCCATTTTGAAAGCAGGAGCCATTTTAAAACGAGCATGATAACGCCATGTGAAAATCCATTAAGTGTACTTTGTTCATGCGTACAACACTCATATACAGGCAAGGGTGAATGCCTTTGCAGGCAAACACACACATCCATGTTTTGCTGCCGTCTTTGGAGAGCACTACTCCAAGGCCAATAGTTCCTGCCTTCTGCCATTTACCCAGGTGCTAAAAGTGTTTTGATGACAACATCAATTATACTTTTTACTCTCTGAATGGATAGCTGAGGGAAAGTGTTTCTGTTCCACAAAGCAGATAAACCCTCCAGCATGTTCTTACCACACACCAATGTACTCTTCCAATAATTTTTTTTCTTTCTCTCGCCCACTCAGGAAGCGCCATATGTGCTAGTTTCTGACAAACGGCTGCACAGAATGTTCCTCTGCGATGGCAACATTTCCTGTACGGACAACGTATTCACTGCTCGCTAGTTGTACCTTCACTGGCTATGGGTTATTGTGGATCGATGGCTCCACTTGCTGACTTGGAAAGCTCTCTCCCTCCCCAGCTCTGCGATGAGCCACCTGGGTGGAATCCGATGATGGCCGATACGTGATATTTTAGAGCAGCATCATGACATGACAGCGTCTAGACCTAACAGATGTCTTCCATTCCTGATCAATACAATCCTCCAGGCATCCAGTCGTGTCCATGGACAATATTTCACAATAATGTACACATCATTCCTCTAAGAGGGGAAAGGGGGGGGGGGCATCCATCCTCAAACATTCATCATCGGAAAAAAGCTTTGATAAAAGATAATGAATATCCACGAAGACCTTAACTGCTCCATTTTCTCCATCAGTGGCTCCCATGGGGGCTTCTTGTACTTTACTTCCTGATGAAGGGATGAACGCACAGTACCGGATATTACACCTTCTGAGATGAGAGACTCTAATGACGATGGAAAGGAAACTCAGATATATAAGCAAATAAAAACCTAACCACAACCAGCACCCGGCACCATCAATCAATACACAACCGAGGGAAGCAATCTATGGGCTTGTCTATAGTCTTCTCTGTTGTGGTTTGACCTATCACTGCTCTCCAACTCTGACCTGGCTTCACTTATTGTTCAGTTACAGTGATGGATTAGGTTCAGTCTGCAGTTTAGTTTGGTCCGTAGTTTGGGTTATAGGTAATCCACTGAGACTGAAACCTAATGAATCATTTATTTGTTGCACTATACCAGCTGAAAGATAGAAAGTAGGGGTGTTGACACAGAAAAAGGGATTTTTGTCAGAGAGAAAAATATGATTGGAGAGAATGGCCAGCTGATGTCACTAAGTTGCTATGTTTTCTGCTAATGAGAACCACGTTAACGATAGGAATAACTTTACTGTAAAGTACAAATCTTGGTGTGTGCTTTTGCGATACAAGATGGGATAGATTTGGTTGCAGACGGCAAAGTATCTAGATCAAACATTTTTAAATAAGAATTGTGTTTTGTGTTAGTTATCTCTAAACAACTAAAGGATCTAGTTTGATCTGGTCCTGGTGAGGGCATGATTCCAATCCAAACCACCATTCTTCCAAGCTGGGCTGAAAACCTCCAGTGGCCCACGGTTTCCATTCCAGTCTTTGAGTGAACCTTTTCAAGAGCCTCTTGCTGTTAAGAATTACCTTGGGTTACACAATCCACTTGATAATACACCTTGGCTTTGACTGAAAGTGAAAATGCTTTAAATAATAAACATGTACATGTATGTGACATTCTCACTGTGAAAGCAGGGATCCCGTGGAGGCCACATGATTTCAATGTCTTGTCTTTGGCAAAAAGACATATGTAAGACATTCAAGTAAATAATGAAAGAGCATGTGTAAAGTGGTACAGCTTGTCATTGCCAATAGTAGTAGTAGTAGTAGTAGCAGTTTTCAGTAATGCAAACCCTAGACTGAGCATTGTGTCTAGTGTATAACTACCTCATCTACAGGGGGTAGACAGTGATTCCACATATGTGCCTGTCTGTTGTAGAAGTGCTGTTTGAGTTTGACAGGCTGGACTTTGTTGAGCTGGTACGTATACAGTGTTAGGTTGCCAAAGTCTGAATACAAATTAAACTTGCATTCAAAAACTCAATCATCAGCTATTACCTTCAATGTCTGTTTTCTAAGACAAAATAACAGTGATTTCGTCACTGGCACATTATCAACATGGGGAACTTCATTTCATTAATCATTCGCCTGAGGGTCCTAAAATAATTATTCTCTTGGAATGTGTGTGTGGTTGTTGTCTGTGTGTGGTTGTTGTCAGTGTGGACCCCTTTCCAACAAGTGTATAACACGAACAAATCAATTACATAATAATAATTATTATGTTCCTTCTTCTTGTAGTGTCTAGGCACCTTTGTATTTGGAAATGTGTGCATTCAATTAATGCCAGTATTCCCACACCAATGTTAGCAGATTGTGTGGGGTGACTCTTTTTAATTAGTTACCCCTCGAGCACAGGGACACCATGTTTCAATTAGATCCTAAATGAAATTCAATAATCATAAAACACTGTTACTACTGTGATGCAGCTCCTCATTCAAATCAATTACAATCAGGGCAGCATGCAGCCAATGGATCTTTAATCATGGACTCAGGCAGGAACCCCAGAGCCGGACCCACTTCTGCTCCGTGCACCTCCCTCCCAGGAGGGCCAAAGGGACACAGGGCCTGATAGGGAACAACTCTTGTGGGAACACAGAGTTTAAGGTGATTGGTCGGACTGGAACCAAAAGGGGTCTTCCAGTGACTTCGGCACCTGGAGGAATGGCAGAGTCGCTGCGGTCTACAGACTGCCTGACTGACACGTCCACCGACTGCACAGTCATCTGTGTATCTCACCCATGACACCAACGCACACCCACATCCAGCACACACAGGTGCACATGCAGGCACAGACACGCTTACCCATGTGTGTGTATGGACGGCCTGTCCGTGTCTACATCCGCTGCGTGCCTCCACCAGGAGTGTGTGCCACTGTGTATCATCACCACCAGAGCTGTGGTCGGTGACACAGAGTTTTTAACAGGATGTGAGGAGGGGGTGGAGAGGAGGAGGAGCGAGGGAGGGAGGGGCGGGGGGGGGGGTTCCAGGCAGCCATGCCCTCATAGATGGAATCATTCAGAGGGAACAGTGAACCAGAGCACAGGAGCCGATGCTGCCCGACTGCAGCCCAAAATTGGCAAGTGACCCTCGAGATGGGTCAGTCCCAATTCACAGATGGCAAATTGTGTGGAAGGCATTGATTAATGGGGAAGACACAACTCATTATGGCCTGCGGTGCCATCCCCCTGCCCCCTCACCCCTCTCTGCCCCAGCCCCCCCTCCTAGCCACTCACACAGACACACTCATCGGTGCAATCAGGCTACCGGCTAAAATAACAATTCAACAATTGATCCCCCCCGCACAATTAATGGCTTCTCCGTGGTGTAATTTGAGATGAGGCTTGGGCGGTAATGTGATAGACTGAGGTGGACAGATGCAGGCAGTCAGGGAGAAGTCGCGCTCCCTCAGACAGCACACGCAGGAACTGTGATAACGCCGACCTCTAATTCGTCCCCGTATAGTGTCTACTTGGCCTGGACGAGCCTCTTTTGCAAACCGTTGTTGATGGAGTTGTTGTGTTGGAGTGGTAGCGGAAAGACAGGAAATGACACGACCTCCCCGGGTTGTCAGATATACGTCATCCTCCACTGATGCAATTTCTACTGTGAGATGTTTCTGTTTGTGAAGAAGAGACAACCATACATGCCATGTCCAGTGATGTGGCTGTTGACTTTCAGTGTGAAAAGAAGCTACTATAAATCGAAAAGTAATATTAGTCAAGTGAGTGAGAAAAAGAGTCACTTCGTGGCTGAACAACGCACAGATGTATTGTATCAAAGGGCCATTCAGAAAGGTCCGGAAGAGAAGGAGAGATGTGAGTGTTTTTTTTAAAGCCGGGTAAAGACTTTGTGATGAAGGATGTGATGAATCAGATAGTCAAGGATGGATTATATTCCAGACAAATAAAACATTAAATCATATCCCGATCATTACAGTCTTAGCCGTCAGTCCTCCACAGTCTAGCGGGCCCCAGGGAGAAGACTTTTTTTGGATGCACACAGACATTTGTCTTTAGGAGTGGCAATTTAAAAAGACATCCGATGAATGGTGAAAACATTGCGGAGGAGACAATATTGGCTAAATATCAATTCCTGTCCGGCACTCCCACACATTCAGGTGACGGATGACATATGGCACGGGTTTTGTCACCTGTGACTAGCCTTCCGTGTCACAGCAGAGGGACAGGGACAGAAGAGGACATGTTCAAAGGTAAAAATGACAGAGGGTGACAAACTGCGGCTCCATCCATCATCTCTGGTCACTCCGTGGGTAGCGGGGCCTCTTGAGGTGTTCTTTTTCAGGAACCAATATCAGAGAGAACACCCTGGCACTGAAGGAGAAAGTTGGTGACTGTAAAGCGCAAGTAAACCCTTTTGGATTTTATCTTTTGCTGTGGAATTTGAAAAAAAAATTATAATAACAACTTTCCAGATGTCAAAGTACTGGCAATAATTTATAATGTACACACATACACACAAAAGCTTCACCATTTTGTAGACGTTGACCATTTCTGGTGATGGATAGTGGTGTTCCAATAGAGCAATCAAAGAGACCTCAGACCTCCCTGCTATACATTCCCTCACCCCCTAATGAGCCAGCCAACAGGGGGATGTGATGGAGGAGGCCCATTTCTATGCTGCAAACACAACAAACACAACCAGGAACATGGCCACCCGCCAGCATAATCGTATGGACCAATTCAAAACCTGGACTCAATATCTAAAACAATTTCAGCCTTAGAAATGTAGAGTTAAATGTCATAAAGACCAGTTTTGTATTTTCATAATAATAATAAGGTTGATAGTAGCACTTCAATGATGGCTCTCCGGAATTCTTCCATCCCAATTTTGCACTAAAAGGTCCAGTGAATTTCTATAATCACTGGAGCAAAGAGAGATGAGAGCAGAGTGCTGCTTCTGCA
This sequence comes from Neosalanx taihuensis, assembly GCA_030340665.1. Taxonomy (NCBI): domain Eukaryota; kingdom Metazoa; phylum Chordata; class Actinopteri; order Osmeriformes; family Salangidae; genus Neosalanx; species Neosalanx taihuensis. The sequence goes on along the minus strand of CM059290.1, from coordinate 12,753,318 downwards.
CACACATCTGCACACACAGCCCCACTGCAGTAACTCCGTTAGACATCCTAATGTCCAGCGTGCCTGCCAGCCCTTAACCTCATGCATGGCTGCCGATGTAAAGAGCCGGTGTCCTGCTGTCCTAGCCGGAGCCACAGGGAAGCAGGGGGGAGAGGGCTTCTCCACGCTCCCTCCTTTATTGGGTTATTTTATTGGTCTTCTCAGCAGCTGTGACAGCCCCAGTCATGATCGAGTTTGGCTTGTTTTCACTGCATCCTCCGCAAACTTTGACACCTGATTTCATTGAAGAAGATGGGATTTGAAAGGAGGGGGATATGGGTCGCCAAGCCCTGTTCACCTCCAGCTCTAATATACTGTACCTGAGTAGCTGGCAGGCTGAGCGGAAGGAGAATGTACTGCAACCTCCCTCTTTTCACCTCCTTTGCTCTTTTGTTATCTGCCCCCTCACCAGTTCTTTTTCTCTTCATCTCACGCTCTCTCTCTCTCTCTCTCTCTCTTTTCCCCCCGGGCCTCGATCGAGCCGGAAATGCATGGCTATGCCAATAACCTTTGATTTCCAAGCTTTGATTCCCATGAATATTCATATTGAGACGTGTGCGTTGTCAAGTCTTCAGCCCTGCCACTTATGCCATAGCCTGCCGTTATGTTTACGCTCAGACACGTTTTATATGCGCTAGCACAGGAGAATGTTGCGTAGAAATGAATGCATGCTAATTAGAATAAACAAACGGGCCCTCAACTCTCGCCTGCAGCTGCACCCAGCCATTCACGGAATTCTCTTTTGCTTGTAATTTGGTGATAAGCGTGGCCTTGGATTTATATTAATGTGTTATTATAGAATTTAACACACATTTAACCCAAGAGTGAACCTAAAGTATTTTCTAATGTGATTACAGGCTAATTGGCAAATTAGCAGCAGCCTTGTCCCAACAGGAGAGCAAGGGGCTGGTCATGTGGTAATGAGCCCTGGTTTTTCAGGCTGAGAAGAGGAGTCAGGCCTTCCTTGTGAAGTACATCCCACAGCCACCCCCCGTCGAGGAGGTACATTACTAAAGCAGGCTTTGCTTTGTTATGTAGTAATCCACTTAAGACAGTTCAATACCGTGCACCTTTCTTCTGTGGTGGCCTTCTGCGGAAGCCAGACTCTCTCTCTCTCTCTCTCCCTCCCTCTATCCGTCCTTCCTTTTTCTTCCTTTCACCCTCATCCTATTGTAATACGTAGCCCTGCTCAATGAACGTGGATGTTCTTTAACACTCTCTCTTTCCCTGTCTGTCTCTCGACATCGCCCTCTGACTCTCTCATCCTGCTCCCTGAAAAAACACTTGGCCACGCTCCATGGACATGGAGCAAGGTGTAAATAGCGATCTTCTGAGGTCTACGTTTCTGCTAAGGAAACATGATGGTGGCCCAAAACTAACGGGTCTGCATTTTACTTGGTTGAACAAGAAAATTACAAGAAAAGCAAAAGAGATTGCAGTTATGACAGTATTGTTGATGAATGGAGAAAAGTAGGGGAACAAATGGTGTAGACACCTTACACCTACGATGCCGCACACTCTTAACATATCGTACGTGTTTTATTAGTTGTTCATTTACATTCACAAGACTTTTCTTCCCCCCTGACAGTTCCTGGTAATGCTGAGTCATCTGCATTAGTGTTTGGCTCTTGTATAATTGGCAGTGCACATTCTCAGCAAGCTGCAATAGATGAGTTGTCGAAGAGATTTTTGTCAATAGACATAACAGTAGGCTGAAGGAATACAGCTTGCTTGGCTTTCTTACTTACTATGGTATGGCTTCTTCACATGCTCATGATGTTCTGCGTCAACAGAGATAACAGGTGCAAGCTTCTGCCATTTTGTATAATTCAAATGTCATCTGACGATATCTAATGATGGGATGCTGAATCACTTCCATAAAATTATTTTTCCCTCATAAGATCCGTAATAATGCCGTTTAGAATATTTCAATTGTTCCTACAATGTCATATAATGTATGTCCATCTACTAGTCATAGAGGTAAACAACAGGGAGGTGATTAGAAGCAGGCTGCAGGACGGTCGACCTTGGCTCCCATGGTAAGGATCCCACACTGTAACGTCAGTTCATCTCCTAGTGTGCTCCGTGTCAAATCTATTTAATTCTCACGTTTCATCCATCGCAGGCCGAGTCTGAGGGGAAATACAGCCTGTATTGTTCATACAGTTCTTTAGAATACCTCTTAAAAATGACTGAAACATCCATGATTCCCTGAATATAATAACTATCACCTTTGAAACCTTAAAGCAGCTTATCCATGTAATTCCTCCCAACCATACCAGAAAAGAAGGGATTAGAAAAATTGCTCAAACCATTCAAACCTCCTTAGTTTGTACATGTTTTCATAACAAACTGCAGACATACATATGTTGTCTCACCTAAATACAAGAACTGTTCCATATTGATAATTTGTTACAGCCAAGTTTCAACTCTATCAAGGTGTCACGTCACAATGAAACTTCCTGCACCCTGATGTTGGTTTGGCAAAACATTCTTCCTCTCACACAGACAGAAATATTGGCAATAATGCAAATCAATTACTTTCTTGCTGCATAATTATAAATATTCACGAACAGTAAATAATTGATTGATGTCTGTTAACTATGCTCTTCAATGAAATCAAAACAAATATTAATCACATGCTGAAACATCAGCAATATTCATTAGCTTCATAATAAAAGATAAGTAGGGAGCCCAAACCTTGCAAGGAACAAGTCTCCATTAATATGGCAATTTACATTTTAAATGATGAGGAGGGAAATGCAATTTCATCAATTTAAGCCTCACATAAACATCAGCTAGTTGCTGCCTGGAGCAGGGAGATGAGTAAGACATAAACTTCCATGTTAACTTTGTCCTTGTAAGTGTAAAAAAGGACTTCATTCAATCTCAGGGCATTTAAAACCCATCTCAGCGTTCTTTTTCCTAGTAATGGACCTCTTCATCGGCCTTTTTGTTGTGAGGAAGGGCAAATGTCTTCGGCAGACACAAAGAAACGGAGACAGGGAGAACGAGAGAGAAGGGGAGAGAGGGAGAAAAGGAGACAAAGAGAGGGGACGGAGAAAGAGAGGAAGAAAGAAATGCACAGAGGGGACAGAGAGATTGAGAAATTGAAATACAGAAAGAGGGAGAAAGTCAGACATTGCACTATACTGTACTTTAGAGAGTGAGATTATTATAACTATTACCTTCACTACCTCACCACCGTGCAGTATTACTGTTTATTACTCTTTTATTGTATCTTTATCTGTATTATATTTTTTTTGCTTTTATTACTTACCTCACTCACGTGCAATACTCATGTTATATTCATATTCTGTAGTAAGTGCAATATTTCTACTTAACTTGCTTACTTTTTGCAATACTGTAATGCTGCAAATCTCCATTTCAATAACTGTCTATATGTCTATATGCCTACCTAACTTATTTTTTTAATCATACTCTTTGCAAAATACTGTAATTCTGTAACTCCTCAAGCGCAATAACTGCCTACATGTCGACTTAACTTACTTATTTTGTATACTGGACTACTTAACCAGACTACTTAAATTACTTATTTTCTTATTTTTTTTATATCTGACCTTATCGTGACGCCTATTGATATTGCCATTGTTATTGCTATTGTTATTGTCATTATGTATATTACCCTGCAACTCTGTGTGCTGTACTTTACCCTGCTGCTGTTGTGAACTGCAATTTCCACCCCCTGGAGGACAAATAAAGGTTCATCTAATCTAATCTAAGTTAGATTATACTTATGCAAACTGGTCCAACCAGGTTAAGGTTATGGAATTTTTATTGAAATATGTTGATTGAAACATTCTAAGACAACCTCCAGCCATATATCCTATTGCTTCTTAGCTAAATCATCACTGCTGGCTACTGTTTGTGTTAATACTTAATCATCGTTTAGCTTAAATGGCCACTGTTATTTGACTGTATTCTGTGGAAATTATCACTCCATGCGGGCCACAATCAAACACAAGGTTAATGAGGGTTTGATGGAAGCATATGCTAGACACACGGTTGTGTTACTGCTCCACCATAACTGGGACGAGTTGATGGCAAAGACCCAAAGACAAACAAAAATAAAGCCTGACAGCAAAAAATGGCAGGTGAATATCAATGCAGTGAAGCACACTATGCCAACATCCTCCTATTCAAATGCTAAAGTGGAAAACCAATTCAAATTAGATTGAAACGATTACATCCCCATTGGGGACCCTTTCGTAACCTTTTTTTGCTGAGGTCAATTGCCAGAAGGCTGTACCTTCATTCGAATCGCTTTGCAAATCAAGTAATCTCCAAGTCTGACCCGGGTCCTGATCCAGGAAGACTCTCAAGATCATCCCCGATAGCATTAGCATTTAGCACAGCACAGGTGACAGACGAAGGTAAACCAAACATGCTAGGGCGGAGCCTCAGTCTGGGGTGATTACACCCCATTGTGGCGATGTTTGCTTCACTGCAACCCACGCAAGTCCAGACACGCCCAGTGAGCAGATGTTGAGCTCAGCCGAGCAGAAAGCTGTGCAATGATACTGGAAAGCGTCAAGCCAATAATTATGATATGCGCAGGTGTTGTTTCTAACAATAGTTCCAAGGAGGGAGGGAAGGTAAAAATACATATGTTAAGAAGCCAGAACGAATAATGTACTTGTATGATTGTGCTGCCCAGGCAGCTACCAAAACCTGGTTTTACCTCAATGCTTTATGACAAATAGCAGCTCTCTCTAATAACTTTGATTGACTTGAGCAGATACTAGTCTCTGCGCGCACAGAATACATAACCCATTTGAAATGCTGAGAGGACAAAAGAAAAGCACTGCAAAGGACAAAGAAAATCCTGATTTAGTCGTCTTGACAGAGGGTTCTGGGAATACAGCTGTGGGGCTATTCTCCTCTCTGCAGCTGGGTATTGATCCGTTCGGCCTTTTTGGAATAATCCTCTGTGATTTGATATGCGGTCGCTCGGATTCCCCACCAATCTGTTCTCTCTACGCCTTCCGCCTCTCTCTGGTCCTGAAGGGACTTCTACCAATGGCTACACAGACCGCTGACATGACCCAGCCATAACAACATCTTTGTTGTAAATCTCTGATGGCCTGAGCGTTTCCTGTACAGTGCTGTTGTTGTTGACAACCCTCCCCCACCCTCCCCTCCCTCGCCTTTGACAACAGCAACAACAAAGCACTACACCGACTGTATATTTGTGGATGTCAAAAAATATGGGAAGGAAACTGATGCATGGAGAGTCGTCCCTGAAGGAGCATTTTCCTGGCTTTGTTTTAAAGCAATGTCAATAGCAATTACTGGAGAGGGCTTATCTTGAGCCACTGCTTCAGTGCCCTTCACTAAGGCCTTCGCTACCCACTTCTCTCTGCCAATTAAGACAAGCAAACACCAGCATCAATTATTTAACGGACACATTATACGCAATATTTCTCCTTTACAGCGCTCTCTCACAAAAACCTTAACGCACAATGGAAACTAAAGATCAGCTAGACCCAACTACAGATCTCATGAACCACGGTCAATCTTCTAAGATGACTTCAGAAGCAAAGCTCATCTTGATCTGATGACATTTCCGATCAAGTTGGGGGGGGGGGGGGGGGGGGGGGTTGGCGACAGGTTTGCTGGAAAAAGCCACTATCTTCTTTTTCACATTTTCTATCATCACATCCACCCCATCCCCCCGGTTCCTACGCCGATGGATGTCAGCATTGTGAGAGGGTGCTGGTGGAAGAAAAACAAAGGAGAATGGCCATCATGGATACACTACAACCCCTCCTGGTTGTATATCTTGTATATCTGTTTTTGAGAAACAAACTGCAATATTTGTCATACCCTAAAAGAATAGAAGCAAGTTTTTGTGAGAATCTATTTCATCCGTTTCATTTTGTCTGTATTATGTTTTGCTTATGCTAATTCTGATTTGCATGATACTGCATCTTCTTTTAGTACTTTTGGGCCAAGGACGGATAACAAAAGCATAACATTTATATTTTACATGTATTCATTTAGCAGATGCTTTTATCCAAAGCAACTTACAGTAAGTACAGGGACATTCTCCTTGAGGCAAGTAGGGTGAAGTGCCTTGCCCAAGGACACAACGTCATATAGCCACAGCTGGGGCTCGATCTCACAACCTGATCATGAGGCCAGTGCCTTAACCCGTTGAGCCATCTGACACCTTGATACATCTGACACATAACAGTTTAGAATATACATCTGAGCACACTTTTTTCAAAGTAAAACAGAAAAAATGTTTCATGGCTCGGCTGTGAAGAATAAAAGTCAGCCTGTCAGCACATTTTGGAATATTAGCCTGTGTAAAAGTACAATTACAGAAATGCTATTTGACTGCCATCAGCCCCTTTGGGGCCTGCATTAATCCCTGAGATCAATGTTTTCAACCCCGCACATGCTGATCACAGCAATCCATCTATCAGCCAGACTACATCAGTCTCCAGGGAGGAAAGTTATCGATAATTACTTTTCCACCAACATAACAAAGACATTTCAAATAGAAATGCCTGCAGTTTTTGCCAGGTGAACCCAGTGTTAATGACTGCGCCATTACATAGAATGTGTTGTTGCAATGAACATGTGTATCACTATGTAATTTAAACTGACGTTAAGTTGCTTTTCATTACCATATGTGAAACTTAGGTAATGTGGTCCATAATCTAAACAAGTTGACCAACATGTATAAATGGGAGGTCGGTATAATGGTCAAAACAGACACATTGTTAAATGTATTTCTACTTACCTCAGACAGACAATAAATAGTGAGCGGCAGAGTGTTTACGCACTGAATAAGTCTGAGTAAGCAAACAGTCCAGTTGAGCACTGACACAAAACACTGGCATGAGCGAAAAACCACCACCAGAGCCGAGATGGCCGAAACACTGGGAATCATGGCAGATCGGCTTTCAGAGGAGCTTTGCGCATGTTCTAATAGCTTTCAAAAATGTATTTTCTTTCGACCTCCCCCCCCACCTCCCAAATTGTTTCCTCATTTTCAAAATGCAGGCTTTGTTTTGTGCCTCTGTTTGGGTCATTCACCCCAAAGTGCTCCTCTCCACACATCCATGCACCCCGACCCAGAGGGATCTGGGTACTTGTTAAGAGAAGGAGGCAATCATGGTTAACTGATGGCTGAGGATGAGACAAAGCATGAAGGGGCTCCATTTGGCAGTGATTGCCCTCAGACAAAATAACTCCCTTCATATCCGCTGCCATTGTGAAACTGATGAGCTATGACTGTAATCAGACCCAATGATTGGAGCAGAAAGGAGAGTGGAGGGAGAGGGCTTACTGCTTAGACCTACTGTTTGGATAGTCAGGGACAGCTGGGAGTATAAATGGAACGTGCCCACCCACATGGGTGGTCTCCTTACAGGTCCTGCACTGTTACAATAATATTCTTGACAAGTCATTGTGCTTCTGAAAGATTAGAAGTGCGAGGGAACAACAGCAAAAGACCCCAAAAAATTATAGACAGGAAGCAAATGAATTAAAAGCAGAAACAGTAGTGAAAGATCGCTGAAACGAAACAGCTAAGAATACGAGAAATAAAGTGGATTCATGGTTGAATGACAACGAATGATTATTGATGTCTCACACACAGTAAATGCCAGTCCGTGAGACAATATTAGGGGACAATTTTCCCAATGTGGCTTGATTTATTGGAATCATTACAGTGATTCAGGTGGTTACGCAAAAAAAAAAAATGGACACATTAATGTAATATTAGCATTGTCCTCGACAATATATACAGAAGTCTTACAGGGACAGTTTTCCTCATGGGTGCTTACTAGTGCTGTCAGGCGATTAAAAAAATTTAATCTAATTAATTACAGGATTTGTAATTAATTAATCGAATTAATCGCATTTTACTCTCACGTATGCTAAAGGTCCTCAAATAAAGAATTTGAATTCTAGGACATTACAGAATTGTAGTGCTTAACTAATCAATTGAATACACCAAGAAGAGAAGATTTGAAATCCACATTTTTATTATTGTGTGTGTGGTGTTTGTCCTTTCATTGTCGTAAAGCTGGTGAATTCTTTTCATCACCGTAGTCCTAGAAGGTAACTGGAAATGTGTGTCAGATGACGCTATCTGAAACGCCTCTTGTAGGCCCTGGTCTTCCACTATTGAAACTGGCCTGCAATCAGCAGCAATCCACTTTGCGACCGAGTTTGTTAGTTTGTCTGTGGTGGCTTTGCTCAGTCTTTTTCCACACTCTGTAAGCGTTCGTTGGGGAAGTGAGCTTACGGAGGCACTATCACCACTACCAGTGGAACTTGTCCCGACGTGTTTAGCGTTCAAATGATACGTTAGACTGGAGCAGCTTCGGTGATAGGAAAACTCTTTTTTACAAAAACTACAAATGACTGTGTTCTTGTTGATAGTTCCGTCTCCATTCCTTTTATAAATAAATTTGCCGTTCAACGGCCCTGGCAATGATTTGCTCGCCTCGCAGCCCCGAGTAGCGTCCATGTCAGCTGTCAGCATGCTTTGTTTGACTGGCAACGCAGGTGGGAAGTGACGTACCATTGCCAAGTAGTCTACAGGTCATTCATTGGGCCAAATTTAAAATGCTGCACGCATTGAATTGCCACTGAATTAATCGTGTTATTTTTTTTTAACGCGTTAATTTGCAGTGTAATTAATTAATCTAATTAACGCGTTAAACTGACAGCCCTAGTGCTTACTGTTTCAAACAAAAATACTTGGGAAACATTCCCAGTCCACCAAATGCAAAACAAGAACTTAACTAATAGTGTTTAGAAACAACGTCAGTGAAAAATTCTGCCACTGTACTGTGGTATATAAATAAATAAAAACTTCCTAAGACAGAGAGCGAGTGAGCAAACTGAGTAAGACCAGAGATGTTATAATTGGATGCAGCTGTGATGAATGATGAAGAGAATGTCTGTATTACCATAGCTGCAACATCGATATGACTAAGTACATTGCTCAAAAGGGATCAGCGAGTCACAGCTTTCTGTTGTTTTATAGGCATGTTCAGGGTTGATTTAAAGGCATATTCTGCGCCTTCAAGCAGCGCGCCTTCATTTCTGTGTACCAGTCTTCCATAACTCACACTGTGTCCATTGCCCCCACCACAGAGCTGAACAGTCCCTCTTCTGTCAAGTGCAGGTTGCTCATTTCATCCCAATTTCACTCACTTGATCCCAATAGCCTTATTGGATTTATGATAGAGGCCACTTGCACCTTCATGTAAGACATGGTCTACGGTCATTTATCTGAGGCACAAACTATACCTGTCTGTGGCCGAATCTCCACAGGCTTCTCACGTCTAAACGCCCATCGCTGAACCGCGGTGATGTTTTAGATGATTGCACTGCTGTAATTCTGGTACTAAACAATCAACATTAGAGGTTATTCCATTTGAAGTGGCGTTGCTATCCAGTGTATTATGTGGAGCAGGTGGATGGTGAGTGTGCCAGCGGATCTCTCCCTCTGTGGCCCAGTCCCTCCAGAGGGTACTGGCCTCTCCTCGTCCTCCTGTCCTTTCTAACAATGGGAAGGGTAATGGCCTCCCCAAGGCCCGCTCATTCAGCCTGAACACTCTGCCAACATCAGGCCAGTTCTGCCATAAAACAATTAGCTCCATTTATCAACCTCGCGTCCACTAGATGTGGGAGGGGAGAGAGGGAACGGCAAAGGGAGTGGATGAGCGGAGCTAAACACTGTAGGTAGGGAGGGGAGGAAGGCATGTAAGAGGGAAAGAGTCCGATCAAAAGGGTGCTTCTTGTTTTAAGACTGTATATCCTCACAGGGCTGCATTATTTTGTTTTTACAACCATCAGTCCAGTCCAGTATTGTGTTATATGGAGCTCATTTGGAAAATCCTATTAGTCTGAAAGACCCACTCTAATGTTGTAGTGAATAACAAAGAGTTATTTCAATGGTATATTAGGAGTCACAGTAAGTGTTTGGAGCCATAAAGTTGTTTCTTTCAACAAGCATGCCTGCAAATTATTTAGTTAGGACTTAATTATAATAATGAGTTCATCAAGCATGTGTCTTTCTCTGTGCTATAGATTAAATTACCACTGAGCCGATACCCATCTCAGCTACCAATTTACAAGTGAAACAACAAACCAACTCATTTGCCAGTGTAAATCTTCATTTCAGAAGGTCCTGTAATTTCTTACCAGGCCAGGAGTTGAAAACCTATAATATTTATCTTACACAGTTACAGTTATGTTTCTACACTTGACATAAAAGGTTTGCTAAATGATGTAATTGCATTCTCAAGATTCTTGATTCTCACTGCTGGCTTTAACAGTTAGGCAATTCAACACTCAACATTGTCTACAGTGGCAACATTCTGCCACGATGATTATTGGCTAACCTTGCAAATTTCCCATTCAAGACAATTCTACCTATTTACAATATATTCTTACACATTCCTGCTTTGACAAGTTTTGTTGGAGTTTGTAGAGTGTGATGACTCATATAGTATACCTTTGTCTTGATTCATTTTTCTGAAGAGTGACGTGGAAATATATTGTGGTTTGAGCCAAGACATGAAAACATCCTTTCATTGCATAGCTGAGGATAGTATGACCAAGTCACACACACACACACACACACACACACACACACACACACACACACACACACACACACACATACACACAGTTCACCTGACAAAACACAAGACGCAGTACACTTGCAAATGTAGTAGGCTTGATAAACTGTACAGAGAGTGTAAATAAAAATAAACATGTCACTGAAGATGAATCGCTACCCCCAGCCACCTCTCCATGGCTGCCCCCAGAGAGAAGCACGATGCAGCTGTTACAACCTGAAGGAGAAGAGTAGAATGCTTCTTTTATACCTCGCCATTGTTAAAGTATCTCATTTCACCTGTTGCACCTCCAAATAATTAATGGCACCAAGTCCTGCAGAAGGTTGCCTCGCCAAGGTTAGTTCAATGAGACAATTAACTTAATGAGACCCATGACCACTTTGAGGAGGTCTTCTTTCATTGTGTGTGAGACTCAGATGGACAGTGTTTTGATGGTGGGCCCTCATCAGGTAGAATGAAACCTTGAGCCTCCAGCAGGTATTATTAGACAGCAAAGTCCTCTCCAGACGCTTACATTATGTTAACATGTGGAAGATCATAATTATCCAACAGCAGAAATAGTAACTCATTAGGATGGGCGTGAGGGAGCACAAGGTCCACCGAATCACTTTTTTTTTGCCATGCTCCCATAATCCTCGGCCCATCAGCCGTGTCAGCAGGAAAGTAGATATATAGTCTTGAATCATGCCCTCTCCTCCTTAAAGTCTTTAATTAACTCTTGATCACTCTGTCCTCCCCTCCCTGTATTAGTATGCTTAATTTCCTGCCTTCATTTCTCCTTTCCTTTCAAATATATTATTAATCATGCCTCTCTCCTCTTGGCAGTGTTTCTAGGACCTGCCGTCCTCCTCCACTAGCTTTAAAAGGATGACGGCTGATTTCCATCCATCGGTTTGACCATTGGGGGAGGCTTAGCCCCATAATTCCTTGAGACATTACTCTCAGGTTCAAATGTCAACATTTAGATAAGAGCTGGCTTGAATGGGCTTCTGCGCTGACTTCCTGAACACTGTATCCTGCTACATCCTGCCTCACTGTCCTACAGCTTCCATCTCTCCACGAAAACGTAGATGTGCTGATTCCCTCAAATAGGGTTCCGGATACATTTGTGAGGGGGGGTATTAGAATATATCCTCGGTGAGCATGTCATATTTTTGGACCAGAAAGTGAACTGTGTCTGCGGTGAGAAGAAAAATACTAAATTGAGGTTATCCTTTTGAAAGGAGGTTATCCTTTTGAAAGGAGGTTATCCTTTTGAAAGCCGGCTACTTTTATAGTTACATCAACAAACACAGACAGCTTTAGGATCACAACACTGTGAAGATGAAGATCGTTGCCGTTCCCCTCAACATCACCCACGCCCCCCCACCCCCCCAATTTGAATCCGTAAGTGCAGAAGTTTATCTGTGCTCTCCGAGAATCGACGGAGTATAAAAAAGAAAACCTTCCAGCCATCGCGGTGACAAGCAGGGAATGGAAAACACTCCAAACGGTGACACACGGAGTTAGGCCCCTGCTTCTACAGGTCGTCTGATTGAGGCTTCCCGCCACGTGAGCACTTGAGTGAAATGGGCAGAGATGTTCTCCGTTGTGCGCGGAGCGGTGGAGAACAGGAGATGGGGTTCCTCCCCTTCTGGATGGGTGGGTGAAGACAGTGGGAGTGAGGACCCGGGGTGGAAACTCTGGGGTCAACGTGCCCGTCCAATTTCACAGCTCAGTTGCGATCGTCGCCACAGTGGCTGGTGGCTCCAGCGGCGCTCCAAATAGATCGTCACTTGAGTGGCATCCGTGGCCATGGATTGTGGCGGATATGTAGAAATGGAGAAAGTGGAGTTTTTTTCTGCTCTCGCATCCTTCCTGCGTTACATATATTCATCCGTCTCTCCAATGTGATTTGACTCAGACATGTCAGGTTCTGATGTGTTAGGGCTCTTTAGCTTACAGCAGTTCAAAAAAAAAATTGGAGAGAACGGGCAAATGCAGTATGACAATGAATGTTCTTTCTTGAATTGGGCCGCAAAAAAGAAAAGTGGAACTTGTGATGTCTCTCGATGTCTTTTCTTTTGTTTTTGTTTCCCTGTGATGGATTCACTGGAGTGTTTACCCTGTAAAAGAAACCATGGCCCTGGTCCAGGGCCCCAGCGTGGGGCCCTCACACCCTCACCCCTGCACAGTCAGCACAGCTGCCCTTCTCCAACCCCCTGGACGACAGCTCGCGGCCCTGGCGCCCGCCCCTTGTCTGGCCTGTGGATGACAGCGGAGGCTGGTGGAGGTCAGAGCAATAGATACAGGGCTCGCCGCCAGCCCCTCTCTCACCTCTGCTCACCTGCTCTTCTCTGTGTAGGGTCTACCCTGGCCGCTGCCGTGCCAACACACTGTCAGATAACAGAGGGTCAGTCTCTCCTTTGTTCTTGGTGGCGACCTGCCTCACACACCCAGCGGAGGCTGCGATGGGGCCGTCCCGTGTCGGGGCCACTTCTGCTGGTATTTTTTGCCCACCCTGCGGCTCTCCTGATGTCTGCACTGCAATCCTTCACGTTCCAGCCGCTTTGACACCTCCTTATATAAAGGCAATACATCAAGGGGAGGTATTTGTCCGATAAAGGTCCGGAAAGGAATACACAGGCAGTGAGAGAGTTGTGTACTATCGAGGCCACTGCAGGAAAAATGACATTGATTCTATGCACAAAAAGCATCTGTGCTAAGAATCCAATGATGTCTATATTGTTTGGTAATGTGACCTTGTGGGCCTTTTTTCCAGGGATATTCCCATGCACTGGGATGAACAGGACACAGCGCAGTACATCCTTGAGAATGGAGTGACTTTGTTTGTCTGACACTTGGTTAACATTTGATCTCAACAAGCTTGAGACTTCACGTCACCATATCAGTCATTTACAGAACAAAAGCAGCCACATTGTTATTTTAGACTTTTTTCCCCATCGTAATGGATATGAGATCCATTGGTCAAGTCAGCCAGGCCAGGAAGTATTAAAAAGGTAATTAGAAACAAAGTTCGTACAGAACTTAATTATGTCTCACACTCTCTGCATGTTTATAATGCTAGTAAGGGACCTTCCAGCATCTCAGTAACTATGGGCACATTTTACCTCATTTTTCTGGTATTTAACTCCCGCCAGACATAAAATGCTCCACCTTCAATGGCACCAAGGAATTTGAGAAATGAACTCCCACCCCGCCTTCAAAAAGTCAAGAAAAAAAAAAACGAAAAAAGAACGTATGACAATGATTGAGCTGGCTAAAATGGGCTTACACGGCACATTTGGTAATTTGCACACCTACCTGCACTTCAGAGCGGGACAATTACAGAGTGTCTCGGGGACGCCGGGGCGCTGGGCCTCCTGTGCCAGGCCATCTTGCTCTCCCCCTACATGGCTCAGGCATAGAGGTGCTAGCGTGAAATGGCTGTTAATTCCTTGTGCTATCTGTCCCGTGCAGAGACTGTTTTAAGCCTTCGTTTGACTTCCAGTCACTGAAAAAACAGTCATAGAGAGAGAGAGAGAGAGAGAGAGAGAGAGAAGGAGAGATAGAGAGAGAGAGAGAGAGAGAGAGAGAGAGAGAAGGAGAGAGAGAGAGAGAGAGAGAGAGAGAGAGAGAGAAGAGAGGAGAGAGAGAGAGAGAGAGAGAGAGAGGAAAGAGAAGGAGAGAGAGAGAGAGAGAGAGAGGAGAAGGAGAGAGAGAGAGAGACGAGAGAGAGAGAGAGAGAGAAGGAGAGAGAGAGAGAGAGAGAGAGAGAGAGAGAGGAAGGAGAGGAGAGAGAGAGAGAGAGAGAGAGAGAGAGGAGAGAGAGAAGGAGAGAGAGAGAGAGAGAGAGAGAGAGGGAAAGAAAAGGAGAGAGAGAGGGAAAGAGAAGGAGAGAGGAAAGAGAGAGACAGAGAGGGAAGGAGTGAGAGAGTAAAATGAAAACATCAAACGAGTCTGTGAAATGCAAAATTAGCGATGAACCTCGTATTTTTCCTCCCATCAATGAGACTTAATGAGTATTCCACCTTCTGGCGGTGACAGAGGGAAGACACAGAACACAGAGATAACCATTCAGGAATTGTCTGATGAAAAAACACAATGAATCCCAAGAATGAGTTTTCTGCTTCTGATGTGGAAAAGGCTTTTCTGATTAACAAGCCGGAGTTTGTTGATTTCGTCCTAAGCTTCAGCACACTGGTCTGATCTGGTCTCCCAGTTTGATTTACTCAAAGAAAAATAAACCGTATTAGAGCTGTAAATGTCGGATGGGAAACTCATTTGGTGCTTTTGGAGGCGACGCATTTAGCGGCACACGCTAATCAGCCTTTTGCAAATACAGTGGCGAGCGTTTCTCTGGAAAACTGCCACCGCGAGAGTGTAAGCAAAACAACACACCTCGTGTTTGTTTTTGTACTGCTCATTCCACAACATCAACCAGATCTGTGTGTCCGTCTGCCCCCCCCTCCCCTCCCCCTCCCCTCCCCCTGCTGCCCCTCCCATCTTCACTCTGCAGTCCCTTCTGTCTGCGGCACGTTTGCTTGCATGCTGAAAGCCTCTATTTTAACCTGTCAACAGTGACCCATCGGTCAGCCAGTGGATTCCCGGGGAGACCTAAGCGAAGGCCGGATTTGACAAGTTAGCTTCCAGCAGCAGCAGTATGGTACCCCCGCCGTGACATGATGGACAATGGCATATGTCTTAACACATTAGCCCCTCCCCCTGCTCCAAAAAGTGACCACTTCTCAGGAAGCGGTATTCATGGGCGTAAACAGCGATGACAGTGCCCAGAATACCAGATAAAGAGCACCCGAGGAGTCCATTATGGACTGACTGCTTGTGTTTTATCTCCACATTGCTTCAGAAGCGAGCTAGCACGGTTCCCGTGACAGACGGCGCAGCAGCTCATCTGCAAGTCCGATCAGGGGCAGTTCAAATACAGAAGGAGAGAGGGCGTTCATGTCTGTGGATCCAAGGCCGGCGGAAAAGGAAGCCCTGAGAGACTTGTTATCGTCGACATCCAAATAAATATCCATGATTGTTTCCCGTATTTTGTCCACAGACACATGCTTTCCTCCTTCCACAGGCTAAAGAGGATCCCCCAACCGGACACACGCGCGCGCGCCCGCCCCCTCACACGCTCACCCCCGCACCTACCCTCCAATTTTAGCGCGCGCCTGAATGATGAACACATAGAATGAACGGTTTGAACAATCATTCCTTGGACCATAGCGACTGGGGTATGCTAATATTATGCTAATCTTGTCATCACAATATACCCATCCAATTACAACCTGTCCGTCACAGCAATAAACTCTACTGAATGTCATAGGCAGAGGGAAGTTACGGCTGAAAAAGGAGAGGATCGAATGAGATAGGAGAGGAGGGCAAATGAAAGGAAAGGAAAAGAGAGGGGAGAGGAGACTCTGCTGAAATATCCCACACATGCAAGGCTCATTTTGTCCTTCTTTCATATCCCTGTGATCACCAGCCCGTCCTCCAGGTGAGGGTTGGTGGGGGGGGGGGGGGGGGGGGGTGGGAGGGGCTGGGTGGGGGGCTGGACCTGTGGCGTGTTCGGGGGGGAGCAGAGGATATAATTCAGATTAAAGGCGACGTAATGACACGTTTGCCGGCCTTTTGTGCGAGAAGCGGATGCAATTTAAAGGGCCGCCGTACAGGACAAGTTAATATTTCATTCGCAAAGGAATCGGAATGGAGATGGTGGGGGGAGGCTAAAAAATGCATATGTCTCATTTTGCAATCTGATTCGTCTCAGCAAAATCAGTGTGAGTCAATGTCATTCCATAATGAACTCTCCTTCGACATGCTTTCAGCCAGCCTGTCTCTTTGTCTCTCTTTCCTCCTGCTTATTTCTTTATTTCTTTCTCTTCCCGATCTCCTCCTTTCAATGAAATTTAAATCAGTTCCATTCAAGGAATATTTGTTGCCATGGTAAACAAGGGATTGCGTTGCCAAAGCATTAGTGAAAGAAAAGCCACGTTATCCCCAATTTCCTCTACCTTCCTTGTCTCCCTCTGCTCCTACTTCTCTTTCTCCCTCTCTTCCTCCCTCTCTTCCCTCCAGTGGCTGCCTCTGCGGTGGATTCCCCCTGCTCCTCCTCTCCCTGTGATGCCCCCTACTCCACCTCTGTGATGCCCCCTCCTCCACCTCCTGTGATGCCCCCTCCTCCACCTCCTGTGATGGCCCCCTCCTCCACCTCCTGTGATGGCCCCCTCCTCCACCTCCTGTGATGGCCCCCTCCTCCACCTCCTGTGATGCCCCCTCCTCCACCTCCTGTGATGCCCCCTCCTCCACCTCCTGTGATGCCCCCTCCTCCACCTCCTGTGATGGCCCCCTCCTCCACCTCCTGTGATGCCCCCTCTTCCACCTCCTGTGATGCCCCCTCCTCCACCTCCTGTGATGCCCCCTCCTCCACCTTCTGTGATGCCCCCTCCTCCACCTCCTGTGATGGCCCCCTCCTCCACCTCCTGTGATGGCCCCCTCCTCCACCTCCTGTGATGCCCCCTCTTCCACCTCCTGTGATGCCCCCTCCTCCACCTCCTGTGATGCCCCCTCCTCCACCTCCTGGCTGCACAGTCTGAGAGTTAAGGGTCCCTGTTGGGTGCTGACATGCTTCAATGGGGGTATTTGTTTATGTTGGCTTTTTTGCATGTTGAGCGTGTGCTTGTGTGTGTGTTTTGGTGTGTGTGTGTGTGTGTGCATGCGTGTGAGAAAGAGAAAAGGAGAGAGAGAGAGAGAGAGAGAGAGGATGTGCTTAGAGAAGATGTGGTTTACTGAGTCTCAAGCTCATTTGCTTGTATTTTACACCTCATTTGGGTCCAGGCGTGTTGCATGCCAGCCTCACATCCAACTGGCTCTGACCCACTTTCCCTACACCCTCTCGTTTCTCTCTCTCTCTCTCTCTCTCTCTCTCTCTCTCTCTCTTCTCCTCTCTCTCCTCTCTCTCTCTCTCTCTCGCTCTCCCGCTCGTTATATCCCTCTAACTCCAAATTCCTCTCCCTTGGTTTCTCTCTCACTCTCTCATCATCTCTCACAGTTGTTTATGATACGTTGTCCTCTGTGATTCAATTTAACGAGATCAAAAAGCGACCAAAGACAATGGGCCTAGACTTTGATGGAGAGATCCTCCCCTTTGACTCTTTCTCTCCTTCTGCTCCCCTTTCCTCACCTCCACTCCAAACCTCCCCAGAGAGTCCCAACCAGAGGAAACACAGCACCAGGAGACCTGGCCTCACTCAGAACATCCCCCTGCCCTTTCCAGGATAGGGGGCCCCTTGGCCCTTCCCTGTTCCCTGAAGGCTCTGCCCTTGCTTAGCACCACAGCCGAACTCGGGACACACGCCACATGGCAGTGACAGCACTTCGTAAAGGGTTGAGCTGAGCTGTCCCTCTGGGGTCGTTCGCTTCCTGTTAGCTAAAACATGTTTATGGCTTCAGAGATGCGGATAATGAAGGCAGCGTTTCGAGGGGCGCGGCGTGTACACCAACGCAGGCGGCCTGGTTTGTCTGGCTGGTTGGCATCAGACCTCTGGGTGCTTTGGAGATGTGGGACGACCCCTCTGACGAGAGCTTTGTGCATGCCATGCGAGGCAGTTTAAACTATCGGGACATGCTCATCATGCACAGTACAAGTTTAGAATAGAATACCACTGCAGGGTGTGGTTATCTAAATGAACTTCTTATGTCCTATACATAAGACTTTCCTTGACTTTCCTCAGTTCATGGGCAGTTACTTTGCGGCTTCTTTTTTCAACACGCTTCTTGCGACCCTGTTGACTATTTTGAACGAAGCGCTTGATTGTTCGATGGTCACGCTTCAAAAGCTTGGCAATTTCAAGAGTGCTCCATCCCTTTGCAATATATGCCACTATTTTTGACTTTTCTGAGCCCGTCAAATCCCTCTTCTGACCCATTTTGCCAAAGGAAAGGAAGTTGTCTAATAATTATGCACACCTGATATAGGGTGTTGATGTCATTAGACCACACCCCTTTTCATTAAAGCGATGCACATCACCTGGTATGCTTAATTGGTAGAAGGCTTTCAAGCAGCTTGGAGTAGGCCAATATGCATAGAGAGGGTAATGTGGTCAACATACTCATTAGCCTAATAATTCTGCACTCCCTGTATTGTGTATATGTTCAGTACAATTGTCTGAAATAAAACCCAGTGTTTTTTGCTTCCTGCCTAATTCTGCCTCTTATGTTATGTGACAACAGACTGAAACAAATTACCTGTAGTGCCAGAGGAAGCAAGATTACTGTAGCAGCCTATAGATTACTGTGTGTATTGGCCTCTCCCCCCTCCCCCCACACTCTGAGCTCCCCTGGGCCCCCCTTCTGCAGGTGGCCAGAGGCTGTTGTGAGGGAGGCTGGAGCCTCCGCCCAGGTGTTGGGGGGGGGGGGGGGGAAGCAGGTGGACGGGGAGGTACTGCCAGGGATCGTCACTGGGGCCGAGTCAGAGCTGATGCCGGGCCTCAATAGGAGGGGTGGTTGCACTCAATCATTCCAGCCGCACAAGGGCACCTTTAAGCCACGTGGCCATGAAACGCCCCAGTACATTCGGAGGTAGCCCTGCTAGCATGGCGGGATATTGAGATGCATAGATGCACGCTCACTCGCGGGCTCTTTTGTGCTTAAAAAAAAAACGCAAAATGAAAGTAAACACACATGCGTTCTTCCTTCCTGGCTCCTAACCCCAGCCTCAGCCCCATGGCCCCAGCCCCAGTTACAACACCATGCAGCCCCAGCTCCTTTTCCAGCCCCAGCCCTGGCCTCAGCCCCAGCCTCAGCCTTAGCCAAAGCACCACCCACAGTCACATAGCTGCTCGTGCCATCCATTATTCCTTAGCATTAAAGATTCATCCATGCGGCTCAACCTCAAAGGAATGACTCTGACCCCTGGAATAGCTCCTGAATTATGGAGACGGCCAATAAAGTTGTTTGCCTTTGATCTGATTCTCAGTCGCTTCCCTCCCAGGTGAATGAAGCAGCCACACAAACAGACAAGAAATAAAACACACAGACAAGCACGCGCACACGCATACGAACACTCATAGAGACGCGCACACCGGCACACACGTTCACACGTTCTTCTCCTCCTAGTCCTACAAAGCACATATTCTTTTGAGGATGATCATGAAACAATGAAGTGAAAACAGCATGTCCCTCTCCTGAATACTAAGCACCATTCTGGTTACCTCCCCTCAATAAATCTTACACCTTCCCCCGCTCCTCCACTTCTCCCGCCTCTCCCTCCTCCCTCTCTCTCTCTCTCTCTGCCTGCCTCTTCCCAGCCTCCTTCTCTTCTTCCTGCCTCCCCCCCAGCCTCTGGAAATCTTCACTGCTGCCTCCTTTTCCCCTCCAGCCTCTTCCTCCTCCCTCCCTTCTCTGCCTGCCTCTTCCCAGCTTCCAGCCTCTCTCTCCCTCCTGCCTCCTCCTCTCCCAACAACATAGTAGTAGAAAACAAATGTACTCACAAACACGTTCGTTCTATTTAATGGATGCAGAGTGGAGGCTACCGTTGTCTGTCATTTGTTTAGTATTAATAATTCACAGCCGCTGCATGGAATGTTACCCTGTACAATCTTACCTCAGGCTGAGAGACTGCCTGCTTTCTGTTCCCCGTCTCTGGCTCAGGCATGCCTGCTTACCACCGCTGTGGCTTTCGGAGCCAAGGTAAACTGCACTGTCACAGTGGAAGAGAAACTTGGAGCTATAGCAATGCAGGTCAGCAGCATCCACCCAGGCAGCTTTCTAAACAAAAAAAACAACAGAAATGAAAGTGGGGGAAGACAGGTTTGACAACCTGCTCAAGTGTTATGGAGGGGGAATAGGAGGCTGCTTGCTGGGGCAGAAAGATGTCTTTGATCCCCTGTTAGCGTATGTGTGTGTGTGTGTGTGTGTGTGTGGGGGGGGGGTGGTCTCTGTGTGCTTGTGAACATGTCCACATATGTGTGTACGTGTGCGTGTTTGGAAAGGCAGACTGGCAGTACGGCAAACCCCCCTGGTCATCATGGGATTTGTAGTTTCCTCTTTAATGGGTTCGATTGGGACAAGCGGGTGACAGTCGTGGGGGGGGAAGGAGGGACAGGAGACGCTGGAGAAGATCCCACCGCAGCCTCTGCCCCACCCAGGACCCAATTATGATCCAGACTCACCCCGGAAGACTAGGAGAAGGAAGGAAAGAGAGAGAGACACAGAGAGAGAGAGAGAGACAGAGAAACAGAGAGAGAGAGAGGGAGAGAGAGAGAGAGAGAGAGAGAGAGAGAGAGAGAGAGAGAGAGAGAGAGAGAGACAGGACTCGGTGGAGGTGATTAAATCAAGCCTGTCCCTCTTCGCGCTCGTACATCTTTTACGTCCAGTCGCCAAGCACATGCAGCCCACATGTACTGTGGTGTCGTACATCTTCGGCGGAGATGGATCTGCGGTGAGTCCTAACAGATACAAGCGTACAGAAGTACAACACACACGGGTGCGGGTCGGCCTGCTGATTCTTGGAGTGCAACCAATTGTCAGCAACGCGCTTTAGCGGGCAGAGATTGTGTGTGTCTGGTCTCACGGGTCCTCGATAGGGTCGCACATGCAACCGCGCACACCCACCGGTACGTGCACGTCGGCCATGGTTTTGCTCGCGCAGCCACAAACACAAAGATGCACTTAGACAGACACAGACGCACTCTCCGGGGGGGGAGGGGGGGCGGGATGTCAGTGATGGGATGTTGATTCTGTCCTCGCTGAGCTGCTGGAACAGCGGAGAGATCTAGGACATGGCAGAGTTCTGAGGGAACCCATCAAGAACAAATGAACTTGTCTAGAGCAGGTGCTTGGAAGTTGAGGTAACGTCAAGTGGGATGAGGGGATGGTTAGGTTAGGCCCACGGGTGTCAAACTCCAGTCGTCGAGGGCCGCTGTCCTGAATATTTGGATGTTTCCCTACTCCAGCACACCTCCACAGAGCTTGATAACGACCCTTCATTAGAATCAGGTGTGCCGAAGCAGGTACACAACTAAAACCTTCAGGACAGCGGCCCTCGAGGACCAGAGTTTGACACCCCTGGAACCGTTAGGCGACCAGAGAGAGGAAAGCGTTAACGGGTAGAGGGGAAAGAGGGTGAGCAAGAGGGAGAGAGAGAGAGAGAAAGAGAGAGAGAAAGAGGGGACACATTAAGTGAGCGAGGATGGGAGAGAGAGAGAGGGCGCATGGAGGAAGGAGGGGGTGGTGGTTAAGCAAATGATTGTGGTCTACTGTGCTTGCTGGAGCAGGACAGGAAAAACAAGGTGATAAAAACACACATGTTCCTCTAGACAATTATGTACGGTGTTAAAGAGGAAAATCAACCTTTCAATGTCAGGGGGATTTACGTGACCATCATTGCCTATGAATAAAAAAACAATTTACAGATCTTTTCTAAACAACATGCATCATAACTCGTATATATACGCAAAAGGACTGAGGTATTTTGAAGAGAGTAGATCATACACTGAGTACATTATATACTGTGTGTGCGTGTGTATATCTATCTATCTATCTATAATATATGTATATCTATAGATATTGATATATATATAGCTATATAGATATATTCTAGATACTGTATGTCAACACAAGTACAAATAAAGCGTTTGAAATTATTCAGTTAGTGAATTGGAAATACATACAATTAATGAGGTTACTATCGCTGCCTGGAAGATTCTGTGACCCTGGCCCAGTGTGTCTTACCAATAAAACTGTCTTCCCTTTTATGGGACGTCTTACTGGCATGTGTGACTGGGATGACATACTATCCTTTATCGCCGATATCATAATAAGTAAATCATGCTCCATGTGCAGCCAATTGTGCCCGGTGCTTTTATTCAATGGCTGCTGTATATCACTCGAGGAAATCATTCTTATCATAGAAGGAGAGAGAGAGAAAGCGACAAACGGAGAGCAACGGAGAGAAGCAGAAAGAGGGGAAAGGAAGAGAAAGAGGGAGGGACGCAGAAAGAGAGGGAGAGGCAGACCGACAGACAAGAAGAGCGCAATAGGTGATGTGCGGAACAAAAGGGCAATTGTGTGACCCTCGAACCCCGAAGCGGTTTGCGTTTGTAACCCTCAGCAGAGTGAAAGGATGGACTCCAGGACGTTGATCCGTTCTGCTCAGAGAGAAGCAGCCGCTGAACCATCGTTTGTTTCTCATGGCTGCTTCTCACCTCCCTCTTTGTGTAAATAACGCTCTCCAAAGTTGCCTCCTTCAGCTCCTGCATTAAGTCACTGTCTCGGGATTGACGTACGCTCGCAGTAACCGGTCCTAACCAGTCGTAACCAGTTGTCCGATGTCTCGGCAGATGAGCAACACGACGCATGTGTATGCGTATCGATTGGAGAAGAGGATGTAATTTAGCTTCTGGGTAAACATATTGATTGGGTTTCCAGGTGGGTCAGGTTGTCATCTCACGCAGCACGTTTATTTTCCACCGCACACTGTGCAGCCGGAAACACCAGCATGGCCGACGAGATGAACAGCATGCACTTAACACGGCCCAAGCAATGATTTAGATTTCTTAACAGGTCCATTAACATGGGAGGTAAAACATACAAATCTTTTATTAGGAAGGCGCATCACTTCCACGTTCTGTATTCATCGCTTACTGCCCTGGGGGTACTAGCCCCACCCCCCTCATGAGCGCACCGGATTGGGGGTGTGTGGGGGGTTACAATCAGTTCCCACCACCACTCATAAGCAACCATCAGTTCCTTAAGCCTGTTGAGAAAGCATGCTGTTTGAATCAGCAGTATGTCTAATGTAATTGGAGTGAGCACGAAGTGCAAGTAAATAAAGGAATGGGCGAGCCAACTTGTGTTTAATGCTCCCAATAAATGTAGCGCTTGGCATGGGTTATAACAAAGGCCTGTCTTGTGTGACTTGATGGATCTGGATTTTACAATACTGTATGCCTCTACGTGGATGGAATAGAGTGAGATGGAGAAGCAATGTCACATTGAAGGTCGTCAACATTGTTGCAGCGTTAGATGCTAATTTTATTGACGGCAGTTTCTCAGACATGCCTGCCTAACTCCACCCGGCACCCCTCCCTCCCGCCACCCAACTGCCCTCCCCCCACCCCCACCCCCGCCCTCCATCTGTCGCCACTTACTCCACCCACGCACCCACCTCCCTTCCCACCCTCCCTCCCTCCCCACCCACCCACCTCCCTCCCTCCCCACACCTACACCACCACCCCCCTCCAGCCACATGCCTCCACTCCCACAGGCAGCATCTACATGTAATAATTTCTGCTTCTCTCCTGCCTCCTTTTCCTTCACAAACCATGTGTGTGTTAGTCTGCGGGTATGTGTGTGTGTGTGTGTGTGTGTGTGTGTGTGTGAGAGACATGCCTGCAGGGGATATCTGCTGTTCTCCTTCGTTTCTCCTCATGTTCCCCTACTTGCCCTTAACACACACACAACCACAAGCAGAACAACACACACACAACCATAGACACACACACACATGCACATTCAGCTCTCCTCTATTCACCTCTCCTTTTATACAGCTACCTAATACACAACTCTCTATTGATTACTGCAGGGCAATGGTGCCTGATTGGCACGCTGAGATAGCATTGTCGCCATGGAGATCAGGCGAGCAGAGGGAGGCTGACTAAAGTCAGCTGAGCTCACATCAGCCAATCACCAATCAGCTCAACCCTGCGTTCTGGTCATCGCTTGAATCCTCCATACACATAACTGAATAGAAGGAATACGCGTGCTAAGTCAATGTCTACTGCTACTTATTCATCTCAACTCTCTTTATTATAAAAATCTTTTATTTCGCTTCCGGATTATTCATATGAGGCAAGGACAATGACAACTTACTTTACTGCAGCGCACACACTTTAATGTAACCTACATTTACACCCCTTTTATTCTACTATCTGGTCTATACATTCAGACCAGCTGCACTGAGAGTCTCTTCTGAACTGTGTAATCAGATGGAGTCTTTCCTGGGCCGTGGGGCAGGGGGAGAACTGCCCTTTGGCCAACAGATTTTACACTAATAACAGAGCTTTCCTGAGTTATATTTACATCCATCTCCCTAACGAGGTAACCTTTCCAGATATCCTCTAATAATATTACCTTTCTCCCTGAGGGGCTGGTTATGGTGGAAGGATCGCAAGGCCGAACTGCCTCTAACTGGTCTGGACCCGGGAATCTTTAATAAGAGGACCGATAGGATACCGAAACAGGAAGCTAGCCTGAGTTCATTTTACACCTATTTCAGCACACCAACAAACAGACAGACCTGGCCCAACACACGGACAACGTATATAAAACATTTCGGGAAACGGGCCTTTTCTCGGGCTGAATTATGTGGATCATCATAACAGCTGGATGAGTGGATAGAGGTAGAGTGATGGAGGGAAATGCTGAGAGAGTGACAGGATTAGACAGAGAGAGAGAGGAAGAGATAGAGAGATCAAGCCGTCTCTTAGAATAGTTCATTTTAAATGCGCAGCCTGAATTAGTGTGTCCTCCATTTGATAAACAGCTGAACCTCATCATTATTTCGCGTCCCGTGTGGTTACTCATCGCTGTGCGGTCGCCACCATTTTAAAGGAAGTTCACGTTGTTTTTCTGGCAGCTGCAATGCATTAGCCCTTGTCAGTCAGACAAGAATAGAATACATCCTTTTACAGTCTTGTCACGTACTCTTGGCCTTTATGATCTCGAAATAATGCCATTTTTGCCATTTCGCTATGGAATGATAAAAGTGCATTTTCCTAAAAAGGATAATTATTAGGTTCTTATCTTCATCCCTTTTAAACCCTCTCTTTCATCTTCACCTCTTCTTCCTCCTTCTCCTCCTCCAGACCATTTTCCTCATCCATCTTGTTTTCCTCCAGCCTGCCGACACACAGTTGACCCAGCACTCAGACATCAGATGGAGCTATCCAGGAGAAGTTAGCAGCTCCTGTCACTTTGACTCCCCTTGTATGGCTCCACACAGCTGGTTAACCTCGTCACCACCGCCCTGTTCAGGCCACTCACACGCTGCTCCTGTCCAGAATCCACCTGGAGGAACCAGGGAGGCACGGCTCCAGAGGGAACCAGGGATAAGACAGAGCAGGAAGGACGAGAACGCCGACAGAGAGAGGGAACGAGGGAAGAGGGGTGCGAGCGCGGGGCGAGAGAAAGGGGGCGAGGGAAGAGAAACGGGAATGCCATATGTGACTTGGTCATTCTTTCAATCAGGATGGAAAATAAGGCCTCACAGGACAAACTTGCTTGCAAACTTGAAAACCTTGCTCCTTTTTTTCTTTCCCCGTGCAAAAAGCATCAGGATGTACCACCCGGCACAGAGCTGATGAATGGTGAGTGCTCTAAAAGTGTGGCCTTAAGACGAACCACCTCTCATCTCACAGCGTGAATGCAGCAAAGACCATTATCGGCCTAGCTGTCACTCTGCTCGCACACCATGGAAGCATTCTGCCTCACACCACATGCAGAGGAAGCACAGTGGGCTAAATATGTGACATGAGTTTCTCCGATTCTTTTTAATCCGAAGGGTTGGTCGGAGACTTGAGAGTATCAAGTCAGTCAGCTTCCACTGTGGATAGGAAGAACTGGAGTCTTAGTGGACGATTCTCAATATTATCCCTTGTCTTGTTCTGTATCTCTTCGTCATCTCCATTTCTCTGTCTTTCCCTCCCTCCATCCCTTTTTCTCTTCCTCTCTCTCTCTCTCTCTCTCTCTCTCTCTCTCTCTCTCTCTCTCTCTCTCTCACACACACTATAACATGGTCCTTCATCCAACTCATCAACAGTTACAACAGATGCCATCGGCTATGCTATGTCACATGTACTTAGGTTTCACAGCCAAGCTTTTATTACACACCTTCCCACAAGGCAGACCCCCTGGGACCACGACACCGCAAACACCTATTTAAGGAGTTTGGTTTAGTGATCTGCAGACAAACAGGGCCGAGGCAGTAACAAGCTGTCATCTGAGGGCTTTCGCTGCGTTTATGACCTCTCATGATGTTTGGACCGCGGGGCCCGGCCCCCTTCTGTGGCATCGCTAGTGGACTCTACGGGGCCGACCGCCATATGAACACAAATGGAAGGAAATGGAGAGCGACAAGAGGGATGGATGTGCAGTGGAGGAGGGTAGGATCGGCTAACGTGGATGTAGAGAGATGAGTGAGACTGTCACTGTCCAGTCGGATGCCGTGGCCAACCTTGGGGGTGACGCAGTGCGTGTGCAATGGGCAATAGGGTGTGTGTGTGTGTGTGTGTGTGTTTGTGCGTGCGAGAGCGAGGGAGAGCGGAGAGTAAAATGGATCATGTTCGGCTACGTCGACAGTGAGCGTTTTGCATGTCGTCGATTTGCTTCTCTCCTCTCGTGTGGCCCTCCATGGCAGTTTGACGTGGACGACCTGAGGCCTAGCGTCCTGTGACGAGCTGCAGTTTTCCCTTCTCTTCTTCTCTCCTGTGTGTCTTTTGTCTTCTCTAGCACAACAACAGACAGAAATTGGGCTGCCCCAGCCGCCCTTTCCTTAACTGTGCTCCGCTCAACTTTCAGTCCCCAAAAAATCAGCCCATTATCCAGAGCGTTCTGCCTGCCTCATTGTTCCCAGACCTCTTCTTCAGACATCTTCTGACAAGGCTGGAGACTTGAGGGCTGGCTAGAGACTAAATAAGAGAGCGAGGGAGAGAGAGAGAATGGAATAAAAAGAAAGTAACAATATGTTTACAAGCATGGTGAGTAGAAGGCACTGTCTCCCTGTGGCACTGAAAGCCTCTGGTTAGGGAATCTGCCCAAAGGAAAAGCTTCATTGGAACAGGCTCAATTATCCAAGCATCCTCTGGTCACCCGTACACCCCATGCCCTCCTCCGCATATCCACTCCTTTAGCTCTCCACCCCTCCACTCCTCCACCCCGAAACCTCAACCTCCATGAGGGTTCCAGCTCCGTGAAACACATAACCTCCTCACAGACCTCCTCCCTGTCACCCACACACAAATTCTACACCACTTTTCTTATTTATTTTCATTTTTTTCTTCTGGTGGTGTAGAATGGGCAGTCAGGTCACAGTTTGATGAGAATGTTGAGTCATTTCAATAACGCTACTGGATAGCAGCTTCAGGATATCTTGCGAAACAAAACATGTCTTCAGTTTCAAAAGAAAGGACTTTTGGTAACCACTGACAAATCTGAGGATGCACATCCATATCAGTGTTCCAATCAGTACCCACCCTTCCCATCCTCACCGTAATGTCCCATCCCTCATGTTTTTTCTCTCTCTCTCTTCCCTTTATTCCTGCTTCTACACCACCACCTGGAGAACATAGGGAACATAATAGAGCTTCGGTTGGAGAGAGCGAATAGAGAAGAAGCTCCACGTAGGGGTAATTTCTTCAGTTTCACCTCAGCGCTTTCCGCAATTCAACCCTGATTAGCTCCAATAATGTATCTCAGTCTTTTCAGCTGCTAGCAGAGTACTGAAGGAGTGGGAGAGACAGAGAGAGACAGAGAGAGAGAGACGGAGGGAGGGAGGGAGGGAGGGAGGGAGGGAGCAGGTTCATCCCTTCATATCCTCCTCTCCGTTTTTCCTCCTTGACTCCAACTGTACCCCAGTGCAGGATTTTCAGATGTATAAGGATGGAATTATTTTGTCCTTCTTTTGCTCTTTAATAGAGATGAAAAGCTGGGTGAGAAGTAATGGCGATACTGAATATTCAGTATGGGAGTGTCACTGTAGTACTGGGGCTCTAGACCTCCAACAAGGTTGTTTACCACTGAAAGCATCGCAGTTTGCTTGAGTG
The DNA here is from genome assembly GCA_030340665.1 of Neosalanx taihuensis. Classification (NCBI taxonomy): domain Eukaryota; kingdom Metazoa; phylum Chordata; class Actinopteri; order Osmeriformes; family Salangidae; genus Neosalanx; species Neosalanx taihuensis. Next base: position 12,724,835 of record CM059290.1, on the reverse strand, counting down.
GGAAATGTGTTGCCCTTCGAAGAATTTGTATCAGTTTGTTTACGAGTGAGGCGCAGTTGGACAAATCTTGTTCCACCGCAAATCAATAATTAGCTAATTTAATCTGCCAACATTTTTGTGGCAAACCCAATTCTGTAACAGTATATCGCTCTCATTAGTGAGCCAGAGAGGCAGGATTACAGTTTAAAAACAACACTGTAATGATGTCCACACACACATACATACATACAGTACATAAATGTGCTGTATACACCCATTTACAGGACTGCCTGATGGACCTCAGCCATTGTTGCTTTCCCTCAGGGTGACAGGACCATCCACCAGCAGGGATCCCATTAACAGCCTTCAACTGCCTCCTTGTCACAACGTTCACATATAATTAGTTGCACTAGCAGCTCCAGGAAAGCTAATCGGTGCCTTTCCTCCTCTCCCTCATCTCTCTCTCTCTCTCTCTCTCTCTCTCTCTCTCTCTAACCTCTCAACCTGCCCCCACCCCTTCTGCTCCACTTCAAGAGGGTCCCTAAAGGTCAGAAAAGTTTTTGCACTAGAGGATGACAAAGAGAGGGAGAAAGGCAAAAATGTGACAGAGACACAAAAGATGACAGAGAGAGAGAGAGAGAGAGAGAGAGAGAGAGAGAGAGAGAAGGGGAGGAAGAAGGGGAGGGGCGGAGGGAGGGAGGGGTAAAGACACATGAGTCATTTCCTGACATAAATAAAGAGCATCTCTCAAAATAGACCTCGCAAAGTGCACCAGAGTGCAAGTCCTTATTGTAATCCCTTGATTGTTTGAGGTGCTTTGTTTCAATCCTTACCACTTAGCACCAACACATTAACAATTATTTCTTCTTCTTCTGGGCTTTCGGCAAACTGTCACACTTAAAAGTGTTTTATTTTTAGTTTGTTTTTTTTCCCAGTCGTAATAGCATTAAAACACATTGAGCTGCTGTAGCAGGAAGGTATGTTAAAGAGTAGCCTTTGTTGCCTGTTGTCTGTGTTGTTTTTTTTGAAGGGGGTTGGTTTGTTTGGGTGTTAGTTTGTTTGGATGTATGCATGTGAATGTGTCTATATGAAGGTCATAGGGTTAATCCTTCTCTTATCTCAGCAGTCTCTTCACGTTAAATCTATGAAAACATCCGCAATGTTTGGATGTTCAGGGCATATGTTCTTCTCTCTTCCTGCTTGCTACCATATGCCCCAGCATCCTCTGTCTGCTCCCAACCAATAATGTTTCTAAAACCCAGGTCATGTGACTCCCTTGACCGTGACCACCGTCGAAAATCCCCACTTTAGCCTGACTGTGTCCAATGAGAGCGCAACATTAGCTGGTGCTGGTGGCCAGTGTTTGAGGTAAATTAGGAGTGAGCGGTCCCTCAGACCTCGAGCAGCCTCCATTAACCACGGCAGAGAGAAGCAGAGGCTGACCTGTAGGAAGAGGCTGTGGTCCATCTCAAAGCTGCTTTTAGAGGTGGAGCATTTATATACATGAGAGACTGTTACTATGGTGGACCAGTCCAATAATAAAGTCCTTCTGCCTCAAATGAATAATATCCAGGTCTTTGGAATCAGCTTGCTTTGCTTCATGTTTGTTATTGCCTGCTTCTTGACCTTTTCCACTTCCATTCTCTCTCTCGCTTTCTTTGTCTCTCCTTCCTTTCTTTTCATCTTTTCTTTTCTCCCTCTCTTTCTATTCTTCTCTCTCTCTCTCTCTCTCTCGCTCTCTCTCTTTCTCTCTCTGACAGAGACTATGAAAAGACGTGACTACAGCACAGCTAGTCAAAACAGACACACAGCGTGTTTTTAATCACTCCGTCATGTTCATCACTCATGTGTCTGAGGCGGGTAAATCTGTCCCTTCGTCACCTTCCCCATCCTGTGCAGTTTCTGAGGCAACAGTGTCACCTGTTGGTTTGCCAGAGACCTGCACGCTCCACAGGTAGGCTGGTTACGGACTTACCGTAGGATTACAAAGACACTGAGCCACCACCTAACACAGTCTTACCAGATATTTACCATGGGGAACCTACATGGACCACTAACTCCCCCCCCCCCCCGCCACACACACACACAAAACAGCAACATCGATCATTTATTAATCTAGACATCAAACAAAAACAGTGAACAATAAAGGAAGACAAAGAGGAAAGGCATTATTCATTCTTCTCTTGTGGAACTCATTAAAGTAATTACATTGCCATTGTTCTCTAGAAGGGAAGAAACGTAAAATTGCAATTTGGGCAGAGAAATCGTAATTTGTAGCAGTAATTGACGCTAATAAAATGATCCTTTTTTTTCCCCGTGGATCATATGCTAATCAAAAATGTGAAGTATTAGAGATGACACTAACAGGCATGATAAATCACTAATGAAATAGGGATGGGAGGGAGAGGAGGAGGAGGAGGAGAGGAGGGGGAGGTAATAGGCGTTCTCTGTCTAATGTGTTCCTGTTCATTAGAGCGCATCCGCTGCATCCACTGCTGTCTGATTGGAGCGTTGTGAGTGACAGTTATGTCTACTGTCACGAGGGCTCTTTTGACTGGCTCCTGGAATAAGGTACCTGGGATCCGGAGAGATGGTGGCCCCCAGGGGTGTACCTCTGCTCAGAGAGCCTGCCTGGGAGGGTTCAGGTACTTCAGAAGGGCTGGGATTGTGCTAATGGATACTGGTTGAATCTCTGTTTCAAACTGGTAATGCTACAATAGACCAGCACAATGTCTGAGTTTTTTTTTTATTAGTGCTTGTCGATATATGTAGATATTACACATCGCTGTTGATTACTAGCTATACAGAGTTAATATTGTATAAGAAGCTTGGAACTCTTTCTTTCTTTCTTGTGTGTCTCTCGTTTTCTCATGTTCTCCCTCTCTCTCCCATTTTTTCTCAGTGGACCTCTGCATCTTCCGGCGATCCCCCCCTTCCACCCTGCCAAAGCGGAACAAGAATCCGTGAAATGAGATGCCACATACCAGACTCTCGTCACGACTGGGCAAAAATGACCAAAGTGAGACTGGATAGGAATTAGAAAAAGGATGAAAAAAAAAAGTAAGGAGGGAGTAGGAGGAAAAGGAGGCCAAGCCATTGCATGCAATGCATATTGTGTGACTCCAGTTCACTGTTGATGGGCATATTAATCTTACGGCAGTAAAGTCTGGTCAGGCATTCACAGTGGGACCAGACCAAGTGTGGATTAGGCTTTAAATTGCACCCTGGAGGGACTTTACCCTTTAAAAAGAGGATGAATAACAGTGGACAAAAAGCACCTGTGTTGGAATGGGGCAACAGAGGGGCTGTCGCAGAGGCTGGGAGGGCCAGCCGTCAGGAGCACATACGGTTGGAGGGCGCCTGGGAGCAGGGCGAGACTGGAAGAAGGAGGATTTGCACCATGGGGGAGTTGAGGGAGGGAGGGAGGGTGAAAATGGGAGATTTCCGAGATCATCAGGCTAATACTATGTCTGCGTCTTCCCTTGGGGCCTGTGTGGTTGGAAGAAGTCCAGGCAGAGCGGTACTGAACAGCAGAGGGCAGCAGCTGACCCTGCTGATGCCAGGAAGCCCTCTGTGGAGTCAGTCTGGAGGGACACGGAGAGACAGGGGGCTGGTCTACAGGAGCCATTCAGACCAGGAGGACATGGAGGGGCTTGTGGAGGGCCACAAGAGACCAGGGAGAGTGAGAGTTTTTCAATAGGATCAATATATACCAGAAAGGGCTTCTGGATGGGGAGAAAATCAATAATACATTATAATATTCACATTTTGCACTCAATTATGCTGTAACACATTTAGCCTAAGATATTTAAGGGGCAAGTAAATTGGGGGGGACACCTGGACTCCCTCAACATGCAGTCAAATGCTCACACCGAAGCGACGCATAAGATACAACTACATTTCGTGAGGAGATAACAAGGATTAGCATAAATCAGTCTTGTTTGGGTTAAAACAGATAAGTAATGATTTGAAACCCTGAACAGGTTATGTTGTCTCAAGCACTGTGGTCATGTTCTAATCTATTCTAATCTATAACTGAAATGGGGCCATGTGGAGCTCTTTAGCTGTGGTTTGACTCCAATGTAACAAGCGCACTGCGATTAGGTAACAGTGTGATTCATCCTCAGCTCAAATAGATTCAGTTGAGATAAATTTGACAAACTACCTGACTTGTTCTTTGGCCCATTAAGCGACTGAACCCTTCAGAAGTCACTTCAATCAACAACATGATGCCATGAGCGATCAGGGCGCCGCACTGCTCACCCATGAATCTGTCTGTTCTTCTGCAGAAGCTATGTTAGGAACTTGGATCAGGAAGGGTACAGTTTTCAAATCCCTAATAGGCTTCCAGCAAAAATAGAATAGGATAGTTGTCCTAAGAGGACTGCAATGGCTTGAAGGATCGACATGACTGGCTAAAGAGGGAACTGCTTGTAGCATGTGGAATTATAATGACATCATGCTTTATCTCGTCTATTCAGACATTTATTTACATTATATTACATTTAGCAGAGGCTCTTATCCAGAGCGCCTTACAGAAAGTACAGGGACATTGTCCCCTGAGGCAAGTAGGGTGAAGTGCCTTGCTCAAGGACACAACGTTGTGTTGCCTCAGCCGGGAATCAAACTGGCGACCTTCTGATCACTAGCTCACGCCTTAACCACTAAGCCACCTGACTCCCCCTTTATTTAACCCTCCTGTTGTGTTCGTTTGTTGTCACTACTTTTGTGTTCCCGGTCAAAAGTGACCGGCTCATTATAGCTGATTATAATTCCATAATAATACATATAGTATCAACTAATGTTGTGTTAGATGTTTTAAGCAACTTAAGTTCTTGTTAATATTACAAGTTTTTAACTTCTGTTTGCCCTTTATGGTCTCTAGGCCTCATTGACCTAAGCACATGCAACTCGTTTTTGAGTGAAAACAGCAAAATTATGGATTATTTTGAATATAACAAGTATCCAGATGACAAATATTGTTCTATTTATGATAGACTACTTTGTATAAAGATCTTACAAGGACATGATTATCATTTTAATGGACTCTGAACAGTTCCAAGCAGGATTTGATGTCATCAACCCAGGAGATGGCCTATCTCATGGGTGTCCAATCCTGGTCCTCGAGGGCCGTTGACCTGAAGGTTTTAGATATTTCCTTGCTACAGCACACCTGATTCAAAAGAAAGGTCATTATCCAGGCTTCCACATAGCTTGATAACAACCAATTTATTAGAATCAGGTGTGTTGGAGCCAGAAATATTCATCTTGTTTTGGGACGGTGAGGCTGTTAGCAAAGCCGAGCCCGGTGACTTTAGAAGACGCACATGCGTCACGGCAATAACTGTACGATAGAATGAGTTCAGCAGATGGATGTATAGGTTAGTATAGCAGACAGAAGACTGGGAGACTGTGGGGAACAGTTCCAAGCAGGATTTGATGTCATCAACCCGGGAGATGGCCTAACTCATGGGTGTCCAATCCTGGTCCTCAAGGGCCACTGTCCTGAAGGTTTTAGATGTTTCCCTGCTCCAGCACACCTGATTCAAATGAAAGGTTATTATCTAGGCTTCCACATAGCTTGATAACAGCCCATTCATTATAATCAGGTGCTGGAGCAGGGAAACATCGAAAGCCTTCAGGACAGTGGCCTTCGAGGACCAGGATTGGACACCCATGGCCTATCTGGTTGGCCCTGGGGTCATCCGGATGACATTTTCTGTCGACAGTCGACCTCTCCTCTCAGGTGGTGATGAACCCCAGGACAAACTCCCATTTTGAAACTCCCCACTGACACTCATCAGTGCCAGGGTCAAAGATGTGATCAATAGCCTCACATTTAGAATACCGTTTGGTCATCGTGCTGCCGTAGCATGAATTATTAGCAAATCTAACAGGTTTGGCTCCCATGGGTGAAAGATTGTATTTGGGCATGGTTCCCATGGGTGAAAGATTCTATCTGGGTGTGGTTCCCATGGGTGAAAGATTCAATTTAGGCAAGGGTCTCGTGGGGGTAGCAATGGAAGCCAAAAAGGGGAGTAATGTGTATGTATGTAGTATGTTTGTGCATTTTGGGGGCTGGGAGTGTAAGTGTGTTCATCTGTTGAATGGGTGTGTGCCTGGACAAAATATTATACCTATATTTTTTGACTTAACCATTCATTTGAATGACCGGTCATTTTTGACCGGGAACATCATGGGTGTAACAAAGTTAAATAAAACACCCACATTTTTTTGAAATTCTTAACAAATGATCTTGGCTGTTTAGATACCCTGTGTGAACAAAGTCATGAAATCTCATGGCAATCAGAATGAATTCACTACATTTTTTTTAAGAGAAAACATGTAAATCGGTCACTTTTGACCGGAACACAACAGGAGGGTTAAGGAGATAACAGAAGCATTTACATGGATTAATAAAAGCCATTGTAAACATATTACATTTTACTGTGTCACATGTTCATGTTCATTTGAATCAGACAATTAACAATGAGCTAATTTGGTTGCCCTGGCAACAGACTTCGGGACTTTGAAAAGTTCGCAAATGTGTCTAAAAACCCTAGATCATCGAGAAAGATACTAACGTTCTTTTTCATTCTGTCATTGTCGAGACAAAACCATTTACATGGAAAAAGGATGAACAGAACATTTTTAGTCTAACCCAAGCTGCCTCTAATAAAAGCAAGTCTGAAGGCACACATAAATCACTTTTCTTTGCCACCATCTCAGGGTGTGTTTGGTGACAGTCAGCTGGGGTCTCGACGGTGAAGGGAACTGGGTCAGATGTGATCTCCATCCATTCATCTCCTCGGAGATCTCCCACGGTTCGCAGCAGGCTAGGAAACCTGATTGGAGACCAGATCAAAGTTGAGTGATTGGTGGGCGGTACGTAGAGGGAGAAATAAACCATCTTCACACTTTATGTAAATAGACCAAGTCTAAAGGGTACTGATCTCTCAAGGGCACGGGGCGATGGCAGCATGACAGGTGACAGGTCATCTGTCAGTCATGGAAGTGAATATACAGTAAGAGCTTTCGAGACTTGAGTGTGAGACATGTCACGTTTCTCAGCTTGTTGGATGGGACTCAGTGAGAAGATGATGTAGTGAATGGTCGTGGTCAGAAGCATGAAAAGAGACTGAGAGAAAGAGAGGAAAGTGGGAGATCGCCCCTCCAAAAAAGGCGAGATATAAAGCGAGGTTTAAAGTGAGACCGAGATAGAGGGATGAGAAACTTAAAAGTATTCGATTCACTCTAGTCACTCAATGACATATGCATACCACCCTCACATGAAGCCTGCAGCCAATGAACAGGTGCTCTACAAGGAAGCTGGTAGGATAAAATACTCACTTGTGGGACAGCACCTTACTGTGTGTGGGCTGACACCATTGCAACATTATACGCTAAAGAGCACAGAGCTGAGTACCACATCTGGCAGTCATTTACCGGAGAGACAGAGAAAAGGGAAGAGAGAGCGAGCGACAACGGCCCTCTATCCAAAGCGGGCGGACCTCAATCCATTGCTCTGGTAGGCAGCCATGCTGGAATCATTGCTAGGCAACCAAGGTGTTCCACTGTGTGGACTATGACTGCTTTATGTTTATAGCATAGGAAGAACAGGCTATTCAGAAAGAGGGTTGAAGGTTATACATGTCACATTTCACTCCGTTGTCGGAACTGCTTGAACTGAATCAAAGGTTGTACTAACTCGGGATTTTTGATCATGTTCTAAATCAGATCTAAAACAGGTGGTTATGATGTAAAACTAAACCTGAGATTTAGCCGTAGGTTTAGATCGTTCATAAAATCAACTGTCAAACGATAACTGTCAAGAAAAAAAAAAGTATAATTGAAAGTGTTGCAACTATGAGCTGGCATTTTAACGCATGGAACAGGGTTCTTTCTAAAACCTCAGCATCGAAACGAGTCAAATGGTTCATATTTTATTCAGGTTTCCACATCATTATTCATGATGTTCTGTTGGCTCTCATTCAGAACTATTGGAAGATATCATGAAGGAATACTGTTTGAATATAATTCATAGATAATTGTTTGTGTCAAGGATCCATTTCATAATTCATTATGTGACACTGGCTGTTATTTGATTTGAACATCCATCTTCAAGCAAACTAAGCAGCTGATTGAAAGTGCGTGAGTGCAGGGTTGGAAAGTCTCACAGAATAACACCTACTTTTTCTGCAGTACACAAAACAAGATTAACTTGATTAATGAAGTAAGAAATGTAGTTATGTTTGTAATATGAAGGGTACATCTAATTATTTGTTGTTAATGCTTTAATATCAATGATCTTTTTTATGTTATCATATATTATCTAATAATCTAATAATCAAATCATCTAATCTAATTAAACTACAAATAATCAGACTAGTACAAACCAATGTGTTTCACTGGTTTCGCAAACATTTCATGAACTTTTCAAGAACATGTTGAGATATCGTTAAATACATTGCTATGTGGTCAGGTTTTATGACTTGATTAACAAGTACCGTGCACAGTAACTGTGCAGGCATGATTTTAACCGTCAAAAAGTGGGGAAATCAAAACCCATCAGGAAGTGATCACATACCTGATAACTATCACCACTACTATCAACACCAAAAGCTTATTTACCTGTTAACGTCCTTCTACTTCTGAAATTCAACTTATTTTCTCTAGTAAACGTGTAGCACTTCCATGGAAACCATTTCCTCATCATGAGTTAGCCGTTTACTCTGAACACAATATGTACACATACACAAGCAGCAACATGCAAACTTCAGTGCATTAGAATTCCATTCATTCAGAATAGACTGAACTCATAATGATCTAATGATTCAAATCAGATTGGTTGTTTTTTGCGTCTGAAAAAATGAAGAATAAAGGATGATAAAAAAACATCCTTGTTACAAATGTGTTACTTGTTTCTACTTCATATTGACTACCCAGCAGTAATTGTTTCCTTCGAAAACAATTTAGAATAAGTTACACGTAAATCCGAATGCAAAACATGTATATTTATTAATGAGTTCTCTTCTTGAAAATGACACATTAGTATGAGTTGTTCTTTGTGTATTAGCATTTGAATGTGGCTTTCTGCTTGTGCTATGAACTGTGCACTACCAAATCTCACTGTAAGACCAATGCACTGAAAGAATTGTTAATCCAAACCAAAGACAAGCACAGGTTCTTAGCAGTTCCACAGGTTGTCAATCATAAGTGTCCTTCCTGAATTTGGAACCCTTTTAAGCCTACAGTTTGCTGCCGAGTCAGAAATCATTAAGTGTGACTAACATGAAACCGTTTGAACTTGAACAAATATTCTTTTTTTGTTCCTTGTCAAGTCAGATGCAAATCAGATGGCCTGATCCTTTAATTTGCAAACATCATCATCCAGGCCACCTACACAGTCACCACACACAGACGCTTATGTTTGGTTTGATGACACAAGAAATCTAAAGTATGCAACAACAACAAAAAATTATCTCTGTAAAATATTTTTGGTCAAACTAAAATAGATATTTTTGTTAGTATTGCCATAATAAAGTAATATCAAAGTTTGGCCAACTTTACTTTAAAGTCCTTAAGTTGCGTTTAAGAAAGTGTTGCCGATTATTTTAATTTGACTTATGGTAATCGTTTTTCTTTCCATCTGATATATTTCAGTTGTTCCATATTATCTTTCTATTATTGTTTTCCATTCATGTTAGATAATCTGACAGTGTACTGTATCATGAAACCCTCAGCCTAATAGATGTCTACTGATACTTTTATCATGACACCAATCCCATTATTATTTAGGGAGGTTATCCACCAATAGGTGTGGTACTGGACCATTTGACTGAGGATCACAAGGTCTCAAATTCCCTCTGTCACTTTGGATAAAAGTGTCTACTAACTGACTCTCTTCACATTCCCCCTCTGTGCTGATTTTCTCACACCACAGATCTGGATCATGGTTCGTCAAACTAGCTGCATCATGAGCGTCACTCCCACTGCCAGCCTTGAGAGTCAGCTGCCCCCCACCTGGAGCCCCAACGCTTATCCAGACGGTGAGAGAGACATGGCCCTGTCCCTACACAGCAGACTGACCCCAGCCCCCACACAGCAGACTGACCCCAGCCCCCACACAGCAGACTGGCCCCAGCCCCCACACAGCAGACTGGCCCCAGCCCCCACACAGCAGACTGGCCCCAGCCCCCACACAGCAGACTGACCCCAGCCCCCACACAGCAGACTAGCCCCAGCCCCCACACAGCAGACTGGCAACAGCCCCCACACAGCAGACTGACCCCAGCCCCCACACAGCAGACTAGCCCCAGCCCCCACACAGCAGACTGGCCCCAGCCCCCACACAGCAGACTGACCCCAGCCCCCACACAGCAGACTGACCCCAGCCCCCACACAGCAGACTGGCCCCAGCCCCCACACAGCAGACTGGCCCCAGGCTTTGATTTATCAACCTATCAACACCTTTACTGCAAATCTGTTATAATCATTCAGTAAATCCCCACAACGGACGTTAACATGTTCTTTCTTAAAGGCCTTGAGGTGACTTAGTTATAGGTTTTCTGGTGAACTGAAACAGACCGAACCAAGACTACAGTGTACACCATCTACAATGCAAAACAGTCTCATCCTTGTGAACTTCCCACCTCTCCAGTTTCCACAGCGATGACCACTTACAGCACGCGCCTGTGGTCACCAGACTCCCAGCCCCAGTACTGGTCCAAGTACCAGGTGTGGGAGTGGCTACAGCAGATGCTGGACATGCACCAGATGGACCCTTCCGGCATCTCCTTCCAGAACTTTGACGTGGACGGCCGACAGTTGTGCAGCATGACCTTCCAGGACTTCACCCGCGCCGCTGGAAGCGTGGGGCCCATCCTCTACCAGAACCTCAACGAGCTGAAATGGAGCGGTGGGTTGGAGGCGGGGGGGTGGGCGGTGGGGGGGTTCGGGCGGGAAGAGGATCACGCATGTCTGATCTGAAAACGGAATTATTCCGTAAACAGAGATGGATACTTTTTTTTATGACTGTTTCCTTAAGTATATCTGTTTGGAAAAGGAGACAGTTAGAAAGACAAACAGGAATATCCAGTTCAGTGGAAAAGGCAGGCAAACAGGCATGGAGGAATCCAGAAGAGAGTTCAAAATTGCGCAGCTCTACCTCAATGCTGTAATCAGCTTGTAAGAATCACAGATGTGCCATATAAAGTATAATTCTGAACGCTTACGTGCGACTTCCTGTTTCCTTTTCATTCAAATACAGCACAGTACCCCGGCGAGGACTTTGAGATCAAAACAACCGAATGTAAGAAACTCTTAGATACTGGTTGGCATGTATAACATGTTCTGCACATTCATTATATGTTCAGAGAACTATTTTACATAATATCAAGAGTTCCTGTTAAGTTTAACATGCGATCAGGTCCATACAAACGAGATGTTTTTTCCAGCACAAACATCAAAGCTGACTTGATACTGTGGTCAAATAAATGGTTTACTTCAATGAACTTCAAAAGAAAAAAGATGATCAGAAAGAAAAAAGAACAAAGATCAGTATTATGAGTGGATCAGTGCTCGTAATAACATCTAATGTATCTGTCTTTCATCTAGTAGATTTTCCTTGTCCATTTCCAGACACTAACTATCATCCTGGAGGTAGGTCAAACACAGCATTATCTATTACTTGCAAAACGTGAGAGAAATTGTCTGTACCTGTACATACACAGGTGAATTAGCGAACATATGTTGATGTACGTTGCAGTTTAAAGATGAACAAAGCTGATTATACAGTATGTTGTTGTTGTTTTTCCTTTAGATATTTTTGACTCTCCATTTCAGTCTCTCCCCCCAGTGTCCTCCCCAGCTCCATCCAGCCCTGGTAAGAGATCCAGACAAACATCCGTGTACAAGGACAAGTAATGCCATAGTTATCAGATCAAAATGTACTGTATTTGCTTTACAAGCAATATCATGGAGGGCCTTAGTTACAATCACGGGTATAACAAAGGGTACAGGACTACAGTGTGAGATTCCTGCTGTTGGTCTAAGAACATTCACCAACGGTGTTGGGAGCAGGTTGGGAACTGTCCAGCTGTATACAGGGCTGTATACTTCTTATCAGTTAGCAACATCACGTCAGACACAGTAAGCAAACACCAAGGTTGACAGGAACAAACTCAACTGTTAGGATATGCTCCACACCTAACGTTGCTGGGACTTGTATATAGGAATGACTCATACAGTTCTGTTATATTTGTGCCAGTAATGCTGAGTTGTACACCTGGGATAGCTGATGTTAGACTTTTTTCACTCGTAAGGCATATATAAATAAATACTTTGTTTTAGATGCGTAAAGTTGCGATTCCAACAGAAGATGTTGGAGGTAACGGATGACGTAAAGCGAAGCTCTAACCACTGTTAAAATGCATTTCATTGATCTGATTTCAGATACGAAAAGAGCTTACATCCGCCCTCATCAAGTCAAAAAACACAGTAAGTAACATTTCTGAAACATGTAACTTGATCATGCACTGTGTCAGTGTGCTAATAATTTAGTTTTTCTCAGTTCATCTTCTCAAACAAGGAAATAGAGACTGCCAGCCACCGTATGTTGCAGTGTTGTGAACATAACATGCATGACATAGTGGTAAATGGAAAAAGGTCCTGGCTGACCCAAGTCCCCTGTGCTCTGTGGTGCTTCAGACCCACGAGGGACACACCTGTGGGAGTTCATCAGGGACATCCTGCTGAATCCGGACCGCAACCAAGGCCTCATAAAGTGGGAGGACCGAACAGAGGGAGTGTTCCGCTTCCTGAAGTCAGAGGCTGTGGCGCAGCTGTGGGGAAAGAAGAAGAACAATAGCAGCATGACCTATGAGAAGCTGAGCCGTGCAATGAGGTACGCACACACACACAGGCAGGCACATACCCACACACATGCAAATACACACATGCAAATACACACCCACACACACAATCTTTGGTAAAAGCTGATCTGTGCAATTCTTTCAATGCAGTCTGCCTTGTTTTGGAAGTCTAACAGCTTAGCAAATTAAATGTTTTGTAGAGGGAAAAATATTTAAACTTGTGCATATACATGTGTTTGATTTTGTCTTCACGGAAGATATTACTACAAAAGGGAAATTCTGGAACGTGTCGATGGACGCAGGCTGGTTTACAAGTTTGGAAAAAATGCACGAGGTTGGAGGGAGACAGAGAAGTGAAGGACATTTTGGACCACGGACAACCTTTTGATTCCCTTTATGAAGAATATTTATGTGATAACATTAACTACGGTGTCCAAATGTTGGCTGTTTTGTTCATGTTTTTCTTCTTTGTATTTTTGGGAAACTTTACAGGATATGTTTACATTAATTACATTATTTCTAAATATTTTGGTTTATATTTGCATAAACTTTAATTGAGCAAGCTGTGAAAATTGTTCTTAGTTTTCCTTCTTACAAATTTGCTAACTGAAAACAGCGCGGACACTAATGTGTGGATACATGACATTTTTTCAAAACAAAAAGCACTCTTTGGGAATCTGTCTGTTGTTTAATGTCTTTTTTCTATAACTAGTTTTTGATTTGTGTATACAACTGTTACAAATGTTACATCATCATCATAAAATGATGTAAATCTTGTTTAGGATTTAATTCTCTGTTTTGGTCAAACGCAAGGTGCAAATGCAAGCTCAAGGACAACCGTCGCCACGGATATCTACTCTAAGTGCTCAGGTGTAAATAGAATTGTCTGTTTTCAATAATAAAGCACTACTCATGCTTCAACAACGTGTTCATTTTCTTTCAAAAGCAATTTGAAATCCAAAAGATTCAAGCAGTGTCATCCTCTCATGCCCTAGATTAGTATGGCTCTTTCACCTGTGTTGTGGCAGCAGTTCAGCTGCACTTTATCAGTCCTAATTGGTCAATATTGGCAGTGGTGGCAGGCGCTGTCTCTGAGACAAAGCTGAATGGAGCCCAAATCCTTATCTAACAGTTGCAGTTTTTTTTCTTCTTCCAAGAAGGCCTAAAGACAATAACCAGAGCAGGATATAGTGCTTGTCATTGTGAAGGGATATCTGATAGTATGAAATGGTGAAGAGTTAATTGTCTGAGGTGCCAATCATCGTATCACTGCTGAGACCTCGGGGCGAATGATTCAGTCGACTGGAGATAACAGTAGTGTCACTCACTGTCTCTTATGCTTGTTTGTAGGCAAATGTTTTAGGCAAATTTCTCATCTCAATATCTGCCTCTGCTTTTTCTACACTATGTTTTTGTTTTTTTTCTCTTTCAGATCGCTCGCCCGCATGTTTGGTGTTTTTTTGGACAGCTGCAGTGTGTCCTCCAGTGTAAAATGACTTATTAGTGTTCATTCAGTCTGGCTCACCAATGTCCTTCATATGACAGTCCTGTGACTCCAGGGAAGCCTTAGATGGTCAGCAGTGTCTTTTCTGAATGTGATGATGTGGAAATGAAGTATCAGGCGGCCAGCAAATGGCTGCGTTTTATTTTAACATCAAGGCCTGGACATAAAGGCATGCATATCAAACTGTCTGGATCTTCAAAATAAAATCATCCGGTCCCAGTTGGAAACTGCCCGTGGTTATGTGAGTTTTCAAGGAGTTTGTTGTAACTTTGTAGTTGCTTGAGGACAGATAACACATATCATGTAGCAACATGGGGTACATGGTACATGGTCACATGAAACAGTAATGCAGTTTAATAAAAAAATTATATTTCCAATCACAAGGGATGTGTTTATTCATCTTTAACATCAAGGAAGTTCATCCAACATCTAGTTCTCAAGAAATAGCTGTCTTGACTCAGGTTTAACTGATGTTTTTATGTAATATATCTCATTACCCACTATATGTAATAAAACAATATTTAAATCCATTAACCAATATAAAGAAAGAGTTGTAATCTCCATCCACAGACAGTCATGACCTCATAAAATTATTCATAAAAAATTGTTGATGATAAAAAGAAGCATGGATGTATCAATACGTTATCACAGCACACCGATCATTTAAAGATATAAACGATTCTTTCCATCTTATCGGAAGATGTACTGATGTGTGACTGGCTAAAATCCGGTGTGATCTGGCGAATGTGCATGTTGATGTTGCTCTCAGTCTGATACATAGGGAAATGCATTTGGATGTGACTCTCAGGGAGATAACTGTTAAGCAAATGGTCCAGACTGGGATAACCCACGCTGTGCAGAAAAGACATGGTGGAGATTTTCCTAAGTGGCCAGCCACTGTCTGCTCAATGCAAAAAAGACAGCGGCTTGTACAAGCAAACAGCTGCATCCAGTAAATGAAGAGGAAGATGCGGGACCAAATCTAATCTAGACATGGTAGAGATTCAAGCTAATGCAAGATTCAAGAGGTTTGCTGTCCAGCAAATCACACTAGTATTTGGACATGATTTACCAATCAGCTCGTGTTGACAAAGAGACCATTCTGTCTTCATAGTGTGGGGGCTCAAGTATTGATTGGGCTGGGATACATGAGCTGGCAGGGTACTTGGCTTAGAGCAGTGGTTTTCAACCCTGGTCCTCAGGGCCCACAGTCCTGCATGTTTTCGATGTTTCCCTGCTCCAACACACCTGATTCAAATGAATGAGTCACTATGAAGCACAGCAGAAGCCTGATGATGACAATTCATTTGAATCAGGTATGTTGGAAGGGGGAAACATCTAAAACATGCAGGAGAGTTGGCCCTGAGGACCAGGGTTGAGAACCATTGGCTTAGAGTAAATACAAGTGGAAGTTAGTTGGCATGCGGATGTACAGGCAACCAAACTGGTTGTAATCAATCTGGCAGTAAAGTAGACATGTAAACAAAGCCTCTTTCTTTTCACACATACACACACATACTCACGTTTTAAAAAAACCACACACAAAATTACTCAAACTTGGGCAATGTCTGGTTTTGAAAAAACAATTAATCATTGATACGACTCCAGTAGAAGAAACTGCATTGTAACTTTCCATAGGCCTCCAGCTCTAAAGCTACAGTATGCAGCCCCTGCCCTGTGCCACATATTATCTTGTGTTACATAGAGAAGATTATGCCCTTATTTGAATGAGCTGTGCAGTGAAATTTTATTATTTAAAAGAGGTGCCATTTCTGCAATCAGATGCGGGGGGGGGAGAGACAAGGAAGTGATATGAGATAAGTACATGCATAAAGGGAGCACAGACAGGCCTGTGTCTGTAGCTGACTCAGAACAGAAACAGGACTTGCATGCACAATCACAGCTTATCAGAACTTCATGATCATGCTCTTTAGGCAGGGTGTAACCAATCCAAAATAATTCAGCTAAGGTTTTACCACACAAGGATGGAGCAATAAGCCTAATGAAGCCTATCAAGATAGATTACAGTATACAATCATATACCACCAGTGCAGTTGCTAACCATATTGGTGCCCTATGCACCAGAACTCTTCCCCCCACCCCCCCGATACGAAGATTTTGAGTCTCTTTACTGACTAGTTTATTGACCACAAATCGCTAAACATTTACGATTTCGTTTTGGGTTTGATTTTGTTTTCATTATTGCTTTTTGGATTCTTTTGGTGCCCTACCTCACCACTTTTGTGCCCCTCCGATCACTTGGTGGCCTACGTGCAGCACGTGATGGGATGCATGCACATGTTTTCTAAAATATGAATTTCACATGGAATTTATAATAACGTCCTTGTTCATGTGCATTTGAGGAATACACTGAATAATACACATCCACATTCATGAGTGAATAGTGAATACACATTCACATGTTATGCTTATCATGTAAGCCACACAAAGTACATCCATGTACACTAAGATATGGAGTATTAGAGTGACATAGGCTATTCATTTTAAGATTATAAACTGTGTCCAAGTCAGCTTTAGTGTACTCATTTTTAAGAACTATCAACCTTTTGCGATTATGATCTCTCTCACTAGGTGGCGCTAGCAGTGGTAAAAGGTTTAATCTTTACGAATGAAGCGCTGATCTTCCAAGGACCCCATAAAGGCGTCTATGTTTTGCCTGTGTGTTTAAGTGAATTGTTGATATAACATTTGTCAAGAATTAAATTGATTAGTTTAATGTGTTGTATTTATGTACGTTTTTAATGTTTAAAATCACAATTTATTCACATATCAACGGAATGTATATTCGTGTATTTAGTTTTCCGGCACTATATTAGACATCACTCCATCGCGGAGGACGAAATCATGGCGGCCTCCTTGCGACTGGGTCGTCAAGGAATTCTATTTGGTTTGAGATTATCCAAGTTTAAAAAATATTCGTGGTCTTCCCGTTCGTGGCAGGACCATGTCAGACATATATTCCAGTCCCCGTCGTTCTTCGGTAAGTGACACGGTAAATGAACGGTTTTATTAGCGCACAAGCTAAAGAAGTGTCGGTGACTCGGCTCACCTCTGTTTACACCTTGAGGATGCTCTGCTCTCTGAAACCTTCTTTAAATATCCAGATATGGTGCTTCAAACCTTCTTTAAATATCCAGCTATGGTGCTTCAAACCTTCTTTAAATATCCAGCTATGGTGCTTCAAACCTTCTTTAAATATCCAGCTATGGTGCTTCATTCGTGATATGTGAATACGGTTTTTAGAACGCAATGAACTACATACTCTCTGGGTCAGCTGGTTTAGTCTCTCAGGGTTAGCTGGTTTAGTCTCTCTGTTATAGCTGGTTTAGTCTCTCTGTTATAGCTGGTTTAGTCTCTCTGGGTCAGCTGGTTTAGTCTCGCTGGGTTAGCTGGTTTAGTCTCTCTGGGTCAGCTGGTTTAGTCTCTCTGGGTTAGCTGGTTTAGTCTCTCTGGGTCAGCTGGTTTAGTCTCTGTGGGTCAGCTGGTTTAGTCTCTCTGGGTTAGCTGGTTTAGTCTCTCTGGGTCAGCTGGTTTAGTCTCTCTGGGTTAGCTGGTTTAGTCTCTCTGGGTCAGCTGGTTTAGTTTCTCTGGGTCAGGTGGTTTAGTCTGTCTGGGTTAGCTGGAAAGCTAAGAAACTCTTTCTCATTGATAATAAGCAGTTAGTCAGTGCTTCTGATGTGAAGCTGCTCTTTATCCACAAGGGGGCAGCATCCGACAACACATTCAAACAGAAGCAAGCCAGAAGTCTCATAGAATCATTCTTACAAGTTCGACCACATCCTATTTGGATGTGATTCTGAATACATGACATTACTTTCTGCCTTTAGTCCTTTAATCTTATATTTAGCATCCATCCATCCAAATATATCTCATAAACCTGAACTTCATACTAATTTTAATCACAGTGGTGATTGCTGTGTAGTGGATGAGATTGTTGGATCTAGATGTCAGTTTCTGCTGGATGCGGATGTTCTTTCGATAAAAGAAGAGAGCAGACATGCACCAGGCCCAGGGTGAGGGGTGAGTCAGCCACTGCGTGACCCAGGAGACTGAGAGGGGAAGCAGGGGTGGGGGGGCATGGTGAGGCCTAAGGCTCTGGTTGTACGCTGCCCACTCCAGCATGCCATGAAGACCTCCACCTCCACTCTCCAGGGCTCTGACAGTTAGGATTAAGGTCATGGAAATAACCACCGAAACGTGCACAGATTCAGAGGTCTCATTTCCCCCAGTGGACAGTATCATGGGCCTTATACATTGACATTTAGGATATTGGATCAATGTGGGACCATTTGCAGTTCTGACCTTATGGTAGACCAGGGGTTTCCAATCCTGGTCCTCGAGGGCCGCTGTCCGGAAGGTTTTAGATGTTTCCCTGCTCCGGAACACCTGATTCTAATGAAGCGTCGTTATCAAGCTCTGTGGAGGTGTGCTAGAGCAGGGAAACATCTAAAACTGTCAGGAGAGCGGCCCTCAAGGACCAGGATTGGTGGTAGACAATGGTGGCCATTGGTGGTAATCAGCAGGGTTTGTCTTGCTTGTAGGCTACAGTACATGAGGATGGAGACGGGTTGGATTTGAGACAATGGGGGGGAGGGATTCTGGTCACTGCGCTTTACTTTTCTCCATTTCTTTTCTTTCTAGCGATCGCTCTCTCACTTTTTCCTAATGCTTTCTTTCACTCCCTTTCTGTCTCTTTATCTCCTAATTATATATATCTGCCTAGTCTCTCTCTTTTTTTCCTCTGTCTTTCTCTCTCTCTCCAATGACCCCCCCCCATACACACTCCAGTGCCCAATGGGCCCCCCTTGCCTGTTCAAATGATGAGACCCCGGGGAACATGAATGGAGTTTCCAAGGGCTTGCGGTGAGGGCATCGATGTGCAACAACGCGCTCACTCGGTCGTCACACACGCAGCATTGAATCCTGTAGTGACAACAGCCCATGAACATGATGGTCCAGTCCTAACTGTGTCACCCCCCACTCCCCCTTACCAGGCCTAAGCTGAGCCTGTCTGTGTACTCTGGGGGTCGGAGGGCCGAACAGCTCCTCCACATGCTTCCTTCTCTCTGAAAGAGTTTCCGTCCCTAGAGTAACTCTATATCGTTGAGGGTTCAGGCTGGTTATCTCTCTCTGTTTCACTGTTTCCGTCACTAGAGTAACTCTATATCGGTGAGGGTTCAGGCTGGTTATGTTCTTGGTGTTGATCTGTGGGAATCTGTCAAGCCTTCTGTGATGTCGCTTGCAAAATGGCTAAACATAGAGTTGGATTTGGCCACCAGGCTGTTTATTGCTGTTGTCAGCCTCTCTGAGCCCAGACGGTAGTGACCAGCGCAGGGCCTGGATCCAGAGCGCTGAACTCCAGTCTGGCCCTGTCCCAGGGCAACAGGACGTTGTGTCCTTAGGTCCTTAGGCAAGGCACTGTGTGCAACACTTGCCTCAAGGGGGAATGTCCCTGTACTTTCTGTAAGTTGCTTTGGATTAGAGTGTCTGCTAAATGATTAAATGTAACTCAGTACCTCTCTATTTTAGCTATAAACCCCACCCAGCTTGTGGGATTGTGTTTGATGCAGTTGCTCTGTGTGTCCTCTAGGGGTCATCCCAGTCAAAGTGGAGATGCCGGCTCTATCCCCGACCATGGAGGAGGGCAACATTGTCAAATGGCTGAAGAAAGAAGGTGAGAGGCAGCGGTCAGACGTGAAGTAAAACACAGTCCAACTCGCCATGCAGCGTATGCTGTCATACTGATGCTACTTCTGGTTGGATGCTAACTGTTTTTTGTTACCCTGTACTTGTACCTGTGTAATGACATTAAAGTTGAATCTAATCTAATGCTAATAGTAGAATAATAATAATATCCATGCGGTCCAGAATTCCTATGCACCTGCAATGAGAGGAAGCATCATGGAGAGAATCCATTTGGCATTTGTGGGGCCTCCTTCTCCAGTCGTGCACCCCTTTCAGCCCCACCCCCCACCCCCTCCTGTCCCCCATCCCACAGGAGTGATGGAATACTCAAAGCTTTTTAATTGGCAGCCGTGTGCCATCACACAAGGGTGACCGCAAATCCCGGCCACCACGCCCGATAGCAGCCGCAAGCTAATTGGCCGAGCGAAATACGGCAGTTACTCAGTAGTAGTGGGGGGATGGTGTTCTATAGGGAATGGTGAGTGTACAGGCACGGCCTTACAAGGGTTTCACGGCGTCGGCTTGAACCCGAGACACAGGTAAAGCGACATCATCCTTCACCCGTCCTGCAGCGGGGGGACGGGGGGGGGGGATGGCCTCGCACCCGGAAGGTACGGCGAAGACAGGAGGCCAGGCGGCGTCCC